>OY728163.1:0-740000 GCA_963277665.1 Viscum album | reverse complement strand
ATTGCTTACTATAGAAGGATCATGATATTTTGTTAATAAAAACCATACTAAAATAGATGAAGAAGGAATAATTAGAATGGTTGGATAAGAAATCACTAAGGTTGATTTTGATTTCCCCAAGACAAAACAAGTCCTATAATATTCGTGAAGTGTAGATGGATTTAGAACTTATGACTACTTTCTGATATACACAAGAAGTTAAATACAATGAAAAAAAATTCTATTTCAGATGAAATTATATATGAGGATATCAGATATAAATCCTATTATTGATAGTTTTAATGATTTCAAGTTGACCTATAGTCAGTTAGAATCGATAATGTTTAAGTTTGTAGATCCAGAGTTGGTATTTATATCACTTTAATCACTCATAGAATCAAGGGATGTGATGGTTAACAATGTGAGTAATTTAAGTGTTAAGATGGAATTATATTTTTTAGGTATTTAGGATCTAATTTTGAATGAATTAATTAATCAGAAGTAGATCCATGAAGGTTTGGGGGTGTAATAAAAGTGTTCAAGAACATTTTCAATATTGGGAATTCATCAACTTCTTTAGATTTATCTTTAAAACTAGATGAACAAAACCCATGGAACCTGTGAGACAATATCATCACATATTTATAGAATTACCTATTATTGGAAGTATTTCTTTATCAAATATTCAATTCATACCACTTGTCATATCATCATTTCATTGGAGGATTCAAGGGTAGATTCCCTCTAGCGGTGATCCAAATGTGTTGCACGATCCTCCAATCATCACTGTAGAATTCTCCAGGTACTATCATGGATGGTTTTAATGCTTTATTCAATAAGTATTGAATAAAATAGAATCATTTGGGGTGAAAAGGAATTACTTTATTGGGGGACGATAATCACTCTCTGTTATTAAGATCATTCAAGAGAAAGAGCTCTATGGCTTGAGAGGATTCACTCGAGAATTTTTTGTACAAAATAGTGTCTAGGATTGGATAGGTTAGAGAATAACATAACCAGGTATTTTTACACCTACGGTTAGAGAATAAATAACTACATAGGGGCCTTTATTATTCCCTGAATCCCCATATAACACCTTTTTGGAATAATAATAATAATATTATTTACTGGAAATGTGCTAAACTCAAGGATCAATAAATATTATTTCCTTGAATAAATAAATTAATATTTATTCTAAAAATCTTTATTATGTCATTTCTCATTATAACATTAAAATGTTTCTTCCAATACTCATAAATATTTATCAGACTATGAATAATGTTTATTTATTTAAATAAATAAATATCAATTTATTATTTTCTGATAAATAAATAAATTTTGTATTCACTAAACTTGAAAATAAATATTTTTTAAATATTCACATGACCAAATAAGTAAATATTTTTTACTATGTGAATGAACTAGAGATAAATAAATTTTTATATATTCCTATAATTAAATAAATAAATAAATGGATCATAAGTATTTATTTAATATTCAACTCACATAATATTATATAGAATAACTAGTGGTTGAATATATTCAATCCATAAATAATTTAATAAATATTATTATTTCAATTAGAAAATATCATTCCATTATAATATTAAATTTATATTGAATTAGACTAAGGTTGTAGATTCACTTAGTGTGTAACCCTCTAGGCCCGATTGTTGGTGAAACTAGCTATTATACATAAATTCCATGGTTAGAGTCTAGAAACAAGATAATACATCCCAGGATAAAGGAGTTAATTAAAAAACTACATAAAACCTAATAAAAATAAATACTATGTCATATAATCCCTCTATATAAACATATCATCCAAGAATATTTCATCACACGTGTCATTAACCTATATACTCAAATTCTCTTTATTTTTTTTCAAGAAATGAATACCTTAATATCAATCCATATCCATGGATTTATTAGAATGTTCCATTTAAATCAAAGGGATAGATCTATATACGCCCATTATATAGAAGGAAAAAAATTCTTTCTTGACATATTTATTAATTTCACATCACTTATGATGCACCCAACACATCCTACCTCAACAAGAGCATACATATTTATGGTTTTCTTCAATACATCAAAGTATGTATCTCATGATATGAATTAGTAATAATCTCATGTCTAAGGACCATTGCACATGTCTACATATAAGAATATCCAATGACACATAAAACATATGGAATTACTATTGGTGGGTAAAGTTCTCATAACCTCCTTCCCTTGGAGATTACTAAGGTTGAACTTCATGAAAAGAAGTCTAAATGTATTATAATCCCCCTACCCTTGAAAACATGTATGATTTGTGTCCTATTAAATGATATCATATTCCCACAAAATATGTATTTATGAATACTATCAATACACTTTAAAGTTCTCATCATAATGGGGAACTTCCATGACCTTTTGGTGAAACAAGCACCCTTAATACATTGATGTCACACAAAAGAACAATAATCATGTGATAATATATTAATTAATATTTAGGATTATCAATATTCTAGTTATAAATTTTTAAAATTAGTTGGTTATAGAGAAAAAAGTGAAATAATCTAAGAATCTATTAGAAATTTCAATTGTGTGGAAGGTAGGTGATGTTATATTACATAAAAGAGTTATAAAAAAGGGAAATGAAGAAAAAGTAAAAGCATGGGTATCTCTAATGAATATTGTCTAGGTGTTTGAAATGTGAGAGGAAATGATATATATAAAAATATTGTAGTTAGTGAAGAGTTAATTTCAAAATATATACTTTTAGAAGTGTGACCACAAATCCTGTTTTGAAAGATATGAAAGATATGAGTGGTATTTTACTGAGTGCCACCAGTTTTATTGTGTATTGGATTATATACTCTAGGGTTTCTTTTAACTTTATATCTAAAAGAAGAAGTATGATAACTTATATCTTTAGAATATTTAGAAATTTATATCCGTTGGATGATAAAACTCTCAAGATTATGGGAAAGGGTGATGTTCTTGTCCGAACACAGAACATAATATTACAAAAATTTCCAAGAGTGCATTACATACCAAATTTATGGAAGAATTTTGTTTCAGTAATAAAAATGGATAATTTCAGTTTCTATACTTCTTCTATAGGTGGATTATGTATTTTTACATGTAATTATATAGTGATGTCCAAAAGAGTGAAATATATAACATTTTACCTAATAATTGATTCAGAAGGCGCAATGCAAGCTTGACAAACTACCTCTACAAAGTTATGGTATGAATCTATTGTACAATTAAGTGAAAAGGGAAGAAATTACTAGATACCAATGGAATGATGAGTATCGAAATAATGAAGTATGGAACATGTAAATATTTCATCATTGGGAAGTAAGAGAGGTTTGACACTTAAATACTAGAATATAGAGTTGGTTCATATAGGCATATAATTTCCATATCTGGTTCATTCTCATGAGGTTTGCTATATTATATGACATTTATCTAAAATGAAAAATAAAAGGTTTGAGGGTTATTTATTAATCACAGGTATGAAGTTTTCATATCCTTCATTTGATGGTGTTCGATGGTGGAAAAAGGGATAAGAAGTATACAAAAAAATTTGAGGTTTAAAAATGGTGGGGATTATGGACGCAGGTACTTCCAGTGGTTCTATTTATGGATATGAATATGGTTCAAGTAGAACATAATAGGAAATATAAAACAAAATATAAAATTTGAGAGGATTCATTAGAATTTATTAGATACGTAAATTATGATGAGGACACATATTAGTTTCCACAAGGAGTTTTGAGTGGAGGCTATGATTTTTTCTTCCAACTTCATGAATAGGTATCCATCATCTCTATTGGGGTAGGAAATTCTAGAAGTATGCTAGTCAAAAAATAAGATTGAAATTTCTTATCTCAAAGTATTTGAATCACTTTCCTACATACCTACTGATTCAAAAAAAGGTACATCTTAGAGTCTAAGTATTAAATATGTTTCTTTATAAGGTATGGGAATGAAGACTTTGGATTTTAGATATGTGTTAACAACTCATGAAAGGTTTTTAGAATCTAGAAAATGATCTTCAATGAATATATCTTTTAGAAATATCCAAACCTAGTGGGTGTTGTAGATGAGGAAAAATAATCATCATAAGTTGAGTTCATCTGAATGGATGACCATAAGTTCTAGATGTTTTAGAAAGTTTAGGGAGTATGATAGTTCTTGAATCACCTGACTATTTGAAAGTAATTTTGGATAAAATTTGAGTTCCAATGGTGTTTCCAAGGATAGAAATACTATAAATATTTAGTTTTTTAGAATATTATAAGAGATAAATGGAAGGTGAAGTTCCATAAGTAGTGGTTTTGGGAAGATCCAAGTCATAGAGTCAATTTCATAGGTCTATTAGGGTTTAGTTCCAAGTGAAGAGATACATAAGTGACCTATACAACTTGATTCTCATAAATTCTGGAGAAACTAAAAGTCTAGAAGAGGCTATATACATGAGTTACTTGAGTTAGTAATAGTTATCCATGAGGGATTAAATGGATTTACTATATTTTTCTGGACATGGTAATTAACAAAATGACTTGATGGATGGAGAATACTTTGGAAAAAGTGGGGTTATCAATAGAAAGAGGAATAATATGGACAAAAGTGATATATGGAGAGCCTTGTAATGAAGTGGTTCTAAAAAGTGAAGGTATATATTTTTCAAATATATTTTATTCGGTTGATAAGAATACGACTATTCGTATATCACTCAAAATGGTTGCAATAGAAGGGTTACATGTAGAGTAATTAGATGTTTAAACCACATTTCTTTATAGAGGCTTAGATGAGAAAATTTACATGGATAATGCAAAGGTTTTTATAGATAAATAGAATAAGGATAATGTTTTCAAGCTGAAATAGAGCCTTTATGGATTGAAATAAGAACCAATGTAGTGTAACTAGAAGTTTTATAGCTTTTTAGAATAATGACAGTTCATCTAGAGTAATGAAGATCATTGCTGTTACTAGAAGGTGTATGATTATGAGTTTTTCATAATACTTCTTCTCTATGTTGATGATATAATTATTAGTCAACTAGAAAAGGAAAATATTTATGAGTTAAAGGCTATATTTTTCATAACTTTTTAGATGAAAAATACCAGTAAAAAAAGAATTTTAATGATGTAGATTGTAAGAGACTTTAAATTCATAACTTTGTTCTTAACTCCGTATGAATAAATATGAAAGGTGTATGAACATTTTAGATGTGAAAAAAACCATCTACCAATATATTATCTAGACACTTGAAGATAAGAAAGGATAAGGTACCAAAAAATATAATAGGAGGCCATTTACATGGTAAATGTTCTATTTTTGTTGATAGCTAAAAGGTTGATGTATACTATAGTTTGTATATATCTAAACATTACAAAATTAATAGGTGTTATTTTTTTTTTCATGGTTAATCTCATAAAATAATAATGAGAATAAGTTAATTTGATCATCTAGTATCTCAAAAGTATTGAAAGTTTTTCTCTTCATTTTGAAATAGATGAACCCCTATAGGGTTTGTTAGATTCAAAATTTGGGGGATATGCCTACACTTAGAGGAGAACCACAGGCTATGTGTTCATTTAAAGAGGAAAAACCATGAGTTTTATGTCAAATCTTTAACTAATAATTCTAGTCTCAATAATGGAGGAATAATACTTTAAATTAATGAATGTTGGGAAGTATTTGATTTGGATTAAGCCATTGTTGGAGGATATTAGAAGGATAAAGGAGGTAGGGATGTTGTTATATGATTCAAAAAGTGTGATTCATTTAGATAATAATATGATATTTCAATCCGAGAAAAATAATATTCATTTTAAGTATCATTTCATCCTGAAGTTATTAGAGGAAAAAGTGCTAGATTTACGGAAGGTGGATAAATATCAAAATTTGGTAGATATGATAACCAAGGTTATATTAGGGATATATTGGGGAATTTCTATACCTAAGTTAGTATGAGATAATTAGAAACATATTGGGGTAACAATGAATCTACAAAGGAAGATTGAGAGAAAAATGGTTTTGTGGATGTCGATGGAGGACTTGGTGGTGAAGCATGAAAATGATTCTTAAGTGGAAGATTGTTAGGCTCACCATGTGAAAAAACATTTCCCAAATAAGTATTTAGAAATTTTTAAAGTATTAAACCTAGTAGTACCATTTTCAAAACCAGATAGTGAGGGTGGAGGGGTACAACCCATGTTCAGATGTCTGAAAGTAGAGAAATTAGAATTATAGTAATCAAAAGATCTGTTTGTAAGGTGGAAGTATGAAGACACAATATAATTTTAAATAATCCTTATGAATTTATGTAATTGTTTCTTGGAATTCATGAGGTTTACATAAGGTTTGTTTTGAAGTCTATGTGAGGAGAGATCTTAGAGTTCTTAAATAAATACACTATTCACAAAAACAACGAGTCAAGTTGGTTAGTGCCTTTGACCAAGAAGAGGGATTTCCATGAAGATTATATAAAAATAGAATTCCCTGTATGAAGATCATAAGATATAAGAACTGATAGGACCTACTGGATGAAATGTTAAATTTCATAATGGAGTTATTTTTTTCATGGCTTGGTGACTAATTGACTTTTTAACATTATAATCATCTCTTCTTATTTAATAACAATTTTAAACATCCCCCATTTTGGTGTAAAATTTAGTCCAAACCAATTAAAAAACATGTTTTATTATTTCAACTACTTATTTCTTCCATTGTATTTGATAAATTATTTTCTAGCTCTATTTACCCGTGTATTGTAGTGCATGGCTGTGCTTATGATCTTATCAACTCTAGAAACATTTTATACACCTCTTTTTTTGGTTATCAGAAATTCTAAAACTTTATTCCACACTTTAATCATATATAGATTTTTATTCTAGTGATCATAGGTTTCATCAGATCCCATATTAAAACCCCATACATATAGGGTTTTGATATTGGTTATTAGAGTAACCAAAATTAAAACCCCCAAATTTTATAATTTTAAGGATTATTATTTCAATAACTAATGTTAAAAATATAACTATAACATGGAAAATATATTTTGTTTCACATCACACCCACATGATTTTACTTTTCCACCTAAAAATGTATCATTTCACACATAAAATTTTTATTTCTTTGGATTATACCCACATGTTATTTAATTATCACCTAAACATTAATCACATATTTCCCTATTATTTTCATTTCTATAACAAATATTCATTTTATACCCCATATGTGAATCTATATTTCTTATTCAATTTATCCTAAATTTTATTTCAAATTATATTATTAATTGATAGATTAAAAATCATGACTAAATGTTCATCATGGATATTTACCTATATTGAATACTATTAGAGATAGAGAGTGGTGTCAATGATAAAAGAAATGGTTTCCCTCAACAATACTTTCATAGAGTTAATATCCTTAGAAAATTATCTTTTATTATCATATAATTTTTCCCTTTATTATTTATAATATATTTTATTATTATCATATTTTCTTTAATGATCATTATATATTTTAGTTCTATGATTTCAAACTAATTATTTGTATCATTTGAAACTAAAATACAATATTAAAACTGTTATTTTTTATTGAGTTTAAATTTTTTGAATGATTCTCTGTAAAAAATCATGAAGGGTTATTGGTTTCATATCATATTTTTTAAAACAACATATACATTTTACTTTGGTTATTTTAGAATCTAAGGTGAAATGTTGGTTTTTTTAAATTGAACACCATTGTAATTTTTTTAAAATAAGTTATAAAAATTGAGGTTAAAATTATGTTTAAAACATCACTTTCAATGATGTTGCCTCAATAATCGATGTAAAAAACCTAAAAAAAACTAAGGTGAATTTCTTTTTTGTACAATTAATGATGTAAAATAGATGGAAGATAATGTTGTGATTCATCTTTAGGGATAGGCACCAGACCTCCTACTATGGTAATTTTGTATCTTCCAATAATGTTTCATTTTAATTGTTTATTTAAAAATTCAAATGATTTGAGTTGTAATGAAAAGGAATGAATATATGATAAATATCCACATCACCCATTATATTAATCACAATGGAAGTTATTTTATCAATGATTTTTTAATTTTGGAAATAAAGTTAGAAATATTAGATTAGTAATGGGAATAAATAAAATGAATTTGTATTGGAGTGTCAGTAGTCAACGTAGTTCCTGACCTATTATATTGGTAGTTTAATACATGTTGGAATAGATCTATATGAATGAGAAATATGTTATGATAAGCATGATTATTTTTGGATCAATATAGATTGAAAATTATATTTATGATTAATTTTCATAATTTTTTTATAATTTAAAAATTTTATGGGAGGAAGGTGTTAAGTTAGTTTACGTATACAAAAAAGAGTATTTAATTATGAATAATATGATAGTACTATAGATCAATTTCCTGAATTAGGAAATTTATTTGAATACAGTGTTAAGGGAAATAAATATTGTCTAATTTTTGAATAAGGGACTTTATATAATAAACTAAATTCTCGGAGAAAGATAGTGTATATGATCTACTAAAGTTATTTTTTGAATGGATCAATATTATTAATGATTAAAAAACGATTTAATGGTTTAAATGAGTATAATTACCCTCATAACCATTGACAATTGATAAATATTATGACAATATGAAAATCATCAATAGTACAATTGAGAAGACACAAAGACCAAGTAATGAAAACAATACAAGGAAGAAATAGTCTATCTTATTCGACCAACCTTATTGATGATTTTAGTAAAATATAACATTAATGTTATACTTGTTGAGAAAAACATAAATAACCATTTTATTGAAATATTATCAGATATAAAAGGAAATACTAATGATTGACTGAAAAGAATATTGTAATTAATATCCATGGGAACACATATAGAGTTAGCTCTTATTGTAAAAAAAATAGAATATATTTACCTCTAGCTTTTTATACCATATAAAAGTGAAAGAATTATTTTTTTTAATGTTATATGGTATTAAAGTAATTAAAGGGTATTCTATAAATGTGGAAAAAAATTTATATTAAAGGATATGAAATTAATATGTTTGAAATCTCATGATTTTTATGTATTTATGTAGTAACTATTACTAATAACATTGTGTTGTATAATGTCGACACCGATCAGAAAGGTTATCATCAATCATTATTACTGTTTAAAATATTTGATAATTATAATTCCTTGGGAGTTAATAAAACTATTTTAGTAAAAATGAACTACCTAAATTTCTAGGCAATCCAATAGGAAATGATTCCATTTTCAGTAATTTTATTAAATATGTTAGAGAATGGAGATATTATTTTACTCTGTAAACTAGAGATGTATTTTGCATAATTAGTTTTTTTGATATAATGGTACATGTAATGAATTATTTTATGTGGGAGATAAGGTTATATGGGACAGTATATTTATGTTAGATGTATTATTTTGAATGATTTATGAAAATTTTTAAGGGATACATAAAGAATATACATATTCTATAGATCTCTATTATTTAAAAAATATATATGATGAGGCGATGTTTTTTATTGACTACTTGTATGAAGTGGACCACATCAGTCTCCCTACATCTTTCTATGTGGGAATCAATAGTGATGGTAAGGGGATCTATAGCTCAAAATTGAATTTAACGACTCATGTTGAAATAATACATTCACATTTGTACATTTTGAATAAAACAATTGAGGTTAAACCATATATATCATCACATATTTATGGATTGGAAATACAACATCTAAAAATAAATGATCTATGGTTGACAAATGAGCACAAAATGACATTTGTTTCATTATTTAAAGAAAATTTCAGTATGGATTATCTCTATAAAAAACTTTTAAATGGTTATCTGGGGAATGATATGTCAATGTGAACACAAGGTATTGTTTGGATATTAATGATTATACATTTTGAACACAAAATTAGGATAATAAAAGTACCATTTAAAATAGAGAAGTATTGTCCACCACTGAATCAATGATTTTTTGGAGTAAAAAAGATAAAAACCTATTTTTTTCATAAATAACATATTTTTGGATTTTTTGGTGATATATTAGAAATTTATTATATAAAATTTTGAGTACTGGTCTTTTAGTTCAATTGGTTTGATATTATTAGTGGTGTAAAATAAGATGATTTTTATTTAATTTTTTTTTAATTTTAAAATATTTAGTTACAAATATGAACCATTTATAATGAAGATACAAGTGAAATAAATATTTTATGTTGTGGATCTATAAAATTATAAGTGGTATATCCTTTTATAGGGGAAATAATACAATTGGGTTTTGATAATATTGATGATATTGTGGACTTATGTGAGATTCCCCCATCTATTAAATAATTACCCTATAAAAATGAAGACAATGATGTAGACATGATACATGACCTATGAAATTGTCATGTTGGAGGTATGTGAAAAAATTATTCGTTAACATCCTTATAATTTTAGTAAATATCTATTTTTTATGTTCTTCAGTAAAACGTACACATATAAAAAAATATTTTTTTTGTGTTTAATATTTATGTCTATAGATATTAATTAATTTTCCTTGAATATATTAATTACAATACCCATCATTTTTAAGCACACATTTTTGATTGAATAACCCCAAACCAAATATTTTTTTAGGGATAATTATTTATAGTCATAATTTCCTAGAAAACATTTTTTTTCTTTTAGATATTTTAGATAATATAATACTTTTATTTTTATTTTTATTATGAAAATTCAAATATTGAATTATAAAAATTAGTAAATTTTATTTAAATATGGGTATATATAATTTCATTATATTACCATTCCTTTATTGAATTAAAGTACAAGTAATAAAAAGAACAACTACTGAGGTATGTTTATGTTTGATCAAATTAGTATAAATTTGATAAATAAATTAAGTCTTGAAATTTAAATTATGTTTATTGAAATTATTTATGAAATTGGGAAGACAAATTCGAATGAGTTTACTACTTCTGGGTCTTATTGTCCAGAGGAGGAGAATATACCCAAAGTACACATTCACTAAAACTTAAAATTTCTCATGGGTAGTAGTAGATGTTACTAGTTGAATTTGATGATAAGGATAACGTTTTAGTCCTAAATGTGAAGTATTTTTAGAGTTTACTAGAATTTCAGAGTCGAGGTATAGTTATCATATTATATCTTCATTGGAGAAAAGTCAACTACAGGAATTGAGATCAATTATGGGAGTGTATAATGGTATAATATCTCAATCGGTGTTTTTCCCTTAATTTTTAAAATATTAAATACCTCATATAACTAATGTTTTATCAATTAAATTATAGTTTACATTTATAATTCCTGATAAAAAAGTGATTAAGAATAAATGGTTGTATTTTATGGTATTTAACTGGATGGATTTTAAATCAAAATTTTGTTTCGATTATATTTTTGAGATGAAAAATAATGAAAATTTATGCCTTAAAAATGAGTTTTTATATACAAATACATGAGAGAAGTTTTTTTCTAATAGAAAATAGGAATCCATTATAGTATATTAATTTTTTTTATAAAATTGATTTATTTAATTAACTTTTTAAATACATAATTTCTTATTCATTTATTTTTATTTAACAAAAATCTAGGATATCTCACTAGGAAATTTAGGCATAAAACATACACCCTCTTACATTTTCACGTGGAGGGTATACTTTACTATAGGATAAAAGGATTATTGAAAAATTTTATGAATTTATAAAAAAATCAAGTAGATTAAAAGAGGTTAAATTCAGTCTTCCCTATCCCCCACTCACTAATAAAAATGGAAAAGGGTTAGAATGAATATAAAAGGGAATTACATTATTGATCAATAAAAAGATGTTGCTGATAAGATTTTAATGAATTGGTTATTTTTTATCCATTTTTTTTAAATTTATTACATTAATATAATGTTCACATATTTTATTTTAGGATATCATTTAGGAGTAGGTGACACCAAAAACACTCATTCATGAGGGTTGGAAGAACATTCTTGTAGCTGATTTAGGAAATCAATAAAACTTAATCTAGATAAGATGGTATGAGGAATATGCCAGTATTAGGAAAGTTTATGATCATCCTAGAAGTTTATCGATGGAGGATGGATACCAATGATAAATAAATAATTTAAAGGATCTACTTTAAGATATTTACTTGTCGACAGAGGAGTGAATTATATCACCATGTACAATCTATGTTTTCATATATATCGAGGAAAACACAACTAGCACAATATACCTATCTTGCTTCTCCACTGCCTCATTTAGTTCCAACTGTGAATTGTTAGTTCTATGTTGAGGATCCCCATTGTCATATTGTAACAAAAAAATTACCATCCTTTGGGGGATTATGTATATTATCATCTTATGTAGTTATATTGACTAAGAGTGATGATAAATGATTGTATTCATCCATTTAAACTGGTGTATTTGCCTACTTAGGAGGAGTCCATAGTTATATAGAGTTCTGGACATTTTTAAGATGGCCCAAAACATTTTTTATAGTTGAAATTTGAGGTAAGTGTTTGTTTTATACTTTTTATCAAACTTTTCCTTAAAATTACTTGAAATGTTTTCTTATATTTATCTAATATTGGAGTATATACAATAATTAGAATGATATAAAAAGAAATAAAAGTTTCAAGAGTCAAAAACATCAGACACTTATTAGTTTTACCAAGGCCAAATAAAATTATCAATGGATTATTTTATAATGGAGGAATATTATAAATGTTTTAATACTACTGACATATGTGGCAAAGAATATATGTAAAATATATTTAATAAAGATATATTGGATATTATTATTGGTGTTGAGTTCATGATAAACACGTCACAATTTTTTTCTAGGTAAATAAATGTAATTCTAAAATATCATTTTATTTTTTTGAGTATAACTAGAAATGATTTAATTTATTACTTGAATGGTAAGTTATCTCACAATATTTTCATAAAAAATACATCCACCCAAATTTATGGTTTCATATATTCAAAATATATTTTATTAGATATAAATACCTTAATATGTAAACTAGAATTAAATATATGTCTCAAATATTCACTAATTGAGATTTCTAGTGGGTGTTAATTCCATGTTTTGACAAGTAAAAATACATACATAATTATAAAATATATTTTTATTAAATTTTCATTCATATAAAACTTTTCTATTTTAGTGGGAATTAGATGTTATGAGTATTCAACCCACATGAATGCACAACATATTGGTTATGCTCCTTACTATATGTAGTTTGTGAAAACTTTGAAGATTTTTTTGGAATTGTATGTTTTATTCTACTATATTTTTTATTTAATCTTAAATTTTCAATATTAATTTTGTTTTGGTATTATGAAAATCCAACAGAACATGGAAAGTGTTTCATAGGGTTCTCTTATCATGAAAATTGTTAACTAAAATTAATTATATTTCTATACAGTTATAACTTTTATATTTGTTAATAAATCATTTTATTTTAAATATTTATAATGTTTCTTATTTTAAAATTATAGCCTCAAAACTATAGTTTCATTATAAAAAATTAAGTTTTTGAATTTTGTTATTATGTTTTCTGATATATTTATGAGATAATCATGACATGAATGATGAATTTATTTCACATGGTTACTTTTATTACGAATCTGATATTTTAAACCAATATATTGTATTATTAATTGATAAATATTTTTTCTTTAATTTTTTTTTCATTTTGATCATACTAAATGAACTGAAATATCTTTTAGGATTATTTATAGACCATTTGATGAGATTTTTTAATTTTTAGATGAATAGTGAAATATTTCTTGTATTTTTTTCATTTTTAATTTTGTTGTAGTATAGTTTATAATAATTTTATGTCTTCAATTTGGTGTCAATTACTCTAATAGTTCCTTTTTTTATGTTACTGGGTTATGTTATGTAATAAATTTTATCATTTTTTAACTTTTCCATGTCAATTATCTTAATAAAAAAAGTTATAAAAGTTTTTTTATATCAATTATTATAATAACTAACATATAAATACATTATTATATTTTTATAGAGTGAGATTTCAATTTCAATTTTCATTATAAATGACATTGAAAACCACTTATAACATTGGTTTAAATAATAGATGTTAAAAACTTATTTATGACATTGATCATATTAATGTCTTTTTAGCAGATGTTAAAAGAAAAAAACTAATGCTAAAGGGATATTCTCTAGGAGTGATACCTATTATGTTATCCATAGAGTCTAATCAATTAATTTCAAATGTTTCCTAATTCAATAATTTTATATGATTAATAAAGAAAATATTTTTATATGAAATCAACATATTATTAACATGTTTTAACAAATAAATATTGTACCTTTCATGTCATTTCATGTAAACACACCAATTAAAAGAGTTTCTTTTGAAATTATTTTTTAGAACATAAGAGTTAATTTTTTATATGACTATCTAGATGTTTGTTTTTGACCATAAATATATTTATTCATCTATGTCACCATTAATTGTTTTTCTTGATATCAATTTTTTCCAAATTAATTTCAAGATATGTTGTATAATCCAAGAGAAATATAATAGAGTTATGCTTAATACCTTGATAAATTTTTAGTGTAACTAATTCCCTATTTCTAGAGTAAAACCTTTTAAAACTAATTTGGATTTATACTTTACTCCCCCTTTATTTAAAAACTCTTCTTTGATTTTATATACTCATATGGAGATCATTATTTGATAATTAAAAGTTTTTTTACCAAACCCCATGTATGGTTAATGTTCAAGTATTTCATCTCTCCATACATTAATTTTACTCATTTATGATAAACCTTGTATTCTAGATATTATTTATAGGTTATAGTCTTAGGTTCATGCATTTTTATAGCTAATGTAAATTAAAATTTTCTCAACTAAGATTGACCATTACATAAATGGGGTCCAACTAGCCTCATCTATCTACCCTAATCCATTTGAAAATTAGAGGCTCCACCTTAATTTATAATAAGTTTTATAGATATTATTTTTATTTATGGATTTAAACTATCTCAGGTTTAAATAAACTTGGAAGCTTAATTTTGAAAACCTCATCACCCTATAGTTTAATCTGTTTGAGTAGAATCCTACTTTCTATGTAAAATACATTTATAATAGATGTATCTTATTATAAATTAAGGGAACTTTGACTAATCAACCCATAATTTACATAATTTTCCCCATTTTAGATAAATAATAAAAATATATTTAATATCCCTATTTTTAAATTTATCTTTTTTAATATGTGTATAAAAATCTCCCCCAAATGATTAAGGCAAACCAAAATATGAATACACTGTTTTCATCATTTCAAGGAAGAATATATTCATTATTTTTACTAATTCATTATGTTGGGGGTCTATCTAACACTCTGATTTACACAATTTTATAAATTCATTAGAAAAATACTTATTCATATTGTCTGTTCTAAGGAATTTCCCCTCCTTAGAGTTTTTCTTTCTACATGTTCTTTTTTATTTTTAAGCAATAAAAATATTCATATTTCTATTTTAAAATGTAAACCCACACATAATAATAATAATAATAATAAATAATATAAGGGAAATAATTCTCTACCTCCCAAACATTACACTCTAGTTGGACTCCATAAATATGAGTGGACTTAGTCCATGACATGTTTTTAATACTGATTTATTCTTTTGAAATCCATCAATTTTATTTTAAAAAACGAGTATTTATAAAAGTGTGTCTATATTTTCTTAGTATTTTTCCACATCCCTTATTTTTTAATCTTAATCAAACCCCATTCCCTCAAATTCCACAATATATATGACATATGAGAGTTTAATTTTCTTGGACAACATTGATTATTAGTTTCTCTCTCATGTATTTACATCCATTAAGTATGTGTAAACCATTATTAATTTCATCATGGTGAGAGTCCCCTTTACAATTCTAATATAACCTACCTCAAATATAAAGAAGTAACAATCCTTATGAAGCATTTCAATATAAATTAAATTTATATTTATCATAGATAAGAATATCACATTCTCTATGTTTTTTATATACCCATCATGGATTTGATGTTTTATATCCAATATACCCATGATCCTCTAGGTTTTATTATTTATTAATGTTATATTATCTCCTAAAAATTCTATTATATTTATAATCAATTATTTTAAAGGAAATATGTGAAATTAGTAACCATAATCAATAAATGATTCACCACTCATGATATAATTTACTAAATTTAATACCTTAACACTAGTACCTTTTTTAATAACCAATTATGCATTATCATCCCCAACTGTTTTTGAGACTATAATTTTTGATTGGTGAAATTCATTTTTTAATTCCACTCCTTATTTCAGAGTTCAAATTTAAATGGTATAGATTTTAATTTAAGCATTCTCTTCCTATTTTATTTATTTTTATGTAGTTTATTTTCATTTCTACCCCTAGTTGCTAGCCCCCACCCTCTAGTTTGTTTTTCTTCTATATATTAATGTCCCTATAACTAAAAGATGTATGAAGTTATTATAAATTCAACATTTGATTTCAAAAAATCATATTATCTTTGAGAATAAAATTGGACCAATAAAGATATGAAAAAATATTATTTCCAAATCTTCATCTTTCAATTTCAAATTTATATTCTCAAGGGAATAGATTATTGTGTTGAACTTATTTAAAAGATTATATGCAGAGATATCATGCTTGATATTAAAAGTTTACAACATTATTTTCTATAAATTACGAAAAAATAGGATTTAATCACTTAAAAATACTATATTTCAATTAAAATTATTTTATTTTAGGTTTCACTAAGAAACTTTTTTATAAAATAGGTTATTCAAGTGTAGAATGATAGATCAAAATAAAAGTTCATCATGCTTGTTAAAAAAATGGTTGTGTTTTTTTACTAGCATGCCCTATTAGATATCATTGTGTAGTATCATGTGAAGTTTGGTTAAATTTAAAGCAGTTTTGGAGAAAATTTGATGATAAAGGGAAAAATCATATTTAGAACGATGTGAAATCATGGTCATTATGCCTTGATACACACATTACAATGTGACCCTATGATTTGTGAATGTAATGTTTTCCAGAAGAAGTGTTCATATGTGTGTCTCATAACTCATAAGTCATGACATAATGGAATGAAGTAATATAATGGAGAGTTAAATATTGTTTTTTTATACTTATTGTTATAACATAATTAATTTGGATATAAAATAAATGAGGTATTTACCCTATGATTTTTTAAATTAAAAAGTGACATTATGTCAAGATTTTTATATGAATTTTATAAGAGAAGAGAATTATGAAATAATTTTCCTTGTTACATAATGATTTTATATATAATAAGAGAATTCTTAAGTCAAATTATTTTTTAAATATGTGAAAGGTTTAATTTGATGATGAACAATTTAATTTGAGCATGAGATAAATATTTAATGTTTAATTAATTCCTGAAATGTGTTATTTGAAAAAGGAATTTTTTTGAAAGATATATTGAATTAGTTTAAGGATGAAATTACATGTTTTAGGATATATGAATATAATAAAAAACATTGAGTGGGAGAAAAAAACATTTCACATTAGGGATTCAGGTGTAATTTTAGGTAAGGAACATTCTTGGAAATTTTTATTTGTTTATAAGGATCTAGACATAAAAAGAAACACCCTCATTAAAATAGTGTTTTGAATATTCCTTTAATATTTTTTTTGAGTGATCAACAAATAAAATTTAATTGATAATCTATATTATAATAGTGAGTGGATAGGTATAAATAGAAAGTGAATCTAGATTTTAGTAGTGATCCTAACCTAGATATTGTAATTACGACATTGTGTCGTGATTTTATTGATACATTGGAACATTATAGGTGTATTCTCCTTAGACATAACCCTTTTGGGTTAACCAAGTAAAATTCCTATATCATCATATTTAATTATAATATTTAAATTTCATAGATACTTGATTGATATTGATAGGTTCAAGTTATTTTCATTTATTAGGAAAATACATTCACTAAGAAATAAATTTGAGACCCTAATTCAACCCCTTTCAAATGTTTTAGTCCTTATGGTTGTAACAATTGGTATTGGAGTCACAAATTTTATTTCATGGTGAATATATCTCAAGTTTATTTTTGAAATAGATAATACTATTAATGTGAAAGGATTATCTCTATTTAATGGATTCAATTATTATATTTTAGAGAACTACATAATATCTCATCTTTTTTTCTCTTGGGATAGATATATTTTAATCTTCTTTACATGAAATAAAATTTAGTGATTCCAAAATATGTCCTTGAATGAAATTAAAAAAAAAACTTTTTAACACTAATGAAAATACACAAAAGTTATCCCTTATATCCCCATAAAATAAAATTTACATGAAGGAAATGAGTTACACATCCACTAAATCCATATGAGACAAATTTTCTAATATTTTTGAAAGAGAAAACTAGGTGAAGGATGTAAAATAATAAGTGGTGCATAATATGTTTGATTATTTTAAGATGTAAAAAACACATTCATAGTTTATTCAACCAGATCTTTAATTTTATTAAATCAATTATTGTACTTAGATATTAGATAACAGATTTTTAGATGATAAATAAAATATTTAATATATTTACACCTATATATAATCCGAATGTATTGATTCTTGAAAAAATAAATTTGGTGGAGCATTCGATAGATGATCTAAAAATTAAGTTTCTAATGTATAATATGCATATAAAATAAAAAGTGATGAAACTTCACTCATATAATGAGATGAAATTCAAATAAATGTAAAGATAGATAATAAGATACGAGTGATGGGTTTCTCTCATTCATTTTTTAAAAATTTAAATATGTCATTTTTTTGAAAATACGATTCCATTGGTTTATTTAAAATATTCAAAGTTTTAGAACATAGATATAAAGTATCCAAAGAGGATTTAAAGTGATGATGTTGTAGATAATTATTCACAAAATTAGTAAAGAAAAATTCTCATAATTTAATAATCAAATTTAAAAATGAAAATATAAAAATATTTGATGAAAGAGATTTGTTTATAAGGAAGAGATAAAGATGGTTTTTATCTTTAAGAAGGATAAATATATTTCAAATTGGTTTTAGAGGATTCTATGATTAAAATTATTGAAAAATGAAAATATGGAAACATTAAAAAAATATAATGGAAGGAGCAGTGTCTCTCAAAGTGGATCATGAAGGTTCTATAGATGAACTGGATATCCAAATAAAGTAATAAAAGGAAAACTGGTAGTTTATTAAAAGAGTATATTGACCAACTTGAAATTGAAATCATTTGGTTAGAGAAGTTTATGGGAGATAATATTTCTACTTAAGAAACTCCTAGAGAAACTACTGAGTATAAGCTAAAAATTGAGGTAGAAGACAAATTAATTAATGAATTTAATGCCTTCCTTGAAAAGTAGAGGAAGAGAATTTAATCTCTTGAGGAGGAAGGGGTTACCCTGAAAAATAATCTGGAGGTTAAGTTTAAACCTATGGATTCTAATAAAAAGTTTCAGTTTAGAAAATTCTCAAATGAGGGAGCACAAGAGAGAGCTAAAAAAGAAACAATGAGAATGGAGAAGGTTTTGCATTATCAAAGACCCCATAACATGGGTGAAATTAAAATTGTATTTGAAATAGAATCATATGTGAACAAAAAAATTCACAATGGATAAAGTAAATAAAAATGTTTTAGATAACCCTCAATCAATTAGGTTTTTTCAAAAAACAAAAATTCATTTAGAGGAATTAAACATGTGGAGAGAAGGTGATAAGATTTTTCACCAAATTTAATACCAAATTTGTTGCTACTTAGATCACATAATGACCTAATGTGATGAATAAAGGATTTTATTGAAAGATGAGGCACCCATAAGTTAATAAAGGAGAGAAAGAGTATATTAAACACCTCAAATAATATATCCATTTAGGAATATTATTTCAATTACCATAATTTTTGGTATAAAGAATATGATTGTGAGTTTAGACATATAAGAAAATATTGGATATACACTAAAATAAGTATATAGTGCCAATTGATATACCCATGTCATATTCTATAATATTAATATGATACATACTATAAGCTAAAATATACATGAATCATAACGAAGTGTAAGGATTCTTCTGTTGACTATATCATATCATATGATATGCATTATGATTGCATGGGATGTGCATGAATCACTTCCATATACTCTCACATGGTTTCCATCAATTATAAATGAATGTGATTGGGTTATTTAAGGTTCATATATTGATTGAATTTTTCATTGAATAATGAAATCCAAGAGGCTATAACATATGACTTCCATGAGATGAAACCCAATATGGCCATCATTCTTCATTAAATGAAGAGAGTCATGGAGAGATTATAAAAGGGATTAGATCACTTCTTTAGGGTTTACCTTTGTAAGAAACTGGTTTGTCACTATGGTATGGATCCTTTATTTTTCAGTATAAATCTAAAATTTTGACCTAATATGGATTATTAATAATTTAATAAAGGTTTTGAGGGTGTCTGGTGATTTTTAGAGCCCAAAACCTATCTTTTTTGAAGAAACAGACCCTGTGCATGGTTTTGAGTAAAATGTGTGGGATTTCCGCACGGTTTTCCAAACTGTGCAAATAATGTTTTTTTGGAAAGTGTCACCTTTCACGAATGGCATACAGCTGTGCAGCCTAACCATGTGAACACCCCTTTTTTCTTGGTAACTATGCATGGATGGCACACAGTTGGATCAAAACGTGCAGAGGAAGACTTTTTGAGCAGAACCATCTTGCACGGTTTGCGCACAGTTTGACAAAACATGCGAAAAAACCATGCATAAGCTAAAAGATTTTGTAAAATGTCCAAACCACCATTAATTATCTATTAATCCAACCAATTACTACCTAATCTGATTTTATACATGATTGACCTATTTCTCACTCAATATGGGGATATTTTAAGATCAAAGCTTGGAATCAAGAGATCTTTTTCATCCATCTTTCAATCGAGCGTTCGTTCATCACGTTGGATGTACAAAGATAATTACTCAAGTCCTCTTTAGTCGTTCTTATTCTCTTTTTCTCTCTACCTAGTTATCTCCTAATTAGAATTTTCACCTTTTATTAGATCTACTCCGATCTGTGGCAAATCAAGGGATGATACCAGAGGAGAAGGCTCATACAACCCTAAGGTGGGTGGTTTATAAATCATATGCAAAGTTTTTTGTTTTTTGGAATGTTTGTATGGGGCCCAATAGTTGTTTTGGAGATTTTTTATTAAATTTACATTCCATGATTATACTTATTAGAATCATATGGTTATGCTCTTTCCAAATATGTGATTAGTTTTTACTAGTTACACCCACAACTCAATCCACCTCATGTTGAAAGTTATGCCATAATTGATTTTTTATTGTTTTTGACACATTTGAGCCACCGTTCAGGTGTGCCTTTTCTTGACCTTCCTAAAGGAGAGTCTTCCTATAATAAATGGTTTCTTGTTTAATGAGGATTTCATAATATAATGCACCATGTATTCTCACTAGTTGACCCGCATAAGGTAAGTGATTCAAAGGATTATTAAATGTGAAATACGGAATAGAAAGTATAATAAGTATATAACGTGGCCTTATTAAAAGAGATTGAATAAATGTTACATGTCTATAGAACCCCTACCATGTTGATGGAAGGTAGTGGAGTGAATCTCAATAATTTAATATTCTTTAATGGTAAACTAAGACTTAATTAAATGGTTTCAATTCTACTTGGCCTATCCTCACTAATGAAAGACAAGGCTTGGACTAATAAATAAATGGTTTCAACTCTACTTGATCTATCCACACTAATGGAAGGAAATACTTGAACCAAATGAGTTATTACATGATTACAATATCAAATAGTATCAGACTGACTCGAACTCACCTTGGATTCTGAGAGAAGAATACCTTGGGTATTAAGAACCCCATTTTGATTCCAGGATTCTCTTTGGTTTGGTTGATACCCACCTAGATTCCGGTTCTTGTCTATTCCTTGGATGGTTGGTATACTACCATTGGATTCCTTTAATTATTCTAGGACACCTCATATACACTCCTTGGATCCATCATTGGAAATTAGGTTCCTTTGATACACTCCCCAATCCTTTCTTAGCCTTGTTTTACCTTGGATTTACTCCTTGGACTCAATAGGCACATTATTGTGGAATTCCATGGATTACTCTCCTTGGATCACACTCTTAAACCTTAACTAGAATCAAATATTACTGAGTTAGATTTTTGTGAGTTTACGTTACCATTTTTTTTACCATGGAACTCCATCAATGGATATTATTTTCAGGTTGCCTTATTATGTCTTGGGACCTTCACTACTTATACTATCATTAGGTGATGTCATTGTTTTATATGAATCATGTAACCTATTAACATTAAATGGTAATTATTTAATAAAATGAACTGGTTACATGTTCAAAAACTAGTGAAGGGTTGAAGCAGGCAGTTGGGTATTTAGTTATTTCGCACTTCTTGATTTATTTTATATATTCATTCCTACATACTGTTATATTCCATTACACATGCCAGTTGTTATATACATCATTGGTGATGGCCACTGAGATTTATCTCACACCCCCTCCAGTCGTCGTTTGGAATCCAAAGTAGATTATATGACTACACGTGTGGATATAGGGTAGCATACAACTTCTAACACTTGATTTTTTGTTGATAGGATGGATCATGCAGATGACCGAGTTGGATCTTACGATGCTTGGAGTAGTCTTTTTTCCCTTTACTTTGTGGAACATGTTATTCCTATTGTCGTATATCCATGATTTTCTAGTTTTATAGTGACATGACATGAAATTATCATTGTTCAATTGATACAGTTATGGTTGTTCTCATTTACCAATTGCAACATTTTTCTTCCACTGTTTCATTATATTGCTTCTACTATTTACTATTACATTATATTCCATCCGCTATGCTATTCTCTATTAATGAGGTAATAGTCTTCCCACAGACACCCTAGGCCCTCACTACTATTTGGAAGCCTCTGACATTTGGGAAGATGCTCTTGAGGCCATGTGGCCAACCGGGCTCGAGGCACCCGTTAAGTGGATTTTGGGTCTGGGTAATCAAAAAGTGGTATCAAAGGAGGTTTATTTTCTTGTTTTACTATTTTGAGGCACTAGATTGGAGAATTGGAATGCTTGGGACTTGGTCATAATCATACTTGGGTGTCACGAACCCATGTTTTGGGTAAAATACAAGTTACCCAATATGAAATTATTGTTCTATTTTGCCTATTACAGTTGATATTATTTCATCGATGGGTGATACACATGCTATGTGGTGTTGTTGATTATTACTCAATTTGAGAATTTATTTCATCCTTGGCCTGATGATATGAGGGTGAGGAGAATTATTACATGCATCATTATAAGAACCTAGAATCCACATTTTATGCATATTTCTATGCCATAAAGAATCATTTCACTTCCTTGCATTTCTTGATATGACTGTGATTGCTGAGTGATGTTGTGATAGTTTTATTGTACTTGTATTATTTTGGATGTGATTGAGTGATTACCTATCTCAATTCATGAGATTTATGGGCCCTCATGGGTTGGAATGAGTAATTTACCAAGTCAATCCATTATACTATAAATAAATGGGTGTCATTTCTGGTGATAAGTGTATGGGCACTAAGTCATCGGAATTGGATATCCATTATAAATTAAATCTTGAAATCTAAAATGAATTGGTTGCACATCCTTATCCTTCCTTGTCAGGTTTATGAAAGGTAAAGGAGTGAACCTAGAAATTAACTACAAAATGACATAAAACTTATACTTGAGAACTTACCGATAACTAGCCATCTAAGTGGGTATTTTGGGTAGTATGCCTTAGGTAGTGAGTTTTCATTTATCAGAATCCATTAGTGATGCTTTATTCTTTCTCCTATGTGTGTTCGAAGATGGGTTCTTTGAATTTCTAGACCAATGTTGTCATGTTGTCCTCATGTCATTCACTAGGCTGGTGGTGACGACCATGCTCTAGATATGGTGGGCCCTGAGCTTCCAGTCTTAATTCCAGAAGTGCCACTTGAGGAATTTCCTACTTTACCTGATCTAGGCACCAATTCCCATGTCTATGAAAGTTTCCTACATCTGATGCAGTCCATACAAGGTGCTCCATGGGTTGCACCTATGATGGCTGATCTGACCTGCCGGTTCTAGCAGTATCATAATCCTACTTTTTTAGGGGATGGAGGTTCTTAGACTACTAAGACTTTGATAGAGGCCATCCTATTTATCTTTGAGCATTTTTAAATGCCTCGCGAGCAGATAGTCAATCTTGCTACATACATTCTTTGGGATTCAGCGAAACGTTGGTGGGATGTGGTTACCTAGGCCAGTTTTCAGGACTGCATGTTATGGGTTGATTTCCAGACTGACTTCTATGATTAGTTCTTTCTTCAAGCATTGAGGGATGACAGATCCAGTGAGTTCATGCATCTTGAGTATGTTTCTATGTTAGTTATGGAATATTCATCATGTTTCACTAATTTATAGTGCTTTGCTCTGCTTCTAGCCGTTTATGAGATTTCACGTGCTAGACGTTTTGAGGATGGGATCTAGTACACCTTCCAAACTCAGGTGAATGACTTTTTCCTTCCTAAATTTTTATAAATAGTTGATCAGGCCCTTATCACTGAGCATAACCTGAGGGATGGCAGAAGTACCTTATTTAAAGGATTAGTGTCGCGATAAGAAGTAGTTCTTCTGATGGTAGGAAATGTTCCCTCAAGGATTTTCGTCAGGGCAGTGGCAACCAAATTATCTAGTTTGATATCTCTTTGGTGTGGCATTAGTGTGGAAAACCCGAACATAAGAATCCCAAATGTGATGGAGACCCTATAGTGTGTCGAGCTTGAGTTCGTATGGGTCATCTTTAGCATTTTGACAAGACCTTTCGACCAGCTTCGAGTGGAAAAGGATTTGACCTAGCTTCACCTTTAGGAGTGAGTTTTTTTACCCCATGTCAGGTGGGGAGTTGGAATAAAACTGGTAGGTCTAGATGAGGAGGAGGTCATGGCTATGGTAGTCCAATCCCTAATCACCAGCAGTGCAAGAAGAGTAGTAATGATGGTGGAAATACATCTATTTCACAAGGATTTGGATCAGGTTAGTTGCATGACTTACAGTTGATACCCAAGGATCAGGCTGTGGGACCATCTACTGTATGAGGTACTATTCTCTTAGCCTCTACTATTGTCTCTTCTTTGTTTGATACAATTTCTTCAAACTCTTTAATTTTTATATCTATAATGTAAAGTCTTGGACTAGATATAAAGTATCACTATGATGTATTGAACCTCGATACACCCTTGGGAATATGGAAGGAGGGCATACTCCAGTGTATGGAATATCCCTTTGAGGTAGAAAGTTACCATTTCTTACAGAATCTCTTTGTTCTTGAGATGACAATATTTTATTTCATTCTTGGAATGGATTGGTTAGTCCACTATCATGCCTTTGTAGACTTATATTGTTATAGGGTTTCTTTTACATCACCAGAAGGAAACAATTATCTTTTAAAAGGTGAGTGGGATTCCAGGCTGGGAGATCTGGACCAAAGCATCATGGGATAGGTGAAGTGACCGCTCAGATTTCAAATCTTTTCATGGAGGATCAATTTTTTCTTCAAATTGATTTCCCTCTAGTGGTTGATCGTTTCAGGGAAGTATTTTTTGATGACTTTTCTATATTACCTGATAAGACAGATGTAGAGATTACAATTTATATTGCTCTGGGAGCGACCCTAGTGTACATTCTTCAATATAGGATGACAGATACTGAGCTTCAAGAGCTCAAGCGGCAGATAAAGGACATAGAGGCCAAAGGATTTATATGGTCTAGTACATATTATTGGGGTTCACTCGTGATTTTTTCCTAGAATCCAGATGGAACCTTATGTCTATGAAAGGATTATAGAAGGATGAACCAGCTGATGGTCAGGAATCGGTATTCACTTCCTCGAATAGATGATCTCTTTGACCAACTCTGAGGAGAAAAGGTGTTCTCTAAGATTTATCGGAGATCAGGTTATCATCATGTGTGAGTAAGACCCTCAAACATACCCCGTACAACTTTTCGCATCAGGTATGGTCTGTATGAGTACCTTGTTATGCCATTCGGTCTTACGAGCTCTCCAGCCATTTTCATGGATTTGATGAATAGGGTTTCCACCCCTATTTGGATTCTTTTGTTGTGGTCTTTGTGGATGAAATATTGGTGTATTCTCACACTCATAATGAACATTCCAATCATCTTGAGATCGTTCTGAGTACACTGAGAGAGAATCAGATTTATGGAAAGCTTGCTAAATGTGAATTCCGGATCAACAAAGTCCAGTTCTTAGGTCATATTATTTCAGAATCAGTAGTATCTATTGAACCTAAAATGTTTAGTGTTGCAGGTTCCTGGGAGTATCCCAAGAATGTGTTTGATATTAGAAGTTTATTGGGGATGGATGAATATTACAATAATTTCATACATGACTTCTCATGTCTTCATTCACCTTTTACTAGACTTAAAAAGAATGTTTTTTGTTCCTGTGGTTAGAAGCATGAGAGAAATCCTTTCAAGAACTGAAAAGGAGGCATGTCTCGTCACCGATTCTGATTCTTCCAGAACATGGAAAAGATTATATCATCTTTTGTGATGCATCATGCATTGGATTAGGAGCATTGTTGATGCAGGAAGACAAATTTGTTGCATACAGATCTCACCAGTTGTGGCCTCATGAGTGGAATTACCTGACACACGACCTCCAACTAGTAGTAGTTGTCTATGCCTTATGTCGCTGGAGATATTATCTGTTGGGTGAGATATTTGTGGTGTATATGGACCAGAAGATTCTCAAGTATATATCTTCCATGTGTGACTTGAACCTCAGGCAACGAAGATGGGTCGATATCTACAATCCTTCGATTTTGAGATTTTATATATGCTGGGAAAGGGAAATGTGGTAGCTGATGCATTGAGTCAGAAAACTCAAACACAGGTCGTATAGGAAGCCCGTGATGAATGGAAGTTAATATCCCTCTTCTCTGAACTTCATCTATAATTTCATGATAGTTATGAGCAGTCTTACCTGTCAACCGTAACAGTTACCTCTTCCCTCTTGAGAAGGAGAAGAGTTGGTAGTTTTCAGATCCTTAAGGTTTAGTTCTCCATGAGAGTATATCAGAAGATGACCCACCTCTGTATTGGTCTATGGATAGAGATGACATTCTGCATTTACGTGGACATATCTGGGTTCCTTCAAGTTTGAGAGAGGAGTTAATGAAAGAGTCCCATTCTTCTCAGTGGAAAATTCAACCAGGTATCTCAAAGATGTATCAATATATGCAATTCCAGTATTGGTGGCCTATGATGAAACATCATATTGCAGGATTCATCACTAGGTGTTCAACTTCTCAGTAGGTGAAGGCAGAGCACTAGAGACCTTCAGGACTGTTAAAGCCGCTTCCAGTCCCAGAATGGCAATGAGAAGATGCTGCTATGGATTTTATAGTCGGTTTACCTAGGTTGCTAAGGGGTAGAAATTATATTTGGGTTCTCATTGAATGACTAAAAAAATTGTCCCACTTCATTCCTACATGGGGGAATTTATCAGTTGATGAACTGAGAAGACTATATGTTTGAGATTATATGAATACACGGGGTTCTATGAACTATTATTTCAGATAGGGATGCTCATTTCACTTCACAGTTTTGGCAGGGTTTGTAGAAAGCGATGGGAACTCAGGTACTTCTAAGAACATCATTTTACCCTCAGGCTGATGGATAATAAAAATGCACAATACAGGTTTTTGAGGATATTCTATGATCATGTGTCTTTGATTTAGACAATTGTTAAGAGAAGCATATCTCCCTCTTCGAGTATTCTTATAATAATAGTTTTTAGGTGATGGTTCATATGGCTCATTTTGAGGCCTTATATGGAAGGTCATGTCGTTCACCCTTGTACTAGCTAGATGCGGGTGTGGTCACCCTACTAGGTCCTCATCTTGTTTAGGAGACTTCAGAATAGGTCCAGGTGGTTAGGAAGCATATGACTACTAATTAGTATAGATAGAAATCTTATGCCGATCGCTATAAATGAAATCTTGAGTTCGAGGTTATGGATCATGTTTTTCTTCGGGTATCACCAAGGTTATGGAATTGACAGTTTAGAAATTAGGGAAAGTTGTCATCTCGTTACGTTGGGTCATTCGATATTCTAGAGAGATTCAGGCCAGTATCTTATCAATTGTTACTACCTCAGAGGTACCATGACATGAACGATGTCTTTCATGTCTCATAGCTTCTCCAATAACATGTCCACCCGTCTCATACATTTAATTCCAAGGAAGTTGAGTTAGATGTTGATGCTACCTATGAGGAGTATCCAGTATGCAACATTGACCAAAGAATGAAGGTTCTTCAAGGAAAGTCTATCTATAAAGACTCGGCCTTAAACATTTACATAATATTGAATTAAACAAATAATTCACATTGAGGATCTTTTCAGGTTTAGAGTTTTAGAGAATTAGGACATAACTATTACATCTCAAAATATTACAAGGTAGACACTTCTACACAATTTTCATTTTTTTCATAAAATAAAAACTCTTGAAAAAAAGAGTCATGTCTAGTTCCATGTTTTTGACAGCATGGCTTTTCTTTGATCCCATCCTTGACCCTATTCATCTTTAAGTCCTGTGAAAACATTTCAAAACTTGGGATGATCATAAAAAGCTTAGTAAGGGTTATAAAACAAGGAATGAAAACATTTGTTCATAAATACATACAAAACATGAAATCTTTTACTTACCTCATGAAATCATAAGATTTTTGAAAGACACATAGAAATCATAAATCATAAAGGTAACTTGTGGCATCCATATCATACTTATATTGTAGCTATCACAGCTACATAGGAAGTTACTTTGGAATACCCATCACAATATATTCCCTAAAATCATTTAGGAGAAACATTCACATTTACCTCCGTCACATTACCCAATGCATTGGAGAGCTATCTCGGGCTCACCCACAGTAGGTTTATCACGGAACCACCCGTATACGTAAATAATGCCCAAGAATCATAACATGATCATAACACATAACATAAGCATAAAGAAAAGATAAAATTCCCACATTGAAACAGAAAAATATTATTTCAAGATATTGAAACAATAAATCCATTCTCAAAATCATTTTCAATACCAAAATACGTAAAAAGAGTATATGGTATTTATTGTTTCCTTTTAAAAAAATTCCAGCTTGTTAAGGATTGAAATAGAAAAATATCATTTCAAGATATTGAAAAAATAAATTCATTCTCAAAATCATTTTCCATACCAAAATATGTAAAAAGAGTATATGGTATTTATTGTTTCCTTTTAAAAATATTCCGGCTTGTTAAGGAATCCAAAAATCAAATAATACTCGTGGCGGCAGAAAGGTTGTTGTCACCGCTTAGGTAAAAAAACATTCCTTTTTGTCGTTTAGTAAAAAACATCATATAAAAAGATTCTCTTTGAATAAAATGAAAATTCAAAGCAGTTTATACACTGTATAAAATAATGTCGTGTATAAAAGTAAAAATGCCTCAATGAAAGGGGATTGAGACGAAGTCCCTTACCTCATGTCCGACTTGACTCGATCGTTCTTTAATCACGTGAATAATAAAATAAAGTTAATTTATACTTGCTTAAGAAATTTTTTCAAGTTTATTATTCTTTTTATATCACTTATTACCATGTTATAAATAGTATTTAATCATTTAAGTTAATAACATTCATTTTGTCGATATTTGGTACTTGAGTCAAAAATGGAATTCTTATAATTACATGTTGTTCATGTTATCAAAGGTTAATTATATCCATAATGATATTCATGATCTGGATATCATATATATCATATATATCCATCATATACATGTATTTATAATAGTACATAACATTTGGAGGTAAGAAATGAAATGCACCATTCATGGAGATGATAAGTCGTACGTACACATGAATGCTACTTTCATTTATATTTCTTATTTTAATGAAATTAAAACATAATGATAAATAGTTATATTATAATTAGATTATAATATCATATATAATATCATTAAATCTATCCTTTATACATACCACATAAGGCATTAACGAGTCACATCACTTTAATGGGGTGGTAGTCCGCACTTTCTCAAATGAGATTATCGTATTTACCCACTATGGAAACCATAAAAAGTTGATATAAAAGGGAAGTACAGAAGCATAAGGAAATCATAAACATAATATATATCATATATAAATACATTTCCATCATAATTTCCACCATGAGAGGTGGTAAGATGTAATTGAACCATCATCGTTTTGTGAGGTGTTAGTTTGCCATCCACAGAAACATTATGTTCTCAATCCATTAGATGGAGTTGTGTGTAAGTGTAGTTCGAATATTTCTCATAATAACATCATAGTATATTACAGACACTAGTTTTGTTTACAAAATAATGGAAATAAAAAGATTTTAGGGGTTGGAGAAGTAAAATAAAAGAAAACAATTTAAGAGAAACCGTTACCTTTAATTTGGGTAACACCCTTTGGTTTGAACCAAAGGACTTCTTGAAGTGCCTTCTGCCTAAGGTAAGGCTTCTAGGAAGAGGAGAGGGATGTAGGGAGTGTAATTGGGTAGAGTTTGGAAGATCCAAATTGCTTGAGATGTGTGTGGAATTGGTTATAAGTGGTCTCCTTTTATAAGGGGGGGAGGGGCTCTTTAGGAAAGTGTGAAAATATTATTTTATTATATAATGATATTCGGTTTTAAAAGGTCCCAAAATCATTAAGGTCGAAGATACGATGACACATGGTCGAAATAAAATCATCCAATAGGAATTGGACAGGTTTGGATAATATTTTAATCATTATAATATTATTTATTTAAATGATTTATTAATGAGGTAAACACTGCATCATTATTGTGTCATTAATAATTTGAATTATTTTATGTCTAAAAAATATAAAAAAATGCAATGATATAGGAAATCTTTTTAGATTTACAATTAATATTTATAGTCTAAAAGATAATTTATATAACCCATTCTAAAAATTAATTTACTAAAAGATATTTGCTTTTGTCATTTTTGCCTTTACTTTAAGTTAATTAATCTAAATTGTCATCATCACTCCCAAGTGGCTCAATGGGGTCCCAAAATCGACCCAAAGATTCCCATGGTCGTTAATGACTCAACCAATAAGTTTTGGACAAGCGTTAAGGTAATTTGGAATTATTATAATATTCTTTTTACCTTTAATTACCCTATTTTCCTTTAACCGTGGTAAATAAAAGTCAAAAGCTACTATTCACCAAAAATTATTTTCATCTTAATGAACCTAATTTTAATTCTTGATAACAACCATGTATGTTGGATTTTTGAAATTCAATACACATCAGTGGAAAAATTTCATTTAAATGAAAACGTCAGTTTTTTTAACTTCTACTATGTGGTTTCACTATTCATAAAAAATTGAAGTTTTTTAGAAAAATACCAAAAATTAAGCCTAAGCTATATTTGATATTCCGAATTCAAAAATGATTTCCATTTTTCTAAATTCAAAACATAGAAGTGGAATTAATTAATTTTAAAATTAATTCTCGCTATCAAAACAAATAGCGTGTTTTTAAGAAACAATAACTATCAAAAGATTGATACTTGTTTATGTACAATTCCAAAGTGAAATTAATTCCAATGAACAAAATTGGATTAAATGGTAAAAATATATTTTAATTTCACTTTAAAACCAATTAAAAATATAATCTAACTATATAAATAAATTATATTAAAAAGAACTTTTGAATTAAAATACAATATTTTTCACTATTCATTAAAAAATGAACTTTATCGGAAAAATTGCAAACATTTACACAGAGCAAATTTTGATGTCCCCATTATAAAGAAGGATTTTATTTGTTCATATAGAGTGTATTAAAGTGACCAAAACTAGATTTAAAAGGGGTTCTCAATTAAAAGGCGATAATTTGGCCTTTTAACGTAAATTATGCTTAAAATTAGATTCATTCACATTTTAAGCCTCTAACTTTTTATTGGATAATTTAAATACATTTAACAATCATGTATAATCATATTGTATTTAGTTTTGTTCATTCCCTCCAATACAACAGCTAGGAGTTAACTACCATTTAAAATAATATTATTATTTTATTAGTGTGCAACGTAAGATTCCAAAGAAACTCGTTGTTGCGTATCAGGTATGCTATCGAACATAGAAAACCCTTTAAAGTAAAATTAATTTTTAATTCACAAATATTAATAAATATGAAATATGTATTATTCTTCATTTACCTGGGATGTTACATCCTTCCCCCCTTTTGGGAATTGCATCCTCACAATTTTTATTCACTTATCAAAATAAGTGGGGGTATTTATCCCTCATAACATTTTCAGATTCCCACATTGCCTCTTCAACCATATGGTTTTTACACAAAACCTTTACCTGGTAAATTACCTTATTCCGCAACACTTTCTCTATATGGTCAAGAATCTAGACTGGTTGTTCTTCATAAGAGAGATTCTCTTCCAACTGAACTACCTCTGGGCTCAAAACATGAGATGGATCTGACATATACTTTCTTAACATAGAAACATGAAAAACATTGTGTACCTGGGATAAAATTGGAGGTAAAGCCACTCTGTATGCAATAGATCCAACTTTCTCTAGAATTTCGTAAGGTCCAATGAACCTCAGACTCAACTTTTAATTCTTACCAAAACGCATCACACTTTTCCATGGAGAAACTTTGAGAAAGACATGATCACCTACCTCAAAAGAAAGATCCTTCCTCCAGTTATCAACATAACTTTTCTATATACTCTGTGTTGTTCTCATGTGCTTCTGAATCAACTGAACTTTCTCTGCCATTTCATCTACCAATTCTGGTCCCATCACTTTCCTTTCACCTACTTGATCCCAAAAAGTTGAAGTTCAACAATGCTTTCCATATAATTCCTCAAATGGATCCATATTTATACTGGAATGAAAGCTATTATTATAAGAAAATTCAAACAATGAAAGATGTTGGTCCCAAATTCCCTGGTAATCTATCAAGAAAGCATGTAACATATCCTCTAAGGTCTGAATTGTTCATTCTGATTGCCCATCTGATTGAGGATGAAATGTTGTACTAAAATTTAATTCAGTACCCAACGACTTCTAAAGGCCTTTCCAAAAGTTAGAAGTGAACCTAGGATCATGATCAGATACAATGGAGAGGGGAACATCATGCAACCTGACTACCTCTTTAACATACAACCGAGCTAGTTGATCTAAAGACAAAGTATCTCTAATAGGAAGGAAATGAGTAGATTTAGTCAATTGATCAACTCTAACCCGGATTTCATTATTACCTCGAGATGTCTTTGGTAATCCCACAACGAAGTTCATGGATATATTTTCCCATTTCCACTCTGGCATTGGTAGAGGTTGAAGCATCCATTTCAGTAACTGCCGCTCTTCTTTAACCTGCTAACAAGTCAAACACTTCACAGTAAAATCAGCAATATCTATTTTGATTCCATCCCACTAGTAATACTCTCGAAGATCTCTATACATCTCAGTACTGCCAGGATAAACTGAAAACAGAGATCCATGACCTTCACATAACAACTCATTCTTCAATTATGAATCACAAGGCACATATAATCTCTTTCCAAATCTCAAAACACAATCATTATCAACATTGAAATCAGGAATCTTACCCTTATGAACCAACACAACCTTTTTCTACAACTCACTGTATTCCTTCTGCGCTTGCTTAATTCTGTCTGATAGAGAAGATTTCACTGACACCTGAAAGAAAACAGAAGAATTTCCTGCAACAACAACTTCTATGCCAAAGTTCATCAAATCAAAAACCATAGGATCTCGTTCCAAACGTAACCTGGTTAATGATGTATTACTTTTTTTACTCAAAGCATCTGCCACTTTATTTGATTTCCCCGGATGATAAATGATCGTGCAATCATAATCCTTGATTAATTCAAACCATCTCCTCTGTCTCATATTCAATTCTTTCTTAGTGAATTTATACTTCAAACTTTTTGATCAGTATATATTTCACACTTCACTGCATACAAATGATGCCTCCAAATTTTTAAATCAAAAACAACAGCAGCTAATTACAAATCATGTGTTGGGTAATTTAACTCATTATCTTTCAACTGACGTGAAGCATAAGCAATTACCTGATCATTATGCAGTAGGACACAACCTAGTCCTTTCAATGAAGCATCACTGTAGATAACAAACTCACCATTTCTGGAAGGCAGTGCCAAAACTAGAGAATTCCCCAATCTTTTTTTCAATTCCTAAAAACAATCATCACATTCTTTTGTACAGATGAATTTAACACCTTTTCGAGTAAACTTAGTCATTGTACTAGATAACCGTGAAAAATTTTCAACAAAACTTCGATAATAACCCGCCAAACCAAGAAAACTACTGATCTCAGTTATATTTGTGGGTCTTATCCATTCATCAACAACTTTTGTTTTAGAAGGTCAACAATTATGCCATTTTTTTTGAAACAATGTGACCAAGGAAAGAAATTTTTTGTAACCAAAACTCAAACTTGTTGAATTTCCCAAACAATTTATTTTATTTTATGGTTTTCAAGACAACCCTTAAATGAATTTCATGTTCCAATTTAATTTTAGAATAAACCAAAATATCATCAACGAACACAACCAAAAACTTATCCAAGAACTCATAGAAAATTCTATTAATAATATCCATGAATACAGCAGGTGCATTAGTTAAACAAAAAGGCATAACTACAAATTCATAATGGCCATATCTAGTACGAAACACGGTTTTTGGAATCTCTGCTTCCTTTACTTTCAACTGATGGTACCTCGACCTCAAATCAATCTTCTAAAAATACTGAGCGCCCTAGAGCTGATCAAACAAATCATCGATATGAGGAAAAGGATACTTATTCTTAACAGTGATGTTATTCAATGCTCTATAATCAATGCAAAGTCTCATTGAACCATCTTTCTTTTTAACAAACAATACAAGATCACCCCATGGTGATGTGCTAGGTCAAATGAAGACTTTATCTAATAACTCCTGCAATTGCTTCTTTAACTCTTAAAGTTCAATTTCATCCATTCGATAAGGGGGTTTTGAAATTGGCTTAGCATCAGGAACTAAGTCAACAGTAAATTCGACTTCCCAATCAGGTATAATGCTAGGAAACTCATCAGGAAAAACATCAAGGTACTCATTTACCACTGGAACATCATTAATATGAATAGTTCCTTGGTTTTCAACAATATTGTCAAGGTAACATTCATTACCATTTTTTGCTAGTTTCTCAGCTTCCTGATATGTTATCAAAAGAAAGGTTTCATTTTTGTATACAAACTGAAAATATTTCTGAAAAGAAACCACTTTAGCTCTGCAGTCAATCTTAGCATGATAAATAGAAAGCCAATCCATGCCCAAAATAACATCAAACTCTACTAGAGTCAAAACAATAAGGTTTGCAGGTAGATTATTTCTGCACACAAGGACATGAATGTTCTTATGTTTTCTTTTTTGTCTCCACATTTCCTCTAGGTGTTTTTACCATAATTTCTGTATTCATATCATGATATGGAATTCCCAATTTACTATAAAACTTCTCAGAAATGAATGAGTGTGTAGACCCTGAATCAAACAACACATTGGCATAATTAGAACAAATAAATAGTGTACATGATACTACTTCATTTGATGGCCCAACATCTGCTGAAGTAGTTGCAAAGGATTTCACCACCCCTTTATGCTTGTAGTCTGGCTGCTTTCTTTCGGTTGAGTTATTTGTTGGACACTCATTTTCATAATGACCCATTTCATTGCAATCAAAACATTTTACTGACTGTAAATCAGATTTTGTCTTAACATTACCCTGATCTTTTTCAGTGCAATTAAGAGCCTTATGCCCCATTTTACCACATCGGTATCTCTTACTAGAATTCAAAAGACATTCCCCAACATGCTTTTTACCACAATTTTCACAAACTATAAACTTAAGTTTCTTACTATCAGACTTTTTTGAAGAGTTCTTCCCTTTCGCCTACCACCTCGACCACTTATTTTGTTGTTTTTGAAAGAATAATTTATCATCATCAAACTCCATTTACACCTTATCTGCACAATGAACAAGTATTTCATAACTTTTGAACTCATGAGAAGCTAAATCCCTTCGATACTTTGGATTTAATCTTGAGTAAAAACAGTTTATTTTACTTTCAAGATCACCTATGAAATTTAGAGCATACCTTGCCAGTCGAGTGAATGTTTCTTCATAAGCAGCCACTAAGTCATCCTCCTGCCTCAATTCCAAGAATTGTTTTTCCATCCTAAGATGAACTACCTTAGGAAAATATTTCTCAAGAAACATTTCTTTGAATTAATCCCAATCAAGAGCATCAATCTCCTCACTATCCCTGATATTTTTCACCATCGACTACCACTGATCTTCTTCACCTTCGAAATAGTAAATAGTGAGACTAACCTTTTGATGTTCTGAACAACCCATGACATGAGAAATCTTCTCTAGTGCTTTAATCCACCCTTCAGCTAGCACATGGTCAGATGATCCTCTGAATGATTGGGGATTTTGCCTCATGAAATCCTCCACTACTGACATGTTCCTCTACTGTTGATCTGGCCAATGACATGCATGAATACCACCACCATTTATAGCCTGAGTCAATTGTGCCATCACTGCAACAAACTATTCAATTCCGCTTCTGACATTCTCAGGTTGATTATTTGGATGGTTTTCTTCCTCCGGATGTCGTCCCAACATAGATGCCCTGTTTCCTCTGTGGAAAAAGATTCTGAACATAGAAATATCTTAGGCGAAGCAATATGGTAATCAATAAATGCTATATGATTTAAATATTAACATAAATTACTTCATGAATATTAATTTAACAATACCCTAACTCCTAAAGTTATCTAAACTGACCACTGATACCAACTATAAAGACCTGGCCTTAATCATTTACATAATATTGAATTAAATGAATAATTCACATTAAGGATCTTTTCAGGTTTAGAGTTTTAGAGAATTAGGACATAACTATTACATCTCAAAATATTACAAGGTAGACACTTCTACACAGTTTCCATTTTTTTAATAAAATAAAAACTCTTGAAAAAGAGTCATGTCAAGTTCCATGTTTTTGATAGCATGACTTTTCCATGATCCCATACTTGACCCTATTCATCTTTAAGTCCTGTGAAAACATTTTAAAACCTGGGATGAGCATAAAAAGCTCAGTAAGGGTTATAAAACAAGGAATGAAAAAATTTGTTCATAAATACATAAAAAACATGAAATATTTTAATTACCTCGTGAAATCATAGGATTTATGAAAGACACATAGAAATCATAAATCATAAAGGTAACTTGTGGCATCCATATCATACTTACGCTGTAGTTATCACAGATACATAGGGAGTTACTTTGGAATACCCATCATAGTACATTCCATAAAATATCTTAAGAGAAACATTCATGTTTACCTCTGTCACGTTACCTAATGCATTGAAGAGCTATCTAGGGCTCACCCTCCCTAGGATTATCACGGAACCACCCGTATACGTAAATAATTCCCAAGAACCATAACATGATCATAACACATAACATAAGTATAAAGAAAAGATAAAATTCCCACATTGCAATAGAAAAATATCATTTCAAGATATTGAAATAATAAATCCATTCTCAAAATCATTTTTAATACCAAAATACGTAAAAATAGTATATGGTATTTATTTTTCCCTTTTAAAAACATTGCGGCTTGTTAAGGAAGCCAAAGATCAAATAATACTCGCAATGACAAAAAGGTAGTTTTCACCACTTACGTAAAACAAAACATTCCTTTTTTTCATTTAGTAAAACACTTCGTATAAAAATATTCCCTTTGAATAAAATGAAAATTCAAAGGGGTTTATACACTATATAAAATAAAGTCATCTATAAAACTAAAAATTCCTCAATGAAAGGATATTGAGACGAAGTCCCTTACCTCATGTCTGACTTGACTCGATCATTATTTAATCACCTGAATAATAAACTAAATTTAATTTCTACTTTCTTAAGAACCTTTTTCAAGTTTATTATTACTTTTATATCACTTATTACCATGTAATAAATAGTATGTAATCATTTAAGTTAATAACGTTCATTTTGTTGATATTTGGTACTTGAGTCAAAAATGGAATTCTTATAATAACATTTAGTTCATGTGGTAAAAATTTCATTATATCTATAATTATATGCATGATTTGGGTATCATATATATCATATATATCCATCATATAAATGTATTTATAATAGTACATACCATTGGGAGGTAAGAAATGAAATGCACCATTCATGGAGACGGTAAGCCGTACGTACGCATGAACGCTACTTTAAATTCTATTTATTATTTTAATGGAATTAAAAAATAATGATACATAGGTATATAATAATTCCAGTATAATATCATATATAATATCATTAACTCTATCCTTTATACATCCCACATAAGGCATTAACGAGTCACATCACTTTAAGGGGGCGGTAGTCCACACTTCCTCAAATGAGATTGTCGTATTTACCCACTATGGAAACCATAAAGGATTGATATAAAAAGAAAGTACATAAGAATAAGGAAGTCATAAAAATAATATATATCATATATAAATATAGTTCCATCATAATGGACACCATGAGAGGCGGTAAGATGTAATTGGACAATCATCGTTTCGTGAGGCGTTAGTTTTCCATCCACGGAAACATTATGTTATTCATCCATTAGATGGAGTTTTTTTGTAAGTTTAGTTCTAATATTTCTCATAAAAACATCCTAGTATATTGAGGATTATGGTTTTGTTACAAAATAAAAGAAATAAAAAGAGTTTAGGGTTGGAGAAGTAAAATAAAAGAAAACAATTTAAGAGAAACAGTTACCTTTAATTTGGGTAACTCCCTTTGGTTTGAACCAAAGGACTTCTTGAAGTTCCTTATGCCTAAGGTAAGGATTATAGGAGGAGTATAGTGATGTGGGGATTGTAATTGGGCAGAGTTTGGACGAGCCAAATGGCTTGATAGGTGTGAGGAATTGGTTATAAGTGGTCTCATTTTATAAGGGGGTGGAGGGGCTCTTTAGGAAAGTGTGAAAATATTATTTTATTATATAATGATATTCGGTTTCAAAAGGTCCAAAAATTGTTATGGTAAAATATAAGATGACTCATGTACGAAATAAAATCATCCAATAGAAATTTTACATGTTTTGGATAATATTTTAATCATTATAATCTTATTTATTTAAATGATTTATTAATGAGGTAAACACTGCATCATTATTGTGTCAAAAATAATTTAAATTATTTGATGTCTAAAAATTATAAAAAAATACCATGATATAGGAAATAGTTTTATCTTTCCAATTAATATTTATAGTTGAAAAGATAATTTATATAACCCCTTCTAAAAATTAATTTTCTAAAAGATATTTGCTTTTGTCATTTTTGCCTTCACTTTAAGTTAATTAATCTAAATTGTCATTATCACTCCCATGTGGCTCACTGAGGTCCCAAAATCGACCCGAAGATTTCCATAGTCATTAATGACTCAACCAATAAGGTTTGGACAAGTGTTAAGGTAATTTTGAATTATTATAATATTCTTTTTACCTTGAATTACCCTATTTACCTTTAACCGCGGTAAATAAAAGTCAAAAGTTACTATTCACCAAAAAATATTTTCATCTTAATGAACCACGTTTTACTTCTTGATAACAACCATGTATGTCATATTTTTTAAATTCAATACATAGAAGTGTTAAATTTTCATTTAAATGAAATAGTCAGTTTTTTTAAATACCACTAAGTGGTTTCACTATTCATCAAAAATTGAAGTTTTTCAGAAAAATTCCAAAAATTCTTCCTAAGATATATTTGATATTCTGAATTAAAAAATGATTTCCATTTTCCCAAATTCAAAACATATAAGTGGAATTAATTAATTTTAAAATTAATTCCCGTTATCAAAACAAATAGTGTGTTTTTAAGAAACAATAACTATCAAAAGATTGATACTTGTTTATGTCCAATTCCAAAGTGAAATTAATTCCAATGAACAACATTGGATTAAATGGTAAAAATATATTTAAATATCACTTTAAAACCAATTAAAAAGATAATCTAACCATATAAATAAATTATATTTTAAATCACTTTTGAATTCAAATACAATATTTTTCACTATTTATTAAAAAATGAACTTTATTGGAAATATTCTAAACATTTACATAAAGTAAATTTTGATGTTCCCATTCTAAAGAAGGATTTTATTTAGTCATATAGAATGTATTAAAGTGACCAAAACTATATTTAAAAAGGGTTCGCCATTAAAAGGCGATAATTCAGCCTTTTAATGTAAATTATGCTTAAAATTAGATTCATTCACATTTTAAGCCTCTAACGTTTTATTGGATAATTTAAAAACATTTAACAATCATGTATAATCATATTTTAGTTAGTTTTGTTCATTCCCGCCAATACAATGGCTAGGAGTTAACTACGATTTAAAATAATAATATTATATTATTAGTGTGCAACGTAAGATTCCAAAGAAACTGGTTGTTGCGTATCGGGTACGCTATCGAACATAGAAACCATTTTAAAGTAAAATTAATATTTAATTCACAAATATTAATAAATATGAAATATGTCTTATTCTTCATTTACCTGGGATGTCACACTATCCCTCTTGTATAGGTGCTATGGAAGCACGACCAAGTACATGGCGAGACTTGGAAGAGTGAAGCTGATGTACGTGCTCAGTGACTAGAGTTTTTCTCAGACAACGTTTCATTACCCTTGGAAGGAGAACTCAAGGTGAGTTATTTTAATGGGAGAAGACTGTAAGGACCCCATTTTCACTCAAGTATATATCCTTTATTTTTCAGTCTAAATATATACTTTAGACCTAATATGGATGAATAATGAGTTATTAATGTTTTCTACGGTGTATGTGGCTTGTTCGGAGCCCGAAACCCATCCTTTTGGAGGAAACAGACCCTGTGCGTGGTTTAGAGTAAACTGTGTGGATGATGTTTTTTTTGAACAGCAGAACCTCACATGATTGGTGCATGTACATTCATTATAACCGCAAGAACGCCCCTTTTCCTAGGTAACCGTGCATGGATAGCTCACAGTTTGATAAAACTGTGCGGAGGAAGACTTTTCAGGCAGAACCGTATCGTACGGTTTGCGCACGGTTTGACAAAACAGGCAGAAAAATTGTGCACAGAATGAAAACCTATGTAAAATGTCTAAAAGACCCTTAATGATCTATGAATCCAACCCCTTAACCCTAATATGATTTTTTGTAGGATTGGCCTATTACTCTCTAAATTTGGGGATTTTTTGAAGATCAAATCTTAGAATCAATAGATCTTATTTGTCTAACTTCTGATCGAGCTTCTGTTAGTCACGTTGGATGCACAATGTTAAGTACTTGATTGCTCTTTAGCCGTTATTTTTCTCTTTTTCTCTTGACCTAGTTATCTCATTGTGATCATTTTTCACCTTTTCCTAGATCTACTCTAATCTATGGAAAATCAAGGGTTGATATCGGAGGAGAATGATCATACAACCCTAAGGTGGGTGGTCTATAACTCATCTCTAATGTTCATTGTTTTTGGAATGTTCATGTGGGGCGCACCAGTTTAGTTGGACACCATTTATTAAATTTACATGCCATGATTATACTTGTTAGAATTTTATGGTTATGTCTTTTCTAAATATGTGATTACTTGTTAGTGGTTACACCCACAACTCAATCCGCCTCATGTCAACGGTTATGCCATAATTGGGTTTTTAGTGTTTTTGAAATGTTTGAGCCACCGTTTGGGTGTGAATTTTCTTGACCTTCCTAAAGGAGAGTCTTACTATAATAAATGGTTTTTTGTTTAATGAGTATTTCATAATGGAATGTACCATGTATGCTCACCACTTGACCAAACTATGGTAATTTCTTTGAATGATTATTAAATGTGAAATGTGGAATTAAAAGTATAATATGTATATAACATGACCTAATAAAAAGAGATTTAATAAAGGTTACATGTCCATATCACCCCTTCTATGTTGATGGAAGGTAGTAGAGTGAACCTCAATAATTGAATATGCCTTAATGGTTAACTGAGACTTAATAAAATGGTTGCAATTCTACTTGGCCTATCCACACTAATAGAAGACAAGGATTGGACTAATAAATAAATGGTTTCAACTCTACTTGGACTATCCAAACCAATGGAAGGAAAGACTTGAACCAAATGAATTATTACACAATTATAATATCAAATAGGAATGGACTGACTCGAGCTCGCCTTGGATTCTAAGAGGAGAATACCTTGGGTCCCAAGAACCCCATTTCGATACAAGGTTGCAGTTTGCTTAGGTTGATACCCACCTATATTCTAGTTTTATTCCATTCTTTAGATGTCCGATATACTACCATTGGATCTATTTCATTATTCTAGGATATCTCAGATAACTCCTTGGATCCATCATTGACAAGTAGGTTCCTTATATACAATCCTTGGACCTAGTCATTGATTATCCCTATTTTACCTTGGATGAACTCATTGGACTCAGTAGGTTCCTTATATTGGAATAATTTGGATTACTCTCCTTGGATTACACTCTTACCCCTTAGTCGTACTCAGATACCATTGAGTTACCTTTCCGCGAGTTTACCTTACCTTGGTTTTTACCCTAGAACTCCATCACTGGATATAATTTTGAGGTTTCCTTATTACTTATTGGGACCTTTACGACTTATACTATCAAATAATGATGTAAGTGTTGGCTATACCTCATGTGACCTATTAACATTAAATGGTAATTACTTAATAAAATGAATTGATTACATGTTCAGACACCAGCCAAGGGATGAAGCAGGTACTTGGGTATTTAGTTATTTTGTACTGCTTAATTTGTTTTATATATACATGCCTACATATTACTATATTCCATTACATGGGATGGATGTTATATAAACAATTGGTGGTGACCCATTGAGATTTATCTCACACCCTGTCTAGGCACCGTTTGGTACTTGAAGTAGATTATATGACTGTAGGTGTAGAAAAAGGGAAGCATACAACTTCCAACACTTGATTGCATACTGATAGGATAGATCTTGATAGTAGTTGACCGAGTTGGATCTTAGGATACTTGGATTAGTCTTTTTTTCCTTTACTTTGTTGAACATGTTATTCCTATTGTCTTGTATCCATGCATTTCTAGTTTTCTTGTGACATGACATTACATTATCATTGTTCAGTTGATATAATTATTTTAGTTCCCATTTACCTATTGCATGAGTTTTATTCTTCTATTTCATTATATTTATTCCTCTATTTACTATTACATTATATTACTTCCTCTATTATATTATCTTCTAATGAGGGAATAGTCTTCCCATGGACACACCCTAGGCCTTCGCTGCTATTCGGCATCCTCTGGCATTCAGGATGATGCGATTGAGGCCACGTGGCCAATTAGGCTCGGGGAACCCATTAAGTGGCATCCGGGTTCGATTCATCACACCATTATTGCATTACATAAGTCACGACTTTAATTTCATTTGTTACTCATTAATATTATACAAAGAAGGTGATGATACCCATTTTGAAGAATTAGGGTCCTCACATTATGAATATGGATCCACTGGTCGATGTATTCCGACAGAAGAAATATCAATACAGTTTTTTATTTGGGGATATCAATCAAACATACTCCATAAAAGAGTAAAATATAGATTATTCATCAATACAGGTATACATATTTTTATTCATTATTACATGTTTGTTTAGTTAATCATAGATCAAGTCATTCATGAGTTTCTTCCATAGACTAAGATCATTATATGATTCTCTAAAATATATTAGTGTTATCAAAGAATTTTTATTCAATAGATCCAATTTTTTATCCATTGGTTTTTAGAATGACATTGATTTAGTAATGTGTTTGAGGCCATATTGTAAAATATGATATGGTATAGATGAATATCAGCCATCAAATTTATGTTTTTCATAGTCATAATGTATTGATCATCCATATTGTAAAATATGATATAACATAAACCCTTGGATTTTTTAGTATCATAGGTTATGATACACAATATGATAATCCATGATAAAAATAATTTTTTAATGAAAACACAATATCATAATGTAATTTCTATATATAGGATATTGTAAAATATGATCTAAGAATAATGATATTTCTAATTTTATGTTCTGATATCGATCATAATGTGTGATTGAATTTATATCATATAATACAATTAAAACTCATTGATGATTTTTGTATCAGTCATATTATATAACTGAAAATCCATTATTATTAGTCTTAAATTATGATATATCCAAAAAGTATAAAAAGGTTAATTTTTGGGTATTTTTTCTCAATGTCTATAAACTTTTTATAAATGATAAGTATTATGGACTGGAAATAAGAGATTTTCATTCCTAAATAAAATACAAAAAGTTTATATTTTTTCTCATATTCTAGAAAATAAATAAATAGTTTATTTGTTTATTAATTTCTTTTAAATATTCATGTTTATAAAAATGTTTATAGAATACGGATATTGTGTATGATAAATTTATGTGATAAATTGATTCTAGTAGAATGTCTAGTATTCTGTTACATACTAGGTATAACTTGACAAGAATTAGTTTTCATCTACCTTGATGCCTATTTGTAATTGAAGTTATTATCTTGAATTTAGTTGTTAGAAATTTTTTTATATACTATGTTTTAGAATTATTATGAATTGGATTCTCTCTTGAATAAATTATACTTGGGTAGAGGTACTTTAGGTTGTACTTCCAACTAACTAGGAAGATTATCCTTACACTAGAAAGGCGGGGGTTGTCTGTCTATGGATCTAGGCTTACTCTTTTGGAGTTTTTCAATCTAATATAGTTCTACGAATTTACATGTAGAGTTTATATACATTATTCATAGGATAAATTTGGATATATATGGATATATTCGGCTTTTATATTTGGGTGAGTAACACAAACTGTGGGTTGTGTAAATAGTTACACAAAAATGTCGTGTGAACAAATTAATTTGGTATATGGAATAGGGATTCCAAAACTAAATTTTTAGAATCGTGCATAAATAATGGAATAAAACATGAGAAAATTAATATCACATATGATGCAATAGTTATGAATTTAATATGTATTTATAATTTGTATTATATTTGAAATACATAGAAAAAAATACCTCAAATACTAAGTGTAATATTTCTTCCAAAGTATCAACTTTCAATTACTTGATCTCCCAACTAGGTAGTTTCATGCCATAGTAGGGTTCACATAGATTATATTGTTTAAGGTACGATGGTTTCGGTTAATCATAAGGGTTAGGAAACCAAATTCCATTGTGTTATTTGGGTGATACATAGATGATAAATTCCAAGGGTTGGGATATCATAAGAATATAGTTGATTATTATCTATATGATGTATATAGAAAACAATTTTCCTACTTAACTATCTATGAATCAGAACTATTATTTTTGGAATTATTTCCAACATAAAGAACTAAAGTGATGAGTTTTATTCTGTAGTGGGTTTGATTCATAGTGAAAATTGATCTTGGACCACTAAATGCATATAATGATTGGGGTAATCATTTTTAGTGGGAGTAATTTAATTAAGACTACTTAATGAAAAGATATAAAAATGCTACCCACCAATAAATATAACATTATTTTAGATTATGGAATACTTCAAGATAATAATATTCAGATATCTTATATGTATAACCTATAAAATAGTTTTATATTGGTATATATGGTTGAGAAGTGTTCTTAAAGAGTGTTTTTCATAGTAGGACACTCAATAGGTGGGGTGAATTGAGTTCCTATAAAAATTTACTTTAAAAAGTTTATTTAAAATATTACCCAAATTTAAAACAAAATATGCCAAATAATCAAAGTAGTGAATTTATAATAGTCTAACTGTTCAACAAGTTTCTCAGAATCATGATTATTTCTCAATTGTAACAATATGAGATTTTGATACAACTTTTGAAACTAATCTAATAGGCCAAAAAAGTTATAAACTCTAGCCAAGACTAACTAACAAAGTGAAATCCAGTTTTATAAAATAAAGGTAAAAAATAGAGAATTTTTTTTTGACAACACAACAGATGTAAAAAGAGACTCAGTCTCAAGATGAGAATTAGTCCTCTCAACTTGGTGATCACCTACCACCATGAAATCTATATAGATAATGATTTTGATACACTCCCTAGATTAGGGTTTACACAATAGTACACATACTATCTAAGTCACAAGACCTCTACCACAGTTCTACGTGGGACCAAAAATACAACTAAGTCACAAAAAACCTCTTACAAACTTCTTCGCAGGATAAAAAAGTGTAAAATTATAGTTTTTTGAGGATATATAGTATCTTCTAGTCTAGTGCAAGAGACACTGTGTGTTTTATAGGAAAATACACAAACATATTTAAAATGTAATAAAAAGGTACACAATAGAGAAATAAGTATTAGATAGAGTTTATAATGCTCTGTGTGCTATACAGTTCAGATATGGACTCTTTGATGTATCAGAGTTGAAGCTGGAATCCTCTTATGGAAGAAATCACTGAAAACAGGGAGTCGCAGAGCATTGTGTTCCATCTTCCAATAAGGTGAGATTTTCTTCTCCTTAGGTTCAGTTGAAAGTTGTAGATATGATGAAACAATGATGGACAAGAGTATTCTGGTTCCCAACACACAGGAATGAATAGTTCCTTGTGTGTTCTTCATTTTTTATGTTTCTTGCATAGGTTTGCTTCTATGTCTACCCGTATCTTCTTGTGTATGTGTGTCCCCTTTTTTATTTTTGTGTGTATCTCATTCATGTGATCTTATTTGTATATATAAATCCTTTTAGCCTAACAGTGTGCTTGTTTGAGGTACATATTGTACCTCATATTTCATACATCCTTATTTTAGATGTCTTCAAAAAAACATTAAATTAATTAGTCATGTTATAACACTCAAAATATGACTGTTAGAAATAATTTTAAATAAAAATAATTTTAAATAGTCTATTGGTGAGTCCTCTATTAGTATTTCCTTCTATCAGTGACTCATTCCATCAATGTCTCATTCTGTTGGTCTTTCCATGTATCAGTGACTCGTTGCATCAGTGTTTCATTCTATCAGTCTTTCCATGCATCGATGACTCATTGTGTCGGTGACTCATTTTGACGGATGGTGAGTCCTTGCATAGATATCACTATGCATCGGTAAGTCCTTGCATCGATAGGTCCTTGCGTTGGTCAGTCCTTGCATCAGTAGGTCCTTATTTCGTTAGGTTAATTGAGCTTTCGGTGACTCATTTGAACTATCAGTGAGATAGTTGGTCTATCGGTGTGTCGATTTCACTGTTAGTGAGTTATCTACCAGTGAGTCATTTTTCACTATTTGTGTCTCATTCCTTCTTTTGGTGTCAGTCTGTCATACTTAGAAAATATTTCTTCTTGGGCTCTCTTACAACATCAATATTAACATAATTTGTTAAACTTATTTTTGATCATAGATAAGAAGAATTACACATATTGAAACTTTAATAAACATGAGTGAAATTATTAGACATATTAATAAGATTTAACAGGATTTGTGATTATTAAAACCATTAATACTAGAGAGGGTGGCCAACAGTCTCCTAAGGACCAGCAATATCCCCCTTTTTTATGATAAAAAATCATGGAATTATTTAGTACAATCATTTTATGTAGAATATAGTCATTCTTCTTATCATCTCCCATTACTGATGAATTTTCACAATATATAGATAAGGTGCTTAGGTAAAATAAATAGTAATGGTATCAAAGGAAAAATAAAATACATAAGAGAGATATCAAAGGTAAAGTAAATAAGAATAATTCCAAATTTTTCTCCCACTTTTGGGATTATGAAATAGTGAAAAGGTATCAAATAATAAAATAATTAATGAAAGGGAAGAAAAGGAGTAAGATATATCAGAGTGTAAGAGAGAGAACACAAATAGATGAAATACAAGAGAACACAATATCATTACTCAATGAAGTACAATGTATTACAAATATTCAGGGAAAGACAATAAAAGACAGCCAAAAAACCCTATCAAGGAGTTATCCACACTACTACTCAGGATTAAGAGGCGGTGGATTAGAAGTTGGAGGGAGAGAGGAAATTTCATAGGAGGTAGGATTACTCCTTCTATACATTAGGTTCAAGGATAGGTTTGTGCTATGATAAAAGAGGAGGTTGAATATGCTCTTGAATCACTAGTTTAATCTGACTGAAAGCTTGAGAAACTGTCATCTACGGTGGAGGCACTGATCCAACAGGTCCAATAGGTGAAACAATAGGCACCACTGTAGATGCCAAAAAATGATTAAGGGATGAAGAAGGTTTCCAAATGACAAAGTGACATCATATTCGGATCTAGAGACCCAGTTTGGGGGGCCTGGAGGGGGCGCGTGAAAAAAATTCATAAGTGCACGAAAACATTATGCCCCATGCTGAATGTTACAGGATTTGAGAGAGTTCGGCGGTGTGGGCACGAAATATTTTGTGTCCCGTCCCGCACGGTCGGCATTTCACACCGCTGCCTCCGGCGTGCAATTATTTCGCGTCGACCTAGTTTTCGCTCCCCCGAACGCCTATAAATAGAAGGAAACCCCTTTCTACTTCATGTATGAAGAATCTGAACCGGATCTCGTGCGCGAAATCTGCCTTTAATGCATAAAAAGATGGCTTTCAGGTACGGTTCTTTTCACACCAAGTCACCTCGGGGTCCGCCTTCATGCGAGATCCCCTTGGTTTAAGATTGAATTCCAATCCCCTCAGGGTTCACCCCTTGCGTGAAATCCCTTCCCCTTGTGCACAGGCTGTCCTAGTGCGTTTAATCCCTTTCAATTGTGCTCAGTACCCTTCATTTACGTGCACCCTAGTCATTGCGCGCAGCCTCTTCTGATTGTGCGCAATTCGTACTACTTGTGCACAATCCTTTATAGTTTCGTTCAAATCCATGACTCCATTTATGCCTGATCCTATCTAATTTCATGCCAGGTCGGTGTTTTTCATGAAGGGATGCCTATTTTTCATGCAAGCCTCAAAGGTTATGCACAACTCTCCAGGACCCTCACCTCGGTGCTTCTCGTCTACCTCTTCACTTGTGTTCCCCATTCTCCTTGTCCATACCTTTGCACAAGTTTCTGATGCCATTTGTGGGTTTCTATCACACCCCGGGAATCCACATCATACACCGTTTTCCCGTACGACCTTCTAGGATCATACAAGGTAACTTCATTGTTTCTTGGATGATTCGTCCCGTTGTATTGCTTTGCCTTATGCTTTTTCGCATAGGCACGCTAACATATATTGATTCTTCGCATAGCCACACTAACGTGGACCCCTTGATGGTTCTCTATATCACACCCCCTCGCCATGGAGTTGCTGATGCCTTCCCTTCCACAAGGAACAGAGGGTACCGGTAATGTAAGCCCTAAGGGTGCGGAGAAAACCCACTTTGTCCAAGCTGTAGGATGTTAAAATACCAAGCACAATCGTCCTCAGCACATGATGTTAAACTGTGACCTCACCCCATGCTTTGCACGTAGGGCCCCCCACCTTGGACATTCTCCATGCCCACTCATCTCCATGGGGATGGGATCACCCCTCATAGGGGATGATATCCTCCTTATTGGAGTGGTGTTTGTCCACGGGGAAAGGGCAACCACCTTGGTGTAATCCCCTAGATTTTCTCATCGGAGGAAGAATTCATGCTCCTCCTTTCATCTTCGGTCCCTAGGGCCAGCAAAGGGTGTGGTGGGAAACAGTGCTACTCCTTTCTTCGGTACCAAATCTCTCTCCCACTGCGCTTTGTCGCCTCAAGCCTCCAACCTAGTGTAATCCCTAACTTCTTGGGCTGCGGACCATACATAAGTCCATGTTTCCTCTTTGGGCCGCTCCACGCGTAAGACCCACTCTATTTCCCATGGACGCACGTTTCTCGGTGTGATCGTCGGGTCTCTAATATCTCTTGTTTCTCACACCGAGTATGACTCATGTGAGCTTAGAGTGATCACTGACCATGACAAAACAACACTTGGGACACCTCAAGGTGTAAGAACCAATCCATCCTGAACTACGAAGACTTTGATCCATGTCAAGGCATGGTACGTAGGAAGCCTCCATGACGTTCAAGCCCCAAACACCTTGGGCCACCTCATAGTGTAAGTGTTAGGTCCACTAGGCTAGATACCCTAAGAGGGGGGGGGGGGGTGAATCAAGGTATGACAAATTAAATCAACTTCCCCTTTTGATCTTGTTTTGCTGTTAGAAAAAACCCTCTTCTCTCTCCTTCCCGATGTAGAGTATGAGAAAACCTTAAAGCATGCACATGACACAATGATTTTTACTTGGTTCACCCTCACTGGGCTGCGTACAAGGAGCATACACTGGCAGTGTGCCGATGTACCAATTCCATTATAAGAGCACTACTTTTTACAAGTTCGAAGCAGACTCACTGTCCCTCCTGGTTTACAACCACTCACAATTTGAGAACTCACAGCTCTCTTAACTGAAGTGATCTCAATACTTCTTCAGAAGATCCACTCATAGTTTATTGACATGTAGGTCTCTTCATTTGAATGAAATATTGCATCTTCAACTGTTGATAGATGCTCTGTTGAAGTTCAAGGTTTATCCACTGATGAATACCCCTTTACCTCTGAACACTAAGCAACTGTATTTGGAAACACCTTCACAAAGCACCCTACTTCACGAGTATCCCAATTTCGTAAAGCTCAACCAAGCCTTCGTGAAGCTCCTGCCTTTTCGTGAAGCACTATCGCAAAGCACTCTCGTGAAGCTCAAGTCATTGGAGAGAAACTTCCCTCGCGCAGCTCACTGAGCCAACGTGGAGCTTGCAACTTTCACGGAGCTACAATAGCCGCTGCGAAGCTTTTCTTTCGCGAAGCACAAAGGCTACGGGAACTACATTCGCGAAACGAGAGAGAAAGATATTCTTTGAAAATTCTCTTCTTCTCTTAAGGGGGTCGACCTGTATTTATAGGCACTTCCACCGATCCTCGACCCTTCCACGCGAAGTCCGCGCCACGTCATATCAAATCGCGAAGCTCCAAAGTTTCCACCGGAATTCTGTCAATATCGCAAAGCACCATGGAAATTTTCTGATCATAGAGCTCATCATAATCGTGGAGAATCACCATCAACATTCCTTCGTGCCTTCACCGCGAAGCTCCCTCGCAAATTCCTTCACCACCGCGATGCGCTTCAACTCTGCCGTTCGCGATGATTCGACGTAAACGTGAGGAATCACCGCCATCATTCTTCTGGTCTTCGCGAATTCCAATCCATGAAGCCTCTCTTCATGAAATTCATGCCTTTTCCATATTAAATTATGATCTTCATGGATATTCACCTTTCACGATGCTCACGAAACTCCAAATTTTGGACCCCAAAAATTTAGCAAACACTGGAAAACGACACCACCTTGTACTGCTCTTTTGTACTGCCTCCAGATCATCCATTCCTTTGTCATAATTATTTGTCAACATGGATTGTCAACAACTTCTCAGGAAATCGACAATTCTCTATGGAAACCTGCTTTTTCAACAAACACAATCAACCCAAAAATACTGCAATGTCACCTTGAGAGATTTTTTCCCAACAGTAAGCCCCAATCCATCCCGAACTACGGGGACATTGATCCATGTCAAGGCATGGTACGTAGGAATCCTCCACGAGATTCAAGCCCCAAACACCTTGGGCCGCCTCAGAGTGTAAGCCCCAACCCATCCGAACTATGGGGACTTTGATCCATGTCAACGCATGGTAAGTAGGAAGCCTCCATGAGGTTCAAGCACCAAACACCTTGGGATTCCTCAGAGTGTAAGCCCCAATCCATCCCAAACTATGGGGACTTTGATCCATGTTAAGGCATGGTATGTAGGAAGCCTCCACGAGGTTCAATCCCAAAACACCTTGGGCTGCCTCAGAGTGTATGCCCCAACCCATCCCAAACTATGTGGACTTGGATCCATGTCAGGGCATGGTATGTAGGAATCCTCCACAGGATTCAATCCCACCACCCGGTAGATCCGACCGCCTTTGTGTCGATTCACCAACACCTTGGGCCACCTCAGAGTGTAATACCCAACCCATCTCGAACTATGGGGACTTTGATCCATGTCAAGGAATGGTACGTAGGAAGCCTCCACGAGGTTTAAGCCCCAAACACCTTGGGCCACCTCAGAGTGTAAGCCCCAATCCATCCCGAACTATGGGGACTTTGATCCCTGTCAAGGTATGGTACGTTGGAAGCCTCCACGAGGTTCAAGCCCCAAACACCTTGGGCCACCTCAGAGTGTAATCCCCAACCCATCCTGAACTACGAGTACTTTGATCCATGTGAAGGCATGGTACGTTGGAAGCCTCCATGAGGTTCAAGCCCCAAACACCTTGGGCTACCTCAAAGTGTAAGCCCCAAACCATACTGAACAACGGGGACTTTGATCCATGTCAATTCATGGTACGTAGGAATCCTACATGAGGTTCCAGCCCCAAAAACCTTGGTCAGCCTCAGAGTGTAAGCCCCAACCCATCCTGAACTACGAGGACTTTGATCCAAGTCAAGGCATTGTACGTAGGAAGCCTCCATGAGGTTCAAGCCGACCACCCGGTCGTTCTGACTGCCTTTGCGTTGGTTCACCAACACTTGGGACTCCTCAGAGTGTAATACACAATCCATCCCGAACTATGAGTACTTTTATCTATGTCAAGGCATGGTATGTAGGAATCCTCCGCGAGGTTCAAGCCCATCACCCAGTCGTTCCGACCATCTTCACATCGGTTCGCCCTCATCCCGCGTGACGTTAAACTGTATTCGCCATCTGAACTACGTGGTCTTTGATCCTTGCTATGGAATGGTATGTAGGAAGCCTCCAAGAGTTTCAAGACCATCAATCATGTCTCATCATGATTTATCCCCTGAGCCTATGAGTCTCGGGAAGCTCATGCCACAACTCGGAGGTTCCACTTCCTCTGGGTCCCATCCATGCATCCATTCACATGGGACGCCTCCTCAGGTGTCCCGTCATCCCATAGAACTACACAGACATTGATTCTCTGCCATGGGGATATGTAGGAAGTCTCTTCGAGGCTCAAGACCAACACTACTGTCACCTTCGCAACGGTCCAATCTCATTCCCCCACCACTCCATTCAACCTTCCATCATCCATCCTGATACTCACCTGGGCCACCACATCCCAGTGGGATCATGACACCACACTCTCCATTCCGTCAAATAGAATTTGGGAATCCACCCATGTGTTGGCCCCACTATCGGTGTTCCCTCCAGGGGTTTCCTCCATCTGATCCACTCTAATCAGTGTTCTGATGAGTCCGATCCATCTCCACCAGATGTTAAAATTGTGGCATACCCTGTGTTAAACATGGGAAGCTGAGGAAAACCTTAGATAAATGCCCATGGAATATGATTCCCCTTGTTCTATGTGGGATGCATCGGGCTTACGCGCCCTCGAGAAGTCCTATGATAAGGGACAGAAGATAGACATGCCAATACCCAAGCATCCAGACATGCCAGTGATTCTCAACGTGACTACTCCCCTAACCGAAGGTTGCTGCCCTGACCAGACCCCTTGGAATGTCCTGACAGAAGCAGTGTAATTAAATGTTGTCCATGAAGATATGGCTCTAGGAAGGGTTTCACGAACAATGTCTTAAGTCTATGAGGGAGACCCGTACTAGGTGACGAGCTCCGAGGAGGAATCCACGGAAGTAAGAACCGACATCCCATCATCCTATTTCGATCAAGGAGGAGACATCCCTGAATAAGGAGCGGATGTCGCCCACCTTTGGAAAGCAGGAATGCGGGGTAACAGCTGCATGCCCTCTACGTGACAGATGCACGTTCCTTAGTGAAAGCGTTGGAAACAGAAATGGTGAACCCGACGTGAAGATCTTCTCTCCAATAGGGAGACTAGTAGTGTTTGAGGAATCAATGGATTATGATGTCATCAGACCCCGTCATTCGGCACCAGGTCCCACCAAGCATGCCTGACGTGAAACTCGCTAGAAGTTGGGTCATTCAGGATGTTGAGCATTCTGTTCTGTGATGCTGTCAGCCTGGATCCCTCTTACCTACCACGAAATATGGAACGGAACTGGGGCACTAGTTGTTGATTTCTTTTCCTAGCACTATTAATGAGTTCATCTCTCTACTTTCAGGAACCAGGTTGTTTCATTTGGAGCTCGATCACCTGCCCACCGGTGCAGGGGCAGGGGCAATATCGACGCTGCTACCCCACATGGTTCTGCCTCTTCCATGAATTCCTTGACTGCTATGACTGTTGGGCTTCCATTCACACTCTCCCCATCAGAAATTATCTAGTGAAGGGTAATTAATGACCTTGTACGCAGGTACGAGGAGGATGGGATCATCCCCACTAGGGATATGGACCTCCTAGATCTCGAGGTGGCCGCACCTCGCCATCAATGCCTCCCCCAAGGGGTGCGTAGGGAGCCGCTTCTCCCCTCCCCAACATTCAATCATTTCAAGAGATTATCACCGGAACGCCTTGAAAACTCCCTGCCCTATGCCGATGAGGTGGGGGATGTCCGGGTCGGCCCCATTGGAGTCCCGCTCCAAGGGATCCCAGCGAGGGCTCCCACCAGGCTGCGTCAGCGCCGCCACCCGGTTCCCCAAGCCAAAGAGTAGGTAAGAGACGCGCCTACACCACCGGCTCCAATTCATCTGACCCAGCACCACCGCTGGGCGAAAATGGAAGAGGACGCGCGCCGTGGGGAGTCAACAACAATGACTACTGTGGCCCGAGCCACTACTGACTCATATTCCCAACTCCCTGCATACGTTGAGTAGGAGAAGTTATATGCCCGACCTAGATCTAGGACCCAACCGCCCCCGAGCTGGCTGGGTCAACTCTCTTGGTCTCCTGCATAGGCAATGGCCGCTGCAGACCAATCCGCAACAATTCCACCCAGCATAGAGGATCACTCCGTACCACCACTACGGAAGGTGCGGGCCCTCCCTACTTCCAACATCGGCTTGGAGGTTTTCCATGTTCCACCTTTAACCCAAGAGAGGGTCTTCCCCATGACAGCAACACTCCATATAGGGGTCTCTCTGGCGCTCACTCCACTGGGTAAGGGGTCACTCCCCCTGCCGCAGACCACAAGTATGGAGACATTGCATGTCTGATCACTCGCCAGCACAGGGTTCCTCCCTGAGTCCCTTTTGATATTTCCCCCAGTGCTCCTCGCACTGCGACCCACCTAGGGGGAGATCTCTCCACCCCAGAAGCAGTATGGCCAAAGGGCCTCCTCATGCCGGAAGTGGGCCATGTCCCAAAGAGCCACCCATGGGAAAGAGAGTAGGTGGTCACCACCGTAAGAAGAATTCTGGGGAGGGAAGGACATGGATTAGACCAATCCACTTCTCAGACTCCAAGGAAGAGTATGACTCAGCGCTGGATCCCTCTCCTCAGTCCTCCGAGTCAAGGGCTGGGGCAGGAATGAGGCGTATCAGCCTCATTCACCCGGAATGCGAGGTCCATAGGATCCTTGTCTCCCTCCGAAGGTATGTCTAGGAGGATGAGAACTTGGCATGTCCCCGGGGACTTACCATGCAGTCACCACCATCATCTCCGGAAGAGACCTATGCCTCGTCTAGAGTCTATGAAGAGCTATTTTGGGGGCCAATGGCAGGAGAGTCATGGAATAGCCCACCCTCGGCAGATGTCGATGCTGTCTCAGGAGATTTGGTCACCGGTACATCCTATCATGATATAGTGGCCAGGTCACTACAATCCTTAGAGGATAGCCCAAGGTTCGATAGCCAGTTATCCCACTCGTCGTATTCTCCGCCAGCCAGCCCGTCGTCCCAGTGGTCTTCTTCAGTACCACTGCCAGTTCCTCATCCCCCCCAATTGATGAGTGGGGCAATGAAGGGCCAAACCCTGAATCTGAGCCAAGGACCTTCTAAACCATCCTCACAACAGACCACTTCCCTGAGAAGTTTTGGACTGTCACAGGACCAAATTCTTGTGTTCCTGAATCTCTCACCCCGGAAGAGTTTGAATGTTTCTGCCAGACCCTCTAGGAAACTCACTTCCATCTTCGCCACCAACAAGTGTTTTATCCCAGGAGCCAAGTGCACCATGAAGACATTGGTGAACAATGTCGTCTGGTTGACCTGGACACACTCTCTGTGGTCTAGCACCCTGAGTCACCTCGTCACCACAAGGCCCTCTAACAGCAATGCATTCAGAGTTTCCAAGTCCACTTCTAGGTTATTAAGGAGGATACCCCCCATGCGCAAGTCCTTGGATGGGGGTTGTACACTGCCATACTCTTCCGTGCTATTCGCCGACAGCCTGACTCATTTGGCGACGTTGAGGAAAAGCCCCCCGAGAAGAGTTGCGAACAACATGACTGATCTGTCAGGGGGGAAAACGAGGTGGAAATCCTTGATGGGAACGTCATCCCTGAGGATGTGCCAGCACTACTTGACCCATCAGGGTGGATTACTCGTAAGCAGAGGAACCTCCTAGGTCTCCCTACGCCCACTCATGCATTGGTACTCATCCAGAATCTTGGTAAGGGAAAAGATCATGTTGGAGGTGTCAAGCACTCCGACCCGCCAGCTTTAGTGCAGAAGACAGAGGAGGACCCTAAGAATGCCACATTAAACCAGAAACTTGATGAGAAGAGGAAGTTAGTTGAAAAAATCTTGACTGAATGCATTGCAGAGCGACGACCTGACTACGGTAATCCTAGGTTGGGACAACAGGGGCAGGAACATCTACCCCTTGGCGAGAAACCCACAAGCTGCCCTGATCATGCCGCACTCGCTGACAGGGTGGAAGTTGGATCTCAAGGAAAGAGGGTGTGTTATTTCTCTCCAAACCCTCCCGAACGGCGCGAAAATCCAAGGAACCCCGTTCGGGCTCCCCTGGCCACCCCGCAAATCGCTCGACGAGCCGCTCCACGAACCGCTGATCCTATCTACCACATTGAAGAACCTCATAATGCGCTCGTGGTTAGGGACCCCCGTCAAGATAGGGACCCCGATCCAGATGATCCAATGGCGGCACTCATCGCCCTCCTAGAGGAATTAGAAATGCGGCAGGTGGTCATCCAACCGGATGGAAAGCCATATCCAGCATGGGTGGATAATATGCCAGAACCCCATGGATTTGGGAATCCCAACTTCTCCCCATTTAACGGGATAGGGGACCGTCCATAGCACTTGGCCCACTTCAACTCAAGGTATGGGATTATGTTAGGGACCCCAATGCAGAAGGCGGCCTTCAAGCTCTGCTGTTTTGTTCAGACACTGGAGGGGATAACATTTGTCCGGTATAACCACCTCCCCATCGGGTCCGTGACAAGCTAGGAGGACCTTCGCAGGTAATTAATTTACCTGTTCAGCTCTACCACCCAGAAGATGAGTATCTTATATCTCTTCAAGTGTAAACAAAGGCCTGATGAGAGAGTCACAGACTTTATTGCCCGGTGCAAGGGGCTCACATACTCCCTTGACATGCTGCTGACTCAGGAACAATTAATGATGATGTGCATAGGGAATGTCAAGACGGAGTTGGTACCCTCCATGATCACTCAAAACTATCCTGGAGGGTTCCAAGATTTCTTAGATAAGGCATAGTGCCCCGAAGAAGCCCTGAAACAGGCCAACCAGGCATGTCTGTTTCCCCCTATAATCCCAGCGAGGAGGGCTGCCAGAGCCGAGACCACCGTGGTGGCCTAGATAGGGGACCCCAGGAAGCTATAATTACTACCAGTGGAGCCGTCTCCACAACACCATAGAGGTCCACCACCGCGAGCATAGCTTCCAGCCTAGCAGTGACAACCTCAAAATCGGTAGGCGCCCCCACCTAACGCGCCGCCACTGCCTAGGTGAGATAATCATGTTCCGCCTCATCGAAAGGATCCCCTGACCCCTCATTAGGGTCAGGCTCCTTGAGCCCCATTTCCAAACAGAAGGAATCAGACCTACTCATTCAATGAGGCCCAGGTCCCCGGTTACGTCCACAACACCTTGGAGTAGGGAATTGTGTGACTTCCTAAGTGTCGAAAACCAGAAGAGGCGATTCTCACTGATCACCCCAACTACTTCCCTAATCACCAGATCCTGGGGCACACCCTCAAGCAATGTTATGTGTTCAAGGATTGGATCCAAGACCAGATTGACAACCACATAGTCAGGTTGGGCCCACCCCCGACACAAGTTGCGTGTGTCATTGTAAGGTCAGATAGTAGTGGTGACAGTGAAGACGAGTGGCAGCAGGTTTCTAACCAGGGGTCTCAAAATTTTAATAACTGGATGGCTCGCAAAGTGGTCGCCCATGCGCATGGAATTATTCGTGGATGCCTAAATCAGCTGGAGCCTTCAAAAGCTACGACCACCACTTCTGTATCATCATCTCAGCCGGCCTCTTCCCAGAAGAACAAGCATCGACGGTGCAAGAAATATCAAAGCACCTCGCCAATGCCATCGTCATTCCACAATATCGGAAACTTCATGCCCCATGAGATGGGGATTCCCCCTAGAATACGCTCGGTAGTGGATGATTCCTGATGTGATAGTAAAGGGTACACTTTAGTTAACATCGTTGAGTTGGTAAACCCCTATTGACTCCTGAAGAGGGGGAGAGCCTGGAAAACCTCCCCAACGTCCCCAGCCGACGCCAACGTCGGTGGAGTCGTTACCATATGGGTTGTCGGGTCACATCTGTTGGCACCTCTAGCGAGGCCGTGCATGCCGCTGAGACCAGACAGTAGGCCCAGCGTAGAACTCAGCATGCGCAACCTCTTCATCCAGTGTCGTCAGGACCGCCTCCACCACCGTTTTTGCTACTGGATCAGGAAGAACCACTTCAGCCTTGCCGCAACCACCTTCGACCAGCTGCAAGGTGATCTCAGTCGTCCGGTCCTCACTAGGCAGCTACTCTTCGGGCTTTGACTAGTGAGTAGTGGGATATACCCAGTACCAGTCAGCCGTCAGTCCGGACGGCAGGGCCCATCATGCCTTCTGTCATAGAGCGGCTCCCTGAAAGTAGAAGTTCGTGCCTGACACGAAAGTATGATGTTCTCAACCAGCTCATTGGCATCCCAGCGAGGCTTTCCATCCTTGAAGTTCTTCGCCTATTTCCAGATATGCGCGAAGCACTCGCTGAGGCTTTAGAGAGCCCCATCCAGTTTGAGACGGAGGTAGAAGCTGTAGAGGCTTTCCACGTTGAAGTGTTTTAGAATGCCAAATGCAAGGCCATCATTTCATTATCAGGAGAAGATGAAGGCTCCCCCATACAGGGGCACATCCGCCCGCTGTATAACACCGGTCAATTTAACGGTGTGGAGGTTCGCCACTGTCTCATTGACACCGGCTCCGAGATTAACCTTATCCCGACACAGATGCTGTGGAAGATACGGTTATCCGAATATGACTTGAATCCCTCCAATTTAAGGATCCAGGGATATGAAATGATAGTGAAGACCCCGGTCGACAAGATCCGTTTGAAGACCTAGTTCGGAGGCCTAGTTTCCAACACTGAGTTTATGGTTGTCTCCTAGGACACCGCGTATAATGCATTGATGGGAAGGACATGGATACACCCGCATGAAATGGTCCCCTCATCATATCACCAATTCCACAAGTACTCCTTTAATGGTTGAGTAGGTTTACTCCAAGGATATGCATCTCCTTTCGCCTCTTGTGAAGCCTGCTATTTGGATGCTGGATATTACAAGAGCAAGGATAAACAAGTCTAGGCAAGTGAAGTTGAGCTCGTCACCAGTATGACTAACCCTTTGTCAGGACTGAATGACTCCTATGTCTTCCCAATCCATCGGTTGGAGGCCACGACCCCCGATATGGGGCAATGTTTTTTCATTTCTAGGACAAGAGGGAGCCATGATCCCAAATCTTGGCGGCGTTGGAAGATCATTTCATATTTTTATACGAATCAGGCCTCAGTGATACCGGAGCCTCCCACTCCTGTCAGGTATCGAGGCGTCCAACTCATGGAAATGGCAGTACGCCATAATTTTTTATTTCACTGGGCTGGAATAAGCTGGCTCTGGCCGATGTGCCACCACTGCTTTGATATTATCAAGTGTGGCCCCTTGGGATGGAGACCAGATGGGGTCGGGTCGACAGCCTTCATAGCCATGGTCTCCGAAGCTCCAGAGTTCCCCGATGCAATAAATACTACAACTAAAGTTGGTACCAGCCTCCCATTGGGCTCTGGTAACTCAGTAGCAACTTCCACTGTGGCAGATCTCTCCATAATTAAAGAAGAGGGTATAGAGGACACCCCCTGGCTTTGAGGAAGGTGTCTCCACTACGGTTGACGAGTTGGTACAAGTTAACCTCGAAAGTGAGGCAGACCCGAGACCCACATTGATCAGTGCCACTATGTCCCCCCGAGAAGCAGTAATGGTACACATGCTTCCTTAAACAACACCGTGATGTATTCGACTAGAGTTATGATGAGATGCTAGGACTAGATTCTCAGGTAGCCATCCACCGCCTCAGTCTTCCGGCAAATCATCATTGGTTCAAACAACCTCCCTGAAAGATGCACCCTTCTCACGGTGCCATGTTCGAGGCCAAAGTTGACAAGCTCATCAGTGCCAACTTTGTTAATGAGTTCCAGTACCCCAAGTAACTAGCCAACATCATGCAAGTTTGGAAGAAGAACGGACAAATCCAGGTCTATATCGACTTCGGCAATCTCAACCTCCATTATCTGAAGGATGATTTTCCCATTCCAGTGACAGAATTGTTTATCGATGCTACGGATGGGTTCCAAGCCCTCTCCTTCATGGATGGTTACTCTGGATATAATCAAATTTGGATGGACCCTGAGGATGAAGAGTCCACAGCATTCAGGCCGCCCCAAGGTACTTTCTATTACCAGGTTATTCCCTTTGTCCTGAAGAATGAGGGTGCCACCTATTAGCGGGTCATGCACCGCATATTCAAGACAATCCTCAGGACATTGGTGGAATTATATATGGATGATCTGGTGGTCAAATATCACCAGCGCTAGGACCATCTCAAGGATATTGAGAATGTGTTCATCTTCCTCCATTCCCATTATCTAAAGATGAACCCACTGAAGTGTGCCTTTGGGGTCACCTATGGAAAGTTCCTTGGCTTTGTTTTCAGGTACTGGGGCTTCAAGATCAACCCAGAGAAGATCAAGGCAATCATCCAGATTCTTCCCCCAAGTAATATTCGGGAGCTTCAAGGTCTCCAAGGCTACTTGGCCTACATATGCCGATTCATTGCGAAAATGGTTGGAAAGTGTAAGGCCTTCTCTCGGCTCATGAAGAAGGGCATCGCTTATGAGTGGGACGAGGTGTTCCAGACTACCTTTGAGAAAATCAAGAAATATTTTCTCTAGCCTCTATTCATGATGCCACCTATCTTTGAGAAGCCACTGTTCCTCTATGTCACCACCCTGGAATGATCTCTTAGTGCCCTTCTCGCCTAGAAGAACAATGAGGGGATATAAAATAGTCTCTACTACCTCATTCACATGCTGCTTGATACAGAAACCAGATACTCCCCCATCAAGAAGCGCTACCTAGTTCTAGTAATCACAGTACAAAAATTGCAACATTACTTGAAGCACCATGAGGTACAACTGGTCTCTTAGGTAGACCCGTTGAAGTATATACTAGGCCATCTCATGTTGACTAGCCGACTAGCACGGTGGGCGGTAATTCTCTAGCAGTTTGACATTAGGTTCATGCCTCAGAAGGCTAGTAAGGGACAGACATTGGTCGATTTCCTTGCTGCCCATCCAACCTCCACGGACCAGTACCTGGACTTGGATTTTCCCGATGAGGAAATCCTCTTGGTAGATCATGTCATCCCGTGTTGGCAGATGCACTTTGATGGTGTCTCCCGGAGCCCCACCGGTAGGAGGCTCAATGATCCTCGACTCAACAGAGTAGGCCTGGGTATGATTTTTATTACCTCGACTTGAGCTATTCTACCATATTCATTACTGTTATTGGAAGGCTACACCAAAAATGAGGTGGAGTATCAGGCCCTCATTACTGGCCTCAAGCTGGCCCTCGAGATCGATGTGCCCCATTTTCATGTGAAAGTGGACTCTGAGGTTGTCATTCAACAGGTCAACAGAGGCTATGTTGTCAGAAATCCAGAGCTCGTGCCATTTTTGGAGCGCACCCTCCAGATAATGTCCTATTTTCCTTCTCAGCTAGAGGTTACCCATGTCCCTCAGTCACAGAATGGTCGAGCAGATGCCTTGGCCAACTTAGCTGCATCACTTGCAGAGCCTGAATAGTATGATCTAATTATCCACATGGAACATCATAGAGTCATAGCTACTGTTACCCCGAATGGCGATGATGGCCCGTAAGTAAGATATATTACCATCGACGCCTCTACGATAGGATCCCCAGGTCGTCTGAATGTAGTGATTGAAATGATTGCCGATTTGAGGACACCCCTGGTTGAATAACTTCAACACAGTAATCTCCCATCAGACTGAGTTGAGCGCGAGTGAATCCGATGACACGTGCTACTGTTTACCCTCCAAAGTGGCCCCAGTCTTGAGCAGATCCTCTATAAGTGAGGGTTTGATGGTGTTCTCCTCCATTGCATTCAGGGGTTGAGATTCCACAGGTCATACAAGAGGTTCACGCCAGTTCCTGCGGTGCCCATCAGGCTGGGCCAAAACTGTCTCACCTGATCCGGATATTAGGGTATTTTTGGCCCTCCATGATCCACAACTTCATCAAGTTTTCCAAGTGGTTCCATGCATGCCAAGTTTATTCTAAATTTTTGCATCATCCTCCAGAGCCTCTCCACACTACCAATTACTTTTGGCCCTTTTCAATCTGGGTATTAGATGTCATAGGACCATATCCACCAGCGATGGATCGCCAATGCCAGTTCATTCTGACCGCTACGGATTTCTTTTCCAAGTGGGTAGAGGAAATTCTGCTCAAGGAAGTCAAGGCCTGTTCTATCGTTGACTTTGTGAGTTCTAATATCTTCCATCGGTTTGGAGTTCCTCACGCTATCCTCACCGATAATGACACCAAATACTGAGAAATCGAGTTGAAAACGTTGTACGCCAAGTACAACATCCGCTCTAACCATACCTCCCACTATTATGTATAGTAAAATGGGTAGATTGAGGCATTCAATAAAACCCACTCTAACATTCTGCAGAAAATGGTTGACCAAAACAAGAAGAGTTGGCCGGATAAGCTCCCCAACGCCCTGTGGGACTATCAGATGATGAATTGTAATTCCACCCAGGTGACCCCATATTCCTTGGTATACAGAACTGAAGTCATCCTGCCCATCAAGATTATGATTCCCTCATTGCGCACAACTGTATATGACCAGTAGGTGCCAGAAAGAGTGGATGAAATCTTTCTAGCTGAATTAGAAGCACTTGACGAGAATAGGCTTCATGCCCTGGACAACCTAGAAAGGCATCAGAGCAGGATGGATCGAGCCTTCAAAAAGAAGGTTTGCCTTCGCTCTTTTCTGCAGGGTGACTTGGTGCTGGCTCTAAGAACACCAATGATACCTGGTAGAAAACCACCAAAGTTGGAGCCCAAATGGTAAGAAACATTCATTGTTCATAAGGTTTACCCCAATAGAGCATAATCCCTATTGACCATGGATGGTGAGTGTATAAAGCCTCCCACCAATGCCATGTTCCTCAAGAAATACTTTTCCTGAGCCAAAATGGTCCTGCACAACCTTAAATTGCATTTGGTCCCACATGACCCTAAACTACACACCAGTCCAGCATGACTTTAAACTGTACCATCCCGTATGACATTAATCTGCACATCGTCCTGCATGACGTGAAACCACACCTTCAAGAACTACATTTCGATTGATTCCCTTACTCATGTGATACATAGGACCTCCTGAATATTTAGATTTTGGGTCCATCCCCATCTATTAGAGATCTCCTGGTCACCTAGGCCCCTTGGGTTGTTCCTCTCCATGAGAGGGATATATGGGTGTGGTACAGGGTTATACCCTCCTTCACATTAAGTTTGTGGAAATCGTGCCGTGCCCCCTTTCTCTTGGGAGTTTTCCACCTCTCAGCCGCTCTTATATTGATCCCCTTGACCCTTTGCAGTGGTCCGCTGATGTGTTCAAGAGTACTCTGTTCTAGGACCTGGAGTGTCAGATTCAAATTGGACAAGTTCCATTCACTTCTCAGGCTTCGTGTTACCCTTCATTTGGGCCCCCATTATCTTTCACACCAGAAGGGACCCCCAAAATGGCATGTATGCTAGGACTAAGGGCTCTCCTACCATTATGGGACAATTCACCCGAGGGTTTCAGAAAAAAATTGATACCAGTCCCGCATTGCGAACATGGTCAGCGGTCGATGCTCATTTGTTTTTCCCCATTTCAGGCTAATGTGACAGGACACTGTGTTGCGAACATGGTCAGTAGTAATCCTCTATCGCCCTTCCAGCCCCTTCAGGCCTTGAATGTTGGTTACATTATTCACATTATGTTCCACCCCATCATGTCTAGGTAGAATCTCGACACTCTTGGCAATATCCCTCAGTGCACCTCCATGCGTTAGGGGAGAAAAGAAGTCATACGGCGTCCTTCAGGGCTCCCACAGTCTAAGCTCTAAGACCATAAACTATGATCTTCTCCAAGGACTATGTTTGGATTGATTCCTATCCTCATGGGATATGTAGGACCACCTGAAAATTTAGATTTTGGGTCTAGCCCCATCTCTTAGAGATCTCTCGGTCACCTAGGCCCTTTGTCCTGTTACTCTCCATGAGAGAGATATATGGGTGTGGTACAAAGTTATGACCTCCTTCACGTTGAGTTTGTGGAAACCGTGTCATGCCCCCCTTCTCCTGGGAGTTCACCACCTCTCGGCTGATCTCAAGTAGAGCCCCTTGACCCTTTGTAGTGGTCCGCCGATGTGTCCAAGAGTACTTTGGTCTAAGACCTATAGTGTCAGATTCAACTGGGACAAGTTCTATTCACTTGTCAGGCTTCGTGTTCCCCTTCATTTGGGCCCCCATTGTCTTTCACACCCAAAGGGACCCCCAAAATGGCATGGATTCTAGGACTAAGGGATCTCCTACCATTATGGGCTAATGCCCCCGAGCTTTTTAGACAAAAAATTGATACAAGTGTCGCATTGTGAACATGGACAGCGGTCGATGCTCATTTGTTTGTCCCCATTTCAGGCTAACGTGACAGGACACTATGTTGCGAAAATGGTCAGCAGTAATCCTCTGTCGCCACAGTAGCCCCTTCAGGCCTTGAATGTTGGTTACATGATTCACATTATGTTCCACCCTATCATGTCCAGGTAGAATATCAACACTCTTGTAACTATCCCTCAGTGCACCTCCACGCATCAGGGGAGAAAAGCTGCAATACGGTGTACTTAGGGGATCCCACAGTCTGAGATCTAAGACCATAAACTAAGATCTTCTCTAAGGACTATGTGAGACTTGATCCTCATCCTCATGGGATACATGGGATCACCTGGACATCGTGTTTCTAGGTCCAACTCAACTGGAAGCTAGCTTCTCCTGCCCTTTATCCACTGACCCTTACTAGCCTATTGGCCCAAGGTTCCTCTCTTGGAGTTGCACAATGTGAGGATCTGGACTTATGTCCTCATTCACGTCAGGTATGACTTATCGCGTCATGCACATTCCTTCATGTCCAATCCATATTTCTTTAAACTATGATATCTGGTCCTATCACATGACCCTAAACTGTGATAATATCGTCCCAACCGCAGGACAAAAAACGACACTGCATTGTGATGACCTCTTCATAGGGGACATCACGTTGGGTATCAATCATCCACCACACCATTTTTCAACGCCTGTATATGGATTGATTCTTGTGGAGATGCTGGGAATTTCTTCCCTAGGCCTGTCACTTCACAAAAAAACCTCATTCACCTTAAAGGACAAACAGGATACATCAAATACTACTTCTTTTGGTATGAGGGTTAGACCCGCACGCCCCTTTCATCCTTTTCACTGGTACCTCACTGTGTTACCTCTTAGAATTATGTATGGATTTATTATCATTCTCATGAGATACGTAGTAATTCCCAGGAACTGCCCCACGGGCTCAATCTAACATTCATGTTTGGTCCCTTGACCGAAACACTTCCCCAAGAAACACATGGTAATCTGAACTTATGTCCTCATTCATGTCGGGTTCCATAATCACCTTACCATGTGTCCCCTTCATTCCTTACTGATCCTTGGCCTGAGTTCTAAGACCATAGAATAAGACCCTTTCCAAAACTACATATGTCTTGATTCCAATCCTTATGGGATACGTAGGAATGCCCAGATATTTCATCTCAGGTCCAGCCCTGGGAATCATAAATCCCATCCTTTCTCACCGTCGGCCCTTTGGCCGGACCCCTCGGGGAGTTGTGTCACTATAGAATTTTCCCCAAACAAGTTCGGGATGCCCCATAATGACATTGGGAAGTGACAAATCCCTCACCAGAGAGGTTCTGTCTAAAAGTAGGAATGATCCATGATCATATTAATGCACCAGTCTAATGTTCTCCCACCACGGTGGTGTAATTTCAAGAGTGTTGGATTTTGTTCGAACAAACCACAACTTCACCTTACACAATTTGAGTGCCCCTTTATTCGAACCCTCATCCTCTTTAACGTCTGAAGGGACCCCCTAATAGTATGGATAATCGGTTTATGGCTCGCCTGCTGTCCTAGTCCAACATTCCAGAAGACTGATGGATGGTATTTTGAGTTAGGTCCCGTGTTTCGAACACGATAAACGGTTGAACCTCATTTGTTTTCCCAATATCAGGATAAAGTAATAGGGATGATGTGTTTCGAACAGAGTCAATATTTTTCCTTTATTGACACGCCCCTCCCAAAGTGTTCCGAATTTGGGGTAACGTAATTCACATTTTCCATTCCCCTATGTTCGGACTGATTCTAATGCCCCTGGCATCACCCCGCTCGTGCGCTAGAGAAAATTGAGAAGATGATACATCAATCGGTCTGAGGTCCTCTTCCTTTGATCAGGCCTCCCTTTTTTACTCAGAAATCCGGATTCGAATCTTGAATGCCTGAAGCTGGGTCGACACTCCCGTGATCAAACGAAGTGATAGTACGAGCATCCCTTCTTTCTCACATCAGATATGGCCCGCGTGAGCTTGGGAATGGATTTCTATTTATTTCGGGATTATGGTTGAGCATGTTAAACCAAAGGGACATGTAAATAAATTTTTCCATACATACAGTTTAAAATAAGAAGCAGTAAGGTGAAATAAGTTTATGGGTTCGGCCAAAACATGGCCCTTAGGGGTCAGCTTCTTAGATGGATGTTTCCAACGCCACTACCTTTTGGCTGGTGTCCTCCAGGACTTCTTCCCACCCCTTGAGGACCCTCTCTTAATCAGCAGCCACTGAGTGCAGTTTGCTGACCCTAGCCCATGCTGGTACCTATTCAGTTTGGAGTTCAGTCATCTGGTGGCTCGCTTCCACTAGTTGTTCTTGGGCGTCTGCCAGCTGGGCCCTCTACTACTCCAAGAGCTCAGAACAGTTTGTGATGAATATCTCCTTTTCTTTCACCTATTCTTCAAGGTTTCAGACCTCCTGCTCCACCTTCAGAAATGCTCGGGTACTCCTCTACTCCTCCTAACACTAGGCGATGTTGGAGAACCAGTTGGTCCCGTGCATCTTCTTGGCCATGTAATCACAAATTATTGAGTGAAGGCATTGAGCATCTACCTCTCTAGCACACAGTAAATACAGCTAGGTGTGGAGTGATCCCATCTGCTTTAGCTATTCCATATGAGGCTGACAGAGAAAACGCCAGATTCACTTCCACCCTTTGCGTCGTGTCATCCGACTCTCCTCGGCTGCTTCTGAGTCTGAATCATCAATTTCCTCGGGATCAGTGGGCCGATAGATAGGAAAGAAAACCAACAGGATAGCAGCAAGGCGTTCTTCAGATATTCCCCCAAGGGGGTTAGGCTCTTTATCATCTAAGCGACCTTCCTCTCTCGCCTCGACCTTGATTGCACCTATGTCAATTGTCAGCCCTGCCCTGACAGTAGTGCCACAGATGTCTACCGCTCTCTTCTCTACAAGTACCGGGGCCGACTTAGTTTGGGGGGCTTGTCCTGGATAGGGCGATACATTTTCCCTCGACTCGGTCATGGACGGTCTGGGCTCAGAAGCCTGATGAGCCGCCAATACTGTGATCACTGTATAGACAAGGAGCACCCTAATCAATTTAATCATCCAATGGTAAGTACCGTTATTGAATCTATGAACTTATAGGAACCTAAGGCATCCGCCTCTAGTGTTTTGGCCGCTACAGGAGCCATTATAGCATGAGATCCCTTGGTTCTCATCAATTCAATAATGGGAGTCGGTGCGCCACCCTGTTCCATTGGCACTTCTCCCATTCCTTCGATTGAAGACTCTTGATTAGCACCAATATTCTCATGAGTAATATAAGGAGGGTGGATTAATGATTGAAAAGGAGAGAAGATATAAGAGAAGGATAAATAAGGGTTAAAGAATACCTTGAGTAGTTCAGTCACATCCATATTAGAGCCAATGATCTCACCACTCTCCCGGAGACTCTCTTGGTGGGACACCCCCTGAGACCCATCACCTTCGGGATCCTCTTCTCCCGCACCTTCCCCTTCACCTTTTATTTCTTCCTCCTACTCTTCTGTCTCACCACCCTCCGACTCATCATTCCTGCCATTATACCCTAACGACATCATTTTCGGATCATGCTTCTGGCCGAGCATCACTTTCACCAAGAAAGGTGGCTCCTCGCGCCAACCCCGTTGGCATGCATACATGTCCATGGCTGTCAGGTATGCATGCCGATGATAGAAGTTCACTATGTCGACAATCTGGACAAGCTCGACTTCTGGTAGTTGGATCCCATCTTGCACTATCTTCTTCCAGAGGGATTTGGTAGTCACAAACTGTCGTAGGGTTATCCAAGCCAACCATAGCACTGGGAGGATTGTGTTGTGGGAAGTTTGAAGCAGATATCTTCTTTGCTTCCCGGGGAGTTCTCTGGTCGCTCTGTGGGACCTTCCTCTTCTAGGCGATGAGGGCGTGGCCATGCCATGCGACGTCCTCGCTGCTGAGGTCCCGACCTATGTGGGCCCCATTGTCTTACGTGCTTTTGGCCTTCCCCCTCTAATGGTACCCTGCCTGCTCTCTCGCCACTCGGGTTCCACGCTGGCAACCTTGAGTTGCAGAACTCTCTTCTGCAAAATCCCCTCAGGGTATGCTATAGACCATTGTTCAGCATACTCAGTTGAGAGTCCAGCATCAATGTCGGTGGGAGGAAAGTTTATGATTTCGCCGGAGCCATAAGTCATGAACATCATCCACAGTTGACGAAGAACACAGGGATTCCTTTCTTCCTGGTCATTTGTGTATACGTCTTTCAGCATTTTCTGAAGGCACCCAAACTACCTGGAGAACCTAGACGGCACATAAGGCTCGCACAAGTTCTTCCCATTGATCTAGCCCACAAGCACCCTGCCTCTGATGCTCTGGAAGTAGTCATTCTACTCCAATGAGCCTTTCCCATTGTCTATTATCTGGCCAGTCGGGGAGGGGAATGGGCTGAAGGCGAAGTTGGAATGGTTACCAATTCCAATCCTTACTCCCTCCTCATTGAGCGTCAGCGGAATGACCCCGACAATGTTCAAAAGGGAAGGTCGCAGACCATTTCCTGGTGGACAGATGACACTCGGGAAGGTATATCCACCACAATGAGCCACAACCCAGCCATAGAAGATCTGGAAGGGGCCACATATTCTCTTAGGTGACCCCTCTCGAGATTCACCCCAAATGGTGTACAAAAGATCTATCACGGGGATTCTCAGATTGAATATTTTGTTGGAAACCATGACGTCAGGCATCTCTAGGGTCGCTGGACGGACTCCCATCCATGTGTCCCTCACCGGCAAGAGCCACCCGCTCAGGAATGTGGTGAGAAATCTGGCGTACTGAATATTCGGGTCCTGACTCTCATTTATGTTGTAGCCCCATGACTGGTAGTTCCCTTTCCTCCAGGGTCCTCTAGTATGATCCTCTCTTGCTCCTATGTGCCACGGTTGGACACCGTCTCCCTCACCCTGGCATCTAGACTGCCAGATCCCTCTCTAAAAATATGCTAAACCAGTCCTTGTAAGCGATTTCCGTCAAGAAATCCTTGACCCCCAGCCTCTCCTTATCCATCTTCAGCAGGTGCCACATTAGTATGGGGGTTCTTGATCCGTCTCCCCAGGTGCTCATTGGCGGAAGGAATTCATCATATTGATGGACCTCCAAAGGGATACCCTAGATATAGTGAATGTCCCAAAGACTGATACTGACTTTCCCATGATGAATATGGAAGGTATTGGTATCAGGAGACCACTAAGTGAACAACTCTGGCCTAAACTCATGCTGGCGGTATAAGTGAAATTGCGATGTCCACACCGCCTCGAATAAGCCGATATACCGTAGCTCAACCCCAAATTGGCCACATGTATGGCGAACCCAGTATGCCCAGGCCCATTCACTGGTGAAGTTGCCTCCGGACCGCAGGTCCCAGTCCTGCACCCATCCTTTAGCCTCTTCCGTGACACTCTGATGGAAGGTGCTCGCGTAGAGGGCCGGGGAAATATCCATGATATGGTCACCCCCTACAATGGTCCTAGTATTGGGATTTAGGATTTAAACGTCCATGTGCCTAGTTTCTCTGGAAGGATGACCATTGTTGGTGATGTTGTATCGAGGGAGATCATCCTCATAGGTCACCCTTGACCGTGGTGTATCCACCTCAAAGCCCAGAAAAGGGACCTCCACTAGAATACTGAAGTCCCATAGTGGAAATTTTTTGGATAGGGCGTACTCCTTTTGTGCGGGGGTAGCATATTGAAAAGGGTATGGTTATTGGAGAACATCCTTTTGGTGCCATAAACCTCTGGGTTGGCGACCAATTGATCCCTTTGAGCAATGGATCCTCTCGCATCAGCCTGGTTTGCGAAAAAATTCTTCCAGAAAGTGCCCGGGTAGCTGGCGTGGAATATGAGAGGGTGGCGCGAAATTTCAGCGGTTGTCGTGAAATATCAGACCACGGTGAAAAAACCCCTGGGTTTGCGCATAAAACAACTCCTGATCTCGGTGGAATTTCGTGCAGCCGAAGCGGTTTTTTCACAAATGGTCGGAGGAATTTTCATGCACGAGAGCTTGGAGCTTTTCGTGTGAGGAAATTCATAAATACCATGGGACCCGCGGTGACTTTTATAGGCAAATCCTGGTTTACGCGAGTGCGTGAAAAGTATATTTCGTGACCCCTTGGGTTATGCACGCCATTCCAAGTGTTTGGTGTGCATGGACCCCATAGAGTTTGGCATTTTAGTGTTTCCCATTGAATCCAATTGTTGCAACCCATCTCCAATCCAATTCCAAGGGGGGGGGGGGCATTTTTAGATGCTGAAAAAATGATCAAGGGATGAAGAAGGTTTCCAAATGATAAAGTGAAGTCATATTCGGATTTGGGGACCCTGTCCTGGGGGCCCAGAGGGGGCGCGTGACAAAATTCATAAGTGCGCGAAAAAATTATGCCTCATGAGAAATGTTTCGGGATTCGTGAGAGTTTAGCTGCGTGGACATGAAATATTTTGCGCCCCGCCCCACGCGGTCAACATTTCACACTGCTGCCTTCGGCGCACAATTTTTTCATACCGAACCGATTTCTACTCCCTTGAACACCTATAAATAGAAGGCGACCCCCTTCGACTTCAAGGATGAAGAATCCGAATGGGCTATCATGCGTGAAATCATCCTTTTGTGCAAACAAATATGGGTTTCAGGTACAGTTCTTTTCGGGCCAAGTCACCTTGGGGTCTAGATTCGCATAAGATCCCCTTGGTTTAAGATTGAATTCCAATCCCTTCGGGGTCTGCCCCTTGTGAACAATCCCTTCCCCTTGCGCCCAGGATAACGTAGTGCGAACAATCCCTTTCACTTGTGTGCACCCCAGTCATTGTGCACAACCCCCTTCAATTGCGCGCACCCCAGTCATTGGGCATAGCCTCTCCCGATTGAGCGCAATTCGCACTCCTTGCACGCAAAGCCTCAACTCCATTTATGCGCGACCGTCACTGATTTCATGTTATCTCGGTGTTTTTTTCACAAGGCTACCTATTTCGCATGCAAGCCTCAAAGGTTGCGCGCAACTCTCTGGGACCCCTCACCTCGGTGCTCCTCAGCTACCTCTTCACTTGTGTTCCCCGTGATCCTTGGGCGTACCTTTGCGCAAGTGTATGATACCATTCGCGGGTGTCTCTCACACCTCGGGCATCCACATCATACACCATTTTCTCGTACGACCTTCTAGGCTCGTACGAAGCAACTTCAAAGTCCCATGGATGATTTGTCCCATTGCGTTGCTTTTCATTATGCTTCTTCGCATAGGCATGCTAATTTCTATTGCTTTTTCGCATAGCCACACTAACATGGACCCCTCAATGGTTCGCTCTATCACTCCTGCTCTCCACAACATTTCCAAGGCCTTCCCTTCCACAAGGAGCATATGGTATCAGTTATGTAATCCCTAGGGGTGCGGAGAAAACCCACTTCGTCTGAGCTTCAAGAAGTTAAACGGACAAGAACCAATGTCCTCAGCACATGATGTTAATCTGTGACCTCGCCCTGTGATTCGCACACAGGGCCCCCCACCTTGGACATTCTCTATGCCCACTTGTCTCCACTGGGATGGGATCACCCCCCATAGGGGATGATATCCTCCTTATTGGACTGGCATTTGTCTGTGGGGAAAGTGAAACCACCTTGGTGTAAGCCCCTATCTTTTCTTGCCGGAGGTAGCATCCCTGCTCCTCCTTTCATCTTTGTTCCCCAGGGCCAGTGAAGGGTGTGGTGGGAAATGGTGCTGCTCCTTTCTTTGGTACCAAATCCCTATCTCGCTGTGCTTTATCGCCTCATGCCTCCATCCTAGAGTAATCCCTGACTTCTTGGGCTGCGGACCACGCGTAATCCCCGGTTTCCTCTTTGGGCCACTTTGCGCGTAATCCCGACTCCATTTCCCACATACGCAAATTTCGTGATGTGATCACCAGGTCTCTTCTATCTCTTGTTTCTCACACCGGGCAAGACTCCCGTGAGCTTAGAGTGAGCACCGACTATAAAAAAACAACACTTGGGCCACCCCAGAGTGTAAGCCCCAATCCATCCCGAATTACGGGGACTTGGATCCATGTCAAGGCATGGTACGTAAGAAGCGTTCATGAGGTTCAAGCCCCAAAAAACTTGGTCCACCTCAGCGTGTAAGCCCCAATCCATCCCAAACTATGTGGACTTTGATCTATGTCAATGCATGGTATGTAGGATGCCTCCATGAGGTTCAATCCCCAAGCACCTTGGTCCGCCGTAGAGTGTAAGCCCCAACCCATTCAAATTACACGGACTTTGATCTATGTCAAGGCATGGTACTTAGAAATCCTCCACGAGGTTCAATCCCCAAACACCATGGGCCACCTCAGAGTGTAATCCCCAATCCATCCCGAACTATGGGGACTTTGGTCCATGTCGAGGTATGGTATGCAGGAAGCCTCAATGAGGTTCAAGCCCCAAACACCTTGGGCCGCCTCTGGGTGTAAGCCCCAACCCATCCTGAACTATGGGGACTTTGATCCATGTCATGGCATGGTACGTAAGAAGCCTCGATGAGGTTAAAGATCACCACCCAGTCGTTCTGACCGCCTTCGCGTCGGTTCACCAACCCATTGGGCCACCTCAGAGTGTAATCCCCAACCGATCCCGAACTATGGGAACTTTGATCCATGTCAAGTCATGGTACGTAGGAAGCCTCCACGAGGTTCATGCCCCAAACACCTTGGGCCGCCTCAGAGTGTAAGCCCCAATCCACCCCGAACTATGGGCACATTGATCCATGTCAAGGCATGGTATGTAGGAATCCTCCATGAGGTTGAAGCCCCAAACACCTTGGGCTGCTTTAGAGTGTAATCCCCAATCCATCCTGAACTACGGGGACATTGATCCATGTCAAGGCATGGTACGTAGGAAGCCTCCATGAGGTTCAAGCCCCAAACAACTTGGGCCACTTTCAGAGTGTAAGCCCTAACCCATTCTGAAATACAGGGACATTGATCCATGTCATGGAATGGTACGTAGGAAGCCTCCACGAGGTTCAAGCCCCAAACACCCTGGGCCACCTTAGAGTGTAAGCACCAACCCATCCTGAACTACGGGGACTTTGATCCATGTCAAGGTATGGTACGTAGGAAGCCTCCACGAGGATCAGGCCCACCACTCGGTCATTCTGACCTCATTCATGTCATTTCACCAACACTTGGGCCACCTCAGAGTGTAAGACCCAATCCATCCCGAACTACGGGGACTTTGATCCATGTCAAGGCATGGTACATAGGAAGCCACTGTGAGGTTCAAACCCATAACCGAGTCGTTACGACCATCTTCACGTCGGTTCTCCCCCGTCCCACATGACGTTAAACTGTATTCTCCATCTGAACTACGTGGTATTTGATCCTTGCTAAGGCATGGTACATAAGAAGCCTCCACGAGGTTCAATCCCTTCACTCATGTCTCATCCTGATCTGTCCCTCAAGCCTATGTGTTTTGGGAATCTCATTCCCCAACCAGGAGGTTCCACTTCCTCTGGGTCCCATCCATGCATCCATTCACATGGGCCGCCTCCTCAGGTGTCCAGTTGTCCCATTGAACTACGTAAAATTTGATTCCCTACCATGGGGATACGTAGGAAGTCTCTTTGAGGCTCAATACCAACACTACCATCACCTTCGCGATGGTCCCATCTCATTCCCCCACCACTCCATTCAACCTTCCATCATCCATCCTGATCCTCACCCGTGCCACCACATCCCAGTGGGATCATGCCACCCCACTCCCCATTCCATCAAATAGCATTCGAGAAGCCACCCACATGTTGACCCCACTATTGGTGTTCCCTCTAGGGGGTTCCACTATCTGATCCACTCTAATCAGTGTTCTGATCAGTCTGATCCATCTCTGCCAGATGTTAAACTTACAGCATACCCTATGTTAAACATGGGAAGCTGAGGAAAACCTTAGATACATGCCCAATCCATATGATTCCCCGCATTATATGTGGGATTCCTTGGGCTTCTGCGCCCTCGATAAGCCCTATAATAAGGGACGGAAGATAGACACACCAGTCCCCTAGCGTCCAGACACGCCGGTGATGCTCAATGTGACTAATCCCATAACTGATGGTTGCTGCCCTGACTGGACCCCTTGGAATGTTTTGATAGAAGTAGTATAATTAACTGGTGTCCATGAAGATATGGCACCGGGAAGGGTTTCATGAACAATGTCTTAAGTCTATGAGGGGGACCCAGACTAGGTGACGATCTCCAAAGAGGAATCCACAGAAGGAAGAACCGACATTCCATCATCCGGTTTAGATCAAGGAGAAGACGTCCCGGAATAAGGAGCGTATTCTTACAGCCTTTAGAAAGTGGGAATGCAGGGTAACATCTGCGCGCCCTCTACATGACGGATGCGCGCGCCCCGACGAAAGTGTCGGAAACAACCAAAATCGCTTCACTTTGTACACGAAGGTATGGATTCAACATCTTGATGAAATAATTAATGATTTCACTACCATACATATAATAGTAGTATTTAGAATTCTGTACTTGGGCTTTGAAAGCTCTGGTCATTGGAGGAAATGACATGTTCTTTGTCAAATACTTAAAAATATTAGTCAAATAATTTTTGGTAATGATATTATGTAAATAGTAGTCCACCTTTTCTATGATATGAGCATTTTCATTCATAGTACTATTGGAATAGAGTCTGACCTTATCATTTATATGGTTACTATTTTACTAAATCTTTTCACCGATGATCAACTAAAAGCATCAAACAGAGTTTGGATATATTAGTTAACAACATTTCTCACTGCCTCAATGTCCAAGGTCTATGAAGTTTGACCAGAGGTAGAAGGAATATCAATAGGAGTTGGGTTATGAGTCATCAAAGCACTAATAATAGTCTCCACATATCCTTTATACTCTAAGGTCAGATTATTTATTTCATAGGCAAGTATAGTCATTTCGTTTCGCAACTTGGAAATATGTGAAACAATTGTCTCAGTAGTTGTGATTATGTTGGGTTGAATATCTTCTATCACTTTATTTGAATCATTAGCTACATCAACTTCACTCACACCCACTTTGTAACCTGGAATAGAAATCATGTTAGGATGGTATGTGATTGAGTATGATATACTCTATAATACCAAACATAGGATCGAAATAATAATGAGATTCTCAAATACAAGAGGGGGGGGGGTGAATTTTACCTTTTAAAAATTCCCTTAGGAAATTTTTAGGATGCTTATGTTTAAAAAGGTTAAACAAGATAATTCACAAGACCTCTATGAGTACTAAAGACTTGATAGATTCCATAAAAGTGATTCCGAAAATGGAACTTAACTAAAGTTACAAAGATTAAGATTCTACCTTAAAGCGTATAGAATCTAACTATATCAGAGTACGAGGATGAGGAAGTATAAGAAGGTATACTTTTCCCAACAATACAAAATACAGCGGAAATACTTATAACAAAAAAAAGTAACAAGTAATAAGTCTTTTAAACCAAAGAGAAGGGTATCTAACAACCTTGGATAAAGGTCACTTGATTTATACTTTCAATAAAGTCTGTCTTACCCACAATAGGGTAAGCCCTCGATACAAAGATCAGAGTCTGTTTTTTTGTCCCCGAAGTCCCTAAACTATCAGGTAGTCGGCACCTCTATCTTCCTCTACAAGGAAGCCCTCAACTTCAAGGTGTTGGAACCTCTGTCTTCCTATCCTCGGAAGCCCTTGATTGTACACAGCAACAATCAGAGTCGCACGAAGCAAATCTGCACAAGGAAAAGTTTGAACAAGCCATTCAAACATTCTAGATGAAGCTTGAGAGTTGATAAGAGCATCCCTCTCTAGAAATAACTTCAACAACATGTAAGCACAAATGTCAAAGTTGGGTCAAAATTTTTGCTTCTTTTCAAATGAGCTCTTATTTATAGGTGAAGCTCTAACGGTCGGTGTAACGACCTGAAATTTTGAATAAATATCGTTTCCTAATTTTTTGTGTTATTTTATACTCAACAAAATGGTGTCATTTGATAACATGAGTATAATTAAAATGAGACTGTTGAGTTTTTAATGTTATATGATCGTTGGTCAATATGACCACTGGAAACTAAAAGTTTTGGTTATTATCTCTAAATACAAGTGATCTTGGTTAATTAATATAGAAAGAAGATTCGATGGCCCCACCTAGTAGTCTTGTAATGATCAAAGCCCATGAAACAAAACTTGGGAAGGAGGTACCACCACTGGGCTTTGCTCTAGACCAATCCCAAGATGAACTTCATCGTGTGAAGCTAGACCGGAATCGCCTTCGCGAGAAGTTCAAACTGATAGAAATTACTACTCGTGCGATGTTGGCCGAGTCTCCCTCAGATTATCTCACCTTAGCACCCCTTACACTTAGGTCCTATGCTGGTGTGATAAGGGGCTATGTAAGGAGACCATAACTGCCTTGTGTAATCCATTTTTTTAAATAAAAATTTCAATTTCATCTTATGATGAAGTTTATGAATTTTCAAATGACCGGATAAATATAGTATGCATATTTTTGATGAATTTTAGGAAAAGGATATTTTAAAAATGTTTATGTAAAACTTAAATAATTAAAAATGTGTAATGATTTTCAAAAAATGGTCTTCTACAATTCTGTTCAGTACGAAATTTAGAGTCTAATAAGATCAACTTGATTTCTGATGAATAGTAAATTATGAATAGTGATTTTATGATTAGGATTAGTAATGTGACCAAATGGATTTGTAATCTCACTAAAATAAAGTATTAATATAATCTAGGCACCTTGATTAAGTAATGTGATTCAATAAAATAGGTAAATAACTGTTTCAGAAATTATTAGTCAAGTATTAGTTTTTTTGGGTGAATAGTATTTTTTAATTAAAAATTAAATTAAAAATATTTAGAAAATTATTTTTATAAAATGGATTTCATTTTTGAACTCAGAGCATCGATATTATGTTAAGGTAATTTTTGGGGATTTTTCTGAAAAAATGAATTTTCGGTGAATAGTGTATTTATTTAAAAATTAAATTAAAAATATTTAGACAATTATTTTATAAAATGGAGTTCATTTTTGAAATCAGAGCATTGATATTTGGTTAAGGTGAAATTCTGTGATTTTTCTGAGAAAGTTGAATTTTCACTGAATAGTAAAAATACAGTTTTAGGGTTTCGGTATGTTGAATGATATCATAATTGTGTCATGATGATGTCATGAGTTATTTTAATGTTTGGCTGAAAAAAGGTGATGTAGTATTGTATGGGGCCCCATGTGGCCTAAATCCATGGTAAATACCATGGGAGAGCCCATGGTTTTGGGAAAACCACTTGTGAGGTGTCCCTTGGCCATTAATGCCTTGTCCCCTGACATTCCCTATAAATACCCACCCTTTCCTCATTTAGTTTTCACTCCCAACTCTCCCCCAACTAAGATCTGGTCCCATTAACTCCCAAGGAGCCCTCTCAAGGTGCCCCCAAACCCTCAAGATCCCAATCATTGAGTTTTAAGAGTTACATTTTAAGGTAAGGGATCCTACCTCTCTCTTTCTTTTCAAGTACTCTCGTTTAGGTCATTTCTTCTAAGCTCCATCTTCTTATGTTGGGGATGTTATTTTATATTCCTCCTACTTCCTTTTTCATGTTAATATGATGATATATGCTCTCTTACTCTAATCATTTTGTTTTATGAATGTTTAAGTGGCGCAGTTAGGCTGCCGAATTTTTGTAAAGGATTCTTTCACCCTTCTCATTTTCAAGTTCTATTTTCTTGTCAAGTTTTTCAAGTTCCTTTTTATGTGTTGTATTATCTCTATATATATCATACTGATCTTTTATGTTCATATTATTAGAGACCCTATTTGATATCATCAATTCATTTTTGTTGAAGTTTAAGTGACACCGTTAGGCTGCCGAATTTTTATGGGATTCTTTCACCTTTCTCATTTTTTTTAAAGTTCAACTTTCATGTCAAGTCTTTCAATTTATTTTTACTATGTTGGGGTATGATCCATATATCAACAATACTGATCTTTTATGTTCATATGACGAGAGAACCTATTTTATCTCTTCAATTCAGTATTTTAAAGTTTTTAGTGGCGCCGTTAGGCTACCGAATTTTTAAGGGATTCTTTCACCCTTCTCGTTTTCAAGATCTATTTTCATGTCAAGTGTTTCATGTTCCTTTTTATTTTTTTAGGGTATGATCTATAAATCTATAATACTGATCTTTTATTTTCATATGATGAGAGACCCTATTTGACCTCATCAATTCATTTTTGAAGTTTTAAGTGATGCTGTTAGGCTGCCGAATTTTCATAAGAGAAATCTTATTCTTGTCTTCCTTTCATGTTCTTAATTTAATATGGTATATCATTAAATTTCATTACCATGTTCTTAAATCCTTTATATTCTGCCCCCTACTTTTTTATGTATCATTTATGAGTGGGTGACCCATGACCCCTCTCTTTTCAATGTTTTCTAAAACCTCGTAACATAGCCGGTATGCTGAAGAATTTCCGTCTCAAAATGTCTCTCTCTTATTCTCAGATTCATTTGTTTTATTAAGTGAATACTCAAATCTATTTATTCTAAAGGGTTATTCACATATATACCAAATGTTCTATTTTAAATTCTGGGATTTACATACATGAGACCCTCTTTCCCTTTCCGTGGGTTTAAAGTGACATAAAGATCATGTCTTTAAAGAAGTTTTTAAAACGTTATGATTATGAAATGAAACCCGTTTATTTTATGCTATATGGGTTGTTTAGGAAATGATTGATGATGATATATGTGTATCACATGATGATAAATACAAATTTAAGGGTGCGCCCTGATAGCGCTCTAATGCATTGGGTAAAGACTTAATCTCTATAAATGACCATTTAGACTGATACCTTGGTGAATAACCTTGGTAATTTTTATTGACACCTTGGGGATGGACCTTGGTGAAACAGAAATGATTATCTTTTTAAAATGTTATAGCCACAACTTCAAGTTATGAAAAACGTTATTTTTTATTATGATATGCCTCATGATTTCTTTCGCATGCCTTAAAGTTATTTTCATGACTTTATTGATGTATCTCAAGTTCACATGTTAAAAGTTTCCCTTGTTTCCCTTACTGGGCCTTCTACTCACCCTTTATTTTGAAATATTTCCCCAGGTAATGAGATGCAGTAATGAACCTAGTATGAACATAAGGATAATCCTTTAAAGTGTTTAAGAAGAATGTTTTATGTTTTCATGTTTTGAGTTCCTAGTTTCCAAGACACTAAACCTTAAAGATCCTCGGTTTTGTACAATGTAATGAAACTTTATGTGATAAAAAGGTGGGATATTATAGTTGGTATCAAAGGATGGTTTAGTTATTTTGGAAATTAGGATATGAAAACTTTAGGAAGAAGCCTTTAGAAAAGTTTATATATAGGGGATCTTCCTGGTATTTTGGTGAGTATTGAGTAAGTGGTTTCCAAGAAAATACATCCCTATCTGGATACGAGCAGGTAGAGGTGGCTCTGGAACAAATGTACATAAGAGTAAAACCCGAAAACACTACTTTGAACCAGACTCAAATGGGAACTGGTGCATGACAATAGGCCTTGCTGCACTCTTGGTTACGACACTCCCGGGGGATATGCTTTGGTAAATTCATAAGCATAGTATGAACCATTATTAAAGGAACAAAGATAAAATAACATAAAGATTCAAATAAGAATATATGATCAAGGATAACCTAGATTGGGACCTAGGGGATCACAAGTTAGGGTATACTTTCCTTCTACAAGTTTATCCTTCTATGCTTTAAGTTTCCTTTTCATGATTATTGGCTAAGTATTTAAGCCCCCTAATTATACGTTCTTTTCTTAGTTAATGGTGGGAAATGGAAGAGCATGTCCCAAAAACCAATGTGATAGGAAATGTGATGATTTCCCCATTAATGTGACAGAAATGACGAAAGATAAAGTCGAACATATTGTGATTATGCCAAACCAGCTATCAAAAATCACAATTAATAATTGATACCTAGTTGAATGCCCTAATTCATCAAGGAAGAAGAAGACAAAGTCTCAAGGATGTTCTTCTGATAAAGTTGATAAGGGAAAGAAGACCCAATTTCTTTTTTTGAAAAAATTGTGGGAAGAGGCACCAAGGAGAATGTCACAAAGGAACCAGGAGATGTTTTAACTGTGGGAATATAGGGCATAAATCATCCAATTTCATTAAAAAATGGATAATGTGATGAATGAAGATAAGGTTCGATCTAATGTACCTTATACATTTCGATGTCATAAATTTGTAGAAGTTAGACAATATCCAAGGCAATGCTCTCTTGGAATGGATGAGAAGCATGATGAGCATCAAAAATCTTCGAGGACAAGGGAACAATGCAAGTCCTATGCTGAGATGGATCATGAAGACTGGAGTACATGTAACTTCTTCGCAATAATTGTCTATGTCATGTTGTATCTTAGTTCGTGCTCTATGAGCATATCTTTTATGTTTTCTAAGATCATAGAGTCACTACCTAATATGATTTTATATCATTAAGGAAAATATCTATTATTATGTACCCCATGTTGATGTAGTGAATCTGTCCTTTTTAAAAAAAGGGTGATTAGGGGATTAAAAGATAATTATTATTTTAGAAGACGTTCACTATTTTGGGAACCCTATTTGATCAAGGTAAATATATTACTATGGTATTTTCTTTGAGGAGTAAAGGTTGACTTATATTTTGAAGAATCGATGAATTTAAGGTGGACTTATAGTAATTTAGGTTACTTATGGAAATTATTAACCTATCTTGGGGAAAATATGTTTAGGTTAGCTTCTTTTGTTATAAGATGTTAGGAGTGATTGATGTTGTTTGGAGATGAACAATGATGTTTATTTTGGAAGACTTTGTTATCAAATCCTTCTTGTATTTGGGTTTCAATCTTAGTTTGGTTTATTTTTAGAAATTTTAAGGAAAATTATTTATGGAATGGTCTATGATGAACTTTGGGTAGTACCGTGGAATTTTGAAGATTTAAAGAAGTTTCCCTTCCTATGTGATTATTTCTTTTTGAAGATTTGTTTTATGTTACCATTTCTATTTTTGGGACATTATAAGAAATAGATAGTCAATCTTTGGTGGATTATGTGATTCTTTGGAAGATGATTCTTGTGCTTTGATGAGACCAAGTAGTTTTGAATGCTCATCGTTTGAAGAAAAGATTAGTTTTGTTAGAAACTTATTAAAGGATGAAACTTTACTTGAAGGTAGGTATATTTCCTTATGTTTTTGTCCTATGTAGTAAATGAATTCCTCAAAATTATTAAATGGAACGTAAAACAAAAACGTTGTGGGTTTATGTTTCCTACTAGGTAATCAAATACTGTTTACACACATCATAAGTTTGTGATTTTCTTGTGGTTAACTTTCTCTTAATCATGTTTTCTATCACTCTCCCTTAGAACGTGACCCTTTGTTTTCTCCTCCATGTCCATGTTTTCCTACATTTAATCCTCAAATAGGTTATCTCGGGTGACCTTCTTACTTCCTTTTCTTTCTTTTAAAGTAATAGTGTTATTGACTATTTTTCGATGTGGGACTTTGAATGAAATTTCCAATACCGAATTTAAAAATTGTGAGGACGCAATTTCTTAAGGGGGGAAGATTGTAACGACATTAAATTTTGAATAAATATTGTTTCCTAATTTTGTGTGTTATTTTATTCTCAAAAAAACTGTTTTATTAGATAACATGAGTATAATTAAAATGAGACTGTTGATTTTTGACTGTTATATTATCATTGGTCAATATGACCACTGGAAACTAAACGTTTTGGTTATTGTCTCTAAATACAAGTGATCTTGGTTAATTAATATAGAAAGAAGATTTGGTGGCCTCACCCAGTAGTCTTGGACCGATCGAAGCCCATCTAACAGAATATGGGAAGGAGGTAGCACCACTCGGCTTTGCTCTGGATCAAACCCAAGCTGAAATTCATCGTGTGAAGCTAGAACAGAATCGCCTTTGCGAGAAGTTCAAACTGATAGAAATTACTACTCCTGCGATGTTGGTCGAGCCTCCCTCGGATTCTCTCACCTTAGCACACCTTACACTTAGGTCCTATACTGGTGTAATAAGGGGCTATAAAAGTAGACCGTAACTGCCTTGTGTAATCCTTTTTTTTAAATAAAAATTTCAATTTCTTCTTATGATGAAGTTTATGAATTTTCAAATGATCGGATAAATATAGTATGCATATTTTTGATGAATTTTAGAAAAAGGATATTTTAAAAATGTTTATGTGAACCTTATATAATTAAAAATGTGTAATGATTTTCAAAAAATTGTCTTCTAGAATTATGTTCAGTACGAAATTTAGAGTCTAATAAGATCAACTTGGTTTTTGATGAATAGTAAATTATAAATAGTGATTTTATGCTTAGGATTAGTAATGTGACAAAATGGATTAGTAATTTCACTAAATAAAAGTATTAATATAATATAGGCACCTTGATTAAGTAATGTGATTCAATAAAATAGGTAAATAACTGTTTCAGAAATTATTAGTCAAGTATTAGTTTTTTCGGGTGAATAGTGTTTTTAATTAATAATTAAATTAAAAATATTTAGAAAATTATTTTTATAAAATGGATTTCATTTTTGAACTCAGAGCATCAAATAGTGTATTTATTTAAAAATTAAATTAAAAATATTTAGAAAATTATTTTTATAAAATGGAGTTCATTTTTGAAATCGGAGCATTGATATTTGGTTAGGTGAAATTTTGGGATTTTTTCTGAGAATGTTGAATTTTCAGTGAATAGTAAAAATACAGTTTTAGGGTTTCGGTATGTTTAATGACATCATAACTGTGTCATGATGATGTCATGAGATATTTTAATGGTTGGCCGAACAAAGGTGATGAATTATTTTATGGGGGGACCCATGTGTCCTAACTCCATTGGAAATACCATGGGAGAGCCCATGGTTTTGAGAAAACCACTTGTGAGGTGTCCCTTGGCCATTAATGCCTTGTCCCCTCACATTCCCTATAAATACCCACCATTTACTCCTTTATTTTTAACTCCCAACTCTCCCCCAACTAAGCCCTGATCTCATTACCTCCCAAGGAGTCCTCTCAAGGTGCCCCTAAGCCCTCAAGGCCCCAACCATTGAGTTTTAAGAGTTACGTTTTAAGGTAGGGGATCCTACCTCTCTCTTTCTTTTCAAGTACTCTCGTTTATGTCATTTATTCTAAGCTCCATGTTATTATGTTGGGGATGTTATTTTATATTCCTCCTTCTTCCCTTTTCATTTTCATATGATGAGAGATACTCTCTTACTCTCATCATTTAGTTTTATGAATGTTTAAGTGGCACTGTTAGGCTGCCGAATTTTTGTAAAGGATTCTTTCACCCTTCTTATTTTCATGTTTTATTTTCTTTTCAAGTATTTCAAGTTCCTTTTTATGTGGGGTATGATCTCTATATCTATCATACTTATCTTTTATGTTCATATGATGAGATACCCTATTTGATCTCGTCAATTCATTTTTTTAAGTTTAAGTGATGCTGTTAGGCTGCCGAATTTTTAAGGGATTCTTTCACCTTTCTCATTTTTTTAAAGTTCTACTTTCATGTCAAGTCTTTCAATTTCATTTTTACTATGTTGGGGTATGATATTTATATCAATCATACTGATATTTTATGTTCATATGATGAGAGACCCTATTTGATCTCTTCAATTCAGTATTTTGACGTTTTTAGTGGCGCCGTTAGGCAGCCGAATTTTTAAGGGATTCTTTCACCCTTCTTGTTTTCAAGATCTATTTTCATGTCAAGTATTTAATTTTCCTTTTTATTTTGTTAGGGTATGATCTCTATATCTATCATACTGATCTTTCATTTTCATATGATGACGGACCCTATTTGACCTCATCAATTCATTTTTTAAGTTTTAAGTGACGCCGTTAGGCTGCTGAATATTCATAAGAGAAATATTATTCTTGTCTTCCTTTCATGTTCTCAATTTAATATGGTATATCTTTAAATTTCATAAACATGTTCTTAATTCCTATATATTCTGTCCCCTACTATTTTATGGATCATTTATGAGTGGGTGAACCATGTCCCCTCTCTTTTCAATGTTTTCTAAAACCTCGTAACATAGCTGGTATGCTGCAGAATTTCCGTCTCAAAATGTATCTATCTTATTCTCAGATTCGATTGTTTTATTAAGTGAATACTCAAAGCTCTTTCTTCTAAAGGGGTATTCAAATATATACCAAAATGTTCTATTTTAAATTCTGGGATTTACATACATGAGACCCACTTTCCCTTTCCGTGGGTTTAAAGTGACATAAAGATCATGTCTTTAAAGCAGTTTTTAAAACGATATGATTATGAAATGAAACCCATTTATTTTATGCTATATGGGTTTTTTATGAAATGATTGTGATGATATATGTGGCTCACATGATGATAAAGACAAATTTAATGGTGCGCCTTGATAGCGCTCCAATTCATTGGGTAAAGACTTAATCTCTAGAGATGACCATTTAGACTGATACCTTGGTGAATAACCTTGTTAATTTTTATTGACACCTTGGGGATGGACCTTGGTGAAATAGAAATGATTGTCTTTGTAAAATGTTGTAGCCACATCTTCAAGTTATGAAAAAAGTTATTTTTTTATTATGATATGCCTCATGATTTTTTTTCTCATGCCTTAAAGTTCTTTTCATGACTTTATTGATGTATCTCAAGTTCACATGTTAAATGTTTCCCTTGTTTCCCTTACTGGGCCTTCTGCTCACCCTTTCTTTTGATATATGTCCTCTGGTTATGAGATGTAGTAATGAACTTAGGATGAACATAAGGAGAATCCTTTCAAGTGTTTAAGAATAATGTTTTATGTTTTCATGTTTTGAGTTCCTGGTTTCCAAGACACTAAACCTTAAAGATCCTCAGTTTTGTATAATGTAATGAAAGTTTATGTGATAAAAAGGTGGGATGTTATAGTTGACTCTCTCCTCCAATGGTCATATTTCTCTTTTAATTTCGTGGGGACCTGTACACGTGTCACTCAACCAATGGTTAGTCAATAACTGAAAGAACGACATCGTTTTATAATAAACAAGTGTAAGTATAACTAAACTGATATTCGGAATGGAGTGGAAAATTAAAGTTCGGAATGGAAAAGGTTAAAGTTCAGAATGGAAGTAAAAATAAATTCAGAGTCTATAAAATTAATAATATTCGGATTTTTTTTTTGTAAAAATTCCGAACCTGAATTCTGTAGAAATACAGAGTCTGAATTTCAAGTAAATTTAGAGTCTGATTTCACTAGAATTCGGATCCAGAACGTACAAACTTCGGAGTCTAAGTTCATGAGAATTCAGAGTTAGACCTCATCAGAGTTCGGAGTCTGAATTCAGAGAACATGGAGTCAGAACTTAGAGAAGTTCGTAATCAGAATTCGGAGTGGAACTTTATGAGTGTTCGTATCCAGAATTCAGAATGGATCTTTATGAGAGTTCGTATCTAGAATTCAGAGTGGAACCTCTTGGGAGTTCGTATCCAGAATTCAGAGTTGAACATCATTAGAGTTCGTATCCAGAATTCGGAGTTGAACTTCATTAGGGTTCGTATCCAAAATTCAGAGTTGAACTTCATTAGAGTTCGTATCCAGAATTCGGATCCAAAAATAGAATGCTTCATGTCTTAGTATTATACGATTCCGAGGTTTTAGATATGAATCTATTTTTTACACTTAAGAAAAATATTGACATGAATAATGAAAACAAGATAGGAGTAAATTTCCTTTGGGAAGGAAATTTTCCTTATGAAAGTGAAACAAGGGTAAAATGAAATTTTCCTTAAGAAAAGGTATTTGTGATTTTCAAAACAAGAGGAATGGTATAGTCATAAGGAAACCTTGATGACTTATCATTCTCCCCCATGAATGAAGGAATGGAAAAACTCATAAGGAAAACCTAATTGACTCAACAATCTCCCCCTTTTTGAAAGCACAAACATCCTTACGAAAAAGAATGTAATGACTTAGAAACAATTTCTAGACTTGTAGTTAAAGCTTATCTCCCTTTGTATATGATCAATAGAGAATACGACTAACTCCCCCTTAGGCTTTGAAACTCTAAGGACCGTATTCTAGATTTCCGGAATGAGAGATTTCATTTGAATGAAGAATTCGTAATGAGGACTCCCCCTTACCAAAGGATAGTTTTTCTTAACTTAGAAATTTTTATTCTACCTTTTAGATTTTTCCTTCTCAGCCTTTGAGTAGTTCTTTTTCCTTATCCCCCTTTGTGATTTTCAAAAATAATTAGAGGGAATGGAAAAAAATAAAGTACCTGAAACATTAAAGACATAAAAACAAGACAAGCATTGACAATTTCATTATTATTGGAAATATTAGTACAAGTAAAAATACAATGAAATATCGGATTGCTCTATTTTTCTTCTTTTTCCTTGGGGATTAGCTTATTCAGAAGGGTTTTCAGCTTCTTTATGTATTTTTGGTCCTCCTCAACTTGATTCTCCAAGGTTTTAATCCTACCATCTTGAGCCTTCAGAGCCTCAAAATGAGCCTTAAGAAATTTATCCTACTTTGAAAGCTTCACTTCGATCTTAATCCGAAGATCTCTTTCCCCTTTCCAGCTTTGAGCAAACGAGTTAAGCTTCCCATTCAGATCCTTCACCTGTTGATTCCGAGTATTTTTCTCAAGGGTCAGTTTTTCCTGAAGATTCTTCATCTTGGAATCCTCAGTATCAAAAGCTTCTTTCACATCATTCTGAAAGGTATCAAGATCTTCCAAATCCTCATTGATTTTCTTTGACCATAAAGTCATTTTGCTGCATGATTTTCTTTGGAACTCATAATTTATTAGAAAAATTTTATGTTCAGCCTCAATATTTACACATTTATCCATCACCATGGATAAGGATTCTGAATTCTGATTTAAGATGTCCTGAAGCATCTGGCATCTGGAGTCTATTGTAGGAAATATCAGAATTGTTTCCACCAATTTCTTCAGAGACTCAACAACAAAATTGTGTCCCAGTGCAGATGACTCCGAATATGACATCTTTATAGGTTAAAATTCTTCTTCAATTTCCACAAGCTTTCTTTTAGAAGAGCCTCCAACTTGATTTTTCCTTATGATATCTTTCGTTGGAGTATCCATAAGCACTTGCTTACCCTTATCAACTTTCGGAATGGATTCCTCATCAGGAGATTCTTCCTCACTTTCAGATAATTGAACTATCTTGTCTTTATTAGGTTTTCATTATCTGCTCCTTCCCCAAAAAAATGCATTTCATAGCATTATTCCTTAGAAAATTCATTCAAATTCTCTTCTTCCATGTCTTCATATTTCTTACCATCTTTCTCTTCTTCTTTTCCCAGAGTGACAAGCTTTGAGGACTCGGCCTCAGATGTTCGGAGTGGTAATTTTTTTGATGTATTTTCTTTTTCTTGATAGTCTTCACCTTGTTTAATCATATAATGTAAATCAACACTATCTTCTTCTACTACTTCTTCTTCTTCTATTTCTTCAACAACTTCTTCAACAACTTATTTCTCTTCAGATTTTTCCGGAGTGGAGAAATTCTTCCCTAGAGTTTTAGGTAAAGACTCGATTATGAAAGTTTTCGGTACTGGAATATTTTCGGAGGCTATTTCTATGGCTTTCAAAAGATATTGTACAACTTTATCTTTAAACAATTTCTTCTTCATCTTCTTCTCTGTTTCTACCTTCTCAAGGTATTCAACAGTCTTCTCTCTTAAATACTTGGCTTCAACAGGGTCCAATCCGAACTGAGGTTCCCCTTATTTCCTCTTTTCCTTATCTTCCCTCCATTTTGCAACCACTTCATCCAGATACGCTTTCTGTTTCTTCGGTTTTGGAGGTGTGGATTTAGCTTCTTTAGCTTTATGAGTTTTGTCTGTCTCCTCCACTTCCTTGAACATTCTCTTCTTCCCAGACTTCTTAGAGGGTTCATCCTTTTCCACATTTTCCGGATTGGCTTCTGCCTCTTCCACTGGTAGATCATAAAACTCTTTTGTCTCCTTTGAATAATCCATATTCATTCTTTTTAGAGTATTATCACTAACAAGAATATGTTTGCATCTCCAAGACTTGGATTTGCATGCAATCTTGAATGACTGAAGACAACGAACTATCATCTTCGAAAGTAAGGCAGGAAACATGATAATTTGGGATCTAATATTTCCATCCTTGATGTTCTTGATTGTAACAAGTACATGCCTCATCAAATTTATTTTCCTTATATTTACCAGGAAGTCTATGAAATATATATCACTTTTCTTGAGGGTATCTTTGTCACCTTTTCTCTGTACTAAGAAACCTTGTATCCATAGTTGAAGGATCTATTTGTTAGAAGATAGGTGAGAAATTTTGGCTGTCTTGACATCATCAAGTCCAAGACATTGTAGGGCCTTTACATTAACAAATATACATAGAACATACGGAAGTTTTTGTGAGAAAAAATCAGCTTCCCCTTCATATGCCATCCCCACCAAGCTTCCATCCTTGCTGTAAGTAAGTTTGTAGGTCTTTCCATAACTCTTAAAAGAAAATTTTTCTCTACCCTTTTCTTCGAAGAAGCAAACTAATTCATAGAACTCTTTGAGAAATTCCAGATACACCATGTCTTGATCACCTGTCTTAGATATGCATACATCTTCCCAACTATTTAACTTGATATTCTTAGAGATGATACAATAATACTTGAAAATGTTCAGATGGACCAACCTTTCCCTGCATACTTTCCATTTTGAGATTGGCTTCATGGTATACATTTCTTGAGATGTGGCTTCTACAGACATTCAGATTCGAGGAGTTCTGATATATTTGGAATGACCTTTAAGAACTGAGGCATAATTTCAACACGTGAAAGCTTGAAATCGATGTGGGAAAACCATCGGGGGTCCCCTTTATATAGGCGACGGTGGTGACCCTTCAACTTTGAAAACAAATCTAACGGTTACAAAAACTCTCTGATCTGATCTGACAGTTAAAAACATACCCACAAGGAAATCTGGAATCCGATCATTTGAGGTTTTCAGAAAAACATTCATATTTAAGAAGAAATGAATCCGAGAAAATTTAAAAGAGAAAGAAACTACTAGAAACTAAAAAAACTATTACGAAAACTTAAGTAAGAAAGTCATAACTTTCGGATTGGCTAGGAAGTTTATTCGTAATATGTGATAATGTTCTTGAAGAAAATTTGACTATGAAAAATTCAATACAAAAAACATAAGATCAAAAAATATTTTATTGAAAAACAATTTTGAGTACTAAAGCTCGATTACGAAAATTTTGAGTACAAAAATTCCCATTACCAAAATTCCCATTACGAATATTTTCAGTACGAAAATTTCCTTTACGAAAATTTCGAAAAACATCATTACGAAGAAATATGAAAACATCATTACGAAAAATATGAAAACATCATTACGAAAAATTTGAAAACATTTATAAGGAGATGTATTTTCCCTATGAAAAGGAGTTTATTACTGTAAGGAGAATGGTTTAACAAAAATTTAATCAAGGATGATTACCTTATGGTTATCGTTCCTAACATTTTTTTAATGTATTCAAATCTATCGGAGGGTAAAGATTTTGTGAAAATGTCAGCAGGTTGATCTTGTGTTCCGATGAATTGAAGAATGATATATCATTTTTGTGTGTGATCCCTAAGAAAGTGATGCCTAATATCTATGTTCTTTGCACGAGAGTGATGTGTAGGGTTTTTGCTAAGGGCAATGGAACTTGTGTTATCACACAAAATTTCAGTCTTAGTGAAACTCAAGACATAGTTTGTGAGTGTGTGTTGCATCTACAACACTTGAGAACAACAACTTATAGCTGCTACATATTCAAATTCAGCAGTGGAGAGTGCTATTAAGTGTTTCTTCTTGCAATACCAAGAAACTAATAAATCTCCTAAGAAATGACAAGTTCCAGATGTACTCTTTCTATCCATTCTACATCCACCAAAGTCAGCATCTGAAAAACTCTTTAAAACAAAATCATTTCCAGAAGTATAAAATAGTCCTAAATCCACGATTCCCTTTAAATAGAGAAAAATTATTTTCACTACCTTTAAATGAGATTCCTTAGGATTATATTGATATCTTGCACATAAGAATACTGAGAACATCAAGTCTCGATGACTAGCTGTCAAGTATAGTAAGCTTCCTATCATACCTCTAAAGGATATTTGATCTACTGGTTTCCAAGATTCATCAAGATCATGTGTGTTTGAGGTACCAATAGAAGTACTTATACTCTTAGTATTGTCATATCCATACTTTCTAAGAAGATATTTAATATACTTATGTTGGGATATGTAGATTCCTTCTGGTTTTTGAGAAATTTGAAAACCATGGAAAAATGTTAACTCACCCATCATACTCATTTCAAACTCAGATTCCATTAGATCTGCAAAGGAATTAGTTAAAGATTGCTGAGTTGAACCAAATATAATGTCATCAACATAAATTTGAACAATTAAAACATTTTTCTTATCTTTCTTTATAAAAAGGGTTGGATCTTCATTTCCCTTAACATAGTAATTTTGAAGCTAAAAACCTGTAATTCTATCATACCATGCTTGATGGGATTGTTTAAGGCCATACAAAGCTTTGGTAAGTCTAAAAACATGATCAGGATGTTTTGTGTCTTTAAATCTAGGTGGTTGTTCAAAAAAAACTTCTTCTTGAACATAACGATTAAGGAAAGAACATTTCACATCTATTTGAAAAAGTTTTAAATTGAAGAATGTTGCAAAGGAAAGTAAAATACTAATAGATTCAAGTCTAGCTACTGGAGCATAGGTTTCTTTATAGTCTATTCCTTCTTGTTGATTATATCATTTAGCATCTAATATAGATTTATTTCTAACTATGACTCCATTTTCATCACACTTATTTCCGAAGACCCATTTTACTCCAATAACAGATGTTTCCTTAGGTCTTTGAACCAAAGTCCAGACTTTATTCCTTTCGAATTCATTTAGTTCATCTTGCATGGATTTTATCCAATCATCATCACCTAAAGCTTCATCAGTGCTTTTTGGTTCCAATTAAGAAAGGAATGCTAGATGTTCTATTTCCTTTCTTAAGGAACTGCTAGTCCTTACAGGTTGATTGACATCACAAATGATGCTATCACTAGGATGATTCTTTAGAAATGACTGATTTGGGTTTTGTAAAACTTGTTCATCAACATAGGGTAGGAAATATTCTGGAGTAAATGTTTCAGAAGTATCATCTTGTACATTTTCCTTATCAAAATAATTTTCTATAATAGGTTGATAATCAGTTTTTTGAAAACACATCCGAGGATGTAGGTTGAGGTTTCTTAAAGACAAAAGGATCAGTTTCATCAAATTTGACACGTACTGTCTCTTCAATAGTACAAGTGTTTTTGTTAAAAATACTATAAGCCTTAGAAGTTGTGGAGTAGCCTAAGAAAATTCCTTCATCAGTTTTTGGTGAGAAGTTGTGTAAATTATCTTTATTATTCAGAATGAATACCTTGCATCCAAAAACCTTAATGTAGGAAACTCTATGTTTTCTACCATTCCATAACTCATAAAGAGTTTTATTAAGAAATGGTCTAATCAAAACTTGATTTATAGTAGAATAAGCAGTACTTATAGCTTCAACCCAAAAATGTTTGGCAACAGAATACTCACTCAACATGGTTCTTGTTATCTCTTGAAGAATTTTATTTCTTCTTTCAACAAGACCATTCTGTTGATGTGTTCTGGGTGCTGAGAAGTTGTGAGTAATACCTTTTCTACTACAAAAAGTTTCAAAATGAGAATTTTGAAATTCTCCTCCATGATCACTATGAATAGTTTTCAATGGAAGGTTTTTCCCATTTTGGACTTGGGCTCTAAAACTTTTGAAATAAGAAAAAGCTTCAGAATTATTTTTTAGAAAATAGACCCACATAAATCTAGTGTAATCAAAAACCAAAACAAATACATAATATTTTCCCCCAAGGATTCCAGTTTGTGTTGGACCAAAAAGATCTATATGCACTAGCTGTAATTAATTTTTAGTTGATACTTCACGGACTGATTTAAAACTTTATTTATGTTTCTTTCCATATTGACAAGGGTCAAAAACATTTGAAGAATCAAATCTAAGATCTTGTAGATTCTTCACTAGGCCTTTCTTAGAAAGTTTACATAAGTTCCTCAGGTTACAATGTCCTAACCTTCTATGCCATAACCAAGAATGATCTTCCATTTCACTAAGGCAAGGTAAGACTTGGCTCCAAAGGTCTTCTATGTTCAAAGTGTATACATTCTCTTGCCTATTGGCAGAGAGAATAAATTCTTCCTTAGAATTATGTACTAGGAATTTATCATTCCTAAAATTCACAAGGTAGCCTTCATCTCATAATTGACTTGTGCTAATGAGGTTGTTCATAATACATTTAACAAATAAAAAATTTGAAATCAATGTTTTTCCAAGAAGAACAATGTTACCTATACCAATAATTTATCCCTGAGAATTATCTCAGAAAGTTACTTGTCCTCCTTTCGCCTTAATAATATTTTAAAAATAGTATTTTTGTTACCAGTCATGTTCCGGGAACATCCACTATCCATGTACCATGTATTGTTTTTGGTACTTTCCCTATTTTCCTAAAAATAAGAAAAAGTTAGGTTTTCAGAATCCAGACTTTCTTGGATCCTGAAATTTCAGAAAGAAAAATTTTGGGTACCCACATATTCTTAGAAAAACAATCCTTATGAAATCCTAGAGATTGGGTTTTGTTTAAGGAACTATTCTTTGACCAGTGACCACCACATTGAAACTTTGTGCAGAATGGGTCACTTTGAGAAACAAAATAATTGTTACTAAAAGTTGGTTTAGAACTAGTATAACCAAAAACAGAAGTATTCTTTTGAGGTTGGATTTGTGAGTACATTTTATCTAAATTTTCCTTAGCTAGGGTAAAGTTTGACAAACACTTCCTTAAGTAGAATATTTCGGATTTGAGTTTTATAACTAAGTTCTTGTCTTAAAAAACATTTGAACTAGAGCTAGGCTCGAAAAACATTTTCTTAGAAATTACATTTTCTAAATCTTTAGAAAGTTTATTCTTCTCAGAATTTAATTCCTCAATATTTTTTGAAATACTTTCAAAATCAGCATTTTTCTTATCAAGTTATTTATAAAGATTTGATATTTCCTTAGTAAGAATAATATTTCTAGAATTTTCCTTATCGAGTTTTTTCATGATTTTTGAATTCTCATTTTCATGTAGTTTAGAAAACCTAGAAACTTCTTCATAGGTAGGTAAAGTATTTTCTTCATCAGTAGAGGATTATTCATCAGAAGAGTTATAATATTTACTATCATTAGAATTCAAAGAAACATTGGTCATTGATTCAGAATTGTGTACCGTAGCCATCAATAAATGATTATCAATAGGTAGCCTGGCTATAAGACCATGATTCTTCTGTCGAGAAGATTCATAATCCGAAGATTCATCTGAATAGTCTCCACCACTGGCACTCCATGTGTCATTGCCTTTGAACACTTTCTTAGGTTTGGACTTATAATACCCTTTTCTATTTTTCTCATAATGCCTTTCCTTTCTTTCTTTTCTCTTCAGTATAGGGAAATCAGGTCTTATGTGTCCATCTCTCTTACATTCATAGCATGTAACTTCAGAATCTTTCTTGTCTTTCCTTTCCTTCTTCTGGTATTTAGATGTAAAGTTCCTCTGTCCAGCTATCTTGTTCATCCTTCGAGAAAGATTTGATAATTCATTTTCCGAGGACTCACTTCCACTAGATTCAGAACGGACAACAACTTTCTTAGATTTAGATCTGGTCACTCTCTCAGGAGTCTTGGATTTTATATGATTGGAAGTAGTAGTAAAAGCTACACTGCCATTTCCATTCTTCTTCTTCACAATATCAAAATCTCTCTTCATTCTAGTATCATGCTGAAGAAGAGTTCCAAAAAAATCATCAAGGGTAATCTGAGTAACCTTTCTATTCTCATCAATTATAGTCCTTTTAGATTCCCACTCATTAGGCATGATGTTAATAATCCTGTCAATAAGAGCTTTATCATCAAAACCTTTGTCACCCATTGATTGTAAACTATTAACTATAGTCATGAATCTCTGTTGCACCTTGCATATGGGTTCACCATAAATAAAACTAATACCATGATATTCATCTCTAAGCATGGATCTTCTTGTTTCAATTACATTGGATGTACCAAAATGAGTAACTTCTAGTTTATTCCATATAGAATTTTCTGTTTCACAACATGAAAGTTGGCTATATATATTTCTTGTAATTGAACAAAGTAATGTATTGCATACTTTATAGTTCAGTTGGTAATCATGATTTTCTTGATTTGTAAGGCACTTACTTATTTATCAGGAATTTTGTATCCGCCAGTAAGCATAAGAAAAATTTCAACCCGATTGTTGATAATGAATGTTTTCATAAGATCCCTCTAATATTCGTAATCATTACCACCACAAATTGGTGGTCTAGTAGGATTTAGGTTGTCTATAGAACCAACATTTAAACCTTACATCCTTAAGAAAATCTATGGCACACAAACTTGTTAGTAGTATGAGTTTTTAAACAAAGAAAATATAGAATAAAAATATCACTACGAAAAAGTGAATCCGAACTATGAGTCCGAAAAACAGATTCTGAAATATGTGAATCCGGAAGTTTGAATCCGAAAAAGAAATTCCAAGAATTCTCTTCTGAATATAATCATGAGATTAATTCAGATTGAACCAAATGCTCTGATACCAATTGTTATGATGGTATGATATTGAGTATGATATACTCTATAATACCAGATGTAAGATCAAAATAAGAATGAGATTCTCAGATATAAGAGGGGGGGGGGGGGGTGAATTGTACCTTTTAAAAATTCCCTTAGGAAATTTTTAGGATGGTTATGTTTAACAAGGTTAAACAAGATAATTCACAAGACCTCTATGAGTACTAAAGACTTGTTAGATTCTGGAAAAGTGATTCCAAAAATAGAACTTAAATAATGTTACAAAGATTAAGATTCTACCTTAAAGCGTATAAAATCTAACTATATCAGAGTACACAGATGAGGAAGTATAATAATGTATACTTTTCTCAACAATACAAAATGCAGCTGAAAAACTTGTAAAAAAACAAGTAACATGTAATAAGTCTTGTAACCTAAAGAGAAGGGTATCCAACAACCCTGGATAAAGGTCCCGTGATTTATACTTTCAAGAAACTCTCTCTTACCCACACCAGGGTAATCCCTCGATATGAAGATCGGAGTCTGTCTTGCTATCCTTGAAATCCCTCAACTATCAGGTAGTCGGCACCTCTGTCTTCCTCAGCATGGAAGACCTCAACTTCAAGGTGTTGGAACCTCTGTCTTTCTATTCCCAGAGGCCCTCGATTGTACATAGAATAAATCGGAGTTGTATGAAGGAAATCTTCACAAGGAACCATTCAAACATTCTGCATGAAGCTTGAGAGTTAATAAGAGCCTCTCTCTATAGAAATCACTTCAACAACATGTAAGCACAGATGTCAAATTCATGTCAAAGTTTTGGATTCTTTTCCAATGCGCTCCTATTTATAGGTGAAGCTCCAATGGTCGGATCCCTCATCCAATAGTCATATTTATCCTTGAATTTTGGAGGGACCTATACATGTGTCACTCAACCAACGGTTAGTCAATAACTGAAAGCACGACATCGTTTTATAATAAACAAGTGTAAGCATTACTAAACTGATATTCAGAATGGAGTGGAAAATGAAAGTTCGGAATGGAAAATATTAAAGTTTGGAATGGAAGTAAAAATAAATTCAGATTCTATAAAATTAAGAATATTCGGATTCTGTTTTGTAAGAATTTGGAACCTGAGCTTTGTAGAAATCTGGAGTCTGAATTTCATGAAAATTAGGAGTTTGATTTCAATAGAATTTGGATCCAGAATTTACAATGTTCGGAGTCTAAGTTCATGAGAATTCAGAGTCAGACCTCATTAGCGTTTGAATTCTAAATTCAGAGAACTAGAGTCAGAACCTAGAGAAGTTCGTAATCAGAATTCGGAGTGGGACTTTATGAGAGTTCGTATGTAGAATTCCAAATGGAACTTTATGAGAGTTCGTATCCATAATTCGGAATGGAACTTTATGAGAGTTCATATCTAGAATTCAGAGTGGAACTTCATGAGAGTTTGTATCTAGAATTCGGAGTTGAAATTCATTAGAGTTTGTATCCAGAATTCGGAGTTAAACTTCATTAGAGTTCGTATCCAAAATTCGGAGTTGAACTTCATTAGAGTTCGTATCCAGAATTCGGATCTTAAAATAGAATGCTTCATGTCTATGTATTATACGATTCCGAGGTTTTAGATATGAATCCGATTTTTATACTTAAGAAAAATATTAGCATGAACAATGAAAACAAGGTAGGGGTAAATTTCCTTTGGGAAGGAAATTTTCTTTATGGAAGTGAAACAGGGGTAAAATGAAAATTTCCTTAAGAAACTGTTTTTGTGATTTTCAAAACAAGAGGAATGGTAAAGTCATAAGGAAACCTTGATGACTTATCAATCTCTCCCATGAATTAAGGAATGGAAAAATTCATAAGGAAAACCTTATTGACTCAACAAAAAGCTGTCCCAAAATGATTCATTTATTCTATGAAATATCTGAGAGAGTGTAATTCATCACTCAACTCTGTGTTTTCCATTATAGCTTGTTGAATCTCATAAACCATATGATATTGAACTAATACACTTACATATGAACAAATTTCATCCTTAATCCTTTCAAAATATTCTTTAGTGAAAAATACACTAGGAAGGGTCTCAACCACTGATGCTTTGGAAAAAGGTACATACACATCATCATCCGATTCTTCATAATCCAAAACCTGTGCTACATACCCAGTATTTCTTTTCCCATTCAAACATAACATCATCATCCAGGGGAGTGAGAGTGTCAAGTATCACTCTTCTAGGTTATTTTTCCTCATCATCTTGATCTCTCCTTTCTTGAGACTCCCCCACAATCTGACCTATCCTCACTAGTTTCTCACCTTCAGCATGAGGTCGCCTTCTTTCATATAAGAACTGAGGTGCAGGAATTTCCTAATCTTCAATTTTATCATTAACTTCAACATTTTCTATTTCTTCAACAAATACTTCAGGAGGTTCTTCCAACCATTCCTAAACCACACTTTCAACCATCTATACATTTCCACCTTGGTCATCCTTATGATGGTCACCATCACTTTCACTACCTACATAACAACCCTCATCAGGTCCAGATATATGCTATTCATTTCCATTTCTGTCAACATTTTCTTCACCTTCTTCCTCTTCCCTACCATTTCCACTCTCATCTTCTTCACTTCCTTCTTCATATTCTTCAGATCCACTAAATCTACTTACATATTACACACTACATGAGACTTATGTCTCCTTATCTTCATTATCTCTAAGTGTGGGCTCATTAGAAGGTAAGTCATGTAGAAGACTAGTAGGTCCAAAAGAAAAACCATTGTGAGTTTTAATGGTGTTAGGATAACTCCTATCATAAATAGGTGACCCTTGATCTCTGACTGGTGTGGCGGGTTTTTATTCTTCTTCTAAAGAGTAAACAACTTCCTCATATGGTCCCAGACTCAGATCAACCATATTCTTAGGCCAAGTTGGATGGCCCATTTTATTGTAATTATCATAAATATTATATTCACCTCCAACCCAATATTTCTTCCATGGGTTCCAATTGATATTCATCCTTTTAAAGATATCATTACATAGGTAGATCCCACTACACTCAGAAACAAATTCATCTCCTTCACTAACACAACCTTTCTCTTTCAACATAGATATGATTAACCTTTGATAAATCAGGGAATTGGTTTTGCAAGAATTTTTTATTATTTCATTTATGTGAACAACAAGGTATCTACATTGATTTACCTTAATCCATTTTCTCAACAGATAAACCAAGTAGACATATTGATAATTTAAATAAGAAAATTCCCCTTTTTTGGGATAGATCTAATACTGAATAAACTTGAACAAAATCCTACACTCTCTATCTAACTCTATAGCAATGGGTATTCTATGCTCGTCATTATCAGTAAGATCCTTTAGAGCTGTCTCAAAGAAAAAAATATCACTTTTAGGTGGAGAGGTACATTGATAATCATTAAACACACCCTCATGGGGTACCTTAATACATTAATCCCATTTTCTTGATGAAAAAGAGATTCTCTTTCCATTCACTATGGGATTAATCCATGAAATGTCACTTCCTTCCAACAGGAACTACATATTCAAGTAAAATTCATAACTAGATTTGCGTAGAAAGGTATTTCATTATCTGAGAACCACTTAAGACATACCTGATCCTATAACAACCTGAGCAGCACATACATTCTCTATAATATCCATTCTGCAAGAAACTCTTTTTTTAGAGCCACTACACGGTTCACCAGAGCAGGATTCACAGGTACAAAAGATTTGATTGATTGTCCTCTTTATTTCTAAACTACACGAGACTCTCGACCATTAAGAGCTCGCTTCACGCATGCCATTCTAATAGTTCATTTTTATGGTCTCAAGGTTAAAGGTCAGAGTAGATAGAGAAATGGATGAATGAGTGTAAGGGTGAAAGATTAGAGTGGATCGACTCAAATTTATATCATTTAGGGCATGTGAAATCACAAAATCGTGAAATTGTGAACCGGGTTCAACAAAATTACTAAAACAGTGCCATTTTGGTAAAAACAAAAAATGGATAAAAACAACGAGTCCTTAGTGTTGGAATGAAATATTGTGTATAACACTAATAGTGTCATCATGAAAAGGCATCAGTGTGGGCAAGAGATGGTATCATCATGACAAAGCATCAGTGTCAGCATGACAACTATGTCAGCATGAAAACTATGTCCACATGACATAGTGTCGATATGACAAAGTTATTAGTGTCACCATGATATTTTCAGCTTCATACTATCAATGTCGTCATGACACTATCTGTTTGACTTTTCTAGTGTCGGCATGACAACTTCACTTACAAAAATAATCAGAGGAATAACAACACAATAACCCATAGATTAATAATTCCTAACTCATGTATTATGTAGTTCATTATTTTAGAGTTCAATGGATTAGTGCAAATTTCAGCAAGATGATGTTTAGTTCCAAGGAATTATAAAGTTATATCAACTTTTTTATAATGGTATCTCAAAAAGTGATTTCTTACATCAATGTGTATTGTCCTAGAATGTGACACAATATTATTATAAATATAAATATCATTTGTGTTATCACAATTTATAGGGACAATTCAGAATTGATATCTATAATCTATTAATGTGTGTTTCATCTAAAACATTTATGCACAATAACTAATAGTAGGTATGTATTCAGCTTCAGTAGTAGAAAATGCAAAAAAAATTTATTTCTTACTACACCATGAGAATAAAGAGTTTCCCAAAAAGTGACATGTGCCAGATGTACTATTTCTATCTAATTTACATCCACCAAATCCATCACTTGAATAACTCATCATATCAAAAGGTCTTCCTCTAGGAAAGAATAGTCCTAAATTCACTGTATATTTTAGGTATTTAAAAATCTTTTTGATATCATTTAAATTAGATTCTTTGAGTTTTCTAGAAAACATGAACATATGCACACACTAAACATAATATCTATCCTATTAGCAGTTATGTAGAGTAAACTCCCAATCATTCCTCTATAAGTGGTTTGATCAACAGATTTACTATCTTCATCAAGGTCCAACTTACAAGTGGTACTCATTGGAGTGTCACTACTCTTAGTGCTTTCAAAGCCAAATATTTTTAAAATACCCTTAGTATATTTACTTTGATTCAAAACAATACCTTATTTATTTTGAAATATTTTAAATCTAAGAAATAATTTGAGTTCACCTATCGAACTCATTTCAAATTCACTATACATCATCTATGAAAAATCCACACGTGAAGAATTTTTAGAGGATCCAAAAATATTATCATCTACATAAATTTTCACTACTAAAACATCTTTGGAAATTATTCTTATAAAAGGGTAGGATCAAAAACACCTTTTGTAAAACCTTTAGAAATATGAAAATTGTTGATTCTATCATATAAGATCTTGGAGATTTCTTTAAACTATATAAATATTTTTTTTAATTTAAAAACATGATTTGGAAAGTGGGGATTTAAAAAACACGGGGATTGTTAAAAAACCCTCAATTATATAACTATTCAATAATGAACTCTTCACATTAATTTGATAAAGATTGAAATCTAGATGTGCTACATTAGTAAGCAGGTTTCTAATGGACTGATGTCTAGCTACTAGTAAAAAGGTTTCCTTATAGTCAATCCCTTCTTCTTTACTATAACATTGTTCAACCAATCTAGCTTTGTTTCTAACTATGTTACCAGATTCATATAATTTATTCTTAAACACCCATTCAGTGCCTATATTCAAGGTGTCTTTGGGTCTATCTACAATTTTCCAAACATTGTTTCCTTTAAATTTATTTAATTCTTATTGCTTAAAAATCACCCAAAATACACCATTGATAGCATCATTGATTTTCGTAGGTTCAAGTTGTGAAGAAAAAGCTTAATGTTCATGCTGATTTCTGAGAGAAGCACTAGTCTTAGTTATTTTGTCTAAATCTCCAACTATAGTATATAAAGGATTATTATTAATAGTTCTAAAAGGTATATAAAAGAAAGGGATAATCACTTCAGGTTCTTCTATAGGTTCAGGTTCATCATGAATTGAATCTGTAGAATTTACAGAACTTGAAGTTTTAATAGATTTCTTCAAAGGTTGGTCAGACGATTTAGTATTGATGTCCAGATTTGACATTTCATCCTCAAGATCATCAAGATAGGTCTCCGGCTCATGTGGATATGTCTCATCATACTTTACATGTACATATTCTTCCAAATATTTGGTTCTCTTATTGAAGACTCTATAGGATTTAATAGAAATTTAATAACCTAGTAAAATTTCTTCATCACTCTTGGAGGAAAGATTTTCCAGATTATACTTGGTGTTAAGAATATAGACATTGCAACCCAAAACATTAAAATAGTTAACCTTGGGGTTTCTATTACTCCACAAATCATAAGGATTTATTTTAATGATAGTTCTAATCAAGACTCTATTGATTATATAACATGCTTTATTGAACGATTCTGCCCAAAATTATATAGGTAGGTCATACTCACTAAGCATGGTTATAGTAATTTAGTGCAGGGTTCTATTTATTATTTATACAACTCCATTTTTATAGGGTGTCAAAGGAGAGGAGAATTTATGACTATAGCCATTATATTAACAAACGGATTCAAACTATTTGTTCTCAAACTCAAGACCATGGCCACTTCTTAGGGGTTTAATTTTAAGAACACTAATATTTTCTATAGTCCTAGAATACAAGGTGTAATGAGAGAAAAATTCACTTTTGTGAGCCAAGAAGAAGGTCCAAGTATATCTAGAGTAGTCATCTACAAGAAAGTAGAAATAATTCTTCCCACTTATACATGAATCTCTAGATGGTCCAAAAAATTCCATGTGAACCAACTAGATAGGTTAATAATTTGAAACTTATTTCTTTAGTTTGAAAGAGATTTTATACTGTTTACCCTTTTGAAAAGTATTACAAACTTTGTCATTTGGAAACTCAAGTTTGGGTAGATCCTTCACTAATACTTTTATAGTTAGCTTTATAAGTGAGTGTATATTGTAGTGTACTAATATCATATTCCAAATCCAAGAAACTTTATGAAAAGAACTCAAAAAAGAAATAGTTTGATAAATTAAAAAATCTAAGTTAACAACATAAAAATTATCATTTCTAATATCAGAAAATACGAACTCATTTTTAGAATAAAAAAAAATTCATGGATAATTTTTAAATTTAACATTAAAAACACCATCACATAACTGAGATATACTAAGTAGGATTTATTTTAATCCATAAAAAAGTAATTTAGAAATTATAACTCAGTTAGAGTTTCCAATTAGGCTAAGGCCAATTATTTTTCATTAAGATTTGTCACCAAAAGTGATATACCCACAATCAGTCACTATCATGTTCATGAATCTTGAGTAATCTCCTATAATGTGTATGAACATCCACTGTCCAAGTACCATAATATTTTATAGGATATCTTTAAATAGTTTTCCTATAATAACAGATTAGTCAAAAAAATATTTTGGTACCTAGATTTTATTGGGTCCAGTAAAATTAGTAATAAGTGCTTTGGGAACCCACATTTTCTTCATGGGTTTCCTATAAAATGTATGTAAATTATTTGAAAAATAGGATTTATTTGGTCCAGAAAAACAAGAAATATTAGAAGAAGTTTCATAGCTAGAACTTGTAGGAAATTTTTTAGAATTTGGCACAAAAATAGATTTTCTAGATTTTGATACAAAATGAGTTTTAGTCATATTTATCTTTCTTGGTTGGTATCCTATTCCAGTAGTATACTTAGGAGCTACTTGTTTACCAATAATTTGAACTAATATTTCTTTACCATTGGTAAATATTTATAGAACATTTTTCAAGTGTTCATTTGACAATTTAAGCTCATTGTTTTCCTTAATCAATTGATAAAATTTCTATTTTTCTATAAAAAGTTCATATTTAACAACGATGGTCAAAGCATGCTATTTCTTAAATGATTTGTATTTATATTTTAATTAATTACATATGTCTTATTGTATTTTACAATATTCAAACACTTCCTCATTTTTCATGTTTTTAGAATCACTTTCATTTCTATAATAGTAATAATTATGTTCAGGAGAGCTAAGTGTTACCTCATATGTATTTTTCATAAAACACATATTTTCCTTATTAGTCATTTAATGGTGATATAATTTCGAGTCACTTGAACTTTCCTCATAATCATTCCATGTTTCCTTCATGGCCTTTTTATACTTTCTATCCGTATCATCAAGATTCATCATGTACTTTTTCTTGGGACAATCAGCCTTTTCATGTCCCTTCCTTTTGTATTAATATAAGACAATTTTATTTGAATTATCACCTATTTTCCAATCCTTTCTCAAAGGGACCTTATGATAATAAATTCCTCTAAAATTGGGATTTCTGAATAATTACTTCTTTCTATAAAATTTGATAAACCTTCTGGATATTTTATCCATCTCTTCATCCCTGTCTGTTGATGATTTTCCATCACTTGAACTTTCAGTTTAATCTTGATCTTTGTTCTTATTCTTGGAGGTAGTATATTTGAAAGAAATAGATTTTATTTTGGGTTCATCATACTCTTCTTTGTTTACTTTTTGTTTTTCCTCATACATAATTAACTATACTATCAAATACTTTACTAGAAACTTGATGATTTCATAGGATTCTCTAATTGATACAAATGTCCCTCTCCACATATCTATAAAGCATCTGAGTATTCTCATGATTTTATCCTTGGCTATAACAGTACTTCCCAAAGAGATCGTGGTGTTCACAGCTTCATTAAACCTGAGATACATGTCAGAAATAGGCTCATCAGGCTTCATTTTAAAATTATCATACTTAATAGTATAAGTGTTAAGTCTCATTTATTTAACATTATAAGTTACTTCATGTGATACAACTAAGGTTTCCCAAATTTCGTAGTAAGATTTACAAGATGATATTATATTAAATTCATCATCCCCTAGTGCACAAAACAACGAATTCATATCTTTTCAATTGTTATTAGAAATAGCTTTTGTAGCTTCACTCCATGTAGATCTTGGCATTTCAGGTATTTCATATTTGTATTCTATTATTGTCTAAATATCAAACCCCATACTTTATAAGTTCATTTTCATCTTAATCTTCCACTAGGAATAGTTTGTTCCATTAATGCAGGGAGGTATTTTTGTAGCAACACCTTCCAATCTATTATCCATACTAAAGAATAGATTTTTAAAGAGGTAAAAATTTAGAACTAACATAAATTTAGAGATATTTAAAGAACAACCTAATCACAGTTGAAAATATTTGAAAGATTTTACACCTTTGGAAATAGTAGTTTTTAAAAAATATCCTCTAATACCAAATGTTGGTCAGAGTAGGACACTCATGAGTAGGGGGAATTGAGTTACTATAAATTTTTTTGTTAAAATGTTTAGTTAAAATATTCCCCCAATTTAAAATAGAACACACCGACTAATCAAAGTAGTGAATTTATAATAGTCTGACTGTTCAACTATTTTATCATAATATTGATTATTTCTCAATTGTAACAATATGTGATATTGATACAACTTTTGAAACTAATATAATAGGCCAAAATAGTTATAAACACTAGCCATGACTAACAATCAAAGTGAAATTTAGTTTTCTAAAATACAGGTAAAAATAGAGAAAACTAAATTTGAAAACATATCAGATATAAAACAAGAGGTTGAATCTCAATACGAGACTTAGTCCTCTCCACATGGTGATAAATTTCCACCATGGAATCTATATAGATAATGGTTTTGATCCAAAACCTAGATCAGGGTTTACACAACATTACACAGACTGTCCATGTCACAAGACCTCTACCAGAGTTCTATGTGGTAAAAAAAATTCATCCAGGTCACACAAGACCTCTTCCATAGTTCTTCATGAGATAAAAAAGTGTAAAAATATAGTTGTTTGATGATATTTAGTATCCTAAAATTTAGTATAGGAGACAGTTTGTGTTTTACAGAAATATACACACACTGCTCGAAAATGTAAGAAAAAGGTACACAACAGAACAAAAAGTATTAGATATAGTTTAGAAGGATCTCTAGGTTATGAAGTTTAGCTCTGGACTCTTTGATGCATCGAAGTTGAAGCTGGAGTCCTCTTTTAGAATAATAAACTGAAAACACAGTGTTGTGGATCACTGTGTTTTGTCTTCCAAGAGGGTGATATGTTCTTCTCCTTAGGTTTAGTTGAATGATGCAGATATGATGAAAATTTGATGGAAAATAGTCCTCTAGTTCACATAAAGTAGTAATTAAGAGTTCCTCATGTGTTATTACTTAATTTTTGTTACTTTCATAGGTTTTCTACCATGTCTTCTCATATCTTCTTGTGTATTCATGTCCCATTTTGTGTTTTTATGGGTATCTCTTTCATGCGATCTTCTTTGTATTTATATTCCTGCAACCCAAAAATGTGCATGTTTGAGGTAGATAATGTAACTCTTATTTTCGACATCCTCATTTAAGATGTCTGTAAAAAACATTAAATTAATTAAACTCATTAAAGCATTCAAAATATGACTGTTAAGATTAATTTTAAATAAAATGAATGTTGAATAGTATATCGGTGAGTCCTCTATCAGTATCTCCTTCTATCGAGGACTCATTCCATTGATGTGTCATTTTTTTATCTTTAAATGTATCAGTGAATCATTGCATTAGTGTGTCACTCTTTCAGTCTTTCCATGCATTGGTGACTCATTGCGTTGGTGAATCATTTTAACTAACAGTGAGTCCTTGCATCGGTAACACCATGCATCGGTAAGTATTTTCATCGATATGTACTTGCACTGGTAGGTCCTTGAATTGATAGGTCCTTGTGTCAGTAGGTCAATTGATCTATTGGTGACTAATTTTAACTATTAGTGAGATAGTTGGTCTATAAGTTTTTCGATTTCACTATCGGTGAGTCATCTACCGGAGAGTCATTTTTCACTGTCAGTGTCTCATTCCTTCCATCGATGTTAGTCTTTCATACATAGAAAATATTTCTTCTTGGACTATCTTATAACATAAATATTAATAGAATTTTTTAAAATTATATGTGATCATAGATAAGAATAATTACATATATGTAAACTTATATAAACATGATTGAAATGATTAGACATAATTAATAATATTTGACATGATTTGTGATTATTAAAACCATTAATACTTGAGAGGGTGGACAACAGTCTCCTATAGGAAAACAAAGAGAACCATTATGAGGATATAAATGTGGGCCATTTGGATATCAGTTTCTCAAAATATAACTCATGGTTATTGGATATTGGGTGTGCTCCACATATTTTTACTGGTAAAAATAGACTGAAGGGTAGGTGGTAATTGATGAAGGGGGAAGTAGATATTCATGTTGGTAATGGAGTAATATCCACTACATTAAAAGTTTAAATTTATGATCTAAGCCTATCCCATAGATTTGTCCTAGAATTGGATAATTTCTATTATGTTACCACCACATAAAAGAAATTTTATTTATGTATCATGTTTGGACAATATGGGTTTTTTCACTCATTATTAAAAATAATATTTTTTTATATATAAGAATGAATTTTTTTTATTGAATTTGAATTATGGTAAATGGTTTTTACATTCTATATAAAGATAATACTACTTATAAAAGATTGAATAAGAAGTCTAGGGTTGATTATATTTCCAATTACCTTTATAATTACCACCATGAACATATAAATGAGAAAAAAATATAAAGATTTTATATTGATAATTTATTCGAACCATTAGATTATGAATCATTTCACATAGGTGAACCCAATTTATTAGGAAAGACAAACAAGTAACCTTTTAGTAGAAAAGGTGAAATGGATAGTGGATTGTTTGATCTCATACATAGTGATGTATGTGGACAAATTAGTATAATATAAAGTTGTTGTTTTAGGAACTTAATTACTTTTATCAATGAATTTAGTCAATATGGTTACATGAATCTAATGATACATAACCGTGAAACTTTTTAAAGTTAAAAGAGTTTTAGAATTAAGTGAAAAAACAACTGGGAGAAATTATTAAGATTCTATGATCATATCAGGGTGGGGAATACTTGATCTATGAATTCATTGACCATATTAGAGATCTTCGAATCATTCCACAACTCAATCCACCTGTAACGCTATAATGGAATGGTGTCTTTGAGAGGAGGAATCAAACCCTATTGGACATGATTTTATCAATAATGAGTTACTGTGAATTTATTATTTCATTTAGGGGTTACGATTTAGAGACCCTTTAATTCCTACTTAACCCAATTCCATCTAAAGTAGTCATAAAGACACCAATGAAATATGGCATGGAAAATGATCTAGTTTATCTTTTATGAGACATTTAGGTTTTGACGAAATTATACAATGATTTTATTTTGATAATATTGTCTCCATGTTACAAAAAAATATTATTTTTTTGTTATCCTAAAAAAATAATGAGATATTATATCTAGAACCTTATTGAACACAATGTGTTTGTGGAATTAGATGGTGTTTGACTATAGAGAAAACACATAGATTGAGTATCATGTGGTAGGAATATTGAACTTAGAGAAGTTCAAGACCAAAAAATAGGGATTGTTATCAAAATGGAAATGGATCCCCTTCTATAAAAATTTTTGTAAGAACAATTGACTCAAGTTAGTTAAGAATCTTGATGGTCTGGTAGGATTTTTCAGAAGCACGGGAGGTATAGATTTCTTCTAGGGAATGATGGTGATGTAATTTTCATAAGAGTTGAACCTATTACCTTCCCTGAGGCTATAAAAATATCTAATTTCAAGAAATGTTTAACATTCATGTAATCTAAAATGGAATCCATATATATTAAACAAGTTTGAAACATGGTGGACGTACCTAAAGGGTTGAGGCCGATATAGTGTATTTGGTTTTCCTATGAGAAAGATTTCATGGATGGTAGAGTTTCTAACTATAATGATTTACTAGATAAAAATGGTTATAAGTAAATTCATGGTATTCAATATGAATAAACATTTTAACCTTTTTTGATGATAAATTTCATTCATATTTACATAACATAACTTATTTTTTTATGAGATATATCATATGGATGTAAAAAATAACTTCTGTTAATGATAATTTATTCAAGGAAATGTATTTGATACAAACTAAATGTTTTAAAGTGGAAATGAGTCTACTTAGGTATGTAAGTTGCACCAGTCCATTTATAAACCCAAACAAGCCTCTTAGAGTTAGAATATCTAGTCTGATGATGTAATCAAAGTGTTTATATTAATTAAGAACATAGATGATCACTATGTACATAAGTGGGTTAGAATGAGTATAGTACTATATATTATATTGTAGGAAAATGATATACTTCCCATCTCACCCTATCCATGGAAATTATTTTATTTTATTCTTTTCTTAGCCTTGGATCCTTTGGTTGAGGTTTAGGTTGAGTCATGGTTTGAATTTTTGAGTTTTGGATCTTTTCGGGTGAGTTTTTGTTGAGAAATAGTAATCTGGGGTTGGAAAATAGGTAGTGCACATTTGAAACATGGTTAAGGGAAATCATTTTCCATCTCCTAGGAAACTGTGCAGCCCATGTTTTGGCAGTGCATGGCCAACACATGGTTTGGGAAACTGTGCAGAAAGCATGCATGTGGTTATATGATTTGGGAAGTGGAATTTGAAATGGTTGGTGCATGGTTTGGGAAACCATACAGCAAAGCCATGTGGGGTTCCCCTTTGTCCAGTAGAGGGTTCACGATTGGCACATGACTTACCAAACCATACAACCATACCGTGCGAGTTACCGAGATCCTTAAAAATTTTAAATTTCATGTTTTACCCTCCATTATTTTAACCCTATTTCAGGTTTTCCTCCCCTTGTTCGACCTAGTCACACCAGGGGATTTAGGAGTCCCTCCTCCCTTTCACCCTTCCTCCTTTGAAGCTCCTTGAATATTCCTTGGTGAGTTACTTTGGGTTTTTGGTCGATTTCCAATTCTCGTTTACCTTCTCTCTTTAGTTCTTGGGTTCTCTTGGTGGGGATTCCTTTTTGTCCAAACCCAAAGGGTTAGGGTTGATGTAAGGGTCAATTTATTTGATTTTAGGCTATGTATATTGTATATTGGGCTTGGTTCTTCCTTATCAAAAAGTTTTGTTGTGTTTGCACATTTTTGTGGTTGTTGTTTCCATAAACTTTCTTTTTAAAACATTCTACTGGATGGTTTATCTTTAATAAATGATTTGTAAATATTTTCCCTTTATTTTAAAGTGTTATTATGAATTTATTTTGTGTTTTGATGATGGAAAATTGGTGCAAAATGGTTTTTTAGGGGTTCCTTTAATGATTCCTAGATTATAATGCATGTAAGGTGTTTGATAAAATTCCAATTGTTCTTTTAAAGTGAAATTGGGTGCTTTGGGGTGGTGTTTTACCTTGCCTATGTTTTGGAAATAATTTTGGGTTGTGATTTTTGTAATATATGTGCAAATTAGTGACTTTTATGTTGTGACAATTATGTGTGGGTTTTTATGTTGGTTTAAAAACAAGTGTTTCTTCTTTAACAATATATTTTCAAAGTATTGTGAAGTGTATATATGTTGAAAGTGGGTATTTAAAAAGATATGGGGTTTTTTGAAAGTTATCTTCTTTGTTATGTTCATAAATATGTGTTATGAATTGTGAAAAGTGTTAAAAGTATATATAAAAATGGGTTTGGTGTGTTTGTAGATTTGAAAAGGCTTTTCCTATGTAAATGGTTGGGTTTTATGTGTGCTTTTCTTCTTGTGTTTTCCAAATTGGTTTTATGAGTCGTGAAAGTTGTTTAAAGAAATGTTTATCACTTTATAGGTTGTTTCATGTTTTATCTTTAGTTGTGGAATGGTTTTGTATTGGAAATGTAAAGGCCCATTTGACATTGTGCAAGTGAAAGTGGTGTTTTAAATTAATTAGAAAATGATGTGAAAAGGGGATTGTAAATGTATTTGGATTGAAAATGTTAAAGGCTTGGTTAGATCCTTGTGATGTTTTGAGAATTGGTTTTGAAACTCAGGTGACAGGTGGGAATGGTGGTCACCTTTTCATGTTTTGGAAATTGATTGGTAAGTTATGTGATGTGAAAAATCAGTTGGAATCTTGGCATGTTTTATAAAATTATTGAAATCTTGGGTGGATTGAAGTCTAGGTTTACATCCTGTAATGTTTGGTAAAGTGGGTTTGATTATGGAAAATTGTGGTTTCCTTATGAATTTAAATTGTTTGGTGAAAGTTCTTGTGAAATAAATTTCTTTTTATATGATTCTGTGATTCTTGGCTTACATTTGAAAAAACCACTAGATATTTGGATGAGATCCTCTATAGTGGATCTTGTATGGGAATGTAGTTGGTTTTGTTTTATGACATGGAAACCATTAGACCAATGGATGTGATCCTCTCTAATGGATCATGAATGATAACGATGTGGGTCATGTTTATTATACCATGTTTCTAAAATTATTATTATTATTATTATCATGGTATTACTAGGCATCATCTAGAGGGTCGAGTGACAGTTTATTCTCAACCCTGATTAGACAGGTTGGTACCCCCTAGACATAATGGGGCTAGGTGAGATATACCACTAGAATGGCTAGTTTAGAGTATCCAATTGGTTATTGAATTTGGAGATACACTATATGTCAGTAGGTGAGTCCAAATTGAGTATGTACATGTATTGACTCTAAAGATGTTTAGAAAATTCTCATGAGTTATTATCTATATGTTCTATTTATTTCTATTGCATGTTAGATATTTGATTTTCTAGTTGTTCCCTCTTGTTTGGTTTCCTTTACTTTATTCACATCCCTCATTTTTATTTATCTGGGTTGGTTAGTATTTTTATTTTGGTTTTGAACCAAGTTGTATAAAGTGAAACCATTTTTGAAAAGAAAAGATGCGTGTGTGGTTTTAAAAATGGATTTTATAGAAAGATGTATTTACTTGCTGAAAATGTTTTAAAATATTTTTTTTATAAATTTATTTTAAACCAATGTTTGTGGACTATTTTGGGAAAGGAAATACTTGAAATCTATTGTGATTATCTACTGAGCCTTTTAATCGCACACCATACTTGTTCCACTCAACATTGGTAGACCTGATCTATTTTGCAGGTATAGGTTTATAGTTCAATTTATCTTGGAGCAGGTCGGTTTTGTGGATGGTGGTGACCAAGAGGTCATGTAGTGATCATGTTGGTGTGGTCCAATTTTAGTTTTTTATTTAGTTTTTTGTTCAACAGTTATTGTATCTAATTCTGTTATATAATTAATGATATCCAGTTATTATTGGTTATTCTACATTCATATTTTGTTTATTTGATCCTAGTTTTTTTGGGAAAAATCATTCCTGTAGTGATTACTATGTCACCAAGAACTATTTTCCATCCCGTGGGGATTGGGAACACCCTTTGGGGTCATTTATTGGATCTGGTTGGGTTTCGTATTGGATAACATCTCATCTTGGTGCATGAAAAAATAATATCAAAGTAGGACCTTGTTATTTGTGGTGTTTAGTAGATCAAATATTAGGACTATTGGGACTTGAGATTTAGGTTTGAGAAGGAATTAATGAATCATTTCTCATACTGATCCTCGAGTTACAACGGTTAGTCTAGGATTTGAGTCTTTTTCCTTGTTTTGGATATATAGATGAGGAATGAAAATGGTAGCGAGCTAGTGTCATGATGTAATCTCACATGGAGTAGTGAACCATGTGGAGTTTTTTTACATAGTTCAAGGTCCTATTAGTTGTTAACTCTTACTTTGGGCATGGACCACTAACCGTGTCTCCTGGTTAGGCATGAGCACAAGTTCCTTATTCTGAGAGTTTGGTATGGGTTGTGTTTTGTTTTGGTTTAGGTTAGTATGAGTGGGATTTTAAAATGAAAATGGGGTTTTAAATGGAAATTATTTATTTAAATTTGTTTAATATTTAAAATAAGGGATTTTAAAACAAAAAAGTGGTTGTTATTGAAAATTCGGTGAATGATGGGGTTTGGTGATGAAATGGAATGTGCGACCATTGGTATTCCTTATGGATATTTACATATGTGTGAGTATGTATGGATAGTACATGTCACCATGTGTGCATGGATGATGTAAGAATAAGTAGATAAACACATATATGATAGTTCATAGGATTCCATGGGTGAGTATTTGAAAGAAAAGTTTTAGCTTGTTTTTATTAAAGAAGTTTTTGAAAGGGGAAAATGAATTTAGGGATGGTCTTCCTTTTAAAAGTGGTCTGTTTTTTATGGAAAAAGGATTTAGATATATTGGATAGTGACCTTAGAAGAAGGTAATTATGAATTTTAAATGAATTGGTGGTTTTTTAAAATATGATTTTTGGTTGTGCTTGTAGTGTTTGGCTTGTGAGCCTATTATTTTGGATTAAGATGTTATTTATTATTGTGTTTTGGGTTGATATTGAATTTGGTTTTATGTTACTTATTTTGTTCAGAATATTCCACTTAGAAATGTCCCCAAAGATTCTTGGGGGTCTTGTCCAGTTTCTGGTTCCTCTCAATTGTTTCCCATCTTTCAGGGTGTCTGAGGTCCGATTGAGTTAGTGGAATGACATGAGAAAGTTGAGTGTATCTTCAGATCTTTGGGAACTCCCAAATCTGCAAGGGTTCATGATGTTTTGGGTTTATTTGAGAGTGTAACCTTGGAATAGTGGAAGGTGATTTCTCCAACATTAATGATAGTAGGGATGACTTGGTAAGTTTTTAATACCACTCTTGTTTTATGGTTCATGCCTAAGGAGGTGAAGGCGAGGAAAGTAGAAGAGCTCTTGAGTATTCAGAAAGGCCAACGGTCGGTGAAGAATTATTTTGAGCACTTCAAGGATTTAGTTTCATTCTCTTCATAGATAGTGTTACATGACCTATTGAAAGTTCCTCCCTTACTTAGGGGTCTTTGAACATATATTAAGAAGTGATTTCTCTCATCCGACAAAGTTCAGTTTTGGAAGTCGGTGGATGAGGCATTCTTAGCTGATTTAGTTTTTAGAGTGTAGTCTGTAGTGGCTAATGAACCGATGTATCTTTGTGAGGATTTGTTTAAATGCGTTTTAAAAAAAAAATATTTCTTGAAAACAGTTTAGGTTAGTTTTTTTTAAAAATACGCTACAAAGAGGGCATCACCGATGCCGCCTTTCCCCAAAAACAAAAAAAAATGTTTAAAAAAAAATTATTTTTATTTTTATTTTTGTTTTGTTTTGTTTATATATATATATATATAAACAAAACAAAATAAAAATACAAATACAAATAAAATTTTCAGCAGAAGTTATTCGCTATTTAAAATCTAGCAGTACTTCCATTACAACAGTCAGGATTTTAACAGAAGCTCTCACCCAGGGATCCCTTTTATAAGAAATCTTACCCTTGAAATCATTTTCCATTTCCGATGTGGGATTCTAGATCTCCCTTTCCTGCGTAGAACATTCTGCATTTCCAATGTGGGATTCTATTTCAAGTATGTGACTTTGAAAGAATATAAAATATAAACTATAAGACCAATATAAATAAAACTTAAAACATGGACTAAATATATAAAAAATATTTGAAAACAAAAATAATTTCGTAAAAAATGATGATAAAAAATGATTTATAAGCTTTCAAAACCACCTACTTGAAACTTAAAAATGTTTCAAGTATGTGACTTTGAAAGTCTATAAAATATAAACTACAAGTCCGATATAAATGAAACATAATACATGGATTAAACATATAAAAAATAGTTGAAAATGAAAATAATTTCTTAAAAAATGTTGATGGGAAATAATTTATATGTTTTCAATGACACCTACATGAAACTTAAAATTGTTTCAAGGACATGACTTTGAAGTCCAATAAAATATAAACTGTTAGACCGATATAAATGAAACATAAAACATGGATTAAATATATAAAAAATAGTTGATAATAAAAAGAATTTCGTAAAAAATGTTCATGAAAAATAATTTATAAGCTTTTAAAACCACCTACTTGAAACATAAAAATGTTTCAAGTACGTGCCTTTGAAAGCATATAAAATACAAACTATAAGACCGATATAATTTAAAGTTAAAACATGGATTAATGATTTAATAAATTATTTATATAATAATTAATTAGTCAATTATAAATTATTAATAATTAATTATATAATAATTAACCAATTAATTAGTAATATAATTATTTAGTATATAATAGTTAATTAGTAAATTAGTAATATAATTATAAATTATATTTATTCATTATAATTAATAATTAGTAATTATTCAAAATTATTTTAAAATAATTAATTAGTTAATTGGTAATATAATTATTAATTATATAATTGTTAATCAGTTAATTAGTAATATAATTATAAATTATATTTATTCATTATAGTAATTCATTATAATTATTCATTATAATTAATAATAATAATTATTCATCATAATTACTAATTATGATTATTAATTATTAATTACTAATTAACTAATTAGTTACTATATAATTAATGATTAATTATATAAATATTAATTGTATAATAATTAGTTAGTTAATTGTTAGTTATTAATAATTAATTATATAATAACTAATTTGTTAATTAGTAACATAATTATTTAATTAGTAATATAATTATTAATTATTTGGTAATTAATTAGTTACTTAGTAATATAATTATTAATTATTTAATAATTAATTAGTTATTTAGTGATATAATTATTAATTATATAATTTGTAATTAGTTAATTAGTAATTAATAATCATTAATTATATAGTAACTAATTGGTTAATTAGTAATATAATTATTAATTATATAATAGTTAAGTAGTTAATTTTTTGAGAAAGATAGAGGCAATGCAATTTTTATAATTAGTTAATTAGTAATATAATTATAAATTATAATAATTCATTATAATTATTAATTAGTATTTATTAAAAATTATTATATAATAATTAATTAGTTAATTGGTAATTCAATTATTAATTATATAATAGTTAATTAGTTAATCGGTAATATGATTATTCATTGTAATTATTAAAAATTATTATATAATAGTTAATTAGTTAATTAGTAATATAATTATTCTTTATAATTATTCTTTATAATTATTCAATACAATTATTCCTTATAATTATTCCTTATAATTATTAATTATTAATTATACAACTATTAATTGTATAAAAATTAGTTAGTTAATTAGTAATTATTAATGATCAATTATATCATAATTAATTAGTTAATTAATAATATAATTAGTTAATTAATAATATAAACAGTTAATTAGTAATATAATTATTAATTATTTAATAATTAATTAATTACTAAGTAATATAATTATTAATTATATAATAATTAATTAGTTAATTAGTAATATAATTATTAATTATATAAATTTTAATTAGTTAATTAGTAATTATTATATAATTAATAATATAATACCTAATTAGTTTATTAGTAATATAATTATTAAATATATAATAGTAAATAAGTCAAATTTTTGAGAAAGATAGAGTCGATGCCCTTTTTATAATTAGTTAATTAGTAATATAATTATAAATTATAATTATTCATTATAATTATTAATTAGTATTTATTAAAAATTATTATATAATAATTAATTATTTAATTAGTAATATAATTATTACTTATATTATTGTTAATTAGTTACTTAGTAATATAATTATTCATTATAATTATTAATTAGTAATTATAAAAAATTATTATATAATAATTAATTTGTTAATTAGTGATATAATTATTCATTATAATTATTCATTATAATTAATCATTATAATTATTCACTATAACTGTTAATTATTAATTATACATTATAATTATTAATTATAAATTGGTAATTTATAATTATTAATTAACTAATTTATTATATGTTTAATCCTTGTTTTAACTTTAAATTTTATCGCTCTTATAGTTTGTATTTTATATGCTTTCAAAGGCACGTACTTGAAACATTTTTATGTTTCAAGTTGGTGGGTTTGAAAGCTTATAAATTATTTTTCATGAACATTTTGTACGAAATTATTTTTATTTTCAACTATTTGTTATATGTTTAATCTATATTTTAAGTTTCATTTATATTGGTCTAATAGTTTGTATTGTATTGGCTTTTAAAGTCATGTTCTTGAAACATTTTTAAGTTTCATGTTGGTGTCTTTGAAAACTTATAAATTATTTTCCATCAACATTTTTTATGAAATTATTTTTATTTTCAACTATTTGTTATATGTTTAATCCATGTATTAAGTTTCATTTATATTGGTCTTGTAGTTTATATTTTATAGGCTTTCAAAGTCACGTACTTGAAACATTTTTATGTTTCAAGTAGGTGGCTCTGAAAGATTATTAATCATTTTTATCATCATTTTTTATGAAATTATTATGTTTTTTCAAATATTTTATATATATTTAATCCATTTTTTAAGTTTCATTTATATTGGTCTTATAGTATATAATTTATAGTCTTTCAAAGTCACGTAATTGAAACAAAATCCCTCATCGGAAATGCAGAATGTTCTGCGCAGGAAAGGGAGAACTAGAATCCCACATCAGAAATGCAGATTGATTTCCAAGGTAAGCTCTCTTATAAAAGGGAGCCTTGGATGAGAGCTTCTGTTGGAATCCTTATTGCTGTAATGGTAGTACTACTGGATTTTAAATATCAGATAAATTGTATTGATTTTTTTTGTTTTGTTTTGTTATATATATATATATATATTTATATATAAGAAAAAAAAACAATAACTTTTTTAAAAAAGTTTTTTTCATTTTAGGGGAAATGAGGCATCGCAGATTCCACCTTTCACCCAGACCCAAAGGCGGAATCGCGGATGCCGCCTTTGTAGCGTATTTTTAAAAAAAGTTTTAACCTAGTCTATTTAAAAAAAATATTTTCTAAAAAAAATATTTAAAAAAACACATCTTTTTGATCATGAAGGTTCCCCATATAGTGATAAGTGTGTGATGTAGGAACCTATCCTTGTAAAGTATCCTTCATTTATTTTTTCCTTCTATTCATTAGATCATTTTCTTGTGTGATTTTTGTGTGGTCTCTATGGACATTCGAAGCCATCCTGTCATAATCCTCGGAAGGCCTGTCATCGTTGTGGCCCTTTGGGTCACATTGAGATGTTGTCTAAGAATAATTTATTAATGAAATAGTCTTGATCAGAGGATTTTAGATCCAAACTGTGGGGTTGAATATTCTTCATACATCAGGGAGCTGACCATAGGCCCCATATGGAAGCTTTTTCTTACAGTCAAGTGTTAACAGGGGTGTGGGAAACCCTATCTCAGTTCTTATCTCCTGTGTTGGAGTAGAGTCGGTTATGTTTCCTATTGTAGTTCTTAATTGTTGTGATTTTCTCTTATCTTTATCCTATAATCTTATTATCCCATTTTGTGAATCCTTAAATTGTTAGCCTTTCATAAATCAGTTTTATTTTTTAGCTATGCTTGTTTGGAGATATCTGTTCTTGTGGAAATAAATGATAGTAGCTTGTGTTTGGGTATGCTTTGTGGTTTGAGTTTCTTCCATGGTTTCTTCACCGCGTTTAGGTTTTTCGGTTTTGTGGTAAATTTATGAATCTAGTGGAGGTGTTTCTTAGCTTATTCAGAGAAATCAGGATGAACTCAGGTTGGGAGTTCCATGTTGGTGTCCCATGTTTGGCCAATCTAATGTCGTTCCATGGTGTAGTCGGGTTCTTATAGGGGTGATAACCCTCTCATGTTCTCGTTTTAATCTTCATGTTGTGGATTCCTCAATAATTGGTCAGGTGTGACTTGTGAAGTGATTGGTCACCCTAGATTCCTGGGTTTTTCCGCTTATTTTGGTCTTGGGATCAAGTTTTATTTATCTTTCAACTGTGTGAATTTATGGGGGAATAAAGGGTTTCTGGTGGGTAGAATTGTCACACCACAACCTTGGAAATTATTTTATTTTATTCTTTTCTTGGTCATGGATCCTCTTGTTGAGGTTCAGGTTGAGTCCAGGTTTGAATTTTTTAGTTTTGGAAGTTTTGGGTGAGTTTTTATTGGGAAATGGTGATCTTGGGCTTGATAATTGGTAGCACATAGTTGGTTCATGGTTAAGTAAAACCAAGATCCATTTCCTAGGAAACCACGAGGCTCAGGGTTTGGTGTCTAGGGAATGGACCATGGCTTGCAAATGGTTAGGGAAACTATATTGAAAGCGTTCAGTTGGTTCTATGATTTGGGCAGCGGTGCTTGACAGTGTTGGGGAACGGTTTTGGAAACCATTTGGCCAAACTGTGTGGGATTCCCTTTTTATAGTTGAGGGAACACATTTTTCACACAATTTACCAAACCTTGAAGGAAAACCATGTGAGTAACCTAAATAAAAAAAAATGTAAAATTCCATGTTTACCTCTTCATTATTTTAACCTGATTTCAGGTTTTCCTCACATTTTTTAGACTGGGAGTACTAGGGGGCTCCAAGAGGCCCTCCTCCATTGTTCCCCATCCTATATTTATGCTCCTTGAAGGTTACTAGGTGATTTACATTGGGGTATTGGTCAATTTACTCTTCTCTTATTCCTTCTTTGGTGGGGATTCCTTGTCGGATAAACGCTAAGGTTTAGGGTTAATGTGTGGCTCGATTTATTTTATGTTAGGGTGGGTAGATTGTCTCTTGGGTTTGGTTTATCCTTATCAAAAATTTTGGTTGTGTTCATAAGTCATTAAGCTAGGTTTTTCTATCCACACTACTGGAATTTGAGGAATTTATGATGGGGTCCCATCACAAATAGTCCATTACAGAAAACGACATCACAAATAGTTTTTTTTCGATGGGACCATCGCAAAAAATACTATTTATGACGGGAAATCGTCCTGTTGAAAATAGATCTCCAATTATATACATTATATATATAAAAAGGTGTTGTGATGGGCCCATCGTAAGAAGTATTTGTGACAGGATAGTTTTCTCATCACAAATAGTTCTCCGTTTATATATGTTATATAGATCAAAACCCTTTGCGACAGGGCCGTCGCAAAAAAGTATTTGTGACGGGCCCTTTTTCCTATCGCAAAAACTTATTTAAAATATATATATAAACTATTTGTGATGAGGTCCTGTTATAAAAGGTCCCGTTGAAAATACTAAAAAAAATATATTTAATACAATTATGATAAATCAATGGAAAAATAATATTAAGATTATTAAAATAATAAAAAAATAAATAATATTAAAATTATCAATATTCACAAAAAAATATAAAGAAATCATAAAATATTATTATTATTATTAGTAAAATAAACAAACATTAAATAAATATAATACTAATAATAAATAATAAAATAATAAAAAAATTAAAAAATTAAAAAAAATTAAAATTATGCAATATTCACACCAATATAAAAGAAAGAAACCATAAATAGTTCATATTAATACAAATCTTGAATTCAAATTTTTTTAACATAACAAAAAAATCCCTGGGGGTAGTCTTCTGGAGGAGGTGGAGGGGCTGAAGGAGATGGTGGAAGAAACTTCATCCCTAAACTACGAGTCAGACGGAGCATGTACTCTGTCTGCTCGTGCTGCCTCTACTTCCATCGATGCATCTCTTCCTCGTGCTACTCTTGTTGCTGTCATCGATGCATATCCTCCTCGTACTGTTTCTACCGACGCATCTCTTCCTATTTCTTCGACAAAGTCTCTATAATCTCACTCTGAGCTTGAAAATGCTCCTGATACTGCGAGACAAAAGATCATGCCTCTCTACAAGATCACATCGATATAGACACCAACATTGCAACAATACCATAATAAGTACCAAGAATCAAATGATAGTTGATACCAACTACTTGGCCCATCTCAAAGGTATACTGGGTTGCCTGCATCCATGCCGCCTAATTGAAATGGTGAGCACTAGTCTAATCAGCCATCTCGGCCTGAATCTTAACCTATGTATGAGAGGTCGTGGCCTCATAAGACTCCTTCAATTCCAATTTGAAATTTAAATATTGAAAATATTATATAAAGTTAATTTTCAAACTGAAAAATAATAATACTAACCACAATATGATTCTAGTGATAACCTCTAATCTCTCTAGTGGCTAGATCCCTCTACATCCTCCAATAAATGTCATACTCCATAATATTTGGATGCTACACTGTCTATATGAATATAAAATAAACTGTTTATATTTAAATTTATATAAAATATTTAAAAAAGATACTTACCAGATGCTCTCTATGCGTACTGAATGTACGACTGCCAGCTCAATGTGTCACCTCCTGTCTCCCCTAGTTCTACCGATGCAATGAAGTTCTCCTCTGAAATCCACCACCCAACCAGTGTGAACATAATCAATCCTAAACGTGAGATAAAATGTACTCTAGTCGGTGGGCTCTACACGGCTCATCAAATACTATCACTCATGCTTTCTTCACAGCTGTCCTTCTCATATTGTGAAAAACCTGACAGAAACGGTCACACATAGAGACCTATCATGCCACGTGGATAGCGTTACACGTGCTATCATCAATGAGATACCATAAACCATACAAAAAATTTATATTATAATGTTATTAATGAAATAAATTTCAAAATAACTATTATTTATAAACGTACAGTCAATGAGTGAACATGTCGAGTTGCACATCAATGAGAATCTGTTTTCATGTGATCCATGGCTGAGAAAAATAATTGTGCAAGATAGAGCTCCCCCGTCCAACAACTACATGCATAAAAATATGCAAAAAGAATAAATAATCAAATAATTATATATAAATAAATTAATGAAAGATAACTAAAATAAAAAGGTTACTATACCTTTTATTGCATGGGTTGAAGACAAGATGTGGACGTCGCTTTGGGATAGGGTCATAAATCATCAGTCGCGCAAGAATTCCCCCCTCCACGTACCCCTTGACCCGCCAGTCGGCTGAGGGTCAGATGATCCCAAAACCTCCTCATCCAAAGGAAGCTTAGCCTTCTGGAGCTCATGAAATAGATCATCATTCATCTGAAAAACAAAATTATTATTGTTAGAAATTTTTTGTAAATAACTATTATATATAGATATATATTATTTATTATTATAACTAGAATTTAATTGTGTCAATGTTCACCTTCATCGTTATCTTCATATTTGACAATGTCAATGTCTTCATATCCCTCCTCACCATCATAAATATCCATATGAGTTTCCGTTTCATCATCTCTTGCCATTTCAAATTCATTTGTAACATCATTAACATCATCATCACCATCGACCCTTAATTGTGAGGTGTCATCATCAATATTCATTAATATTTTTGAAAAAGATGTATTTTGAGTAGTATCTTGAAAATTTTCAATTTCTTACACTTTAGCGGAACCACATTCACTTTGATAAATTGATTTTCTCAAGATTTAATTTTTATTATGATCCACCAATCACTTAGGTCTCTTGAAGTAGCACAATAGTTTTCATAATAAATTTTATTTTCATGTTAAGCTAGTAAAAATGGTTCATTGACTATAATAAGACTTTTATATTTAAAATCGACGATTCCATGAGTCAGATGAACATAAAATCCTCTCTCTGTATCTAACCACAAACATTTAAACATCATTATGTAATTTTTTCCTAGATAAAACTATTCAATAATTTAATCCAGCATGTCATAAAAGTCAAATTCAGTTTCTCTATGATGAGATCCTATCAAGAAAACTCTACTGTTCATTGTTTTTTATTCCTCACATGCACGCGTATGAAATTGGAAACCATTCACCACATATGCATTATAATATTTAACAATTTTGGATGGTGGGTTACTCAATATAGACAGTTGTTATCAATTTTATCAGCATGTTGAGACACCTGAAATTTTTTAAAAACAATTATAAATATAATAAATAATAAAATTAATTGATATGTTAAACCATCAATAATTTATGTTACCAGTTCTTGAAACCATTGATATTTTTTTGCCAGCGTTTTTCAAGAGCAGCTGTTGTAATTTGTGGAAGCTATTTCTTGATATGATTATCATACAACTGTTGATGCTCCTTTCTGTCACAGAGTCTAAACGAATGAAAAGGGAAAAACCTTGAACCCAAAGTGATGCATCCTTTGAATAAAAATAAAAAATTGACAAAGGCATGAACAAAGGTTCAAATGCACTTGGGTTGCACAAGTTCCACCAAGGTCGTGCAAGTATACTTGCGCACCGCCTAATGGTCATGCAGGTGACTTGCGCACCCTCTTTGAAATTCTCCCAGGGTCTTCTCCAGCCTATAAATACCCCTGTGGCCCCCCCCCCCCATTTCGGAGAATTTTTTTTTCCAGAAATTCATATTTGAGCTCCCGGCGCCCTAGTTTCTTCTCAAAGCTTACGAACACATATAAAGTAATTTCTTACATAGAATGGAAGATCTAAAGAGAGGGAGGAAGGCCTAAGTGTTGAAAACTCATCAACACTTGTGCACCTAGGTGGCCAACCCTTAAGGGAAATGGACTCACTTGCGCGCCGCCTGACCCCTTCAACAGAACATGTGCGCCTCTCTTCTGGAAGCCTCTAGGGGTAGTACTAATGACATGAGCCAAGCCTCGCCCAAGTATTAACCTAAGGGTTGACCATTGTATAAGTACCCATGTGTCGCACAAGTATACTTGCACGACCATGACTTGAGAACCCATGCAAGACTAGCACACCACCTTCTTTTTGGGTACCCTTCCTGCTCATTTCACCCCTCCTATGACTATCCACCACTCCTCTTCAAAATTTAGCCTTCAAAACTCTCTCCAAAGCCATTCATGGAATAATTTCCTTGTTTTCTTCCTTATCTGAAATGAATTATGTGGAACATCTCTAAAAACCTAGTAATTTACACATGTTTATGTCACTAAGGTTATAGATTTCATTCATTCAACCTCATCCTTCAAGATGAGAGAATCCTTAACTTGGGCCTCCTTTTCAGGAGTATGCCCCAGTCCAAATTCTCATAAATTTGGGCATCCTCCTTAGGAGTAAGACCCAAGTCCAGAAAATTTGGGCATCCTCCGTAGGAGTAAGCCCCAGTCATAATTTCCCAAGTCTGGTCTTCCTTTTACAAGAGTAAGCCCCGGTCTCAAAGTTCCCAAAATGTGGGCATCCTCCTCAGGAGTAAGCCCCAGCCATAATTCCCTTAACCTGGGCTTCCTTTTCAGGAATAAGTCCCAGTCTCAAATCTACAAATGTGTGCATCCTCTTTATGAGTAAGCCCTAAATCCTTTAATTCTAAAATTACCTTAAACTAGGCCTCCTCTTCAAGAGTAAGCCCCAGTCTTCAAATCCTTATAACCTGGGCCTCCTCCTTAGGAGTAAGCCCCAGTCTTAATTTCTATTAACCAGTCTTAATATACTTTTTGATTTGGGATTCCTTCTCAGGAGTAAAACCCAATCATAAGTCCCATCCAAATTTGGGCATCTTCTTTAGGAGTAATCCCCAAGTTATAGTATTCAAATATCCATATAGTACATATACCTTTATGGACCTTGTTCCTGGGTTTCTTCTCTAAAGTAAATCCCAATCCTCATCCATTTGGGCAGCCATAAATACATCAGCCCCACATCATTTTCTATGATTGAATCTTTCATGGCACAATTGTATGTTTTTACCAATACCTCTTGTTTCTCACACCGAGCATGACTCACGTGATCTTAGAGTGTAAAAGTAATTATGACATCTTCCTTTGAGCCATCAATCATACCTAAAAATCATACTCCCTTACTCGAACTACGTGTTTTCTGATTCCTTTTCTAAAAAAAGGATATGTAGGTTGCCCATCTGTGGGTATGATCCCAACTCTGAAATAATCCATGTCCTTCTGAATGAAAATAAACTTCAAGTTCCCCACTTAGTGGCTTTAAAACCAGTATGGTCATCATAATGACCAAGAGAATTTTATTTATTTAAGGATAACATTGAGTAAGAATCTATAAAAAATATAGATGATTCTCTATTGATGAAGAACCTTGAATATATATATAATATTCTCTAAAATTCCTACATATCTAATCATTAATTGTCAGATCTAAAGGAAAGTTCATTTTATACTTGGTAATGTAATATGTATTCATGAACATAACTTCAATCTATAAAGAGAGTCCCGGAGTAGACAATAATTCCCCCCAAAAGGGTGTGATGAGTCCGACCTCCCATCCTCTCGACCAATGCAAACTATTAAGCCTCGTCAGTTCAAAACTAATGAGCACTTACCTTTGGAAAGTAGGTCCAAATGGACATGGAATCATTAGATGTTTCTGGTTCTACGAACAAAACCGTTAGAAACCACTTGGAATTTTTGAACCATAAATCAATGAGGTCATCCCCAATTCAAGAGGAAACAAAAAATGGTGAACCCGATGTGAATCCTTAACCAAGTTAAAGTGATGTTTTACTTATTTGTTAGGCCCCTATTTAAACTCAATGAGAGGGCCAACAAACCAATCAATAACATCTGTGCTCATCCAAAAGATGTATTGGCCGAACTTATCTTGATTACATCTGTTATATCAAACAGACACTCTTTTCCAAGATCTTCTGAATTAAGAGAATGGCTTTCCTTAAATTCACATCTGTGAATTCCTCTGCTATGAAAACCTCTGTTGTGAATGCATTGGTTGCTACTCCTACTGGATCGTCATCCGCTCTGAGGACGACATCACCTACTCAGCATCTTCAACGTTGGGTATCAAATACACTGGTTAAGGAGTACTATCAACACAGTACCATTCCAACTTTGGAGGCTACTTGAAAAGCCCTCCAATTGAACAATTCACCCTGGTCTTCTGGACAGTGATGACCAGTGATCAAGAAGCAGGTGGTTCCAACCACCATCTCCAACCGTTTCGGGTCATTATCCCTGGAAAGTAATCACCATTCACTCCCATATTCTAGGGAGGTGAATGAGAAGGTCCCTCAGAGCCTTAATTCAAGGAGAAAAGAGTCCTTCATGAAGTCTCCCATCAATAATCACCGCCAGACTCATGCGGGATTGTGACCTCAACATGATGAGGGTATCGTCTCCATGTGTTTGGCTCAGGTTCCTCGAACCCGAGCGGCCCAGACGATCCACCAGAGGAGAAATACGGTCAAAAGTGAGCAGGTTCTCATCTCTGTCATCTCCGTAGAAGTCCACCAACCTAACTTGGTGGCAATCAATGAGCGGGACACACACCCGTCCGTTTTAATTGCTCTGTCCAGCAGAATCGTCTGGCAGCAGCACGCCAATCCCGCCAGACAATTCCGATGGAGTACTATAGATAGGAACATACAAATGTTTATAAATCATCACCTAGTCACCAGGCTCGCCTGACTACATGCGATGGAGCCCACCAACCCAGTGTGTTGACAACTGGTAAACAGGCACATACACCTGCTAACACTCATCAATCATGCCAGCCGCCTCGTCTGTCAGTATTGAATGAAGTTCATCAACCACGTTCTGTAGATTTCAATAATACGACACATAAACCCGCTAGTATTGATCAATCCTACCAATAGTCTCGTTTGGTAGCACTCGGAGAAGTCAGTCAGAAAGATCTGGCGACAAACAGGAGGCAGACTCAACTCTCTGCCCCCGCACTTGAGTACTGTCAGGATTCACTGACTGGAAAAGGAGGACAGGAGCAGGAACACACACCTACTCCAAGCATGGAATGGACGTATATCCCCATTCCAGTAGCTGATGTCACCAAGAATATTCTATCAATGGTTAAAGAGCAGAAGAAAATCCATGCTCATATTCTAGATTCCTGCCAAGATATTATAACAGCTTCACCAGCATCTCAGGGAAAGACACATAAATCTATCCCTACCAGTGGAGTGACACATAAACAATTCACTCCAGAACAGACACACACATCTGTTCCAGTCCAAGAGGGTTTTGGGGCGTACTCCCCCATATCATACGGACAGCCAAGTCAGGCACATACACTTGATCTGAGTGGAGACAATCAGCCTAACCCGATCATTTCTCCTGAGCAGGCACATACACCTTCCCATAATGACCACATTCTTCAACAAGTGGTTCCCAAAGTGAGTAAGAAGGTGTCCAAAAAAAAGATTCACCCAGCACAGTCAGGAAATCAAGGGCCAATCTCTAACAAGGCCTTACTCGATGCTGGAGTTCTTGATGCACTCATACAATTATCTGGTGCAACTCAAGATTCTACACTCCCAGTTCCCAATAGTGGGAACATTAATTCTAAAGGTCTGCATCAGATACTTCCCCATGAAGGCTTGCTTCATGACAATGCAGTCGATCTCGAAGTTTCATCTTCATATGAGGGCCACAAGAACCCTCTGTGTGGTCAGAAGACCAAGGGGAAAAGTGTTTCATCTTTTTCTGTAACCCACCATGGTGGTCCTCCCCATGATGATGAATTTATCTATGAAAGTCCTTTCTACAGTTATAATTCATATTGCCTAGAAAATTCTCCAATGGAAAATGTAGTGACGAGAAAGCCCTCTTATCTTGAGGCACTTGAAAATATGAATCTAGTCATGTATGATGCTTTATCAATAGCAGGTGAAATACATTCTCAATATGAAGATAGCCCAGGGTGTAGGTCATTCTCTGAACCACCCCTAGGTCATTCATATTCTAATTTGATCAGTGAATTCTCTACCGATCTTGTTAAATCTAATGAAGCAACAAAGAAGCACAAGCTCTAGTCTAATCAGGTAGAAGAATATTCATTGAATGATAAAGAGGAAGTACTGAATATGAGAAAACAATTGGCGAAAGGTGATGTGCCAGTCTTGTTTTTTCCTTCAGCTAACTCTCAGTATGACATTCGAGAGATGTTGATGGAATATGGAATTAATGATATTCGTCTCAACATATGGAAAACTCTTTGTCAGTTGAAAAATAAAATATTATCTTATGATGAATATGAAAATCATGTCAAGATAACAGAAGGGTTATAACACCAAATTGACTTGGAATCTCTCTCAGTTTCTTGATATCTGAAGGCTGAAAATAAACAGAGATCCCTTTAGCGTTAATGCCTTGGTGCACTAAGAAGATTGTTCCAGTTAATTCCCAATTCCCCATCTGGTATTCATATCAGGGGATGGGGTGTTCATGGAGCACTACATTTCACTGTGCTCTCCAGTCAGCAAAGCCCACCGAAAATGGTCTCATGCAATGTTATTGCCCATGGCCAGCCACAGTCAATTGGATTTGTTTGTAATCAAAGGCTTGACCAAGAACATGCCTCAACTAGTTCTTCTCAAAAATCAAGCATACAGAGAACAAGTTGTTGAATTACTCCTCATCAAGAAAACAATAATATAGAACATGCCTCTCATTTAGAGAAAGCACATCACCAAGTGATAGAAGTGTTAGAAATCATCCAATGGTCTTTTGAGCCGGGTGATAAGAGTGGATGTAAGTTGATGCATCCAGCTAATTTCTAGACTAAATTCTGCAAGATCAAGAGAGATTACAAGAAGTTATCAGATATAGCATGTCAAGAACCACCCCAGCTTTCCAGACTGGGGACTCTTTTAACCCAACACTCAGAATCAACAAATAGGATTCGAGGAGTTGAGTAGGAACAATAGGAAATGCCCTAGTCCACTGGACTGGGGACTTTTTCAAATCCTTAATCTCTTCCTCAGAGAAAGTTCGTCTTCTCTCGATTAGGGAAGAAGCCCTAAGAGGAATGAAGAGACAAATTATCAGGATATTCCCTCCAAATTACGAGATTTCAAGAAGTTCCTGAAGGATCAAATCGACAAAAGGCTATGTCTCATCAGGGGCATGGAAGAAGACAATATCACAGAAATGCTGATAGAAGGGATGTAATGCATTATGCATCAATTAATTCCATCAATGCCATTTTTTCTGATCCACCAGATGAGGCTCACTCAGAGGGATCAGATGGTGTACGCACAAGAAGTTGTATGCACAGACACAAATGAAGATGGTGTGTGTACGCAAAATCAAAGGCTTCCCCAGAATCTAGGTGTTCCTTCAATTAACCCACTTCCCCCTCTCAGAAAGGGAGCCAACCAGGGGAAAGGAAAGAATCAGGATACATACCCTTCCTCTGGAGAACGCCAATCACTCTCACTAGAGCAATGATTTACACAACAAGAGGAGGAAATGAAGGAATTAAGGAGGTTGAATGCAGAACTACTTCAGATTAGTCTTCCTCCTAAGGGTGCTGGAGTCAGTCATCCAAGGGAATTTGTTTATACTACTGGGATGGTTTAAGAATATCCTCCTCTACCAGTACACCTTCACAGGTCTAATCCTGCAGGTCTAGTGCAACAACAATTGGCGGTGCTACCATCAGTTGCAGCACCAGCCACCACATCTGTCCTAGCTCCATTTATTGCACCGATTCAAGTCCAAGCTCAACCAGATGTTTCTCAAAAGTTAATAACTACTATTGAGTCATTAACATCTTGGTTGGAATCTATATAGGGGAAAAAATCTCAAATTCAACCAGAAAAGAGAGCTTATCCTGAATGGGTTGATGCAATTTCTCCCCCATCAAATTTTGCAAGTACCACATTCCCAATATTTAATGGTTCAGGAGACCTAGAGCAACACTTAACACATTTTGTTTCCTGTTGCAATACTATGATGGGAACCCCTCAACAACAAGAAGCAGTTAATCTCAGGTGTTTTGTACAGTCATTACAAGGGCCTGCCATTGTCTAGTACACAAGATTGAAATCCCGATCAATTACCGGATGGGAGGATCTCTGCCAAAGATTCCATCTGCAATTCAGTTCAACGTTGCCAAAGACAACATTTTTTTATCTTACAAATTGTAAGCAAAGGGAAAATGAAAGGTTTTCAGATTTCATTTCTCATTGGATGGGGTTAACATATTCCTTAAGCATAGCACTCCCTCAAGAAGAACTGTTGCCAATCTGTGTGGAAAATCTGCTTGATGAATTACGCACACCGTTGATCCCTGTGAAATACACAGGAGGGTTTCGAGACCTTACTTCAATCGCTCAATAGATTGAAGACCCTCTTATGAAAACTAAGGATAAAACTCATGTAATTACATCAGCTCTAGGAAAGAGAATGGGTAAAGTAGAGACTGCTACAGTTATGCTTAAACAAGCACCTGTACCTCTTCTACTTCAAAACCTTCAACTTCCCAAAGGGATCCACCTCTTGAGCGTCAGTAAAAGAGGTAGTTTCATCAAGATGATAAAAGAGATCAATGATGAAAACAATTTGAGGATTTGAAAAGCAAAGTTTACTCTTTCCAAAATGATCATGTTCCTGGTTACTTCATTTTGTCTCTAAAAAATAATTTGGTCCAATTTCCAATGCCCAAAAAGACAAACAAGGAAGGAGATGAAGACCATCCCAATTATTGACCATTTCATCAAATGTTTGGGCATCCCATTCAGGAGTGTTTTGTATTCAAGGACCTCCTACAAAAAATGGTTTACTCGGGACAAGTCAAATTGAAAGGTTCTTCAGCTCAGGTAGCTTGTGTTACTACTACAAATCTAGAGGAAGAGGGCGAGTGGCAAGAAGTCAAGAATAGAAATGCGCAAAAATATGATGATTGGAGAGTCAAAAAGATGATCAACCGAACTCATGCTATTTTGAGAACACAATTGAAGAAACCAATTGAGTCTTCTTCCATGAATGACACACCAAAACCCTCTTCATCAGAGGGAAAATCCTCAAAGAGACGGCATAATTCAAAGAAAGAAGAAGAATATGAAGAATATGAGTATTTGTCAAAGCCCAAGTTGTCTTTGACCCTGGCAGATTTTATGCCATCTACATCGAAGCAATGGGCACCACCCCATCAAACAGCACAACCTGAATTGGCTAGTAAGGTAGAATCTTCATCAGATGAAGAGTTAATATTCAGTTCTGTTAATATGATTCACTTAACAGATCCTTATGCCAAACACAGTTTCAAACTCGATGAACCTGGGCTCCCCGTATCAAATAGAGGAATCAGAGGAAGTTACAGAGGCTCAGGGTATAGGGGAAAACGTGGATTTTTCAGAGGCCACTATTCCAATTCTACCCCTACTAGAACTGTGTATGCAACAGAAACTCGTGGAAGAGCCCTTCAACGAGCTCAACAAGAACAAGAATGTTCTTCCACACAGGGCAGATTCATTCCTAGCATAATTATTATGGAAGATCGGTGGGAGGTTCCACCTTCTTCCTCTCACCAAGTAAATAGACCTAATCGGTCTAATATTCCAAATCCATGAGCATTACCAACTCCTACCCCGATACATGATGCATCAACTTCCAAATCATCAACTTCCAAGGAACCTGCTAAACCACATGTTCCTATTGGGAAACGTAGACATTTGGATCAAAAGTTTGATGTATTGAAACACTTGTCCCAAGTACCATCCAAGTTATCAATTTTAGATTCCTTGAATCTATCAAAGGTTCTTCAGGAGGAACTCATTGACGCTTTCTCAAGTCCTCAGGAGTTTGAAACTGAAATTGCTGCGATTGAAGCCTACCATGTTGAGAATAATCCTACAGAATTCCATGCAGTGATATCTTTCATAGATGAAGATGAAGATGATGTCATGCATGGAAATATTAGACCTTTATACTTATCTAGAAAGGTCAATGGTGTAGACATCCGAAGATCTTTCATTGATAATGGTTCATGAGTAAACCTCATCCCCATTCGTACACTTCGTCGATTTTCCCTTACGGAATCTGATTTATCTCCTTCTACTATGATGTTACAAGGATATGATAAAAATGAACAAGAACCACTGGGTGAGATTACACTCAGAACTCAGTTTGGAGATCTTGTATCAAATTCATATTTCATGGTTGTTGATGAAGATCCGGCCTTCAACATCTTGCTTGGAAGACCCTGACTACATCAACATGCGGCTATCCCTTCATCATATCATCAATGTCTCAAATATTGTTTCGATGGTCAAGTTGGGACATTTAATGGTGATATGGACCTATTCAAGACATGTGAATCTCAATACATTGAGGTGGAATTCTACCATATGAAGGGTAAGGAGAAATCCACAACAAGGGAGATTAGAAAAGTTAATGCTCCATATGGTTTGGGAAAGATTCCATTAAACCCATTTGCACATGTGAGTACAGATTATGTATTGCCTATCAGTCAAATTGATAGGATATATTCAAATCAAAATACTCTTATGGAAACTTCCATAATGTCAATTACGACAATCAAGCCAGACAACATGGGAGAAATTGGTAATTTAGCAAGCAATGATGAAAGCTCAAATGGGGATGTCTTCATTTCATCTGCTGAAATCCAGCAAGTCTATACATTTCCAACCAGGCTAGAGGAAGTTATTGCAATGCCAGAGGTGAACGATGATGTCGATTCTCAATAAATCATCTCCTCTCTTATACCCAGGAAAGACCTTTCATCATCAATAGGGTTAGAAATGGAAGCTTCTTCTTCAAGTTGTTCAAATTTTAGCATCTCTTCTGATCATGAAAATTCTACTTCATCATCTCCTATGCAAGTAGAAACAGAAGAAATAACACATGTTGAAGAAGAATAGGGAGAACTCAGGGATGCTCTTCCAGCATTTGAAGAGGGTATCTCTACCACTGTGGATGAACTCAGAGAAATAAATCTGGGTACAAAAGAAGATCCACGCCCCACTTTGATTAGTGCGTATATGACTCTTGAAGAGAAAGAGATGTATATTTCTTTTTTAAAGAAAAATCATGATATATTTGCTTGGAACTATACAGAGATTCCAGGGCTTGATCCGGATGTTTCCACTCATCGTTTGGGTTTTCCAGAAGAACATCGAGGATTTAAACAAGCCGCTAGAATAACACACCCAACCTATGATTCCAAAATTGAAGCTGAAGTGGATAAGCTTATCAAAGCCAACTTCATCAGAGAAGTTCAATATCCCAAGTGGTTGGCTAATATTTTCCCTGTGAAAAAAGAAGAACGGACAAATTATAGTTTGCATTGATTTCAGAGATCTTAATCGGCATTGTTCTAAGGATGATTTTACAGTTCCAATTATAGAACTATTAATTGATCCAATAGCTGGATATGAATCACTTTCCTTCATGGATGGCTATTTTGGGTATTTCATGGCCAATTTAGCAGGAAAAAGTTTACCCTTCACCAAACTAATGAAGAAGGGAGTCACTTTCCAGTGGACTGAAGAATGTCAAGAAGCATTCGATGTTCTCAAGAAGTATATCTTGAGTCTACCAGTATTAATGCCACCTGTTAAAGGAAGTCCAATTATTCTTTATGTGACAGCTTTAGAGCAATCATTGGGTGCCTTTCTTGCTCAGAAGAATGTTGCTGGGAATGAAAACAACCTCTACAATCTCAGTCGGACTATGCTTGAAGAAGAAACCTGATATTGAAGTATTGAGAAGTGCGGCATAGAATTAATATTTGCATTTCAGAAGTTGAGACACTACCTGCAACATCACGAGGTCCAATTGGTATCTCGCAATAACCCACTCAAATTCATCCTTAGCCGTCCAATGCTTACAGGACGTCTGGTAATGTGGGTAGTTATTTTGCAACAATTTTATATTCAATATGTGTCTCAAAAGTAAATAAAGGTCCAAGCTCTGGAAGATTTCCTTAATGATCACCCTTCAATGGAAGATACATCTCTAGATATTGAACTTCTGGATGAGGAAGTTTTCTTTATTCAAGATAGTCTTCAAACATGGAAATGTACTTTGATGGTGCTTCTAGAAGTCCAACAGGAAGGAAAATGGAAAATCCTAAATTCAACAAAGTTGGGCTAGGAATTGTACTCATTTCTCCAGAAAAGGTAGTGTTACCCTATTCATTTTCATTATTGGGAGACAGTACAAATAATTATGTAGAGTACCAAGCTCTCATTGAAGGATTGGAGTTGGTGCTTCAAGCACAAGTGAATCACTTAAAGGTGAAAGGTGATTTAGACCTAGTAATCAAACAAGTCAATGGGGATTATGCCATCAGAAAATAAGAAGTAATCACTTTGTATGATTACGTCAGAGAGTTAATGGTGGAATTTCCTACATAACCGACATTTTCTTATGTCCCGAGTTCACAAAATGCCCAAGTTGATGTACTGGATAATATAGCCACAACTCTAGCAGATCCAAATAGGGACGAGACAACCATCAGTATTGCCCACGGTCGTACAATTTCACCTTATGTTCAAACCAGAACAGAGGAAATAAATGAAATTAATCCCATTCATGAACCATATGGTCATACTACAGGATGGATGACACCTATCAGGGAATACCTTCAAAATGGAACACATCCACCTGATAGAGCCAGGAAAGAACAAGTCCGGAGACGTGCGGTCAATTCTAATCTTTATGATATCCCAGATCACCCAGAGAAAATTATCTAAAAGCGTGGTTTTGAGGGATTTCTCTTTAGATGCATTGATGGTGAAGAGACAATGGATGTCATTAAAGAAGTGCATGTATGAGTCTGTGGTGCCCACCAGTCTGGACATAGACTATCTGATCAAATTCAAAGGCTTGGATACTTTTGGCCTTCAATGATACAAGATTGTGTTGATTTCACAAAGAAGTTTCATTCTTTCTAAGTACATGCCAACTTAATTCATCAAACCCCAAAGTTGCTTCATACAACTAAATACTTGTGGCCATTTTCCACCTGGGGAATTGATGTAGTGGGACCTTATCCTTTGGCTACATCCAAGAAGTTGAAGTATATTCTTACAACTAATGACTTCTTTTCCAAATGGGAAGAGGCAATAACCCTCAAAGAATTCAATTATAAATGAATTTTTAGCTTCATCAATTCTAACATCATTACCAGATTTGGAGTCCCTCATACCATATTGATAGACAATGGCACCAACTTCTGTTCATCTGAGGTGAGAAAGTTGTATCAAGAATACAACATCAAATCCAACCATTCATCTCGGTATCATGCAACGGCCAATGGCCAGATAGAATCATTCAACAAGACATTGTCAAATATACTGCAAAAGATGATGGATAAAGATAAGAAGTCATGGCCTAAGAAAATATTTCATTTTTTTGGGCTTATCAGACCACCACCTTCACTACAACGCGATCAACTCCATATTCATTAGTATATTGAACAGAAGTAGTATTTCCCATTGAGGTTCAATTACCCTCGCTCAGAGTAGCCAGTTTTGATCAATCATCTACAGATGAACAATCTCAAAAGCGGTTGGATGAATTGGATGAGTTAGATGAGAAAAGATTGTGCACCTTGCCCCACATGGAAGTCTATCATAATCGAATAGCACGATATATCAACAAAAAATTTTGTCTTCGTTCATTCGTTCAGGGAGAATTGGTATTAGTTCTCAGAACTCCAATGATACTAAGAAATAAACCTCCCAATCTTGAGAAAAAATAGGAAGGAGCTTATTCAATACATAAGGTCTACTCCAATAGAGATTATTCTTTAATCTCAATGGATGGAGAACTCATCACTACTCCAACCAATGCTATATTTCTGAAGAAGTATTTTGTGTAACACGAATACTTTATCTTCAAGCAAGACGTTAAATTGTACCATCTATGGTCCATGCATATGACCTTAAACTATTTTCACTTTCATCCAGCAAGACGTTAAACTACACCATCATTGGTCCATGCCTATGACCTTAAACTATTCTCACTTTCGTCCAACATGACGTTAAACTATGTCCCCTTCATCGTCCTTGTTATGTGACATTAAACTATACAGAAATGGTCCATGCATATGACCTTAAACTATTTGCATGCCTCATGCCTAGAAAGACATTAAAATGCACCATTACGATCCATGCATATGACCTTAAACTATTCTCACCATCGTCCAACATGATGCTAAACTGTATCGTCCCTTTTCATCCAACATGACGTTAAACTATGAAAAAGTCCCTAATACGTCCAACATGACATTAAACTATGTCCTCTTTTATCCTTACTGTATGAAATTAAACTGCACAGTCCCCCTTTTTGTCCAACATGAAATTAAACTGTATTGTCCCCATCATCCAAACTACATGACGTTAAACTATACAGAAATCCCTCAATATGTCCTACATGACGTTAAAATATATTTTTTCCCTGTTACATGACACTAAACTGTGCAACACCAATAGTCATCACTGCAAGACTTTAAATTGCATAGTCCCTTCATATGTCTTACATGACATTAAACTTTGCATCGTTAGGGTTGTTGCTACATCTTGTTTCTAACACTGAGTATAACTCACGTGAGCTTAGAGAAAACTTCAACCATAACACCCTCTCTGGGCCGCTAAACACACGTAAGTCCCAACACCATTTTTTTAGATCGTTGTCCCCAAGAACAACTTGATCTCTAATTCATTCTTTAATTGAACTACGCGGACATTGATACTTGCCTTCCAGGCTGGGTACATAGGCAACCTCCTGAGGTTCAAGCCCAAAACCAATCTCTTCACATTGGTTCACCTTCATCCTTGCTATACGACGTTAAACTGTACAACACTTTTGTCCTGTACGACAATAAACTACAACATTCTTTGATACCCTCACGTGAGAGGGAATCATTATTTACATTGATCTCCAATCATGTTATATTCCAAGGACTACGTGCATACATGGCTATGCCTGAACCTTTTATCTTGGGTTAAATCATCATTGCACTAAAGTCCCCTTTCAACCTTCACTTGTACAAACCAAATCTGTACAGAGGGTATTTCTAGAACTACGTGGGCTTGATTCCCATCCTGATGGGATATGTAGGAACATTCGAGTGTCCCTAGAATCCATCCCCAAGTCTTTTGGTCCAAACCCCAAATTCCACTTTAAGTCCCCTCGCTGAAAAGTCCCTATGAAAACACACACTGTGTATTTCTTATAATGGTCCGATTTCTATGACCCTAAACTAAGATCTCTTACACTTTAATCCCACATGACGTTAAACTGCATTTCATGAACTACGTATGGCTTGATTCCCATCTTTATGGGATACGTAGTGTAGACAAACATTTCAATTCAGGACCCATCCACAACATGATTATGGTTAGTATTGATTTGTGTATCTCTACATACAGTGGACAATACCCATTTTTTATGTTTCATAATCCTAACCTTAAATGTTTTCAGATCTCCATACCCTTTTTCTTGACTTCTGGTCACAAAATGTCTAATTTCTGAGAGTTCTTTTGTCTGACTATGCAGCACATGCCCTTAGGTGACCTTGCATAAACTGTCTACATAACAGACTTGTCATCCAAAAGATACTATTATTTGACTATGCAGCCAATGCCCTTGGGAGTCCCTTCCTAATTCAACCCCCTAACGGGTTTTTCAGATAACGGTAACTTAATTCTTGGGAAGAAAACCTCTTTTTTCTTTATTGGTCTTATCAAAAATATGTAAGGATCCACAAAAAAATAGCCATCCTTAACATATTTATCTCATGTTCTTTTTCATGATCTGAAAGTATTCAACTCTATGGTTTATATTTCTGTTCCCTACGTTTGGGTCAGACATTCATAGGAGTGACATTCATCCAGTTCTTAGATGATCTTTCTTGGATATATCTTCTCCATATTCAAGTTCCTCTCTCCATATAGAAAACTCTATGCTTTGAAAAATTTGAATCTCCATAAACTTCCATTGGATTTTTTTAGCAGTAGAAAAGTAAATTTATGAGAGTTATTTTTCCTGACTACGCAGCACATGCCCTTAGGTGGCCTTGCATAAACAGTCCACATAACAGACTTGTCAGCCAAAAGAAATTATTATTTGACTATGCAGCCAATTCCCTTAGGCGGCCCTACATAATTCAGCCCCCTAACGGGTTTGTTAAATAATGGCCACTTCATTCTTGGGAAATAATTCTTTTAATACCTTTTAGCCCTTTTTCGTATCATTCCTCAGATTCAAAATTTCTTAAGTCATAGTTTACATGTTTTCCTTCATACTTGAGTATGGTAATATGTTTTCAGATAAGTTGTTGAGGAATTGAGTCAATTTTAATCCATTAGGTCAAAGATATTTCTAACATAAACATTAGCCTTTTTATGTCTGACGTGCATAACTTTAAACTGCCCACAAAAGAAAAGGGAACTCTGAATAAAAGTCATGTTTCTTGCTCACTAAACATAAATTTTGTATGATTTTAGGTAATATTGAGTAATAAAAAGTTTCAAAAGTTTGTAGGGTTATTTATAATAATCCTAGAAAAAATAAAACTATGCTTACTAGGCCCATTGGCTTAGGTAAAAAAACATAAAGTAGGTAGCAGGAAAATGCATGAATAAATGATTGAAGATGAATGTGTTTTTCATTGATGCACAAGAGTTAGATGGACATCCACAGACTGGAGTCTCTTCTCTTTTTCAGAAATTACAAAAGACATTCAATATAAATATTCATTTGATTTATGGAATCCCGAGCTTCATCAGTAACCTCCTGGAATTCATTCATTCAACTTGATACAGTAAGAGATGTAGTAATACCAGCTCTTCTTGAAACAATTGTAAAGAATGTTCTTGAGTGCGGTTTGAGAAAAAAAATTTCTGATCAAATAGTGGCTCTATTTCTGTCCAAGATACTTGGAAGATGGATACATGGATTTGAGAATGAAGCATTGGAAGTAAAGATCCATTTGGAGAGATTACTCTTTTCAGATATTGTTCTAATGACATGTTTGTCTTCTCTCCACCAACCGACAGCATAAAATTTTTCATCCCATGAGTTTTCCATTTTCATATCTGCAACGAAATGTCATGGAAGAAAAATTTATAACTTCACACCATTGTTGTTGCTCTTAATGCACAACATAACCTAAATAGAGGAGTAACAATGCAGCTGCATCTTAGGAAGATAGTTTTTTGCATCTCGAACGTTGACTCCTTGTAGATGACCATGCCCATACAGAGCTAGGTATATGCTATGTGGGAAATTAACATGATATTTCTTCAAGTACTTAGCCAAATCTGGGAGAGTTCTGTCACAGATATCATAGTAACCATGGCCAAAAACGTTCATCATGTCATCAATCTGCTTTTTAGCCAGTTAATTATCCATTCAGATTCTCTTGGGAGCCATTACTTCTGCACAAAAGTTGAATAATTAACTCTTATGTAAGTTGATTTATCATAAATTTTGTGAAGAGAAGTGAAAAAATGGATAAGGCATTAAGGCGCGCAAGTCCCAAAATTGGCACACAAGTATAAGTGTGTCGCGCAAGTATTGGCACACAAGTATCACCGTGCAAGTCCAAATACCCTGACAACTGCGTGACAACGAAGAAATAATGGAAAACAGGGTAACTCGCGTGAAGGAAGCAACTTGCGCGGTGAGATATTGAAAGTTTGAAATTTGGTGCCTTCACATGAGGAATGACCACGTATAAATAGGCCAGGCCGCACCCTTGCGTGCCGACGCCTGCACAGCTCAAACACTTGTGCACCGCCCTCTACGTGCTCAATACTTGCACGCCTCATGTTCCTTGGTTTTCTTCTTTTCCTCAGAGTCACATCCTCATTTCTTTTGGATCCAACTCTGAGGGGGGACTTTTATTGACGCCCCTTTCCATCACAGAGTCTAAACGAATGAAAAGGGAAATACCTTGAACCGAAAGTGATGCATTCATTGATGAAACATCGAAAATTGACAAAGGCATTAACAAAGGTTCAAATGTACTTGGGTCACGCAAGTTCCACCACGGTCGCGCAAGTATACTTGCGCGCCTCCTAGTGGTCATGCAGGTGACTTTTGCGCCCTCTTTGAAATTCACCCAGGGTCTTCTCCAGCCTATAAATACCCATGTGGGCCCCCCATTTTAGAGTAAAACATTTTCCAAAAATTCAGACTTGATCTCCCGGTGCCCTAGTCTCTTCTCAAAGCATCCGAACACTTATAAGGTAATTTCTTACCAAGAACGGAAGATCTAAAGAGAAAGAGGAAGGCCTAAGTGTTGAAAACTCATCAAAACATGCACGCCTAGGTGGCCAGCCCTTAAGGGAAATGACCACAATTACGCGCCGCCTTACCCCTTCAACATAACCTGCGCGCCTCTCTTCTGGAAGCCTCTAGGGGTAGTACTAAAGGCTAGATCCAAGCCTCACCCAAGTATTACCCTACAGGTTGACCATCACACAAGTACGCATGTGTCGCGCAAGTATACTTGTGCAACCATGACTTGCGCGCCCACGCAGGACTTGCGCGCCACCTTCTTTTTGGGTACCCTTCTTGCCCATTTCACCCCTCCTATGCCTATCCACCTCTCCTCTTCAAGATTAAGCCTTCAGAACTCTCTCCAAATCCATTCATTGCATTATTTCCTTGTTGGCTTCCTTATCTGAAAGTAATTCTATGGAACATCTCTCAAAACCTAGTAATTTACACATTTTTATGTCACTAAGGTTAGAGATTTCATTCATTCAACCTCATCCTTTAAGATGACAGAATCCTTAACATGTGCCTCCTTTTCAGAAGTAAGTCCCAGTCCAAATTATCATAAATTTGGGCATCCTCCTTAAGAGTAAAACCCAAGTCCCCCAAATTTGAGCATCCTCCTTAGGAGTAATCCCCAATAATAATTTCCGAAGTCTGGGCTTCCTTTTTTAGGAGTAATCCCCAGTCTCAAAGTTCCCAAAATGTGGGCATCCTCCTCAGGAGTAAGCCCCAACCATAATTCCCTTAACCTGGGCTTCCTTTTCAGGAATAAGTCCCAGTCTCAAATCTACAAATGTGGGCATCCTCTTTAGAAGTAAACCCCAAGTCCCTTAATTATAAAATTCCATTAAACTGGGCCTCCTCTTCAGAAGTAAGCACCAGTCTTAAAATCCCTTTGACCTGGGGCTCCTCCTTAGCTGTAAGCCCCTGTCTTAATTTTTCTTTACCAGTCTTAATCTACTTTTTGATCAGGGCTTTCTTCTTAGGAGTAATACCCAATCATAAGTCCCCTACTAATTTGGGAATCTTCCTCTGGAGTAAGCCCCAAGTTAGAGTATTCAAATCTCCATAAAGTACATATATCTTTATGGACCTTGTTCTCGGGTTTTTTCTCTGAAGTAAATCCCAATCCTCATCTATTTGGGAAGTCATAAATACATAAGCCCCACATCATTTTCTATGATTGAATCTTTCATGGAACAATTTTTTGGTTTTACCAATACCTCGTGTTTCTCACACCGAGAATGACTCACGTGAGCTTAGAGTGTAAAAGTAATTATGAAATCTTCCTTTGATTCATAAATCATACATAAACATCATACTCCCTTACTCGAACTACGTGGGTTCTGATTCCTTTTCTAAACAAAGGATACATTGGTAGCCCATCTGTGGGTATGATCCCAACTCGGAAATAATCCATGTCCTTCTGAATGACAATAAACTTCAAGTGCCCCACTGAGTGGCTTTAAAACTAGTATGGTCATCATAATGACCAAGAGACATTTATGTATTGAAGGATACCGTTGACTAAGAATCTCTAAAAAATACAGATGATTCTCTATCGATGAAGAACCTCAAATACATATAAAATATTCTCTAAATTTATTACATATCTAATCATTGATTTTCAGACCTAAAGGAAAGTTCATTTTATACCTGGTAATGTAATAAGGATTCACGAACATAACTTAAATCTATAAAGAGAGTCTCAGAGTAGACAATAATTCCCCCCAAAAGGGTGTGATGTGTCCGAACTCCCATCCTCTCGACCAATGCAAACTCTTAAGCCACATCAGTTCACAACTAATGAGCACCTACCTTTGGAAAGTAGGTCCAAATGTATATGGAATCATTGGATGTTTCCAGTTCTACGAACAAACCCGTTAGAAACCGCTTGGAATGTTTGAAACTTAAATCAACGAGGTCATCCCCAATTCTAGAGGAAATAATAACCTAAAAATAATATAAGTTTAAATATAATAACATAAATTATAGAATAATTGATAAAGGCACTCACTATAAAAATGATTTCATTTGTTCATATTTGAGTAGAACATATGTATGAGATCTGTGATGTTCGTCATCTGGAATGCATCGTTCATGAAATCCACCAAACCCAAGATCCAGCTGGTTAAAAACTACTAATTTATTGTCCATTTCATCAACAGAAATCCCCTCATTCCATCCTATGTGGTTTTGTTTGAGTGATATTCAGATTCAAAATAATGAGAGTAGCAAAAAACAATTTCCTCTTTCAAATAAGCTTCAGCAATTGAGCTTTCAACTCATGCTTTGTTACATAATTTTTTTCTTCAACTTCTACATTCATATCTTGAATGGGTACATCTATATAGACATAATCGGACCTCCAAAATTTTCTTCATGTGTAAAATGTAATATAAGACGTTTCATTGAGTCAACAAAATATGGTGGGAATATTTTTTCCAATATATATATAATTACAACAATATCTTCTTCCAGTTTTCTTAGTGCATCATAGTCTGTTATATCTACACAAATGTCTTGAAAAATATTATATGTCTATTATCGGATCCCAAATCATAGAATTCAACAAACTTATTAATCCAATTGGCATAAGTCATTCTATTATAACATGACAATCATGACTTTTTAATCCGGTAACATGACCATTTTTATCACATCTGCCCAAATTGGAAGCATAGCCTTCTGAAAGTCTCAAATCTATAATCCATTGACAAAATAATAAGCAACTCTCTTTGAATTGTATATATTATTCTTTTTGATTCATTAACCTTAGTGATCTGACCTTTTCAAATAGTTCAAGTTCTGGTCACCTTCAAATTTAAAAAAGATCTAATAGTTCCTTTACATTATCATTGGTCTTACCTGGTGTATCCAAAACTATAAAAAATATATTTTCAAAATAGTTTTTCTCAAAATTAAAGACATCCAACATGTGTCTGACCAAAAAATCATAATAATATGGTAGATCCCAAAAAATGCTTCGTTTTATCCAATTATGTTCTTTCACAAAGCCATGAATTTTCTGTTGGTTTATTGTTTGTCTAAATGTGATGGATGTTAATGAAAATAGAACTGATTTTAACTCTGTATCTGAGATCATTTTTTGGGGTTCATACCTTTCAATTGTGCCTTATCTAAAATGAGATTTGTTCCTTAGAAAAAGATGATTAGTTGGAAGAAATCTGTGATGAAAGTCACAATAGTAATGTTTTTCCATTGATGAGAATAAATGATTTGTTGTCTCCCATATAGTAAGGACATGATTTCAGACCATGTGTACTTCAGCAGTATAACATACCATATACCGAGAATTCACTAATTTTCCACACTAATGAAGATTTTAGTAGGAAATTTTTTTCCCCAGAAACGTCATATGTACTCACACCATTACTCCACAATGAATTTAACTCATCAATCAATGGATTCAAATAAACACCGATATTCTTTTTTGAATGTCCTGAGATTAATTAGGTCAAAAATATATAAGGATCCTTCATCAACATCCATAGAGGTAAATTTTAGGGAGTTATAAAGACATTCCAACATGAATACTAACTACCAAAAGAACGAAATGGTCAGAAACCATTAGTAGAAAGATCCAATCACATGTTCCATGTTTCTAAATTAAAAGACGGATGCACATGGTCAAAATGTTTCCATGAATCACCATCAGATGAATCATTCAAGATTTTTCCGGTTTAATTCTTGGTTTTGTGCCATGACATCATTATCACTGTGTTCTAAGACATAAATAAACACTGCAACATTGGTGTAAGCGGAACATATCTCAACTTATTTACAGGAATCAATCCAGACTTTCTTGGTTGAGCTTATTTATACCTCGATTGTCCACATGTGGGAAAACTATTCAATGACTCATTTTCACTAGAATATAAGATTCAATCATTTTCACATGCATTAAAATCCTGATAACTAAGGCTCAGATTACAAACCAGCCTCTTGCTCACATAGTAATTTGTAGGAAACACATTTCCTTCAGGTAACAGCGTTTTAACCAAAGCAAATATCTGATTAAAATGGTTGTTTGACATTCCATTATCTTATTTAATAGCCATAAATTTTACAACCTCTTCTAATTTGCTTATATTGAAACTAGGATATAATGCATCCTTAGAAGACCTCAACAACGCATAAAATTCAGATGGTTCCAACTCGAGAGTTAAACCTATATCATCCCGAGTTTTAGTTTGTTGAACAGATGGACCTGCAACATCATGTACTAAATTTTAAAACCGTGATGGATTCATAATCAAATTATTAGTATTTTTTCTAGAACATCATTCACCATGTTGATACCCAAAAATATAACCTGGATGAAAAAAATTTCAAGAGATGTCCCCTAACATTGTCAAATGTGTCAAATGTTCTAAGATAATATTTTTTACAAGGACACTTAATTTTTTATTCTGAAAAAAATTCTAGTTTTGATGATTCAAATGATAATAAAGCTTGAACACCATCAATATATAAAGGATTTAAACCAAAACTGTTTGAATTTCTCTGCTTATTTATCCAAGCGCGATCATATAATAATGAATGTTGTCGACTTCCTTGTTCCATATTTTTCTACAAAATATAAAATCATTACCATCCATCTAAATATAAATCTTTATTAAGACACTTTAAGGGAAAGTGGGAAACCATATTTAGAAAAACCAGGACCACTACGTGATGAAAGAGCACACAAAAGTATTAAACACAAGACTGGGATTATTTGAATCAAACACTCCATATAATTCTCAGTGCAGAGTACTAACCTGGGAGTCTAGATTCTCTTTGATAAGTTCTTCGAGGTGAGAAACCATTCTATCCATTGTCTGGATGGATTTTTCAAAGTTGATTTTTCCTTGGTTGAAGCCTCGGGCGACGATTCGGTCTTGCATGTCTATCCATGCCTCTAGCTCCTCAGTGGCCTCAACCTGCAACCTTCTTTCATAAATCCTTAAAATATACTCAATTGAGGTGTTGGGATGTAGGAATTTTCTATTCATTTCTTCCTTGGAGTGGAATATAAGCCTCAAACACCCCCTGCCTCTTCTTTAATCAATCTTGGTTCTTTACTTTGATCACCACTTTCCCTGCCTTGTGGGTCTTTTCTTTCCTTACTTCCACATTTCTTGTCTAACCTAGTTTCTGTTGGTTTAGGTATTTGAGAATAGCCTTTTCACCCCTTGGGTTTTTTTTCACTAGACCACAATGCATTTCCATGATTCATGCTATCCTTTTTCCCCTTCTTCCTTCTTTGGATGTGGGGACCTTTCCCTTAGAAACAGTTCAAACTATCCACTAAAAATGGCTAAAATTGTCATCACCTGAATCTTCTTCCTCATGTGTCAATGTTTGTTCTTGAACTTCCATACCTTCAAAATGGGTTTCCAACTCAACCCATGGGCCTTCTTTGAGAGGCCTCAGCCTACACGTAGAGTCCACCTTTCCTGCTTTAACCTCCATGATATTATTATTCTTCTCCTCTCTCCTAGTCTTATGAAAGGATGAGGACATAGAAATGGGAATGCTTGTGTCCAAGGGTCCCAATACACTTTCCCCATTCTTCCATCCTTGTCCATTATAAGGTTCTATAGCAGTGAGAAAAAAAGACTTCCCCTGCACATTATAGTTGGATCGACCTCCTTTCTGTAATCACCCATAAGAACACCCTTGTCACTCCTATTTTTTTCCACTGCCGCCAAGGACATAAATCCTTGATCAGTGTATGCCTCAAGATGAGGTGAAAGTATCGTGATGTCTAAGGACTCATCGACATGAGCCTCCTCAGCCTTCTTTGAATCCATCAGATCATGTTCAGTCTGCTTGTGATCACGTAAATCATTACTAAGTCGGGAAAAAATATCCACAACCTTGATTGTAGGTCTCCCTACTTCCACCACAAAATTACCTCCTGACTGAGCCGTTGCCTCAACTATGTCCATCACTGGATCAACACCCCCACATATAGCTCTTCTCTAACAAATGGAATTGAGATGCCCTAGCCGCTTACACTTCTTACAATACTCTACCCAAGATTAGAAAAATACAGATTGATTATATCTGAATTCTTCACCCATAGAATCCCATAACCACTCCACCAGGTCCTTGGAAACATCTACATCTACAAATATCCATGAGTTAATTGGATTGCTTATAGACAGATTCTGGTTGTCAGAGCACATAAAACATCCAACCATGTTCCTTATCATCTGGAGGATTCCAAGGTTTTGGAATTGCAATAGATGTTCAGGGAAGGAAACCAAGATTGTAACTGAAGTGGAGTCCCGATTCATATAAAAATCATAAGACCGGTGAAATAGGAAGAATTTGAGACTGATGCACTTACGAGGAGCACTAGACCACACACGGACCGAATATTCCTCCGAGGTGAAACGAACCATCAGGGGGCGTTTTTCGAGAAGACCAACAATCACACGCCCTTGTAACCCCCAAGATTCGAAGACGATTCAGTCAAATTCATCTATTTAAGGATATCAATGCGCGAAATGAGCCACTAGGGTCAGTTCGAAGAGTCTTGAGGCTTCCGTGAACTCAAAAAGCAATAACAGAAGTTAAGGCGCGCCTTCAAATAGCACGTGAACCTTCGAACTAAGAGAAATGGATGAAAAATAGGACAGCTATCAGGGTTAGAGAAAGGGAGGAAAGGTCGGGGTTTTGAAACCAGATGGGCAAGATCCTCCCCCCTCCCGATGACGGGAAGGGGGGAGGCCGAGGGCGTCTCCATTTATTTTAGGGAATCACCACCAAGAGCGAAGAGCCTAGAGCGCGATACCTATTTCTACATCGAAATCCAATTTAACTCTAATATAAAATCATTACTATTTTTGAATAATTTTGAAATTAGAAAAACACTATCCAAAAAAGAGAATATAAATAATTACAACTACTTATTTCTAATTACCACTAATTATGAGAAACACAATTTCCTGTGGATTGACGATTGCTCTTTTGTCTGATGACTCATTTAATTGAATCATTCTTGCATTGAAATCACAATAAAAAATATTGTCAAAGGTACGCATATCCATCCCTGTGCATAAGAGAATCCATAAGTGCACCTCTGACCAAATTCTTCATTGTGATTTCAGTGTGAGAAAGATGCAAGTTAATGAGCCTTCATACAACAGGGCCCCATTTTTGTCGATGAATCATCTTCTTCCAACTGTCACTGCATGAAAAAATTATAAAAAATATGGTCCTACGAATGCATATCTAATCTTGTGCATATGATATTTGATATGTATACATAAAAGCACATTTTTCATAATTTTTTGAGTCGGTGAGAGGTAAAAGGAGAAGTGTCATTGAGAAAAAAGTGTGCTTTCAATCCATTGGAAATTATTCCAAGTTCTTACAATTTATTACCATTTATTCCTAATTCTTTTTAATTATTCCTAATTAGTCCTAATTATTTCTAATGTTTCAAAACTATTGCTAGTTTTTCCTAATTATTCCTAATTATTGTTAACTATTGCTACTTTTTCCTAATTATTCCAAATTATTCCAAATTATCCCTAATTGTCCCCAATTATCCCTAATTATCCCTAATTATCCCTAACCATCCTTAATTATCCATAATTATCCCTATTTATCCCCATTTATCCCTATTTATCACTATTTATCTATATTTACTACTAATTATTATTATTTATTAGTATTTATTTCTAATTATTTCTAATCATTACAATTTGTTACTATTTATTACTATTTATTACTATTTATTACAAATTATTACAAATTATTACAAATTATTACAAATTATTACCAATTATTACTAATGATTACTAATTATTACTAATTATTATTAATAAATACTAATTATTACTAATTATTACTAATTATTACTAATTATTACTAATTTTTAGTAGTTATTATTTATTATTACTAATTATTAGTAATTATAATAATTATTAATACTTATTAGTATTTATTTTTATTTATTAATATTTATTACTAATTATTACTATTTATTATTATTTTAGACTATTATTTCTATTTATTCCTATTTATTACTATTTATCCCAATTTATTACTATTTATGACTATTTATTACTAATTATTATTAATTATTACTAATTATTACTATTTATTTCTAATTTTTACTATTTACTACTATTTATTTCTAATTATTCCAAATTATTAATAATTATTACTAATTATTACTAATTATTACTAATTATTACTAATTATTACTAATTATTGCTAATTGTTACTTATTATTACTTTTTATTACTAATTGTTACTAATTATTACAATTAATTACTATTTATTACTAATTATTACTATTTATTACTATATAATACTATTTATTACAATTCATTACTATTTATAACTAATTACTACTAATTATTACTAATTATTAGTAATTATTACTATTAATTACTATTTATTACTATTTATTTCAATCTATTACTAATTTTTACTATTTATTACTATTTATTAATAATTATTAGTATTTATTACTTTTTAATAGTATTTATTACTAATTCTTAATCATTTTTTTCTAATTTTTACTAATTGTTACTATTGTTTTACTCATTATTAGTATTTATTTCAACTTGTTACTAATTAATATAAATTATTACTAATTATTAGTATTTGTTTTTAATTATTAGTGTTTATTACTATTTATTTCTAATTATTACTAATTATTAGTATTTATTAATATTTTTTACTAATTATTACTATTTATTTCAAATTATTACTAATTAGCCCTAATTATTACTAATTAGTGTTAATTATTATTAATTACTTCAAATTACTAATACTAATTACTAATTACCACTAATTATTTATATTCATTATTAATTATCTTTAATAATTCCTAATTACTACTACTTATTAATAATTAGTACTAATAATTAAAATATATTATTACAAATAAATACTGATGATAAAACAATCTAAATATAATTTAATTATAACTAATTAATAATAATTAAAAATAATATAAATAAATAAAATAAGTATTAAATTAAATAAAACATAAATACCTTTAACCTTAATCTCTTAAAGGTGGAGACAATTTCCAAAACTTCTTCGTAAAAAAAATTAACTCAGTGAAATTTTCACTCTAAAATTAGCATTTAGGGAGAAAGAGAAAGTAGTAATTGAGTGGAAGAATGAAAAAAACAGATATGGGATATATATAAGTTAGATTAGTTTCGACGGTACTATTTGCGACGGAAGTCCTGTCGCAAATACCTTCAGCCGCATTAATTACTGTCGGCAGTTAAAAGGGTATTCGGGATGGGACCCATCGCAAATAGTGGCCTGATGACACAAGATTTCTGATGGGGCAACATCCTTTCGCAAATAGTATTTACCGTTGTCGAGTATTTACAATGGGTCCCGTCGCAAATAGTGACTCGCAGAGGAACTATTTACGACTGAGAAATTCCCCGTTGCAAATCATATTTACCGCCTCTGGGTATTTGCGACGGGGGGGGGGGGGCTCCCCATCACAAATACCCTTCCCACGGGTTGGTGTGCAAACCGTTCCAAACTTTTTTTGTGATGGGACCCCAAGTCCTATCGCAAATAACTAATTATTTGTAACAGGTTGATGCCCCCATTGGAAATAACCCATCGCAAGAGACCATTTTTCTTGTAGTTCCATTTCCTTTCTTGGACATTCCATTTGATGCTTGAGCTTTCCTAAATAATTTATATACGTTCTTCCCTTGCTAGAAATGTGTTAGTATGACTTGATTTGTTGTTTAAATGATGGAAAATTGGTGCAAAATGGGTTTTCAATGTTTTATTTAATGATTCCACAATTTTAATGCATGCAAGGTGTTTGATAAAATGCCAGTTGATCTTTTAATGTGAAATTGGGTGCTTTGGGGTGGTTTCTCCCTTTCCAATGTTTTGTAAATATTATTGGGCTATGAGTTGGGTAATATATATGTAAAATATTGAATTTTATGGCATGGAACATATGTGTGGTTTGTTTTAGTGGTTTAAAAACAAGTGATGCTTCTTTAACAAGATGTTTTCAAAGCATTGGTAAGTGTTTATGCACTAAAAGTGGGTATTTTAAATGCGATGGGATTTGTTATAAGTGATATTTTTTTATCTTCTTAAATATGTGCTATGAATTTTGTAAAGGGCGTGAAGTTTATTTTAAAATGGGTTTGGTGTGCTTGTTGATTTGAAAGAGGATTTTCCATTGGAAATGGTTGGGTTTTATGTGTGATTTTCTTGTTATGTTTTCTAAATGGGTTTATTAAGTTTTAAAAGTTGAGTAAAGGTCAGTTTTTCACTTTTTATATTGTTTCATGATTTCTCTTTAGCTGGGGAATGGTTTTGTATTTGAAATGCATAGGTCTATTTGGCATTGTGCATGTGAAAGTGGTGTTTTATGTTGATTTAAAATGGTGTGGAAATGGGATTTTAAATGTATTTGGATAAATTTTTTTAAAGGAATGGTTTTCACCATGTGATGTTTTGGAAATTGGTTTTGGAACTTAGGTGACCTGTGGGACCGGTGGACATCTTGGAATGTTTTGGAAAATGATTTGCAAGTTATGTTATGTGGAAGCTTGGTTGGAATCTTGGCATGTTTGGAAAAATTATTGAATGCTTGGGTGGATTGAAGGCCTAAATGACATTTTCTAATGTTTGGGAAAGTGGTTTTGATTATGGAAAAGAGTGGTTTCTCTGTAAATTTTAATTTTTGGATGAAATTTCTTTTGAAAGAAATGGATTGTCGTATGTGTTCATGATTCTTGTCTTACGTTTGAAAAAACCACTAGAAATTTGGATAAGGTCCTCTCTAGTGGATCATGCATGGGAAGAAAGTTGGTTTTGGATTATGATATTGAAACAATTAGGCATTTAGATGTGATACTCTCTAATGAATCATGCATGATAATGCTGTGAGTTATTTTTTCTATACCATGTTTAACCAAGTATTATTATTATTATCATCATGGGATTCCTGGGTGTCATCTAGAGGGTCTAGTGATGGTTTCTTTTCAACCCTAATTAGAAAGGTTAGTACCCCATTTACTTGACGAGGATAGGTTGGACATGCCCCTGGATTTTCTAGTTTAGATCACCTAGTTGGTTATAAACTATGGAGATGCACCATATACCGACAGGTGAGTTAGAATTGAGTACGTCTAGGGATTCCCTCTAGAGATGTTTGAGAAATAATGTTGACTTACTATCTATATGTTCTATTTATTTATGTTTCATGTTGGCTATTGGATTTTCTAGTTTTACCTACATGTTTACTTTCTTTTATGTTCTTCACATCCCCCTTTTTTGGTTATATAGGTTTATTTGTATTTGGGATTTAGTTTTGGATCGAGTTGTAAAAAGTGAAACCATTTTTGAAAAGAATGTCTGGGTGTGGGGTTTTAAAAGGGATTTTTTGGAAAGCTATGTTTACTTTTTGGAAATATTTTAAAATATTATTTTTTAAATTTATTTCAATATTGTGTTTTTGGACTATTTCAGGAGAGGAAATGCATAGAATCTATGGTGATTACATACTGATCTATTTAAGCTCACACCGTACTTGTGGCACTCGATGTCAACAGACAAAAGTTGTTTTTCAAGTACAAGTTTTTGGATTGTTTTCTCTTGTAGAAGGTTGGTTTTGTGGATGGTGTTGACTAAGAGGTCATGTGAATATCATATTGGTGTGGTATAGTTTTAGTTATATTTTTTTTTGTTTTGTTCAGTAGTTTTTGTATCTCAATTAGTTTTATATTTAATTATATTCAGTTTTCTAGTTATACTATGTGCTAATTCTATTTATTTGATCCTATTTTGTTTGGAAAAAATCATTCTAATTGTGATTACTTTGATTCCCAACACTATTTCCAGCCTATGGGGATCGAGAACGTCCTTCAGGCCATGTGTTAGATCAGATTGGGTGTTGGTTTGGATGACATACCAACCTGATTCGTGACACTTTTTATTGGAAATAATATTTGGACACTTCCCTTAGTAAATATGTGGTTGGGAAAATGCTTCTCCATGAAAGGTATGGGTGATGAAGCTTACATAACATGTATATAGATATTTATATATAGACTTAAGAGGCTACGTAGAATTTCTATGGAGACATACATTGGTGAAGTGATAAAGTGTTTTTTATGGAGATCTCTAAAAGGGGTCTTTACTAGTGTTACATGGAACATATCTTGGAAGGATTCATCATTCTTATAAATAGTTAAAAATGATGGATAAAATTACCTATGTTTCCACCATAAGTTCTATCATGTATGCTGTGATGACCCAGACTCTCTTGGTCCTTCCCTTTGCCAAAATCCGGGTTTTAAAGGAGTGGCGTCTCGGTGAGACCGATCGGCGAGACCGATCGGTGAGACCGATCGGGGAGACCGATCGGTGAGACCGACCGGTGAGACCGATCGGAGGGACCGATCGGTGAGACCGATCGGCGGGACCGATCGGGGAGACCGATCGGCGAGACCGATCGGCGAGACCGATCGGCGGGACCGATCGGTGAGACCGATCGGCGCGACCGATCGGTGAGACCGATCGGCGTCACCCGGCCTTGTCAAGTTGTTTCCAGTAGCACTCCTTTGCATAAATAGGGTTTTAAACCCTATTCTGACTCGTTTAAGCGTGTTTTTAAGACCCGTAACGCCCATAAGAGCTTTAATTAAATAGTTAATCAATTCATGAGTCGGCTTAAACCACCCGAACCACTTTTTGTGAAGAGTGGAGCCGCGTGGTCAACCCACGACCCCTGCGCCTTACGCGGTTTCGCGTTTTCACTTCAACCGTCCTCGGCTCTTATAAACTAAGGGTTAGCCGTGGTTTCTCCTTTCCTCGATCGTGGCTTTTCACAAACAGCTTCTGGTGCATCGGGCCCGCGGCATCATTATCTGTAAAGTTCTGCTCCCCCGGCCTAAACGTCGATCATCTATCAACAAGTAGGGAATTAATCCTTTGCCTCTCTCTTTTGTGTATCATGCAGGGTGGGCGTGCTTTTGATTCTGTAGAATTGGGTAAACCAGACCTAAATAAGATAATGAACGAATTCTATAAAGAAAGAGGGGGGCTGTGATTGTTGATGGTGTTTTATATTTTTATGTTGTTTCTTCTATGAACATCTTGTTGAGTTGTGCTGGCTTATGCCTCCTGAAAATCGAGGCCGTTGGTGGTCGTTGTTTGTGCACTAATGAACCCTGCTGATGTTTTAAATGGCTTGGTTGTGGTTGTAAATTTCTGCTGTGAAAAGTGAATTGGTTAATCATGTATATCCGGATGAATAAATTGAAAGCACTAGGATCAACCCTTCTGTGATAACTCCGAGTTAGAACACACGGAAATTTGAATCATGGAGTGGGTTAAGTCGTTTAAATCTGAAAGTACCGGCAATCCCTGACTTGTGTTGGTGGTGGTAGTTGGTTGTTTTCCTTTCGGGCCGATTGCTGGAGATGTGGGAGGGGATGGGATCCCCTGTTCTTTTATACCCTCGGTGGTCGTGTGAAAGTGGGGATGGGATCTCCTATTGGTATGGATTCGGTGGTTGTGAGTTTTAAATCTGGGTGGTTACTTGTTTATATCACGAATTGCGGTGGAATCCTCTGTTGTTGAGAACCGTGTGTGGATGTTTTGGTTGATGTTTGACTGTTTACTTTCCTAGACTTATTCCTATGCCTACTAGTTTCCCAGTAGTGCTTAAAAATAAACATTATTACTGAACGTGAAATGAGAAAGGGGAAAAATGGGTTGTTAGCGTGAGTCGTGACTCGGACTTGAGTGCTGTTGTGATCTGTAGGGTGTCTGAAGAAAAACCTAGTTTGGGTGAGTGCTTGTTACCTATATAAACTTATAGCTTTGTGTTTCTTATTCGCACCCCACCCAAGTTGAGCACTTAGTGCCGTACACCCCCATTTCATGGGGGAGGGTGTTTTTCCCAACACTAGTCTTAGTGGCTGGTTATAAGCTCCTTTTCTGCTCCCTTTCCCAGATAGCCCAAGTATCTTCGGGTAGGATGTAATGGCCTGAGGTCCATTATTAGCCCAAGAACCTTCGGGCGGGGTAGTGTGGTGGTTGGCCAGGTGTGTACGGCAGGTGGTTTCCCAAGTGTCTTCGGGATGAGGCTCAGGTGTCTTCGGGCGTGGCAGTGGATCCTTTAGCCCAGGTGTCTTCGGGCGCGGTGGTGGTTGTTCGGGCCTAGGTGTTTGCAGGCATGGTTACATGTGACAGTTGTGGACAAGGTGTGTGCGGGTGGGATTCAGTAGTGGGACTTCGTGCGGTTGAGGCCCAGGTGTGTGCGGGCGGGATTTCGGCAGTGGGACTGCATGTGGTTGTAGCCCAGGTGTGTGCGGGCGGGTGTGGCAGTGGGACTGCGGTGAGAATGGCGGGATTGGTCCGATGCGTAGGATGTCTCAATAACCAGTGGGAAAGTGGCGCGGGGTACCCAAACATCGATGTGATCTTACTACATATATTACTTGACTTGCGTTATTTGGGGAGTGTGCCTTGGTGAAGCCTGGGGTGGATAGTTTACCTTGATAGGTGTTTGGTTTACTCTTTTTCTCACGGGACTTTAGTACCTTCCCCCACTTGTGCACGAGAGTCTTTTGTTTTCCCTACTGAGTGTACTTTTATGCTCACCCTACGTATATAAAACTGCTTTCAGGTTTCCATGAGGACTTCAGGGATCACGCAGGACCTTACTAGATCAGACCTTTGGAGTAGTTGCAGTTGTTGTTTTTCTTTTCCTCTTTGGTACTTACCTTGTAGTCACATTTTGTACTTGTGGCTTTACTTTTTGTACATGCATGTGGGAATGGTTTATTTTTCTCTTTACATTCCTTTTTCCTTGGTGTTTTTGAGTTTCATCATCTTATCTCTCGATCCTATAAAATAAAAAGGGTAATTCCTTCCATTTGTGAGAAATTTCTATACCCTTGGTGCTAGTCGCCACTCCGGGACCTATTGAACGCGGGTTTCGGGTGTCATTATCTCTCCTTCAACTTAAAGAAGGAAGGGCCTGGAAATCTACTGACCCTTACCTCCTTTTTGGTGAAGGCGGGTCATGACAGAATGGTATTAGAGCTTGGTTGAGAGATAGTATGGAGTCTGGAGTTAGGCACAGTGAGGATTGCATGGGATGGTAAGGCAACAGTGTTGGGTGACCTTGGCGCGTGAATTAGGCCAGGGAAGACCGGCTGGGACACGTGATTTTAGGCCCCCCGTGATCCGATGCAAGGACTCTCGACCTACCGAACGACCAAGTGAGGCCACACTGATTGCAGGGTAGAGACCCTAGGAAAGGTACATGCATCATAATGACTTTTGTTCTTGTGTTTCTGGGATGTCTTGGGAATTAAGAATAAGTTAAATTTTAAGAATTTTTAATAATGATATTCTGCACTACTTGGGATTAGGCATTCCTTGTTTACCTTGCAGCTATGGCACCTGGAAGGAGACCACGTGTGGTACAGGCGATAGAGGCCCTGGAGACTACTTTGGCCGATCGGCAGAGAGATGATCGAGAGGAAGAGGATGACCAGTGGCAGAAGACTCTTCGAGCCTTCCAGCGACAGGCCCTCGAGAAGTATGAGGGTAACACCTCCGATATGAAGATGAAAGGCTGGATAGAGGAGCTTGTTATAGCCTTCGGCCTGATTCGGGCCCTGATCGAGTAATGGGTTCCTCTGGCCATTAGCCAGATGCGGGGAGCGGCACGTTAGTGGTGGATGCTTTACCTGGGAGAGAGGAGAGAGTCTGAGGTGGCTTGGGTGGATTTCGAGAAGGAGTTCCGGGCGGAATTCCTCTCCTCGACGATGAAGGCAGAAAAGAGGCAGGAACTACTCTCGCTCTAGCAGGGGAGTATGTATGTGAGGGAGCTAGGGATCAAGTTCAAGGACCTCCTACGTTTTGCTCCAGACCTCTTTCCTGATGAGGAGTCTCGGGCAAGACGTTTGGAGGAGGCACTCCAACCCTCCCTCTAGTATTCCGTTAACCCCTTTACCCTGTCGACGTACTTGGAGGTCTAGAAGAAGACCGAAGTGTTGGAGCAGATGCATGCTCTAGGGGGAGTGTCACGAGAGGGGATCCAGCTGGGACCATCGAAGGGGAAGGCTGTCAGCACCCGGCCTCCAGTGTCAGGACCCTCTAGGTTCTGACCCGCAGGGAGCAGGCCGCAACAGTTTCAGTTTCGATCCCTCGACCCTCGCCCTTTTACTACGGGCCCGGGACCACGGTGCTTCATCTGTGGGAGCACAGGGCATCTCCGGAGTCAGTGCCCCGACCGGGTGCAGTACAGCAATGGCAGTCATCCCCAGCACCCGCCTCAGTAGCAGCTTCCAGCCAGACCTTTCCAGCAGCAGCAACAGGGACAGCGAGCTCCCGCTCCTACGAGGTCAGATGTTGGAGGAGGAGGCCAACCTCAGGGTGCTCCACAGGGACCTCGACCAGGGCGTGGTCGGGGAGGTGGCCGATAGCCAAGGGGTAGGGGAGCTGGGCGTGGACAGTTGCACACTGCAGAGGCAGCAATTCCAGTAGGGCCAGAGGTTGTTCGAGGTACGATCAGTCTGTTTAGCACTCTTGCTTATGCTTTGTTCGATACGGGAGCTTCACACTCCTTCGTTGCACCCAGTCTAGCCCGTGATTTGGGTCTAGATGCCGAGAGACTTCCAGTGCCCCTGGTGTTGAGCACACCAGTTAGAGGTCAGACCAACTTGTTGTTCATTTGTTGGGGATGGAGACTGATGTTAGGGCCACATCAGTCGGTTAGGGATCTTCTTCTGCTACAGATTCAGCCATACGATGTCATCCTAGGCATCGACTGACTATTTTCTATGTGCGCCGTCATCAACTATTTCCAAAGAAGGGTGGTGTTCTCAGTCTTGGACAGCCGGCGTGTTACCTTCACCGGTGAGCGGAGCAGTCTGAAGGGAAACAGGAGAGAGGAACCTCTCCTCTCCTTGTTGACCGAGATGATAGTAGAATCAGTAGATGTTGAAATGGTGGAAGTGCTAGAGATTGTCTGCGAGTTTATGGACATCTTTCCTGAGGAGGTGACGACTCTACCCCCTCGACGTGATATCGAGTTCGGGATAGACCTGCAGCCCGACGCTCGTCCAATCTCGATGGCTCCTTACCGGATGGAACCTTCAGAGCTTTGGGAGTTGCAGATATAGATTGACGATCTGATGAAGAAGGGTTATGTTCGTCCGAGTGCGTCACCGTGGGGTGCTCTGGTCTTGTTTTCAAAGAAGGCAGATGATGGTCTTAGGTTGTGCATAGACTACAGGAGGCTGAATCAGGTGACGATCAAGAATCGCTACCCTCTTCCAAGGATAGATGATCTTTTAGACCAGCTGAAAGGGGAAGGATGGTTCTCAAAGATCGACCTATGGTCTGGGTACCACCAGCTGAGGGTGAAAGAGAGCGACATCCCGAAGACAGCGTTCAGGTGCAGGTATGGACACTTCGAGTTCGTAGTCATGCCCTTCGGTGTTACGAACGCCCCGACTATGTTCATGGGACTTATGAACTCCATATTTCGGGAGTACCTGGATCGGTTCGTGGTTGTATTCATCGACGACATCCTTGTCTACTCTAGATCAGAGGAGGACCATGCAGAGCACCTGAGGATAGTTTTGGAGGTCCTCCGACCACACCAGCTTTATGGGAAGTTGTCAAAATGAATGTTCTGGACACGAGAAGTGCACTTCCTCGGGCACGTAGTGTCTGAGTAGGGGGTAGCGGTCGACCCATCAAAAGTTAAGGCGGTTGTTTCTTGGGCATCACCCAAGAATGTGGCCGAAGTCCGAAGTTTCCTCAGGCTGGCGGGTTACTACCGGAGATTCATACCCAACTTCTCCCGAGTAGCAACCCCTTTGACAGCTCTGACCAAGAAGGACCAGGCTTTCGTATGGAGTGAGCAGTGCCAGTCAGCCTTCAGCTATCTGAAATAGAAGTTGGTCAGTACCCCAGTGCTGAGATTACCAGAAGAAGGGGTGGCCTATGAGGTATTTTGTGATGCTTCGGGATAGGGCCTGGGATGCATGTTGATGCAGCGACAAGGGGTGATCTCTTATGGGTCCAGGCAGCTGCGTTCCCATGAGCGTAATTACGCCACCCATGACCTAGAGCTTGTTGCGGTCGTTTTTGCGCTAAAGTTATGGAGGCCCTACCTCATCAGGGAACGCTTTGTGGTCTTCACGGATCACAAAATCTTGAGGTATATCTTCTACCAGCAGGACTTAAACTTGCGACAACTAAGATGGGTGGAGTTCCTCCAGGATTACAACTTCGAGATATTTTATACTGAGGGAAAGGGAAATGTGGTGGTCGATGCCTTGAGCAGGAGGACGCAGAAGGATGCGGTCTGAGAGTCGGCGAACGCCTGGAAGGCAATGGAAGAGGTTGCTGCCTTACACCTAGATGCGATGATGGATAGTGGCAGAGGCTGCCTATATCAGATGATAGTGCAGTCATCCCTGTTTCAGCAGGTGGAGGAGTCTCAGTGGGGAGACCTAGAGTGTGAAGTGATGCGTGACCAAGTTGACCAGGGCAATGCTCCGGAAGGATGGACCGAGGATGGTCAGAACCAGATGCTTTTCCAGGGAAGGTTGTTTGTACCAAAGGCGATTCGCGGTAAGGTTCTTAGTGAGTTCCACAACTCACCCCTGGCGGTACACCCAGGAGTTTCCAAGATGTACCAGGGGTTGAAGAGGCAGTTTTGGTGGCCCAGAGTTAAGTGAGCGGTGGCAGAGTTTGTGGCCAAGTGCCTAGTGTGTCAGCAGGTGAAGGCTGAACACCGAGTTCCAGGCGGCCTACTACAGCCCCTAGATGTCCCTGAGTGGAAGTGGGATGACATCTCAATGGATTTCATCACGGGACTACCCAAGGCCCAAGGAGGGTACGACACCATCTGGGTGGTAGTGGACAGGTTGAAGAAATCGGCTCACTTTCTGGCGATCAGGGAGTCGAGTGTTGTGGATGCTTTGGCACGAAAGTACGTGGATGAGGTGGTGTGGTTGCATGGAGTTCTGAGCTCTATAGTCTCGGATAGGGATGCATGGTTTACCTCGCAGGTCTGGAGAGGATTGTACCGTGCGTTTGGCACCCAGTTACGCCTTAGCACTGCTTTCCATCCCCAGACAGATGGACAAACAGAGCGCACCATCCAAACCTTGGAGGATATGCTACGAGCATGTGTTCTGGACTCAAGAGGGTCATGGGTGAAATACTTGCCTCTGGTAGAGTTTTCCTACAATAATAGCTACCAATCTACCATTGGCATGGCCCCGTTTGAAGCTTTGTATGGGAGGCCATGTCATTCGCCTGTGTGTTGGACCGAAGTAGGAGAGGCAGGCATCCTTGGTCCGGAGGTGGTGCAGAACACGATAGAGAAGGTTCAGCTCATACGGGAAAGGATGAAGGCGGCCCAGGACAGGCAGAAGTCATACGATGATACTAGGAGGAGGCCCTTGGAGTTTGAGATTGGGGACCACGTGTTCTTAAAGGTCTCCCCTCGGCGTGGGCAGCGGAGGTTCAGAAAAAGGAGTAAGCCTTCTCCCAGATTCATTGGACCCTTCCAAGTGTTGTGGCGGGTCAGCGAAGTGGCTTACCAGCCAGCGTTTCCACCGCTGCTACTAAGGATACATGATGTCTTTCATGTGTCCCAGCTCCATCGGTATCTACACGATGATTCACACGTCCTTGATTGGGGTGAGATGGACATCGAGGACGACGTGACCTTTGTGGAGAGACCAGTGGTGATCGAGGATCGCAAAGAAAAGGTGCTTCGCGGGCGAACCATTCCCTTGGTTCGTGTGTTGTGGAGACATGGTGGGCTTGAAAAGAGTACGTGGGAGAGGGAAACACAGATGTGTACCCAGTACCCAGAGTTGTTTTAAGTTTTGTTCCATGTTGTACCTGTTATGATAGAACGTTTGTCTTTTGGCTATGAAATGTACTGGTTTTCTTCCTCTACTTGTGTGTGAAAAGCCCCGGCTATGGGGAAATAGAGAACCCGACCCCTAATCAAGACGCATTAAGGTGGATGCGATTAAACACGTGCGGGCGAGTCAGTGCCGCCCAAAGCGGATAATATCTTTACATGGGGGAGGAGACTCCCCAACCCACATGCGCGGGCGGTTTGGCATGGTATGTTGCTTGGTCCGTGACAGGAAGGTGTTCTTAGTTAACGATGAGGTTCACTCTTGAGAGGTATCTTTTGGGGTGATTGCTCGGAACCGCCCTTCCCTTCTAGGTTGTTTAAATTCTCGAGGACGAGAATAGTTTGAGAGGTATCTGATGTGATGACCCAGACACTCTTGGTCTTTCCCTTTGCCAAAATCCGGGTTCTAAAGGAGTGGCGTCTCGGTGAGACCAATCGGCGAGACCGATCGGTGAGACCGATCAGAGGGACCGATTGGAGTGACCGATCGGTGAGACCGATTGGTGGGACTGATCGGTGAGACCGATCGGTGGGACCGATCGGTGAGACCGATCGGAGGGACCGATCGGTGAGACCGATCGGTGGGACCAATGGGTGAGACCGATCGGGGAGACCGATCGAGGAGACCGATCGGTGAGACCGATCCAGGAGACCGATCGGCGGGACCGATCAGTGAGACCGATCGGCATCACCCGGCCTTGTCAAGTTGTTTCCAGTAGCTCTCCTTTGCGTAAATAGGGTTTTAAACCCTATTCTGACTCGTTTAAGCGTCTTTTTAAGACCCGTAACGCCCATAAGATCATTAATTAAATACTTAATCAATTCATGAGTCGGCTTAAACCACCCGAACCCCTTTTTGTGACAAGTGGAGCCACGTGGTCAACCCACGACCCCCGCGCCTTACGCGGTTTCGCGTTTTCACCTCAACCGTCCTCAACTCTTATAAGCTAAGTGTTAGACGTGGTTTCTCCTTTACTCGATCATGGCTTTTCACAAACAGCTTCTGGTGCATCAGGCATGTGACATCATTATCCGTAAAGTTCCGCGCCCCCGGCCTAACGTTGATCATCTATCAACAAGTAGGGAATTTCTCCTTTGCCTCTCTCTTTTGTGTATCATGCGGGGTGGGCGTGCTTTTGATTCTGTAGAATTGGGTAAACCAGACCTAAATAAGATAATGAATGAATTCTATAAAGAAAGAGGGGGGCTGTGATTGTTGATGGTGTTTTATATTTTGATGTTGTTTCTTCTATGACCATCTTGCTGAGTTGTGCTGGCTTATGCCTCCTAAAAATCGAGGCCGTTGGTGGTCGTTGTTTGTGCACTAATGAACCCTCCTGATGTTTTAAATGGCTTGGTTGTGGTTGTAAATTTCTGCTGTGAAAAGTGAATTGGTTAATCACGTATATCCGGCTGAATAAATTGAAAGCACCAGGATCAACCCTTCTGTGATAACTCCCGGTTAGAACACACGGAAATTTGAATCATGGAGTGTGTTAAGTCATTTAAATCTAAAAGTATCGGCAATCCCTGACTTGTGTTGGTGGTGGTAGTTGGTTGTTTTCCTTTCGGGCCGATTGCTGGAGATGTGGGAGGGGATGGGATCCCCTGTTCTTTTATACCCTCGTTTGTCGTGTGAAAGTGGGGATGGGATCTCCTGTTGGTATGGATTTGGTGGTTGTGAGTTTTAAATCCGGGTGGTTACTTGTTTATATCACGAATTGGGGTGGAATCCTCTGTTGTTGAGAACCGGGTGTGGATGTTTTGGTTGATGTTTGACTGTTTACTTTCCTGGACTTATTCTTATGCCTACTAGTTGACCAGTAGTGCTTAAACATAAACATTATTACTGAATGTGAAATGAGAAAGGGGAAAAATGGGTTGTTAGCGTGAGTCGTGACTCGGACGTGAGTGCTGTTGTGATCTGTAGGCTATTTGAAGAAAAACCTAGCTTGGGTGAGTGCTTGTTACCTATATATACTTGTAGCTTTGTGTTTCTTATTCGCGCCCCACCCAAGTTGAGCACTTAGTGCCGAACACCACCATTTCATGGGGGAGGGTGTTTTTCCCAACACTAGTCTTAGTGGCTGGTTATTAGCTCCTTTTCTGCTCCCTTTCCCGGATAGCCCAAGTATCTTCGGGTAGGCTGTAATGGCCTGAGGTCCATTATTAGCCCAAGAACCTTCGGGCGGGGTAGTGTGGTGGTTGTCCAGGTGTGTGCGGAAGGTGGTTTCCCAAGTGTCTTCGGGATGAGGTCCAGGTGTCTTTAGGTGTGGCAGTGGATCCTTTAGCCCAGGTGTCTTCGAGCGCGGTGGTGGTTGTTCTGGCCTAGGTGTTTGCAGGCATGGTTACATGTGACAGTTGTGGCCCAGGTGTGTGAGGGCGGGATTCTGTAGTGGGACTGCGTGCGGTTGAGGCCCAGGTGTGTGCGGGCGGGATTTCGGCAGTGGGACTGCGTGTGGTTATGGCCCAGGTGTGTGCGGGCGGGTGTGGTAGTGGGACTGCGGTGAGAATGGCGGGATTGTTCCGATGCATAGGATGTCTCAATAACCAGTGGGAAAGTGGCGTGGGGTACCCAAACATCGATGTGCTCTTACTACATATATTACTTGACTTGCGTTATTTGGGGAGTGTGCCTTGGTGAGGCCTGGGGTGGATAGTTTACCTTGATAGGTGTTTGGTTTACTCTTTTTCTCACGGGACTTTAGTACGTTCCCCCACTTGTGCACGAGAGTCTTTGGTTTTCCCTATTGAGTGTACTTGTATTCTCACCCTACGTATATAAAACTACTTTCAGGTTTCCAGGAGGAATTCGGGGATCACGCATGACCTTACTAGCTCGGACATTTGGAGCAATTGCAGTTGTTGTTTTTCTTTTCCTCTTTGGTACTTACCTTGTAGTCACCTTTTGTACTTGTGGATTTACTTTTGGAACATGCATGTGGGAATGGTTTATTTTTGGATTTACTTTCCTTTTTCCTTGGTGTTGTTGAGTTTCATCATCTTATCTCTCGATCCTATAAAATAAAAAGGGTAATGCCTTCCATTTGTGAGAAATTTCTATACCCTTGGTGCTAGTCGCCACTTCGAGACCTATTGAAGTCGGGTTTTGGGGGTCATTATCTCTCCTTCAACTTAAAGAAGGAAGGGTCTGGAAATATGATGACCCTTCCCTCATTTTTGGTGAAGGCGGGTCGTGACATATGCTATGTCATGTGCTATAATTGATGTCACCTATGCTCTAGTAATTACTTGTATATACCAATATAATCCTAGTGATATTTACTGAATTACTATGAAGAAAATTATTATGTTCTTGATATAGAATACGAATATGTTCTTTGAATTTGGAGGAGAGGATGAGCTCAACATAAAAGGTTACACTGATGTATGTTACAAAATTTATAGAGATGAAATACAATCTCAATCTAGTTTTATTTTTTCATAAATGGTGAAGTTATCACTTGAAAGGGTTCCAAATAGTCCACCATGGTAGACTCGACAATATAGGAGGAGTACATCATAATGTCATATGTTTTGAAAGAGTCCATTTAGATCAAGAAGTTTATATTTGAAACTGGTATTTTTTATAACATTGAGGGGGAAATCAAACTTTACTATGATAAAAAATGTAGCCATTTTCTAGGCTAAGTAACCTCGATCTCACAAAAAAACCTACATATCCTTCATAAATACCATATCGTATAGGATATCTTTGAGATTAGAGATATAAATATTTGATGGGTAAATATAGAAGAAAATGTAGCAGATCCATTGATGAATCCATTACCACACCAACAACATGAGGGTCAAGTTAAGTATCTTAGTATTTGATTACTAAGAGACTGGTGTAATGGTTTTTAAAGGAATTGTGATTTTATAAATAAAAGCAATCTCAATTTATCATTTATTCACATGTGCTATAATTTACTTTACATGAACAATCGAATGATAATATTTTGTCAATGTATGACTTTGAGCTTCCCTAATCGATGCTCATCACCGAGTATTAGGGGTTTTAATGATTTTTGAATGTTATAATTAATAGAATATTTTTCTCATTGTAATTGGTTTTCTATGAGATATGAATAATTGATTAATGAGTTAATAAGTCAAGACTTATTACTTGAACTGAGCCATTAGAGTATATGTCATGTAATATCATAAAGTTAGTGATATACTCCTGGGTGTATCCTTATTATGAATCCCTCTTACCTAAGCATGGTGAGATACGTATCACCAGAACCTTCATACTTTTATACCTTTCTTCCATAAGACTCGAATCTTAGATAATCAGAAGTTGGTTAGGTGTTTTTCTGATCCTTCCATTGGTTGGAGTTCAACCACGATGAAATTTTTCTACTTATGTGAAACAATAAATATAGCCCCTTGATTGAATCAGACTAAAGAAATGAATGGGAAAACTTAGTTGAGTCACATATGATGTTATTAACTACATAGATCAGGGACATGTGATCTACTCATCAGTTAGATGAATTACATCTGATGTTTTCATTGACCTGGTGAGTCTATTTCATAGAATTAGAAAATGATGATATACATTATACTAGATTTACATATTATATGTATAGTAGTCACTCGATGTCATGGAAAAAGATATTATATAAGTATACATATGATATATATGAAAAATATTATGGTGGATGTGTTTATATAAATATATGAATATGTTTATTGGGATCAAAATATACATATTAGTAGCTTTAGTAGTAGTAATGCTTTACTGGAGGCCACTATTCAATTGCTTTTAGGGAAATGATTTTCATATTTTTTTAATGCTAACAAGGTTATAAGGGTCACATATTTAGGCCTTTGGATAAAGAATAAGTTTTTGGGAAAATGTTTATTCCAAAATAAAGAGATTTTGATAAATTTTATCTGAAATAGTTTTTTTATTGATTCACAAAGAGTAGTGATTTTTTGTACAAATTTATATGGGATTTTAGTGACAGAATAAAATTGTTGGATATACACTAAAAATGGATGTATCATATCTTATGATATGGCCATGTTTTATGGTATGCTATGAATATGATGCATATCATAAGAAATGATATACAATAATTGTAATGAAGACTATGGGTTCTTCTATTTCCTACATGGTATCATGTGACAGGCATTATGATTTCTTAGGATGTGTATAAATCAATTCCACATACCCCTACACAATTTCTATCAGTTATATCTCAATGTGATTGAGTTATTAAATAATTAACATATTCACTGAAGTTTTCAATGAATAATTTACTCCAATAAGTTATAATATATGGGTTCCATGATATGGGGCCTGATTCAACCGACACTCTTCATTAAACGAAGAGTGTGCGTGAGAGATTATAAAAGGGATTATATTTCTTCTATTTAATTACCCTCATTGCATTCCATAATCTATAACTCAATGTTCCTTGTCTATTCATTAATATTTTAAAAATAAGGTTATATCCTCCTTTATAATGAATAATTATTCACACTCTGTGAATTTGTTTCCACTAGATAGTGTATTCCCATAGAAGAAAGATCCATACAATTTCATCTTTGGTGTCCATCAAATGTATTCTTTCGAGGATTAAAAGAGAGATTATTCCTTAATAAAGGTATGATTTTTTTAATTTTTATTAAATGTTTATTTGGTTGAATACAGATAATTCCATTCATGTGTTTATTCCATTTCCATTGATCATTTTATGGTCCCCTAAAATCCAGTAGAGACATCTTCTATGGATGATTATAGAGAATAAAGAAGCGAATAATAAACTAAATTCATTTGGTAAGAAAATTATCCTAATTGTAATATGTGGAGGAATAATTCACTGACGATGATAAAAATAATGAGCAGTGACCCCCTTATTCGTTAACACAAATCAGAGTTTCATGTAAGGAAAATAAAAATAATGAGAAGGATATCTTTGTCGGGTTTTTACTTAAGGAAACAAAGAACAACAACACATAAATTCTTGAAAGTGGGTGTTCATCCCACATGACTGGTAATATGAACATATTGAATAATGTGAAGGGTTTAAAGGATAGAATAATATGATCTATTAATGATGTAGACATACATATTAGAATAATTGGAGATACATGGATTGCTAGATATAAAATGAAGAATATAAAAGTATGTTTTTCGTGGATTTCGGTATAATATCAGGATTAGAAGTTAATTTTTTTGACTTGTAACTTGAGGAAGGTAAATCTAATAAATGAAAAAACTATAAAATCATTGATACATGAATAAAGGATGAATATAAATATCTATAAAGTGGAAAATAAGTAGAACACATGTCTCCTCATGGTGGAAAATGAAAATATTTTATTGAATTAGAGGCTTTGACACATTCACAATAAATGTTTAGAAAATATGTCATAGATTAAATTTGTGATTGATATTCCAAATCTTGATTGAGATATTAAGAAATCATGTGATTCTTTTATAAGAAGGAAGATGGTGTGAAATACATTTAGAATAAAGAAGATGAGGTATCAAAATTACACAATTTGGTCCACATTGATGTTTGTGGTACTATACCTCTAATGATAACTCATGAGGAAAGATATTTCATATTTTTTTATGGATGCATATAGTTGGATGGGTTTCATTATGTTCCTGAAAATAAAAAAAGTAAGTAATGTAATTTATTAAAATTTTCTAACGGAAAGTTGAAAATGAACCCGGAAGGTCAATCAAGATTTTATAATTAGATAATGACACACAATACACATTATTTAAAGAAAATTTATTTAGAGAAACATATTACCAAACATGAGGTTTCATTGATTAGGAATTCCTGAAATAATGGAGTTTTAAATAGAGTAATCGAATTATGAACAATATGTAGAATACAAAACTCATCGAGAGTGGTATCTCATGAAACTATAAGAAAAAAGTAGCTAAAGTGGTAGTATGGGATTCCATTAAATTCTATATAATTTATTTATTTATAATCCCTCTTTTTAACTAGGTTTAGTGGGAACCCTTACATAACCTGAAGGCCCAGAGGCATAAATTCTTAAATTATATGGCATGGATGACCATTTGCAGAAATACCTTATATATTTATTTGACTTGACAATATTAGAAAATCCCTTATCTATAACCTCTTCAAGTATATATCTAGTTACCCACCTGATATTTCTAATGGATTACAACTAATTATTGTTATATGGGATGATGGCGTGTCCTCCATATCCCTCCTTCAATCTTGGGTCCAATTTTCTCTTCCTGATGACTACTACTTCTTTGATTCATCATCCTAGAGTTTCTACAATAATGAAGACTTGATGAAATCCATGTCCTAGAGACCCTATATCCCAAATTCCCTTGATGTCTTGGATGATCTAGGTTTAAAAGGCCTAGTTATATCCTCAAGATTATGTGTATCAAATTCCATTGATAGCCTAAAGACCCTATGTCCTATCAGACCAATTATGCAGCTCGTAAGCCCAATTCCAGTGAATAGATCCACTACTACCACACTAATATAGTACCTTATATAGTACTTATACAGTACTATTATAGTAACTTTAGAAATAATCTCTCACCTATATTTTAACCCTGTTCTCTAATGAAGGTTGATAGTTGTACTACACACTCAAAATAAGGTTTTTATATATTAGGGATAAGATAACAACATACGAGAGGTGGAATAAAATAAAGGTAATACTACAAAACATTAAAATATTTAGAAGTGGATGTTACTTTTGGAACCAAAAAATGTATTCCATATAATTGTTAATGGAATCCATGATGTGGTTCTCACTCAGGTAATAAAAGTCATGTTTTGGAAGAAAAGTATCATTGTGCTTTTATAATATTCAAATAGGATATCCATGTACTAAATGATTTCTTAATTACTAAGATATAGAGAGTCCTCAAAAACATTTCCCAGTCTAGTGATGTAGTGTTGAGAACCTTCTATGGGGATTGGCCTATGTGTTTCATCCATTGCTAATGAAAATGTTTTAAAAACTATAAAATCCATTTATAAGGTCATTTTTGAAAAAAACAATTACCTTAGAAGACAACTTATATAGTTAAAATCCGTAATTAGGGGTGTACTTTGTTTTTTAGGATTTGAGTTAATAGCTTTTGAAGATAAAATGAACTCCTAAATCATAATTTAAGTTTATTTTAATTAAATATTCCTTTTATCATAAGTGAATATTGTCTAGATCATTGAAAATACATGGACCCAAAAAGAATTGAGAAGTGATTCATCATTTTCAATCAGATGGTGTGTTTCCTTGGTGATTGCTAAATAATTTAGTAGCTCTGTCATTTTTTAAGCCCAAACATGGAGATCCTTTGTGACTATCAACCCTTTAGGTGGCTAGATCATAATTTTTGGTCATGGAACAAAGTTCTAATGTGACCACAGGATAATTATGTGGCTGAGAACTCCTTTGTGATTCTATAATTAGAATCCTATGTGGACAAAATATTAGATTTTCACCCTATAACTAACTTATATATACATTATTTTTACCTATATTCATTATTTTGAATATTAAGAAAGTTATTATCACATCATAAATTTTCTTTTTTGTGACATAGAATGTGATAATGTCCCATGAGTAACTATCAAACTGAATGGTCATGGAAGTTCCCCATTATGATGAGACCTAGAAGTTAAATGAAAATATTCTTGAATATATGTTCTACAATTGGATGAAATAATTTAATAGGACACAAAGGATACAAGCTACCAAGGGTGATGAATCATAAGATACTATTACACTATTTCATGGTGTATTCTCTTAGTAATTTTTAAAGCAGGTGATTATAAGAACATGACCCGCCAGTATAAAATGCAGATTTATATGTTTTATTGGATATTATTATATATAGGTGTGTATATTAATCCTTATAATTAAATATTATTATTAATGAATATCATGAGTTGTTTAGTTTGATGTGTCGACCAAAATTGTGACATTATATGTTTGTGGGAAGGAAAGTATGTTGGGTGTGTCATGAGTGATACTATATTAATGAAGAATGACTGAAATGATTTATCCCTTCTATTATTTAATGGAAGTTGATATCCAATGCCCTTTTATGGAAATTGAATAGGCTAATTAAATCGATGACCACAATTTCTATGGGTAGGTTCATTTTTGGAAATTCAATGAAAGGTACATCAAGCACATAGGTTGATGACACCATCATGAAAAGAGTTTGATTAGAGATATCATGTTATGGGATTATATTAGATAGTGAGAATTCACATGAGGTTTTTTCTGCCTCCAAAGTGGCGTGTGTATGGGGGATGCATAAATGGCACAATAAGGATCATCACCCACCCCCTTTTTCCATAGATAGGGGATCTCATAGAATTTACCATTCCTTTTTTTCAACACGTTCAACATCATTATCATTTAAAGAAGGTTGAATTAAACTTGTGGGTAACTTTTGATCCCAGTGGCTGATTGCGTGGGGGTCAAGCACTCATGAAATCAGTCCTTCTAAGATATAAAATCCTCATATGGTCTCCAATAGGTTTCTTCATGGAGAAAATAATTCCCAATGACCTTGGTATCTAGGATTCATAGACCTTATTTCCAAAGGTAGGCACTCATCGGCTGATGATTTGGCCAATGACACTTAAGGGCACCCTTGGTCGATTGGATGAGAGGTCAGGATCACCGCACCCTTCCAGGGGAGAATTGTTACCTATTCCAAGACTCACTTATATATTTCAATTGTGTTTATATGTTCGTGAATACTTGGTTCATTCCCAAAGAGTGTTTCCCCGGGATACCCTTGGATTGAAAAATTGTCGTAGGAAAGCATGTGTTTGATGCCATAGAGGTGATGCTGAATTAGCCATATTATAAGGTGATCTGGAGTTTATTGTCATCCATGGGGGGTGGAAGGTGACTTGATGTGGGTACCAGGCCCACAAGGGGGGAGTCCTATGTATCATCAGGAGAGGAATCAGAACACACATAGTTCAGATTGTATGGGTCTTATGCATAAGAGCTTCCCATTTGATAATCATGATTGGGTGGACCCTCTAGGGTTGGACACCCATTCAAGATCAGGCCTTCTAGAAGGCATCCTACTTATCCTATTTTGAGAAGGAATCAGAGTTATTGTTGTTCAAAATGTGTGGGGATTACACATGGGAGCTTAACATTTGATAATGATGGTTGGGTGGACCCTTTATGAATGGGAACCCATTTGAGCTTGGGCCTTCTGGAAGGCATCCTACATATCTTGATTTAATCAGGAACCAGAGTTCTCATAGTTTAGATTCACATCGATGTTTTAAATCTTACAAACCTCTAAGACTATGTGATTCATGATTGATGTGAGAAACAATAGGATGTAAAAGATTCAACAATGCACATGCCTCTTCCCTTGTTGGTGGGGGAGGAAGAGCCCATGGCGGAATAGGCCGGGGCGACTGTGGGTGAGGGAATGGAGAAACAAACCCTTTAATGTAATATTACATTATGGGTCATGTAGAACAGTCTTAGAAGATTGGGGACATACCTCAGTGGGAGGGCCCTAGAATATCATGTGAGGTATACTTCAGTTTAAAGTCATATAGGGTGGATGATGATTAAATTAAGGATAATCATATTGGGATGTTCTAATATTCCTCAACCATGAGAGGAAATAAATGCGAAAACCATTATTTTAGAGGATCTTGGATCAAGATAAATGATATGGGTCATGGAAACCATTTAGGCGTACAGAGGTAGGAGAGGACTCTCCTGAGGATGAATTTTCATTTGGATGACGACCATTTTTTTGGGGAAAAATATGCAGAGACGTCGGGGTATGATGTGCATAATCATGCAGAGGTGTCCTCAGGACACTGGACTTCCCTATATGATGGACGAAGAGTTTTATGAAGATCCTAAATCACCTGGTATACTATATTTTAATGTCATATATCTTGGACGTATACCGTACAATTTAATGTCATGTGGTTAGGAAAAGTACCATACAGTTTAATGTCATGTCGTTAGGACTATAACTCAAAGTTTATAGTCATAAAGTTTGGACTGTTTTGAAGGATCCATTATTAACTAGAGGATAATTTTGCTAAGATGTTCTGACATGCCTCAAACAACAGAGGGAAGGAAGGTGTAAACCATTAATCTAGGGATTCTTGGATTAAGATACATGATATGGGGCATGGAATCCATTGAAGCATAGAGAGGTAAGAAAGGACTCTCCTGAGGATATATTTGCCTTTGATTGGAGGCCGTCTTGTGGGATTCATATTCAGAGCTTCCAAGGCATGAAGTGCATAGTCAAACAAAGGTGTCTGCAGGACACTGACCTTATACTTTTGATGGCCATAGAGGTTTATGAGGATACGAAATCACCAGAGACACAGAGTTTGATGAATGGAAAGGATGTGTTTAGGAATTTAAGAAACATTTAGGCTGTGATTTTCCTTTGAGTTATGGTTCAACCTAGCATAGGAGGAAAGTGATAGGGATTTTTGGAGGTGCATGCAGAATGTATCTGCTCATGGTATTTAAGGGATAGATGTTTAGGCAGCATAAGGGTACAATGGAAAATGTCCTCGACACAGCTTGAAAAGTTCCCAGTTAGACCCTCCATTTTTATTGGGTTAGTGAAGGTAGCGAAGGGACCGACCCGGAGGGTTGGGACCACATCCCCAATGGTATGGACCGATGGGCACGAATAGTTTTCCACATAAGGTTGTTCACATAGGAGCTGGTCACATAGGAGCATCCACATAAGAGCGGGCCGTGTGTCTGTTCGCGAAGGGGCTAGCCGCATAGGAGTAAGTTGCATAGGATGGTACACAGAAGAGTTGGATCCCTACGATGGTACGCGGAGGAGTTCTCTGCGAACTTTCTTCCACAGATGGGCGTCCATGAACCGTCTTCCACATATGGGCATCCGCGTACCATTTTACACATATGGGCACCGGAGAACCATTTTTATTATATTTTTTATTGGTTCGCTAGTTGGATGTAGAGGGTCTTCCAAATATGATTCATGGGGAGGACTTTCAAGAAATTATTTCTGCATATGGTTTGTGGGATGGAGTCCCGTGAACTACTTCAGATGCAGGATGGAGTTCTGCAAACTGCTTTGGGTGTGGGAGAAATTTCTCTCACACCCTCTACATTATTTATCCACTTTTCGCTCATCCCAGACCTCTCTCCCCATCCTTCTATATATCAGTCTCCCATAATTTTTTTCATACATCTAATGTGATGCCTTTATAGAAAATCATAGGGATGATATCTACTAGGCACACGACACCATTTGCAGAGGCCCATTAAAGAAATATTCTAACCCGTAGAAAAATCAGTTATCCAAGGTTTGTAGAGGCTTCAGTTCATGATAATGGTTTGCAGAACCCTTCCCGTTCGATTAATCCGAAAACCAATGTGTTCATGGAACAATACGCAGACGGTCTTCTGTGCAGAACTCCTTTAGTTGATGTGGTTTTCCTTTTTTACTGGCCATCGCTTCGTAGGCAGCGGTTCAAGGACCATCCCGCATACCTGGCGGTTCGTGATCTATCTTCTCCGCATACGTTTTCTGGTGATAGTACATGAGCCACTTGAAAACATTAATTTCTTCCAGTTCCTTCAAAGAGATGAAACTCAATTTTAGTCCCCTCACCTTGATAGACTTATACAATTGCTTGATTCCTTCTGAAAAGCGATTGCAGGTGTATTTCTCTCCTTGGAGTAATTTTCAGGACCCTATAAGGTTTCATGTCTTTATGACATTTACTTCTTTCTATAGGGGTTCCTTGACATGTTGTAAGATGATAACCTTGAAATTTAGATGGTTTCACCCAATATCACTGAGAAATGGGACTAGAGGACCATGCACTAAGCATATCTAAAATCATAGTTAAATTATATTTTGAATTTAAAAAGTTATAATAAATATTATTCATACCTTATGTTTTAAAAATTATTCAAGGTTGGTTGATCACTAAGATTTAATTAGGAGTTATTCAGAATAATCAATGTATGAGTTAAATAATAAATTAATATTTATTCAAATGAATTAGTGAATATAATATTTATTATATTTATCAAAAAATAATACAGTAATATTTATTTAGTAAATAAATAGTCATTATTCAAGATTCAATAAATATCAATGAGTATAACCATATCAATTCTAATGGGCTGGTTAGAAATGATATATTAAATATACTTTTAATAAATTTTAATTAATTTATTTAAAAAGTGACACATATTTTTTCCTAGGTATTACACATTTCAAGAAAATAATATTATTTTCTATATTATTATTAAATATGGGGTTCACTAAGGAAGATGGAATTGGATAAGAGAATATGTGAAATTACCAACCCCAGCTTTATTATATAAATACCTGGTTATTTAACTTTCATGGGTTAGTTGATTATTGTGAAAAAAACCTAAGAGACAATTCTATCATGGTGTAAGAGATAAACCTCTTAATAATGCACTCAAGATCTAGATCACAAATACTCCTCCACTTTTTCAAGACATCAAGAGAACTTAACAAATCTTTTATTCATGAATAGATTCTTGCTACAAACAATGAATGATGATGCAAGTGATCGAGATATACCATGATAACACCCATTGATTCTGTGATGATGTTTTATGATTTTGGAGCATGTACGGATCACTGCAAGAGAGATTCTACTATTGGAACCTAGGACGCAATGATGTCATGACTAGAGTAACCAAAAATATCATCAAAAAAGAAATAATTACATGATAAGGTAATTCTAAATCCATCTATAAATTAACTATAAATTATATGTGATGTTCCTTCCTTATTAGTTAGAACATTCATATGTTAATTAAAATTTTATTTAATTCCATCAATAATGATTTTATTCATCATATACATCTCATATTATTCATTGATTATGACAGAAACCAAGTTGGCTATACCCACTAAGAACTTCTGATATTCCCAAAACCTTCAACTGGTATCTAAGTGGTTAAATAATTAATTTATAATTATTTATTAATCTTTGATTGATTATATGCATTTTATATTAGTTTTTTATTAAAGTATTTTTATTTATTTTAATGTGAATGTTGAATTCTTCTCTTATCCTTATTTATTCCCAATAATATAACCAATAAAAGGTTAATTTTACTCGAAGAACATCTAAAGAATCTATCATAAGATACTAAGATTTCTATCTTGATAACACAAGACTATATGGTGTGTAGACCATTGATACACGTTGTGTACCCATGTTCATTTTATAAATTAAAATTTTAATGAATTCTTATCATCATGCAATAACTACATATGGGAAGAATTAAATGTTGACTGTGTGTTGACAATACCAAGATGGAAAAAATTTTGACATAATATATTCTATGCGACCTACTTATAAGACGTATAGTCCACATGTTTTAGGGGAAACAATGTGGTCCAAGCCACACCATGCATTTATTTCATGACACAAGGAATGAAAAACCATGAAACATCAAGGATACAAGGCATATAACTAGAGTACACACCATGTACCACATACACATCTGTGGCAAAGAAAATGCCTTGTCCCAAGGCACGTGTGACAAACATGGGAAAAATACATTAAATATCTATATCCCAAGTACACACTGTGTAATTTACTATACCTCGTGTGAATAATTTTACATGGAAATAAAATTTTATGATATACTTAATCATAATCAGCATGTGTTTGTGAATAATTTATTTACAATAAAAACCATTTCATAGGGTTATTAATTATATATTATATTAATTTTTATGTTAAAATTATAAACATCAATATATGTATGGTTTTACTTATATTATACTTCATGTGCATTAATAGAATCACATTCCACATAATTTACATATGAAGATGCATCATTTACAAATAAAATAAATTTTATTATGTGTAAATTTTATCTTAAAAACAGTTAATCACATAAATAAAGTCTACTTATTATTAACAAGGATGTAATAAGATAAAATAAGGAATTCACACATAATGATTAAAAATCCCTCAAATTAAAATATTATGTCACTATATCCATCCATTACTTATTTTAGAATTAAACCAATAGATAATATTGTTTTATCCAACCCTATTTTGGAAACTAAAATTTAATGGGGTTTTATAAAGAAGTTTTTAGGATGACATAACCAATTTTACATCAATAAGAGTAGTCTTAACAAGACCTGGTGTAAATTTGGAGGCAAGTGTTATGGAAATCTACATTAAAGATTTCTAGATTGAGGGGTTATGTCAATGGATTAATGAACTGTGAGTTAATATATATGGAAAGTTACACCAACCTATATACCTTCATACATATTAAAAATACCTATTTAGGGTCATGATAAGGTTCATAATGATCCTTTCCACTAAGAATATTCATGTGATGGGATATTACAAAACAACTTGAATGGGATATTGGTTTTCGAAAAAATAGAGGGAGATCAATAAATTGAGAATTTATTATATAATTTTTAATCTAGATAAAGTATAAATATTCTACACTTATTTAATTATAGAAATGGAAATCCACATGAATTTGACTATAACATTGCGATCTATACTAGAGAAGGATTACCTTCCTAACTAGCTTGAATTTACAGGAATTGTATAGGATATTTTGCATTATACTATGTTGTTAATGGTAATTATGTGTAATTAAAACCCCATTTCATGAGTTTGTTGATACAGATGCTAGAGAGGAATAAGTATGTATCTACCCAAAACATACAGATGATACAAAAAATGTCCATTGTTTCATGTTATTATCCATGTTTAGTGATTTTATAAAGAAACACGAGGATATGGATGGATATAACATCACGTACCACCTTTACGATCATTATCAAGGGAAGGTGGGACTAGAGAGATATTTGATCTCTAATTCACTATTAACATGCAAGATTAGAGAGTTTGTGTTAGTTGGGACTCATGTATTCAAGATGATTAGCTATATAGAGAGCTTATACATCTCGTGTTTGAAGAAACCTGATGAGATGTGCAAAGTTATTATTCTATCATAACAACCTAAAGGATATTTTAGATTCATTGTGAATTATAAAATTAGCAATAGTGATAAGACTCTTTCAAAAAAATTTACATTGATTCAATAAGTTGACAAATACTTGGGGTGTGAAAGACCATCAATCCTTTTGTTGAATTAGAAAAGGATTAGAAAGGGACCCCAAGACTCACACCAAGTCAAAGGATCGTGTGCACCAACCTTCCAAGAATAATAATATCCAATGGAAATAAAATGATCAAAATATGGTATGTTTTTAATATGGTATGTTAGGACACTAAAAGAAGAGATGTACCCAAAAGAAATTTGATTAATATTTAGGTATGTTCATTATCATGTTCAATCATTATATATCTCTACATTGGGTAAGAGATATTTCTTTTAGTGCTCACATATTCATCCAAATACATGAACCAAGTAGATTTTTGAAGATTTCAAGAGGAGAGCTGGATCTTCTGGAATCCAGTGGAGAATGAAATATTGTATTAGCTATAGGAGACTACCACCTATCATTTTACCCATGAATGATCATAGTTTTCATGATTTTTAATATATACCAAATGTTACAGTAAATATAATTTCTATATCATTCTTAGATATTGATGGTTTTATTTTCAAGTTTGGAAAAAAGAGATGTTTTATTTACAATGGAAACATATTTTATTCTATGTCTCATTTAAATATCAGTATTTATGTATTATATTACCAAAAATAATTATTTTCAATTGATATCGAATCAAGTTCACATAAATAATTTCCCACCCAATAGTGGAATCACTATCTCAGTTATGTAAATGTTAAGCATATGAAGAATCTCTATTAATATGGATATTTAGACTCATTTGATCGAAATAAACTTGACTAATATCATTATTCTTTTCAAGGAAAGATGAAAAAACATTCATTTAGTAGATAGTGTGAAATATCCACAGTGATTATTGAATTGATAGACACTGATGTGTGTGGAAATTTTATAGTGGAAGCTATAAGAGAGTATTCATACTTTATAACTATTACTGATGACATTATTATATATGATTGTGTGTACTTGATTAGGTATAAGTCTGAATCCTTTGATAAATTCAAAGTGTTAAAAAATTATGTAGATAACATAGTTGGAAAGAATATAAGTAAGCTTCAATCTGATCAAGGTGCTGAATATCTTAACTAAGATTTTATCAACTTTTTAATCGTGTTTGGAATTCTATCTCAACTCAATTCACCTTATAAACCATAGTGGAATGGAATTAGTTGATGGATGGACCACACCTTTCTTGAAATGGAAATTTTGAGGATGAGTCATGTAGATCTTCCATTTTCCTTTGGGTGATATGAATTATATATTGTGACATACAGACTAAGATATGTAGCAACTAAAGTGGAAAATGAAATACCATAAAAATTAATGTATGGGTGGAAATCTATGTTATTGAAATTATATGTATAGGGATGAGAGGAGTTTTTTAAGATCACCTATAGAATCATACTAGAACCATAGGGTAAAAAGTGTTTCTTAATTGGATATCTCATGGAAATAAGGGGATACTATCTATACAACCCATTAGATAAAAAGGTAACCATAGAAAGACATGCCATACTTATTGAGGGGGAGAACATCCTAAATAAGGATAGTGGGAGAAAGATTGAATTTGATGAATTTGATGATGAAGATAAATAATATTTGGTATAAGAATAAATACAATTGGCCCCCAAGGAATATTTTTTTCTTGAATAATAAGTATTGAGTAGGAGAACCAAGGAGGTTATGGAACAAAAAATATATGGTTTTCTAGTCACTAAGGATGGTGACTCATTATTGGAAAAAAATGATGATACTTTTTACTGAAAAGAGATAGTAGAGAGATGTAAAGTTGTAATACATAAATATTCCATGAATTCTAAGATGGATTCCATGTATTAGAATCACATTTGGGTTCTGGTCAATCCACTAGTTGATGTGGATATTTTTGGGTGAAAATAGTTATTCAAGATAAAAAAATACATGGAAGGTCATGTGAATACCTATAAAGAAAAACTAGTGAATAAAGGGTTTAAATAGTTTCAAGGCATTAACTATGATAAAATATTTTCTCTAGTAGCCATGTTTAGATCCATTGGATTTATTGTTATAATAATTTTCCCTAAATATGATTTTTATCCAATATATTGATGCGGTTGTTAGTAGTAAAGACCCTATCACATTATATTGTGATAATAATACAATAGTAAATCTCAAAAAGGATCCTAGGTCACAAAAAAAACCCATATTGAAGAAGTATAACCTCTTGAAGGAATTTTCTTATAGGGTTGAAGTTGTGGTGAGAATATTTTCCATGTAATAGAATGTGGAAGACCCCTTGAATAAATCCTAAACTTAGAAAAATCATGAATATCATTTGAGAACTAGAGGAATGGAGGTTATTACCTGTTTTATCTAGTTAAAGTGGGATTGTATTGTATTTGGTGCCATAAAACCAACCCATATATAATTTATGATTACATGTATTCATTGTTTTGAATATTAATAAATTTAATATAATATTATGATTGTTCTTGTATGTGACATAGTATGTGATAATTACTAACAGTAACTTCCACAAAAAAAGGTCATAACAGTTCCCTACTATGTTGATAACCTAGGATTCCCATTAAAATATTCCTAAATACATATTCTATAGTTCGATAATATCATTGAGTGGATGAAAATTATATAGGCTATTCAAGATGGAGACTTATAGAACTTTGATACAATATCTCATAATGTATGCCCTTAGTAATTTTCAAAGCAAAAGATTATTAAAACATGAAATGCTAGTAGAAAATATTTATTTATAAGGGTTATTAGATGTTTTATCTGAATACATGTGTACTGATACTTGTAATTTAATTGAAGGAAAATCAGGGTTCATGTACTTTGGGTGTGATATGAGAGATACTACATTAATGAATAATGTGAGAAAGGATTTATCCCTTATATTCTTTAATGGGTTTTGATTATTAGGAAATTTTATTAGAATAGAACAACATAATTAAATTTATGGACATAGTGTTCTATAGGCATGTTCATTTCCAAAAATTCAAAGAAATAGATATCAAGTACATAGGTTGATGACATTAGTATACAACCTAATTGATTAGAGATATTATTCTAAATAGATCATATTACACATCAATAATTTTTATATGTTTTCATATCATTGCAACATTTATTTCTTTATGTATGGATTCCATGAAATATTTTTAGTTACGAAACATATAATTTAGGCAGTTCCACTTAATTCCACTAAGAAAGGGGTCTAGAGGGCCACACACTAACAGTATCCAGAATCTTAGTGAAACTCTATTTTGAAATTACCAGGATAGAATATATATTTTTCCCATCTTGTGGTTTAATAATTATCTAGGTTGTTTTATCACCAAGATTTAATAACAATATATTCATATGAATATATATACATGTTAAATAATAAATAAATATTTATTTTCTCAATATTTAGTATATAGAAAATTATCAATGAATAATGAAGTAATATTTATTTGTTAAATAAATAGTCATTATTCAAGATTCGGTAAATTATGAGGAGGATAAATAGATAGAGATTAATGGTTCGATTAGAAATGATATATTACATATCATTTATATAAATATTAATTAAATTATTTAACAAATGATATTCAATTATACATAGGAATTTCACATGTTAAGAAAATAATAATAATATTTATATTATTATTAGACATGACGTTCTACAAGGAATAAGGAATTGGATAAGGTCCTATGTGTAATCAAAAACCCTAAACATTATATATAAATATCCATTTATATCACTTTCCAAGATTATCCACTTTTTGTGCACAATAAACCTAAGAGAGAATTATCTCAAGCCCTAAGATAGAAACCCCTCAAGAATGTGATCAAGAACTAGAGTGACAATCCTCCTCCACTCTCTCAAGACTTTGAGATAATCATAGGAATATTTTATTTATGAATATATACTTGTTACGATCAATGAAAGATAATTTAAGTGATTAGGATAAACTATGCTATCATTTGATGATTCTATGATGTGATTCTAAAATTTTGGAGCATGTGTGGATCACCTATAGAGGAATTATACCCTTGGATCCTATGATATAAATATGGTATTCCAAGAGTATTCAACCACATCATCAATAAAGAAATAATTAAATGAAAAGGTAATTGTAAATATATATATATATATATATATATTAATTATAAATTAAATATGATGATCCTGTATTCTTGGTTCCTGAATTCACATGTCAATTGAGATTTGAATTAATTACATTGTTCATGATGTTCCTCATTATCTACCACTAAAATTATACATTGATTATGAAAAAATCAGAGTTGGATATGCCCAAAAGGTGCTTATGCTATACCCAATACCTTCATAGAAGACTCATATGTGGTCATGCTAATGTTTTAAAAGTGAAGAAAGATTTTTATACTGTCATGAGTATTTTATATGTGATAATAATTCCAAATATCATGGAGTGGTAAAATACATGGATTTTATTATAAATAAACTCCACATTTTTCATTTCAATATGATGGATATTTTTAGAGGCTTTGAGTATGGAAAATGGAATATTTTCCAAGAAAATATTTTAAAAGAAGGTATTTGGAGAATAATAATCCCATATAGACTTGAAATACATGTCTAAATATAGATAACACCCACCATGTGATAAAATTTATGGTAATGTCTCCTTTATGTAAACAAATCATGGTTTGGTATGCATAAGAACTTCGGGATGATCTCTATCTCTCCCACATAAATATTTCATGGAGGGTTTTCCACTACCGAATTTTTTTTGGTGGAAAACCATAAACCTCCATACTCCATAGAAGACCCCATCCATTTGTATATAACAAATCTTATATGAAATTTGTTCTTCTTAAAGTGCATGTTTACCTATTTCCAATGATCTATATCTATATAATATTTCACATAGGGAAACATACTTCATGAGATATTTATTTTGTGGATATAAAATCTCCCTTCTACGAAAACCATCTGTAACATACTAACCTAGGAACCAATCAAAGGTTCCTAAGATTCGGTGGGCTATATGTCCTGAAGTGTGCCTCCCCATACGCTAAAAGATACTAACTAGTAGTTAGGGCCTAGGGTGTTTCAGTGGAGATAGTATTCCCTCTTGTCAGGGTATAACACAATAGATATAATAAAAAGTTAAATAGTGGAATCATGATAATAAATGAATAAATTGATATTGGAAGATAAGTATAAACATCCATCAATAATAACTAACTCAAATTCTGAAAACTGAATCATATACATAATGATGATAATGTAATTTCATGTTTCTAAAAAATTTGAAATAAGGTACACATGGAAGTAGACTATACTTGTTATAAAAAAGAAGTAAAAGACCAAAAACTATCCAAGAATCCTTAGCACTGGGACGATTATCATTTACCATGCTCCATCCTAATCCAAACAATTAGGATATATTGTCCAAAGTGGGTTCTTCTTTTTATCAACACCTACATACATATAATCAACCTAGGTACCAATGGAAACCCTGATAGGGTGGGAGATAAATCTTAGTAGGCCCCCACCAACTACATATATTCAAATCCAATCTATTAATATAAACTGAATAGTGTGTATGTATATATAAAAGTAAAAAATTATATGATAGTAACTAATACATACTTCAGCCACATCTAGAAATGTCTCTGAACACAAGCGCATTAAATTAATTCATTTAAGTACAATTTATATAAATAAGTCTTTTGAGATTTAAAAAACACTAATAATATATCATGATAATAATAAAATAGTATCCAATGTATAACCAAGGCATCCATGACCTCAGGGGTCAACCAACATAAAGTAGTAACTCATGCAGTATGGAAGTAAAGGCTTCTGAGTGTAATCTAAGGGGAATTACCCAAGGCATTACACTATAGATAGTTATAACTGAGTCTAAGGATATCTTCCAAGGTAAAATAGGCTAAGCATGACTGGGCCTAATTGGCTGAATCCATCATGCCACATATCTGAAGACATCAAGTCAGATATAAGGAGTTTATCAAAGGTATACTAATATTTAGAAGATAGTGAAAGAATCCTACAATGTCCTTCTAGGAATCCTCTAGTAGACAAGGACCATGTTTCTAAGTGGTTATATCTCGTGGAAATTGGATCCTAAAATTTGAATGGTGTCATAAGAGTGCTCAAGGCATTTCCTTGATAATCTAAGGATGTCTCAAGTATTACCACTCATATAAAGATTAAAAGTATCATATGTAATAGGAACCTTATATATAATTCATTATTAAATTTAGGCTATATAATTGTCATTGAATTTAATAATTTTGTAGGATTATTCCATTTACATTCATATTAAGTGAAAAGGATAATTAAAACAAGGAACCAATTACCAATTATGTTATAAAAATTTAGTGGGTTCATTACATTGAGGATATGTATCCTTCTAATACTTTGATTCCATACTCAATCAATTCGTTCATTCCATTACCTTCCATCAACATGACAAGGTGGGATAAGGACATGAAACCATAATCAATTCATTTATAATTAACTAAGACAATTGATATCTATAAATATATTTTGCCTTCAACATTTAAAAGGTTTATTAATTATTTGGAACACTTACCTTAGAAGGGTTAAGTGATAATTATACTATAAACATAGGATAGCCATAGAAAATTCACAATTCATTTAATTTAAGAAGGCTTACCATTAGAATCGTCAGGACAGACACACAAAAAATTTATCAAATAAACTCACATGGGTTACCAATGCATAATTAGGGAAGCACCCTACTAGGGGTAGAAGGAGGTGAGGTCATAACCTCCAACAAAATTTTGATGATACATAATAAATGATCTAGAATATGACCATAATGTTTATAAGAATGGTATATGAAATTAATAATAAGTTCCTAATAAAATTATAATTCAAACAACCATAAAATTTTATAAAATGGAGATACTTGATAGATGATTCATAGACATACTACTTCAAGCCTATATCACTCTCCTCATCCAGTATCAGACCTTATTTTCGATTAGATTAGAATAAAATTGAAGACATATCAACATCATGAAAATATGGCATATTATCCGACATCAAAATAGCTCTGGTGGGGAGATGAGAAATGAAAAATGGAGAAAGATGAATGAAGATCTTACATTGTAACGACCCTAAATTTTGAATAAATCTTGTTTCCTAATTTTGTGTGTTATTTTATTTTTATACTCAACAAAACTGTTTCATTTGATAACATGAGTATAAATAAAATGAGACCGTTGGGTTTTGACTGTTATATGACCATTGGTCAATATGACCGTTGGAAACTAAATGTTGCGATTATTGTCTCTAAATACAAGTGATATTGGTTAATTAATATAGAAAGAAGATTTGATGGCCTCATCCAGTAGTCTGGCCCAATAAAAGCCCATCTAACAGAACTTAGGAAGGAGGTAGCACCACTGGGCTTTTCTTTGGACCAAACCCAAGCCGAACTTTATCGTGTGAAGCTAGAACAAAATCTCCTTTGCGAGAAGTTCAAACTGATAGAAATTACTACTCGTGTAATGTTGGCTAAGCCACCCTCAGATTCTCTCACCTTAGCACACCTTATACTTAGGTCATATGCTATGGTTATAAGGCACTATGTAAGGAGACCGTAACTGCTTTGTGTAATCCTCTAAGATAAATAAAAATGTGTTTTCTTTTTATGGAGAAGTTTTTAAATTTTCAAATGTCCGGATAAATGTAGGTTGTATATTTTTGATGAGTTTGAAAGAAGGATATTTTAAAATATTTTTGTAAACCTTAAATAATTAATGATGTGTAATTATTTTCAAGAAATGGCCTTCTGCAAATGTGTTCAGTAAGAAATTTGGAGTCTAATAAGATCAACTTAATTTTTGTTAAATAGTAATTTATGAATATTGATATTACACTTAGGATTAGTAATGTGACAAAATTTATTAGTAATATCACTTAAAGAAAGTATTAATATAATATAGGTACCTTGATTAAGTAATGTGATTCAATAAAATAGGTAAATAACTTTTTCAGAAATTATTAGTCAAGTATTAGTTTTTTCGGGTGAATAATGTTTTTTAATTAAAAAATAAATAAAAAATATTTAGAAATTTTTTTTTATAAAATGGAAATTATTTTTGAATTCAGAACATCGATATTATGTTAAGGTATTTTTTGGGGATTTTTATGAAAAAGTTGAATTTTCAGTGAATAGTAAAAATACAGTTTTAGGGTTTCGGTATGTTTAATGACATCATAACTGCATCATGATGATTTCATGAGCTATTTTAAGGGATGATCGACTTGGGAATAGTAAGATAATGTATGAGGTGTCCCAAGTGGCCAAAACCATGAGGAAATACCACTTTTTTTGCCAATACCACCAATGAGGTATCCCTTGGCCATTAATGCATTGTCCCCTCACTTCCCCTATAAATACCAAGCCATTCTATCATCCTTTCCATTCCAAAATCCTCCTCAATAATGTTCTGGTATCCTTACCTCCCAACGAGTCCTCCCAAGGTGCCCTCAAGCCTCCCAATATAAAGACTCAGCCTTAAAAATTACATAATATTGAATTAAATGAATAATTCATGTTGAGGATCTTTTCATGTTTAGAGTTTTAGAGAGTTAGGCCATAACTATTACATTTCAAAATATTACAATGTAGAAAAATCTACTCAGTTTCCATTTTTTTAAAAAAAACATGAACTCTTGAAAAAAAGAGTCATGTCTAGTTCCATGTTTAAATGGCATGACTTTTCCTTGATCCCATCCTTGACCCTATTCCACTTTATGTCCTGTGAAAAACATTTAAAAACTTGGGATAAGCATAAAAAGATCAGTTATGGATACACAGAGAAATAAAAACAGTTAGTTTTTCAAAACAATAAGTACACCATGAATACTTTAACATAAGTAATACTTTTCACCTTTATTAATTAGTAAATACTCTTCACTGAATAAAAGATCATTACTTACCTTTTTATAACCAAAAGATAACCATAAAAACCATATAATGAACACATAACATATAAAGGTAACTTGGGACATAAACATACTTAAATGGAATAACCATAAAGTCGACTTCCACACATATCACTAAATGGAATAGCCATACGGAAGACTTCCATACCCAATGTAGTGAAGGTTATAACGTAACCACCCATCCTGGTATTCACGGCACCACCCGTCATTTGGTTTATCACGTAGCCACACGTCAAATGTCCAAGTACCATTATAAAATCAACAAATATAAAGGAAAGAAAACATTTCCACATTTCAATAACAATATATTACATAAATATATTGACATAACAAATCCATTATCAAAACAATTTTTAATACCAAAATACATAAAAGAGTATATGGTATTTATTTTCCTTTAGAAAAACATTACGGCTTGTTGAGGAAGCCAAAGATCAAATAATACTCGTGGAGGAGAAAAAGATCGTTGTCACTACTTATGTTAAAAAGAAACATAGTTTTTTTGTCATTTAGTAAAATGCTTCATAGAAAAATATTCCATTTGAAAAGTCAAGGGTGTTTATACAGCGTATAAAATAAAGTCGTGTATTAAAACAAAATATTCCTCAATGAAAGGAGTTTTAGATGAAGTCCCTTACCTCGTGTCCAACTTGACTCGATCGTTCTTTAATCTCCTGAATAATAAACTAAAGTTAATTTATACTTGCTCAAGAACATTTTCAAGTTTATTATTCCTTTTATATAACTTATTACCATGTTATAAACATTATGTAATCATTTAAGTTAATAACATTCATTTTGTCGATATTTGGTACTTGAGTCAAAAATGAACACCTTATATTTATAAGTTTTCCATGTGGTCAATAGTCCACTCTATCCAGATTAATATTCATGATTTAAATATAATATATATAATATATATTCATTATATACATGTATTTATAATAGTACATAACATTTGGAGGTAAGAAATGAAATGCACTGTTCATGGAGAGGGTAAGCCATACGTACGCATGAACGCTATTTTCATTTCTATTTATTATTTTAATGGAATTAAAAAATAGTGATACATAGGTATATTATAATTCAATTATAATATCAAATATAATATCATTAACTCTATCCTTTATACATCCCACATAAGGAATTAACGAATCAAATCACTTTGAGGGGGCAGTAGTCCGCACTTCCTCAAATTAGATTATCGTATTTACCCACTATAGAAACTATAAAGGCATGATATAAAAAGGTAAGTAAAGAATCATAAGGAAATAATAAATATAATATATATCATATATAAATACAGTGCCATCATAATGGCCACCATGGGAGGTGGTAAGATGTAATTGAACAATCATCATTTCGTGAGGCCTTAGTTTTCTATCCACAGAATCATTATGTTCTTCATCCATTAGATGGAGGTGTGTGTAAGTGTAGTTCTAATACTTATCATAACAAAATCCTAGTATATTGAGGATACTGGTGTTGTTACAAAATAAAGGAAATAAAAAGTGTTTAGGGGTTGGAGAAGTAAAATAAAAGAAAATAATTTAAGAGAAACCGTTACCTTTAATTTGGGTAACTCTCTTTGGTTTGAACTGAAGGACTTCTTGTAATTCCTTCATCCTAAGTTAAGTCTTCTAGGAGGAGGATACAGATGTAGGGAGTGTAATTGGGAAGAGTTTGGATGAGCCAAATGGCTTTAGAGGTGTGAATAATCGGTTATAAGTGGTCTTCTTTTATAAGGGAGAGGAGGGCTCTTTAGGAATGTGTGAAAATATTATTTTATTATATAATGATATTCGGTTTCTAATGGTACAAAAATAATTATGGTCGAAGATAAGATGACTCCTAATCGAAATAAAATCATCCAATCATAATTGGACATGTTGAGGATAATATTTTAATAATTATAATCTTATTTATTTTAATCATTTATTAATGATGTAAAAACTGCATCATTATTGTGTCATAAATATTTTAATTTATTTGATGCCTAAAAATTATAAAACAAATACCATGATGTAGGAAATCGTTTTATCTTTCCAAATAATATTTATAGTTAAAAATAGTACTTATATAACACAATATACAAATTAATTACTAAAAGATATTTGTTTATGTCATTTTGGCCTTTACTTTAAATTAATTAATCTAAATTGTCATTATCACTTCCAAGGGGATCAAAGGGGTCCCAAAATAGACCCAAAGATTCCCATGGTTGTTAATGACTCAACCAAAAAGGTTTGGACAAGTGTTAAGGTAATTTTAAATTATTATAATATTCTTTTAATCTAGAATTACCTTATTTACCTTTAACCGAAGTAAATAAAAGTCAAAAGTTACTATTCACCCAAAAATAATTTTTATCTTAATGAACCACATTTTACTTCTTGATAACAACCATGTATGTAAGATTTTATAAATTCAATTATCATAAGTTGTAAAATTTCATTTAAATGAAAAATTCAGTTTTTTAACTACCACTATGTGGTTTCACTATTAATCAAAAATTGATGTTTTTCAGATAAATACCAAAAATTCAGCCTAAGATATATTTGATATTCCGAATTCAAAATTGATGTCTATTTTTCCAAATTCAAAACATAGAAGTGGAATTATTTAATTTTAAAATTAATTTCCGTTGTTAAAACAAATAGCGTGTTTTTAAGAAACAATAACTATCAAAAGATTGACACTTGTTTTTGTCCAATTGCAAAGTGAAATTACTTCCAATGACCAACATTGAATTAAATGGTAAAAATATATTTTAATTTCAATTTAAAACCAATTAAAAAGATAATCTAACTATATAAATAAATTATATTAAAAGGAACTTTTGAATTAAAATATAGTATTTTTCACTATTCGTTAAAAAATGAACTTTATCAGCAAAATACCAAAAAAATACCCAAAGTAAAATTTTATATCCTCGTTATAAAGAATGCTTATATTTGGTCAATTATAACATATAAAGATTACCAAAACTTTATTTAATTACGGTTCTCCATTAAAAGGCGGTAAATCGGCTTTTTAATGTAAATTATGTTTAAAATTAGATTCATTCACATTTTAAGACTCTAACTTTTTTTTGATAAATGTAAATACATTTAAAAAAACATGTATAATCATATTGTAGTTAGTTTTGTTCATTCTTTCCAATATAACGACTAGGAGTTAACTACCATTTAAAATAATTATATTATATTATTAGTGTGAAACATATGATTCCAAAGAAACCCGTTGTTGCATATCGGGTACGCTATCGAACATAGAAATCCATATAATGTAAAATTAATGTTTAATTCACAAATATTAATTAATATGAAAATCTCATATTCTTCATTTACCTAGGATGTTACATCCTTCCCCCTTTTCGAAATTGCGTCCTCACAATTTTTATTCACTTGTCAAAATAAGTGGGGGTATTTATCCCTCATAGAATTTTCAGATTCCCACGTTGCCTCTTCAACCATATGGTTTTCCCAAAAAACCATTACCTGGTGAATTAACTTATTCCACAACACTTGCTCCTTATGGTCAAGAATTTGGACTGGTTGTTCTTCATAAGAGAGGTTCTCTTCCAACTGAACTACCTCTAGGCTCAAAACATGAGATGGATCTGAAATATACTTTCTCAACATAAAAATATGAAAAAAATTGTGTACCTATGATAAAATTGGAGGTAAATCCACTCTATACGCAACTGATCCAACTTTCTCCAGAATTTCATAAGGTCCAATAAACATTAGACTCAACTTTCCCTTCTTACCAAAACGCATCACACTTTTCCATGGAGAAACTTTGAGAAATACGTGATCACCTACCTCAAAGGAAAGATCCTTCCTCTGGTTATCTGCATAACTTTTCTATCTGCTTTGAGCTGTTCTCATGTGCTTCTGAATCAACTGAACTTTCTCTGCCATCTCTTCTACCAATTCTGGTCCCATCTACTTCCTTTCACCTAATTCATCCCAAAAAGCTGGTGTTTGACAACGCTTTCCATATAATGCCTCAAATGGAGCCATCTGTATACTAGAATGAAAAATGTTATTATATGAAAATTCAACCAAAGAAATATGTTGGTCCCAACTTCCCTGGTAATCCATAGAGCAAGCATGTAGCATATCCTCCAAGGTCTGAATTGTTTGTTCTGACTACCCATCTGATTGAGGATAAAAAGCTGTACTAAAATTTTAATTCAGTACCCAATGACTTATGAAGGCCTTTCCAAAAGTTAGAAATCAACCTGGGATCACAATCTGATACAATGGAGAGGGGAAATCCATGCAACCTGACTATCTCTTTAACGTACAACCAAGCAAGTTTATCTAGAGACAAAGTATCTCTAATAGGAAGGAAATGAGCAGATTCAGTCAATCGATCAACTATAACCCAGATTGCATTATTACCTCGAGATGTCTTTGATAATCCCACAATGAAGTCCATGGTTATATTTTCCCATTTTCACTCTGGAACCGGTAAAGGCTGAAGCATTCCTTTCGGTAACTGTCACTCTGCTTTAACCTACTGACAAGTCAAACACTTTAAAGAAAAATCAGCAATATCTCTTTTCATTCCATCCCACCAGTAATACTCTCGACAATCTCTATACATCTTAGTACTACTAGGATGAACTGAAAATGGAGAACTATGATCTTAACATAACAAATCATTCTTCAACTGTGAATCACAAGGTACACATAATCTTTTCCCAAATCTCAAAACACAATCATTATCAATGTTAAATTCAGGAAAATTACCCTTCTGAACCAACTCTACCTTTTTCGGCAACTCACTGTCTTCTTTCTGTGCTTGCTTAATTCTGTCTGATAGAGATGATTTCACTGACACCTGAAACAAAATAGAAGAATTTCCTACAACAAAAAATTCTATGCCAAAGTTCATCAAATCAAAAACCAAAGGATCTTGTTCCAAACGTAGCACGACTAATGAGACATTACTTTTTCGACTCAAAGCATCAACTACTTTATTTTCTTTTCCCAGATGGAAATGGATCATGCAATCATAATCCTTGATTAATTCCAACCATCTCCTCTTTCTCGTGTTCAATTTTTTCTGAGTAAATATATACTTCAAGCTTTTGTGATAAGTATATATTTCACACTTCACTCCATACAAATGATTCCACCAAATTTTTAAATCAAAAAAAATTGCAACTAATTCCAAATCATGTGTAGGGTAATTTAACTCATGTGGTTTCAACTGACTTGAAGCATAAGCAATTACCTGATCATTCTACATTAGGAAACAACCCATTCCTTTCAATGAAGCATCACAGTAGATAACAAACTCACCATTTATGGAAGGTAGTGCCAAAACTAGATCATTCACCAATCTTCTTTTCAATTCCTGAAAAAAAATCATCACATTCTTTTGTCCAGATGAACATCACAAATTTTCTAGATAACTTAGTCATTGGACTAGATAACCGTGCAAAATTTTCAACAAACCGTCAGTAATAACCTGCCAAACCAATAAAACTACGGATCTTGGTTATATTTGTTGGTCTTGTCCATTATTCAACAACTTTTGTTTTATCAGGATCAACAGTTATGCCATTTTTTGAAACAATGTGATCAGGGAATGAAATTTGTTGCAACCAAAACTCACACTTGCTGAATTTACCATAAAGTTTCTTTTCTTTTAAGGTTTTCAAGACTACCATTAAATGACCTTCATGTTCCTCCTTAATTTTGGAATAAACCAAAATATCATTATGAACACAACCACAAACTTATCAAAGAACTCATGGAAAATTCTATTCATAAGATCCATGAATACTGCAGGTGCATTGGTTAACCTGAATGGAATAACTACAAATTCATAATGGCCATATCTAGTATGAAACGCGGTCTTTGGAAGGTCTGATTCCATTACTTTCAACTGATGGTACCTCGACCTTAAGTCAATCTTTGAAAAATACTGAGCTTCCTGCAGCTGTTCAAACAAATCATCGATATGAGGAAAAGGATACTTATTCTTAACAGTAATTTTATTTAATTCTCTATAATCAATGAAATGTCTCATTGAACCATCTTTATTTTTAACAAACAAGACAAGAGAACACCATGGTGACGTGCTAGGTCGAATGAAACCTTTATCTAATAACTACTGCAATTGCTTGTTTAACTCTAAAAGATAAATTTGAGCCATTCGATAAGGGGGTTTTGAGATTGGCTTTGCTTCAGGAACTAAGTCAACAGTAAATTCAACTTTCCGATCAGGTATAATACCAGGAAACTAATCAGGAAAAACATCAAGGTACTTATTTACCACTGGAACATCATTAATATGAAAACATCCTTTATTTTTAAAAATTTGTGCAAGGAAACATTCATTTCCATCTTTTACTAGTTTCTCAGCTTCCTGATATGTTATCAAAAGAAATGGTTCATTCTTGTACACAAACTGTAAATATTTCTGAAAAGAAACCTCTTTAGCTCTGTAATTAATCTTAGCATGATAATCAGAAAGCCAATCCATTCCCAAAATAACATCAAACTCTACTAGAGGAAAAACAATAAGTTCTGCAGGTAGATTCTTTCTGCACACAAAGACAGGAAGGTTCTTATAATTTCATTTTGTCTCAACATTTCATCCATGTGTTTTTACCAAATGTTCGGTATACATATCATGATATTGAATTCCCAATTTACTAGAAAACTTCTCAGAAATGAAAGAGTGTGTAGACCCTGAATCAAACAACACATTGGTATAATCTGAACAAACAAACAGTGTACCTAATACTACTTCATTCAATGGCCCAACATCTGCTGAAGTAGCTGTGAAGGATTTCACCACAACTTTCTGCTTGTAGTCTGGATGATTTCCCTCATTTGAGTTCTTCTATGGACACTCATTTGCATAATGACCCATTTAATTATACTTAAAACACCTTACCAGTGGATTTTCATTGCCTACTTGTTCATATTCCTTACAGTTACGATCAATATGTCCAGACTTACCACACCGGAAGCACTTTACAGTCTTTGATAAACATTCTCCAGGATGCCTTTTACCACACTTCTCACAAGTAGTATATTCAGTTTTCTTACCTCCAGGCTTCTTTGATGAATTCTTCCCCTTTTCCTACCAAGTGGACCTCTTATTCTGTTGTTTTTTCAAAGAACACTTGATCATCGGCAAAATCCATTTCCACCTTCTCCGCACATCGAACAAGTTTTTCATAATTTTTGAACTCACGAGAGGATAATGTTCTTTGATATCCTGGATTTAGTCCTGAGTAAAATCTATTTATCTTACTATCAAGATCTCAGATGAAATTTGGAGCATACCTTGCCAGTCGAGTGAAGTTTTCTTCATAAGCAGCCACTTATTCATCCTCCTACCTCAATTCCAGGAATTGTTTTTCCATTCTAAGACAAACCACCTTAGGAAAATATTTCTCAAGAAACATACCTTTGAATTCATCCAAATCAAGAGCAGAAATCTCCTCACTATCCCTGATATTTTTCACCACCAACCACAACTGATCAGCTTCACCTTCAAAACGGTAAACAACAAGACTAACCTTTTGATGTTTTGAACAACCCATGACATCGAAAATCTTTTCCAGTGCTTTAATCCACCCTTCAGCTAGCACAGGGTCTGAGGATCCTTTGAATGATGGAGGATGTTGCCTCATGAAATTCTTTACTACTGACATGTTCCTCTGTGGTTGATCTGGCAGATCTCGTGCATGGATACCACCACCATTTATCGCCTGAGTAAAATGTGCCATCACTGCAACAAACTGTTCAGTTCCAATTCCGACCATCTCAGGTTGCTGATTTGGAAGGTTGTCTTCCTCCTGATGTCGCCCCAACATAGCATCCCTATTTCCTCTACGGAAAACCATTCTAAAAACAGAAATATCTTAGGCGAAGCAACATGGTAATCTTTAAATGCTATATGATATCAATATTAACATAAATTACTTTATGGATATTAATTTAACAATACCCTAACTCCTAAAGTTATCTAAACTGACCTCTGATACCAACTATAAAGAACCGGCCTTAAACATTACATAATATTGAATTAAATTAACAATTCACATTGAGTATCTTTTCAGGTTTAGAGTTTTAGAGAGTTAGTCCATAACTATTACATTTCAAAATATTACAAAGTAGACACTTCTACTCAGTTTCCATTTTTATTACAAAACATGAACTCTTGAAAAAACAATTTAGGTCTAGTTCCATGTTTTAGATGGCATGACTTTTCCTTGATCCCTTCATTGACCCTATTCCACTTTATGTCCTTTGAAAAAATTTCAAAACTTGGGATGAGCATAAAAAGCTCAGTATGGGATACACAAAGAAATAAAACAGTTAGTTTTTCAAAACAACAAGTAAACCATGAATATCTTAACATAAGTAATAATTTTCACCTTTATGAAGTAGTAAATACTCTTCACTGAATAAAAGATCATTACTTACCCTTTTGTAACCAAAATATTACCATAAAACCCATATAAAGAACACATAACATATAAAGGTAACTTGGGACATTAACATATTTAAATGGAATAACCATACGGTCGACTTCCACACATATCACTAAATGGAATTGCCATACGGTCGACTTCCATACCCAATGCATTGGAGGTTATAACGTAACCACCCATCCTGTTATTCACGGAACCACCCGTCATTTGGTTTATCACGTAACCACCCGTCAAATGTCCAAGTACCACTATAAAATCAATAAATATAAAGGAAAGAAAACATTTACACATTTCCATCACAATATATTACTTAAACATATTGACATAAAAAATACATTATCAAAACCATTTTCAGTACCAAAATACATAAAAGATTATATTGTATTTATTTTCTTTTAAAAAACATTACGGCTTGTTAAGGAAGCCAAAGATCAAATAATACTCGCGGTGGAGGAAAAGGCCGTTGTCACTGCTTATGTTAAAATGAAACATACATTTTTGTCATTTAGTAAAACACTTCGTAGAAAAATATTCCCTTTGAAAAGTCAAGGGTGTTTATACATCGTATAAAAGAAAGTCGTGTATTAAAACAAAATATACCTCAATGAAAGGATATTGAGACGAAGTCCCTTACCTCGCGTCCGACTTGACTCGATCATTCTTTAATCTCATGAATAATAAACTAAAGTTAATTTTTACTTGCTTAGGAATCTTTTTCAAGTTTATTATTCCCTTTATATAACTTATTACCATGTTATAAACATTATGTAATCATTTAAGTTAATAACGTTCATTTTGTCGATATTTGGTACTTGAGTAAAAAATGAACACCTTATATTTACAAGTTGTCCATGTGGTAAATAGTACATTATATCCATATTGATATTCATGATTTAAATATCATATATATCATATATATTCAGTATATACATGTATTTATTATAGTACATCACATTTGGAGGTAAGAAATGAAATGCCCCGTTCATGGAGACGGTAAGCCGGACGTACGCATGAACGCTACTTTCATTTCTATTTATTATTTTAATGTAATTAAAACATAATGATACATAGTTATATTATAATTATATTATAATATAATATATAATATCATTAACTCTATCCTTTATACATCCCACATAAGGCATTAACAAATCAAATCACTTTGAGGGGGTGGTAGTCCGCACTTCCTGAAATGAGATTATCGTATTTACCCACTATGGAAACCATAATGGAATGCTATAAAAAGGTAAGAACATAAGCATAAGTAAATAATAAACATAATATATATCATATAAAAATAAAGTGCCATCATAATGGCCACCATGAGAGGCTGTAAGATTTAATTGAACAATCATCGTTTCGTGAGGCCTTAGTTTTCCATCCACATAAACATTATGTTCGTCATCCATTATATGGAAGTGTGTATAATTTTATTTCTAATACTTCTCATAACAATATCCTAGTATATTTAGGATACTGTTGTTGTTACAAAATAATGGAAATAAAAATATTTTAGGGGTCGGAGAAGTAAAATAAAAGAAAACAATTTTAGAGAAACCGTTACCTTTAATTTGGGTAACTCTCTTTGGTTTGAACCAAAGGACTTCTTGAAATTCTTTTTGCCTAAGTTATGGCTTCTAGGATGAGGATAGGGATTTAGGGAGTGTAATTGGGTAGAGTTTGGATGAGCCAAATGGCTTGAGAGGTGTGAATAATTGGTTAGAAGTGGTCTCTTTGTATAAGGGAGAGGAGGGGCTCTTTAGGAATGTGTGAAACTATTGTTTTATAATATAATGATATTCGGTTTCTAATGGTCCAAAAATCATTATGGTCGATGATACGATGACTCATAATCGAAATAAGATCATACAATTAGAATTGGACATGTTTTGGATAATATTTTAATCACTATAATCTTATTTATTTTAATCATTTATTAATGAGGTAAATACTGCATCATTATTTTTCCGTAACTATTTTAATTTATTTGATGTATAAAAAATATAAAAAAAATCCGTAATGTATAAAATCGTTTTATCTTTCCAAATAATATTTATAGTCGAAATTAGGACTTATATAACACCATATAAAAATTAATTACTCAAAGGTTTTTGTTTATGTCATTTTGGCCTTTACTTTAAATTAATTAATCTAAATTGTCATTATCACCTCCAAGTGGATCAATGGGGTCCCAAAATAGACCCAAATATTCCCATGGTCTTTAATGACTCAACCAATAAGGTTTGGACAAGTGTTAAGGTAATTTTGAATTATTATAATATTATTTTAACCTTGAATCACCTTATTTACCTTTAACCGCGGTAAATAAAAGTCAAAAGTTACTATTCACCAAAATATTATTTTTATCTAAATGAACCACATTTTACTTCTTGATAACAACCATGTATGCCGGATTTTCGAAATTCAATTCACAGAAGTGGTAAAAGTTCATTTAAATGAAAAAGTCAGTTTTTAACCACCACTAAGTGCTTTCACTATTCATCAAAAATTGAAGTTTTTCAGATAAATACCAAAAATTAAGTCTAAGATATATTTGATATTCTGAATTCAAAATTTATGTCTATTTTACCAAATTCCAAACATAGAAGTGGCATTAATTAATTTTAAAATTAATTCCCGTTGTTAAAACAAATAGCATGTTTTTAAGAAACAATAACTATTAAAAGATTGATACTTGTTTATGTCCAATTTCAAAGTGAAATTACTTCCAATGACAAACATTGAATTAAATGGTAAAAATATATTTTAATTTTTCTTTTAAACCAATTAAAAATATAATCTAACCATATATATAAATTAGATTAAAAGGCTCTTTGGAATTAAAATACAATTTTTTTCACTATTCATTAAAAAATGAACATTATCAGAAAAATACCAAAAAATTACCCAAAGTAAAATTTGATGTCTCCATTCTAAATAAGGATTATATTGGGTCAATTATAATATATAAAGATGACCAAAACTTGACTTAATGAGGGTTCGCCATTAAAAGACGGTAAATCGGCCTTTTAATGTGAACTATGTTTAAAATTAGATTCATTCACATTTTAAGCCTCTAACGTTTACTTGATAAATGTAAATACATTTAACAAAAATTTATAATCATATTTTAGTTAGTTTTGTTCATTCCCTCCAATACAATGGCTATGAGTTAACTACCGTTTAAAATAATTATATTATATTATTAGTGTGCAACGTAAAATTCCAAAGAAACCCATTGTTGCGTATCGGGTACGCTATCAAACATAGCAACCCATATAAAGTAAAATTAATATTTAATTCAAAAATATTAATTAATATGAAAATATCTTATTTTTCATTTAGCAGGGATGTTACACCCAAGGTCCCAAACTTCAAGATTTTGAAGTTACTCTTCATAGTAAGGGATCCTACCTCTCTCTTTCTTTCCAAGTACTCTCTGTTATATAATTTCTTCTATGATAAATGTTCTTATTTTGGAGGATGTTATTTTATATTCATCCTACTGTAATTTTCATGTTCCTATGATGAGATACCCCCTTTTCCTCTCATCAATTCATTTTAAAAATGTTTAAGTGGCGCCGTTAGGCTGCCGAATGTTTAAGGGATTTTTTCACCCTTCTCGTTTTCAAGATCTATTTTCATGTCAAGTCTTTCATGATACTTTTTATTATGTTGGGGTATTATCTATATATCTATCATACTGATCTTTTGTGTTCATATTATTAGAGACCATATTTGATCTCATCAATGATTTTTTTATGTTTTAAGTGACACCGTTAGGCTGCCGAATTTTCATAAGAGAAATCTTATTTTTTCTTCCTTCCATGTTTTTCATTTCATATGGTAAGTCTTTCAAATTTCATTACCATGTTATTATATCCTTTATATTCTTTCCATATACTTTTTTTATGGATCATTTATGAGTGGGTGACCCATGTCCCCTTTCTTTTCAATATTTTCTAAAACCCTATAACATAGCCGTTATGCTGCAGAATTTTTGTCTCAAAATGTCTCTCTCTTTTTCTCAAATTATTTTATTTTATTAAGTGAATACTCAAATATCTTACCTCTATAGAGGTATTCACATATATATAAAAATGTTATATTTTAATTCTCATACTTACATACAATAAACCCACTTTTCTTTTTCCGTGGGTTTAAAGTGACATAAAGATCATGTCTTCAAACCAGTTTTTAAAATGTTATGATTATGAAATCAAACCCATTTATTTTATTCTATATGGGTTATTTATGAAATTTTTGATGATGATATATTTGTCTCACATGATAATAAAGGCAAATTTAAGGGTGCACCCTGATAGCGCTCCAATTCATTGGGTAAAGACTTAATCTCTAGAGATGACCATTTTTAACGATACCTTGTTGAATAACCTTGGTAATTTTTTTAATGAGACCTTGGGGATGGACCTTGGTGAAACATAAATGATTGTCTAAGTTAAATTTTGTAGCCACATATTCGAGTTATGAAACATGTTATTTTTATTATGATATGCCTCATGATCTCTTTCTCATGCCTTAATGTTATTTTTCATGACTGTTTGATGTATCTCAAGTTCCCATGTGAAATGTTTCCCTTGTTTCCCCTACTAGGCATTCTTCTCACCCTTTCCTTTTATGTATACTCCCAGGTTATGGGATGTTTTAATGAACTTAGGATGATCAATGAAGAAGCCTTTCAACTGTTTAAGAAGAATGTTTTATATTGTCATGTATTAAGTTCCTGGTTTCCAAGACACTAATCCTTAAAGGTCCTCGGTTTTGTATATTGCAATGAAAGTTAATGTGATAAAAAGGCTGGATGTTATAGTTGGTATCAAAGGATGGTTTAGTTATTTGTTGAAATTAGGATATGAAAACTTTAGGAATAACCCTATTGAAAAGTTTAAATATTTGAAATCTTCCAGGTATTTTGGTGAGTATTGAGTAAGTGGGTTCCAAACAAATAAATCCATGTCTGGATACAAACAAGTAGAGGTGGCTCTGACACTGATGTTCCTAGGAGTGAAAACTCTGACAAGGTGTTTCGGGCTTGACCCGAGGTAACCTGGTGCACGACAACGAGCCTTGTTGCACTCTTGGTTTGACATTCCCGGGGGATATGCTTTGGTAAATTCATAAGATTTGTATGAACCATTATTAAAGGGACAAAGATAAAATAAAATAAAGATTCACATAAGAATATATGATCACGGATAACCTTGATTGGAAACTAGGGGATCACAAGTTAGGGTATACTTTTCTTCTACAAGTTTATCCTTCTATGCTTTAAGTTTTCTTTTCATGATTATAGGCTAATTATTTAAGACCCATAATTATACTTTCTTTTCTTAGTTAATGGTAGGAAATGGAAGAACATGTACCAACAACCAATTTGATAGGAAATGTGACGACTTCCCTATTAATATGACAGAGATGTCAAGATATCAATTTGAACATATTGTGAATATGCCAAAACAGCTATCAAAAATCAAAATTAATAATTGGTACCTAGTTGAATGCCCAAATTCATTAAGGAATAAGAAGACGAAGTCTCAAGGATGTTCATCTAATAAAGTTGATAAGGGAAAGAAGGCCCAATTTCCTTTGTTCAAAAATTGTGGAAAGGGGCACCAAGGATAATGTCACAAAATAACCGGGAGATGTTTTAACTGTGGGGTGATATGGCATAATGTATCCAATTGCATTAAAAAAATGGATAATGTAATGAATAGATATAAGGTTCGATCTAAAGTACCTTATACATTTCAATTTCGTAAATGTGGAGAATTTGGACATTATCCAAGGCAATGCTCTCTTAGAAAAGATGTGAAGCATGATGAGCATCAAAAATCTTCAAGGACAAGGGAACAATGCAAGTCCTATGCTAAGATGGATCATGATGACTAAAGTAAATGTAACTTCTTCTCAATAATTGTCTATGTCATGTTGTATTCTAGTTCGTACCCTATGAGCATATCTTTAATGTTTTATAAGAACATCGAGTAACTACATAAGATGGTTTTATATCATTAAGGAAAACATATATTGTTATGTACCACATGTTGATTTTGTGAAGTTGTTCTTCTTAAAAAAAGATGATTAGGTGATTAAAAGATGATTATTATTTTGGAAGACGTTCACTATTTTGGGAACCCTATATGATCGAGGTAAATAGATTACTACAATATTTTCTTTGAGGAGTAAAAGTAGACTTATATTTTGAATAATCGATGAATTTAAGGTGAACTTACAGTAATTTAGGTTACTTATGGAAATTATTAACCTATCTTGGGGAAAAAGTGATTAGGTTAGTTACTTTTGTTATAAGACGGTAAGAGTGGTTGATGTTGTTTGGAGATGAACAATAAAGTTTATCATGGAAGACTATGTTATGAAATAATTCTTATATTTGGGTTTCAATATTATTTTGGTTTATTTTGAGGAATTTTAAGGACAGTTATTTATGGAATGGTCTATGATGAACTTTGGGTAGTACCGTGGAACTTTGAAGATTTAAAGTAGTTTCCTTTCCTATGGGGTTCTTTATTTTTGAAGAGTTGTTTTATTATACCATTTCTGTTTTTGAGATAAATGTTTAAATACTGGTAGTTATTCTTTTGTGGATTATGTGATTCTCTAGAAGATGAATCTTGTTCTTTGATGAGACCAAGTATTTTTGAATTCTCATCGTTTGGAGAAAAGATTAGTCTTGGAAGAAACTTATTAAATGATGAAACTCTACTTGAAGGTAAGTATATTTACTTGTGTTCTTATTCTATGTAGTAAATGAATTCCTCAAAATTATTAAAAGGAACATAAAACAAAAACGTTTTTTGGTTTAAGTTTCCTATTGGGTAATCAAAGACCGTTTAACCCATCACAAGTTTATGATTTTCTGGTGGTTAACTTTCTCTTAGACATGTTTTCTATCACTCTCCATCAAAACTTGACTGTTTATTTTTTCCTCCATATCCATGTTTTCCAACATGGAATCCTAGTATGGGTTAACTCGGGTGACCTTTTCACTTCCCTTTATTTCTTTTAAAGTAATAGTGTTATAGACTCTTTTTCCAATGTGGGACTTTCAATGAAATTTCCAAGCCCAATTTTAAAAATTACGAGGACACAATTTCTTAAGGGGGGAAGATTGTAACGACCCGAAATTTTGAATAAATATTGTTTCCTAATTTTGTGTGTTATTTTATTTTTATACTCAACAAAACTATTTCATTTGATAACATGAGTATAATTAAAATGAGACTATTGGGTTTCGACTGTTATATGACCATTGGTCAATATGACCGTTGGAAACTAAATGTTGTGATTATTGTCTCTAAATACAAGTTATCTTGGTTAATTAATATAGAAAGAAGATTTGATGGCCTCAACCAGTAGTCTCAGGCCAATCGAATCCCATCTAATAGAACTTAGGAAGATGGTAGCACCACTGAGCTTTTCTCTGGAACAAACCCAAGCCGAACTTCATCGTGTGATGCTAGAAAAGAACCGCCTTCGTGAGAAGTTCAAACTGATAGAAATTACTACTCGTGCAATGTTGGTCGAGCTGCCCTCATATTCTCTCACCTTAGCACACCTTACAGTCCTATGCTGGGGTTATAAGGGGCTATGTAGGGAGACTGTAACTGCTTTGTGTAATCCTTTAAGATAAATAAAATTGTGTTTTCTTCTTATGGAAAAGTTTGTAAATTTTCAAATGTCCGGATAAATGTAGGATGTATATTTTAGATGAATTTTTAAAAAAGGATATTTTAAAATATTTTTGTAAACCTTAAATAATTAATAATGTGTAATGATTTTCCAAAAATGGTCTTCTACAAATGTGTTCAGTAAGAAATTTGGAGTCTAATAAGATCAACTTAATTTTTGGTGAATTGTAATTTATGAATAGTGATTCTATGCTTAGGATTAGTAATGTGACCAAATGGATTAGCAATATCACTTAAAAAAAGTATTAATATAATATCAGCACCTTTATTAATTAATGTGATTCAATAAAATAGGAAAATAACTGTTTCAGAAATTATTAATCAAGTATTAGTTTTTTCAAGTGAATAGTATTTTTAATTAAAAATTAAATTAAAAATATTTAGAAATTTATTTTTATAAAATGGACTTTTTTTTTGAATTCATAACATTGATATTATGTTAAGTAAATTTTTGGTGATTTTTCTGAAAAAGTTGAATTTTCAGTGAATAGTAAAAATTCAGTTTTAGGGTTTTGGTATGTTTAATGACATCATAACTACATCATGATGATCTCATGAGATATTTTAAGGGATTGTATACTTGGGAATAGTAATATAAGGTATTAGGTGTCCCATGTGGACAAAACCATGAGGAAATACAACTTGTTTTGCCAATACCACCAATGAGGTGTCCCTTGGCCATTAATGCCTTGTCCCCTCACTTCCCCTATAAATACCAATCCATTATCTCATCCTTTCCATTCCAAAATCCTCCTAAACGATGTTCAGGCCTCCTTACCTCCCAATGAGTCCTTATAAGGTGCCCTCAAGCCTCCCAAGGTCCCAAACCTCAAGATTTCGAAGTTTCTCTTCAAGGTAAGGGATCCTACCTCTCTCTTTCTTTCCAAGTACTCTCTTTTATGTCATTTATTTTATGCTCCATGTTATTATATTGAAGGATGTTATTTTATATTTATCCTACTGTAATTTTCATGTTCATATGATGAGAGACCCCCATTTCTCTCATCAATTCATTTTATGAATGTCTAAGTGGCGCCGTTAGGCTGCCAAATTTTTAAGGGATTCTTTCAACCTTCTCGATTTCAAGATCTATTTTCATGCCAAGTGTTTCATGTTCCTTTTTATTATGTTGGGGTATGATTTCTATAGCTATCATACTGATATTTTATTTTCATATGATGAGATACCCTATTTGATCTCTTCAATTCATTTTTTTAAGTTTTACATGACACCGTTATGCTGTCGAATTTTCATAAGAGAAATCTTATTTTTGTCTTCCTTCCATGTTTTTCATTTCATATGGTATGTATTTTAAATTTCATTACGATGTTATTATATCCTTTATATTCTGTCCCTCTACTTTTTTATGGATCATTTATTAGTGGGTGACCCATGTCCCCTTTCTTTTCAATATTTTCTAAAACCCTATAACATAGACGTTATGCTGCAGAATTTTCGTCTCAAAATGTCTCACTCTTTTTCTCAAATTATTTTATTTTATTAAGTGAATACTCTAAGATCTTACTTATACAGGGTTATTCACATATATATCAAAATGGTATATTTTAATTTTGGGACTTACATACATGAAACCCTCTGTCCTTTTTCCGTGTGTTTAAAGTGACATAAAGATCATGTCTTTAAAGCAGTTTTTAAAATGTTATGATTATGAAATAAAACCCATTTCATTTATTCTATATGGGTTATTTATTAAATTTTTGATGATGATATATATGTCTCACATGATAACAAAGTAAAATTTAAGGGTGTGCCCTGATAGCGCTCCAATGCATTGGGTAAAGACTTAATCTCTAGAGATGGCCATTTTTAATGATACCTTGGTGAGTAACCTTGGTAATTTTTTTAATGACACCTTGGGGATGGAACTTGGTGAAACAAAAATTATTGTCTAAGTTAAATATTTTAGCCACATATTCAAGTTATAAAACAAGTTATTATTATTATGATATGCCTCATGATCTCTTTCTCATGCCTTAAAGTTATTTTTCATGACTTTTTTATGTTTCTTAAGTTCACATGTAAAATGTTTCCCTTGTTTCCCTTACTGGGCCTTCTGCTCACCCTTTCCTTTTTTGTATACTCCCAGGTTATGAGATTATATAATGAACTTAGGATGAACAATGAAGAATCCTTTCAAGTGTTTAAGGAGAATGTTTTATGTTGTCATGTATTAAGTTCTTGGTTTCCATGACACTAAACCTTAAGGATCATCAGTTTTGTATAACGTAATGAAAGTTAATGTTATAAAAAGGTTGGATGTTATATAAATGTAGGAATATCATAAGACCATAGGTTCTCAAATCCATGTTCAGGTGAAAGATTTATTGAAGAACCTAGGAGGATGGATCTTGAGAGCCTTTAATAGGGGGGAAATCCTCTACTCGCTTGAAATGAGAAAGGAGGGAATGAATACTATGTTTTAATAAATTTTAATGGAAAATAGTTATTTCACCAAGAAATTATACGTCACATGGTTTGGGAATACGGTTGAAAAAACCATGCGTTAACCATGTGCCTCCCACTACTTAAGGAGGGCCCCACACCATTTGGCTGCATAGTCAGAGATTCTGGGTGCCAACTGTGCTAGGTGGATCTGTTAAAAACTAAAGGCACACCTCATGCGAATTAATATAAATATGTATGGTTTTCTCAAATTGTGTAGCCTTTAGAATCCCTCTATACATCCCTCACATGGTTAAGGAAATAATACAGACTAGCTCACAGGGTTTCTACTAACAAAAAAACCCCATCCTTTTCTCCACCAGCCAGTGTTATAAGCTTTGAACAAAACCCAGAGACCCCCAAAACCAATGATCACTTATTTTTCATCCATTAAAAAGTACATAAAAGTAATTATAAAAAAATTTAAGTATCTATAAATGATAGAAAAATATAGTTTTTATAGTCTTCCCTCCTTAAAGGAACTCATCCTCAAGTTCACCTTCCAAGGGTGGAAAACAACTATATGAGAAAAACTCTAGAAACTAATAATGAACATTGGAATCTAAATCCGAAGTGTTTTCCTAGACACAAACATGCTCTTATAGCACCCATACTAAAGGTACATGCCGACCTTGAAGATAATTCATACTCCAGTCAATGATGTGTACATGATACTCCTCAAACGAAGCATCAACATATAATTCAACCTTCTTTAGATAAAATGTATTATACAGGTTGGGATGATAATGGTGAAGCTATTATACATTAAATACATTATGTATAGCATATTACCTCTGAGGTAGTGTCAAAACATATGCTACCAAGATGACTCTACTTAGAATCTCAAATTTCCCGACATAATGAGGTGGAAACTTCCCATGCCTCCATATCCATCTATTCCGAAGTATTGGTGATACCTACAAGAAAACCTGATTTCCGAACTCAAACTCTAGAGGTCATCAATGCAGATCCACATACAATTTCTCTTTAGACTGACCAGTAGGCATACTTCTTCTGATCAACTGAGCAGACTCCAAAGTCTCATACAAAATATGAGGACCTAGTTAAATGTACTCTACTAATTCTAACCAACATAGGGGTGAACTAAATGACCTACCATATAAAGCCTCAAAAGGATCCATATAAATCATCATTTGAAATCTATTATTATAGGTAAATTTTATGAGAGGGATATTATTCTCCCAGGAACCTTAAAAATCAAATATTCATGCATGAAGAAAGTCCTCTAACACATGTATCATTAATTCTGACTAACCACCAGTCTGAAGGTGAAAAGTTGTGCTCCAGAGAACCTATGTACCAATAGCTCTCTATAATCCTTATTAGAACCTCTATGTTAAACGAGAATTCCTATGTGAAATTATAGTATGATTGAACTCGTGTATTCATATGGTCTCATAAACATATAATCTTCCAAGCTCTTCAACTGAGAAAGTCTCCCAAATAGTAATGAAGTGGGATACTTTAATCATTAGATCAACGATGACTAATCTGAATCACTACCTCAAGCTGATCTTGGTAATACCACAAAAAAGAATATAGAATAATCTTCCCATTTCCATTCTAGGACTAGTAACGACTGTAACATGGCAGCAGGTCAGTGGTGATCTGCCTTCACCTACTAATTGGTGGAACATATAGTGATAAAACCTACTATCTAATGTTTCATCCCTATCCACCAACACTAGCATCTTATATCATGATACATCTTTGATATTAATTTAAGAAATACCCAAAGATAAGTGTGAGAAAATCTCATCAATTCCTATCTCATATATATAAGAACCCATATGTTCTGTGTATATATAGGATTTCATCTCTATTTATAGACCAACCCGGAGGTGGGTCCTCACTAGAAATACTATCCTAGAGAACTATGAATTCAGGATATGAAAACAACCCTATATTCAACTTATCAAGGAGTGAAGAGGTAATTGAAATGTTTATAATATAATACCACTCAAGAATCTCATGAACTCTAAATACATCTCAGAAAAGGGACCATCAATTTCCATTCATCACTAGGTTCTTGTAGAACTTATGCCTGAGTTTTTTGACTCAGCACATTCGCTACCTCATTGCCCTTTCCAAGTGTATAGGAAAGTTAAACTTCAAAAGGCTTAAGATATTTTACCTATATTTTATTTATAATATTAAAATCATGCCATGGAAATATATATTCTATGCCATTGTGGTCCGTATACACAATAAAGTGATCACCCATTAGATTGTTCCTCCATTAGTGTATAACATAGTAAAAAGATGTTATTTTGATGTCATGCATCAGGTAATTTCTCTCATGAGGCCTCAACTACTGAGATCCGTATAAAATAAATCTATCCTCCTATATCATCACTTCACCCAAGATGATTCTTGATGCATCAAAGAGCACTATATAGCCTCTTCTAGGCTCTAGTATAATTAGAATCAGTACAAAAAGAATCCTTCCTTTCGTCTCTTAAAAGGATTTCTAACACAATTTTGACCAAAATAACTTCACACCCTCATTTATATGACAAGTAAGAGGTAAATTTAAGCATGATAAGTTATTTATGAAATTCTTGTAATATCTATCCATCCCTAAGATGCACTATATATCAAAAAATGTTAATATGATGCTCCTAGGAAACCACAACACTCACCTTCTCTGGGTCAACTGATACTCTTGATTCTGAGATAATTTGACCCATGAAGTGAATTGTTTTCATATAGAAGTATCACTTAACGATATTATCATATAGATGACGCTCTCTTGGTGTACTCAAAATGATATCAAGATGTTTTTCATGATCCCAATGAGTATGAAAGTACACCAAGATGTTATCCACAAAGACCATGAAAAAGTAATCTATATAGGTGTGGAAAACCCTATCAGTCACGATTATGAAAATGGTAGGCATGTTCATAAGACTGAAATACATAATGAGATACTCATAAAGATCTTACCTACTATTAAATTATATATGATGTATATTTGAAGGCCTGAATCAAACCCAATGATTGTCTGATCTCAGGTCAATCTTCATGAATACCCTAGATCCTCAAAGAGATTTTAAAGAGAAAACCTATCTTAGGTAGTGGATATCAGTTCTCAATCCTCATATGGTTAAACAATCAGTATTAAACATATAAATTAAGCATCCCATCCACCTTATTAGTGAATAACATAGGTGAACCCTAAGAGGAAGTACCAGGCCATATAAAACCTTTGGAATATAAGTCCTCTAACTGTCTCTTGAGCTCATGGAGCCAAGTAAGTACCATTCTACATGGAGGAATAGGTACCCGAGATACTATTGGAACAAGTTTGATCATAAAATCTACCTCTCTCTTAAGAGGTAATCCATAAAAATCAGCAGGAAATATATACCTGAAATGATCTGTTATGGAGGAAAATATGTCATATGTATTACCTACTCATCCATGACGATACTAGAAACATTGAAATTCACTCCACCTATCCTATGATTCTCAAGTCCAACTATACTTTCATAGACATCCCACTAACCCTTGTGGAGATAACTATTTCCCTTCAGTGATGTTAAAATACTCTATGCTGATAGAAGTCCACATAGGCATAATATGAGAAAAAAAATTCATCATGAGAATGAATTCAAAGCCTGTTATATCAAGTAAGCAGAGTTAACATAAGAGGAGATAACTTACAACCTCATGGGGAAGTCCCTGCATTGGTATATGCCCTTGGATTATACAACCAATAGTGTTTCCGGGGATTTCACATGATAAAAGCATTGAATTTCCGGATCCATACTTTCCATGATCAATAAAGAGATAAAATATTGTTAATAACCTATATATAATAAATAAGTTACATTAATAGGGGATAATTGAATAATACCTCACACTGTATATGGTTCTATACTCTGATAGTCGGGTGTTGTCTCTAAATCATGAAACTGGCCAGATCCACATACCTATTCTATAGTTGGACTACCCTAAGTAGGATAGGTATGATAGAACTAATTATTATAGGTTTAGCTATTATAACCACAACCTCTTATTGGGCCAGTCTGCTAGTGCTACATCAACTACCTTCCTGATGCAACGCAACTAATCCTTATCCTAAAGGTCGAGTTAGTGCAGATCCTCTTCCACTAAAAGCATATGTAAAGGTATGATAGAATCATGGAATATTCCCCTTACGGTAGAAATATTGACACTCAATAGGGCCTCTATAACAATAAGGAATCAAATTCCCCTACTATCCACACTAATTTAATATGACAGAGATAACAGTGAATATACTATGGCCGCCATTGCTCTAATGAGAAACCTCAAGGCTACACTTCCTACTATCAGAAGAACTATTTTCCTACCTCAGCACTGAACCTCTGTTCCAAATGAAATTGACATATCTTTGGTTTCTCTCATAGATAAGATCCTAAATAATGATATCATAAATGGAAGGTTGGAAAAGGACATTCATCTTCAAGTGGATGACATACTTGATCCCTTTATCAAAACATCATTCTCATTATAGATCATCACCGAATAGAAGTGGTGAAAAGAATTAAAAATAAGTAAAACATGATTATTATTCCACAATAGACATATCAACATGCACTTGGTGTATGAACACTCTACCTTTGTCATCTATCAGAATTTAATGGAAAAATAAATCATATAAGGCAGTTTGTAAGTTCATCCAGACCATGTCCTGATGATGACTTGGCTAGGTAATCACATCCCACCAGTGCTTAGATGAATCATGAAACATATAGGTGGAAATATTGATCCTCCAATCTAGATATGTCTCTATATGATCAAAAATATAAAGAGTGGCCTCTACCCAAGACTCAACAACCCGTGGACCACCATCCCCCGAGATGGTGGGAGGATGCTACTGTAGGAAATCCTGAGTTAGACCAGACATAATAATTGCAAGTCCTAGAGAACCCTTCATGTACTGCATCATACATAGAAAAAGCTCTCAAAAATAAGCATTAGTTCCCAATTTTGGGGCATTAGGTTTTTCCTTAGGTTTCACTAATAGGGGTAACACGAGTGGCTAAAGGCCCACCACATTCAGAGTGTAGCCGTCGCCACCCTCTTGGTGCACGAATGAAGGATGTCATGGTGTCATAGCTCTTTAATTTCTAATTAAACACCTCAGAACACAGTTTGGTAAAAACAATAAGTACTAGTGGATGCATATCATAAGAATAAGTGCACACTATGCATGGAAATACCCCAACTAGACACATATAAGGCCATTTTTTCCTAAGTGTTTATGTTTAATTTATAAAGGTTCTGGTATGTGAAAGTTCAATTGCACCTTGCCTATTTATTTATTACCAAACCATATCTTTTTCTATATTTCAATATTTAAATTTAATGTTTTCATTTTATTATATACGTATAACATGGTTTGATTTAATGGATCAACATTCCCAACTAATAAAAGTCCATACACTTTATAACTTAAAGCGAAACCTTATTAGTATTAATCTCTCCCCATCTACATTCAGACTAAGAGCGTAAAAAGTGATATGTGATCAATAAAGTTGGTAAATTATCCATTACAACTCTCAATGTTCCTTATATCTCATAAATTGAAATTGGTAGTTACTCAATAGCAACCATAGAGTAGTTCATGTAACCAGAGGAACATATATGACATGGATATAAACTATAAATTTAAGATGGCAACATCAATATATACAAGAAATTACTATTTAGATTGATGATGAAACTTTAAATAACCAATACCCATACCCAATAAAAGTTTTTAGCAGCAAAGTTATATATAAAAATCATGAATCACTCCACAATCAAAATGAAAACATGTAATTAAAGCATAAAAATAAACCTATATGGCATGAATTATGCTTGGACTAGGATTTCAGGGTCCCTATAATGATGAATGTAACAATGATTCTTGACATATAAGTCCAAGTTAAAATATCCATAAAGAATTTAAAAATACCACAATTCATGTTCGTCACCAAACAGTGAAAGATATCAAATATATTAAGTGAAATACAAAAACAAAATTTTCATATTCTTAGGAAACTTTTTATTTACCCAAAACATGTAATAACTACTCCTTGGAACACATTATAACCAAGTTACATCATGTTCCCAATATCCTTCCTATATTTCCAAACAATAAGAAAAAATAAAAGAAAAAATGATCTGATACAACTTTGTGACATCTTGAGAGGGGTGTCACTCAAAGGTGCCCCAAAGATGGCGAGCCACATGGACTCAAGAGAACCTTCCTATATGCCAGAGTATATTTACTATCCCTGATGTCCAAGGGTGTATCTATGGGGAGACTATGTATTCATGTCAGAGTGTATAACATCGAATATAATAACAAGGTAAATAGGGTAATCATGATAATAATTTAATAAAATAACATCAGAAGATAAGTATAAACATCCATCAACAATAATAAACTAAAAATCTGGAAAATGAATCACAAACATAATGATGATAATGTCACATCATGTCTCTACAAAACTGGAAAACAGGTATACATGGAAGAAGAAAATACATGCTATACAAATTAAGAAAAATACCAAAAACTATAAAAGCATCCCAAGCACTGAACAAATCATCTGCTTCCAAGCTCCATCCTAATGAATGTAATCAAGAACAGGTATACAATAGGGATGCTCCTCCTTATCAACACCTGAATACATATAATCCTTCTAGGTACCAGTGAAGGCCTGGACACGCTGTGAGATAAATCTTAGTAGGCCACCACCAATGAAATCTATTAAAATCCAGTCCGTGAATATAAACTGAACACTATGTAGGTATATATAAAAGTAAACAATGCTATAATAATAACTGATACATGATTTATCCTCAACTAAGAATATATCTAAATATGAGAACACTAAATTAATTTATTTTTGTTCAGTTTATATAAATAAGTAATGTGAGATTTAAAAAACACTGATAATATATCATGATAAAAACAAAAGAGAATCCATGGTATAACCAAGGGATCCTTGAACTTAGGTGTTGGACAACTCATAATAGCAACTCATGCATTTTGGAAGGGGTATAAGTTTAATACAAGGGGAATCTTTCAAGTAATTCTACTGGAAATAATTCTAAACAATTCAAAAGATCTCATCCAATATAAAACAGGCTAAGCATGACCGAGAACAATGGGGTGAATCCATGGAACTACATTCTTGAAGACATAAATATAGATCCAAGAAGTTTATCCATGGAATAATAATATCTATATGATAGTGAAGGGATCCAATGACATCCTTCTGGTCATCTTCTAGTAGATAAAGACCAAGTTCCAAGGCAGGTATCTCCCTTAGAAACCCATTCCTTGAATTAGAATGGCATCCTATGAGTTCTCAAAGAATTCCCTTGAGAATCCATGTCTAGCTCAAGTCTGATCGCTCTAATAAAGATAAAATGATCTATATGAAATATGAACCTTATAAATAATTCATTATTAAATTTAGTGCAAATAATACTCATTCCATTAATAATTTTGTAGGTCCATTTCAATACATTTTATACTAAGTGATAAGGATAATTAGGACATGAAACCAATTATTAATTCAATTATAAACATTTAGTGGGTTCATTTCCTAGAGCTCATGAAACCATTTAATACTTTGATTCCATATTCAGTCATTTGGTTCATTCCTTTACCTTTTATCAACATGAAAATATGGGATATGGACATCAAACCATAATAAATTCATTTATAATTAACTAGTACACGTGATATCTATAAATATACTTTGCATTCAACATTTAAAAGGTTCATTAATTATTAATAACACTTACCTTAGAAGGGTCAAGTAACAAATATAAAATAAAAATTAGATATCCATTTCCAATTCACAATTCATTTAATATAAGAAGGATTAACATTATAAAGGTCAATCGTCACACATGAACAAGGTCTCAAATAAATCCACTTGGGTTACCAAGGAATAACTAATGAAGAACCCTACTTGGGGTGTAAGGAGTTGAGGTCATAAAATCCAATGACATGATGATGATATATAGGACTAGTTCTAGAATATGAGCACAATTATTATAAGCATGTAATATGAATTTAATAAGAAATTACAAATGAAATCAGAGTACGTATAATGGTGCAAGTTTATAAAATTAAAATAATTGATGGATGAGTTATAGACCACCTACCTCGAGCCTATAAGACTTTCCTCGTCCAGTATCAACAATTAGTTTGTCCTAGATCTAAAGAAAAAGAAGAAAATATCAACACCATGAAAACATGGCATATAATCCTACATCAATATAACTTTATTAAGGATAATAGAAACAATTAATAAAGAAATATGAATGAATTGATTAATTAGATGAATCCATCATGACCAACCGTTATCTAATCTAAGCTCTTATGGAGTAGTTATTGAAGAACCTAAGAGGTGGGATCTTGAGAGCCTTCAATAGGGGAGAAAGCCTATGCATGCTTGAAATGATAAGGTAGAAAAATAAGTATAGGTTTTATTATTTTTTAAATAAAAAATAGTCATTTCACCCAAATTTTTTGGGTTTTATGGTTTTACTGCATATTTGGACAAACTACGCACCAACCGTAAACCTCCTATCGCTTAAGGAGGGACCACACATGGTTAGGAATCATGGTTGGAGAAACCATGTGATAACTATTCTAGGTGGCTTAGTTGAACACTAAAGGTACCCCCGTAGGGGCGTGTGCCTCAGGTGGAATGGTTTCTTCAAACTATATGGCCTCTTGAAGCCCCTCATCTAGCCTTATCAAATTTAGGGAAACCATGTGGTCTGACTCATATAGTTTCTACTAACTATCATGCTCAGTTATTTTCTCCACCGATTAGGGTTCCAAGCTTTAGACAAGCCCTGAACACCCCTGAAATCACCAAGAACTTATTAGGAATCCATAAAATGTGAAAAATAAGGAATTAGACTCAAATTTAAAAGATCTGTACCTAATAAAAAAAACTAGATCTTAAACCATCCTTTTAAATGGATCAAATATATCACATGACTATATCACCTTATAGAACATGTTGGAACTTTAATGAAAATCCATTTTTATATAATATTGGGTGTTGGGAAACCCTTAATGTAGAATATTTCATATATGGGAAACCCATGCATAAGTCTCACGCAAATACATTGAGTTATGGTTTTCCTCTTATTTTTCCAAAAATACTTGAGTAGACATCATCCTCTTAGATTTCAAAAATACCTTGAGTCAATAAACTCCTCTTGGATTCCCAAAATACCTTTTCTCAATATAATTCTCTTAGTTTTCCAAAATACCTTAGGCTGGGATACTACTCTTGGTCTCCCAAAATTCCTTAAGTCAAGATACTCATTTTGGTTTTATAAAATCTATTTATTTGTGATCCTCTTATTGATTACCAAAATTTCCATCGGTTGGGATACTCCTCTCGGTTTCATAAAATTTCTTACATTAAGATAATCCCCATAGTTTCAAAAAAAACAAGAGCACCTCCTTTAGGTTTCTCAGAGAACATTGAGTTGAAATACTCATATTGATTTCTCAAAATACCTTGAATCTAGATCCTCAAATTTTTTTCATAAAATTCCTTGAGTTGAGATCCTTCTATTGGTTACCCAAAATAGCTTGAGTTGAGATCATCCATTTAGTTTTCTAAAATTTCTTAATTCAAGATCCTTTTATTAGTTTCCTAAAATTCCTTGAGGAACTTATTTAGTATAATACATATAAAATTAAATAGAAATTATTTGTTCATGGATATATGACCTCTAAAAGAACCAAAATGGTTCTATTCACAAGACCATAAAATTCATGACATTCTTTATTAAATGATACTGAACTATGTGGGTTTTAATTCTCTTTAGGCTTCCAATTTAGTTTTGATCCTAACTCTTCTTCATTGAATCACATCAACCATGATTCCAATCATTCATTAAGAAGGTCTGTCATGTATAAGTCCTACAAAAACCATTTATAGATACCTTTCACCTAGTAGCACACAGTAAATGTCTTCAGAATACTTGTACATATCCATGGTTGCCTAACCATAAAAGGAAGACCTTCGTTCATGGATACACAACCTTAAAAGGAACCAATTTGGTAATTTTAACAAGATGTTAAAAGGAATAACATTCCATGTAAAACGGAATAAAACTATAAGAGTTTTAATTCTCTTTATAGGGATATAGAGGAAATTCCATCCATGGGCCCAATCCCACCATCATAACACCTCCATATTCTTTTTATAGGATCCAGAAACCTCCGTAACTAATAATCAATCCAATATCTCATTTCTATATAGCTCTAAAATATATATTAATTAAATATTTAAATTAAATGAGAGATGGAATAATTACAGGGTGTAGTTTCCTCTTAAATTCATATTTTCATTATTCAATTTTACCAAATGATAACGGGTATTATTAATTGTAAGGTTTCCATTTTCATGTCTTAAATCATTTAGAGAGTCCTAAAATAAAAAAACCCATCGTGTGATAAGTTGGACACCAATCTTATCAATAAAAAAAGGGATGTTAGTGAAACTTGAAACTGCCTACATTTGGAAAGTAGGAGCATCACATGAAACCAAAAATAACAAAAACGGGGCCCAAGAAAAAGGAAAATTTCAAAAACAAAATATGAACAAAACATGAAATTGTTTACATAATTAATACATTGATTGACCATGAATTTTACTACTGATACTACATAGATGGGTTTCTTTTTTATCTCCCTAAAAATTCAAATGGAATATACAATGAACATACAACGAGGAAATACGATTCCCAACATACTTGGGTGTAATCACATAATAGAAAAGGTATAGACATGGATGAAATGTTTTAACTAGTATATTAACTGGATTAGATTTCACTATCCTTAGTTATTATTAATAAAAGAGGTTTCAATAAATATAAAATGGATTTGATAACAATATTCTTGAATGGAGTTATTAAATAGGAATTCTATATTGAACAACTAGTGGGATTTTAAATTAGTGATGACGAATGGAAGGCATTATGTTCAAAAAAAATGTTGTAATCTTTATAAAACCGATTTCCATTTCATGGGTTTTGGAATGATGAATGATTTATGATCTTTTGGAACACATGTATATTATTTTAATTATATAATGGTTAGACATGAAAATATATATCCCTTTAATGAATTGGGTAGAGGCAGATATCTCATGAGATAATTAGGAATATAACATAGAGTCAACCTTGTTTAGTAAGGAACCTTTTCCACTATAATAGTCTTTGGAGTAAACCTCGGCTAATAAAATGGAATGTGGAGAGAACCAAATACACTATGATAGTATTGTAAGTAAGACCCATATACTCTGGAAGTTATTTTCTTTTCCTATGTGTATTAAACAAAATCATGTCTTATGATACTGTTATGTTATCATATTTGAATCCAAAAGATTTATTTCCTATAAAATACTCAGCTTTAAAACCTGATTCAAGATTATGACCTATTGTATTCTAGGTATAGAATTTTATATCTTAATCTAATGTTATAATACCATTATGATCATGTTTTTTAAGTGATCATAGATATCTCCCTTGGTTTCCATTATTGAGCATCTGAACTCACCCATACGTTTCTTTTCCCTAGGTTGTGAAGAAAGGTTTTAAGAACAGTATGTCTAAGAAGAGTACTATGTGGGAAGGTATTTATTTGAGATGTTGAAGATATTTCTTGAAATAAGAATATTTTTTTATCTCATCACCAATGATACTAAACCTTTAGGGTACTGATATATGTATTTATAAAATATATTGAACATTTATATATTAATATGTAATATATATGTATGAAATGTTTGGGTTACTATAGTTGGTATCTGATCAAAGGTTCATACCTTCAATAGAGATTACTATTAGGTTAATTTAGTAAATAACCTAGGGATAAGTCTGACTATAGGATAACATCATAAAGTTTTTTAAAGGAAGAGGTTATGTTATTTTCCTAGAAATAAATTCATGTATGTATATAAAAGTTGATGTAGCTTTGGAACATATTCATCTAGGGGTAATAACCATAAAACTATTTCGTCTAGTATATCTTGACTGTCACTCTAGTTCATGGTGAGTATTCCCTTACTATGCACCTATTTTGACACTCTTGAGGGATTTTATTGGGTTAATTATCATTTTATTTACAAAGAATTATTAATTATTTGAATAAATTATGATCATGTATGACATTGGTTAAATATATTATTTCATAGATTGAAAATAAGGTGTTGTAATTTAGAAAACCTAAAAACAATTTTTCATGATTATGACTTTTCCTCTTACGATTATTATTTCTAAAAGTAATATTTTTGGTTTTATTAAATGAATAGAACCTAAAGGAACCATGATAATGTTGAATGTGATGGAAAAGAAATTGTTTTCCTAGTTGGAAACCAATTGATAGGGGATTTTGAATGTGAAATACCATGGTTATAATTATGAAAACATGTCAAGACATGAATCATGATGATCATCCAAATAAGAAAAGGTGGGATCAAAGTTTTCTTGAGTACATTATGATTAAACATTCACATTCTTTTAGATGGTCTTATAATAGATTAGTTTATAAGAAATATATCAATAACCCTACAAAAATATTTTTTGTTTTTCAGTGCTAGGAACATGAAAAAGTTATTTTGGATGTTTATCATTTTTTAAGAAAAGAAGATAAATAGAGAAATATTATTAAAAACAAGAGGCAATGCGAAGAAATTGACTCCATGGAGTTCGATGCGTTTTAAAGATTATTTTTCTATAAGTGAATTTATTTATTCATCATATGAAATCGAGAAATAATTTCTTGAGATAAAATAGTAGGGTGATGAATCTATTAGTACCTAATTGTAAACCTTTACCATACTTTCAAGGTATTCTTGGGATATTATCATTCCAACTAAATGTAAGATTGACTGATTCTTTAGTGTCCTAAATAAAAGTACCAAAACGGAATTATCCATAAGATACTTCAGTTTATACGAATAAATCATTAAATGTGCTATCAGAGTGGAAATATAGATTAGATATATCCATCAATTTTATAGTTTTAAAAATAAATGAAATACTGAATTCAATGGAAATTTTAAAAACTATTGAGAAAAGAAGATGGTATTTATTTTTTATTTAAAATTTCAAAGGAATCATTGAAGAAATTATCTTAAGAGGACTGGAAAATGATTTATGTATTGAAAATAAGGTCACTGGGAAATAGAATTCCAAATTTATAGGAAGAACATGTTAGATAATTATGGAGACAAAACACCATGGAATGCAACACCCACACTCCAATGTTTCAAATACAAGGATTAGGGTAATTATGATTACCAATGCTCAATATATTAGGGTTAATGGTGATGATCAACATTAGAAACATATAAATTTCAGATAAAATGGGAAATATCATTTGATTGATATTTCTGATGTATGGCATGATAAAGAAATGGAGAAATTTATAATTACCATTCAATATAGATCTAATAATGTCCTGTTTTATTATAAATCTGACCACTCTTTTATATCTAATTTTTTTAAGGGTATCATATTACAATCTCAATTATTATATATTTAATTATTAGTGAAAACTCACAATGGTATGATGATTTCATCTCAAGTATATTATTGTTCTTCATTTTTTATTTTTGGAAATGTGATTCCTACAAATATTTTTGTACTCATTTAGTTGAATTGGATGTTATCTTAGGCATGAATTTATTTACATTACATAAATCCCACATCAATTTTTGAGTAATGGAATTAATTTTTAATATTCCAAACCAAACTATGATCCTTTATTGGTACAATGATAATTATGAGATTCCAATGGAAATTAATCCCATAATAAGGGTCTTGATACCTATTCCAAAAGAGTATTTATCTAAGATGGTTGGGGAGAAACTCAAAATCAAAGATAGTATTATTGTATATGAGTTTTTTAATGTCTATCCAGAATAATTACCTATATTTCCTCAAAAATATGATATTTAGTTTCAAATTGAAATCATAATTTGTGATAAAACTATTTCAAAGTAACCATATAGAATGGCCCCAATTGAGTTTCATGAATTAAAGAATCAATTCTAGTAGAATCTTGATAAATATTTATTCATCCAATTGTGTCACCTTGGGGTGTAGTTACTCTTTTTGAAAAATAAAAATAAAAATGGATCGATATGACTCTATTTTGATTATTGGGAATATAACAAGATAAAAATCAATAATAAGTATCCATTAATCCATATAAATGATTTGTTTGATCAATTATTATGAGATTAATATTTTTTAATAGGTTGATCTTAGATCTAGATAGTATCTGATGATTTTTAAAATTTAATTAATACCCAATATAATATTTAAAAATAGGTACGAAGATTATGAATTTATAGTGATGCAATTTTTTCATACTAATTGTTCCACTATAATCAAGTATTTAATTAATAGAGTCTTTAGAGATTACATTGATCACTTTTTAATAGTCTTTATAGATGATATTCTTATATATTAAATGATAAAGAAAGGTTATGAAGATAATTTATTGATTGTTTTGAAGACTCCGAGGAAGGTGAAACTATATGTAAAATTAACCAAGTGTTAATTTGGCTACAAAAGTATCATTTTTGTGTTATATAATCTCAATAGATGGTATATCAATGGATCCATTAAAGATGGAGGTTATTAAATGTTGGAACAATCAATAAAATATGTTTGATATTTGTATTTTTCTTGGTTTGGCTATATATTATCGATTATTTGGGGTGAATTTCTCATGAATTTCTAATCCACTCAGTAAGATAACTTTGAAGGGATCAAAATTACTTTGGATATATATATTTCTGAAAGATTATTTCTATTGGGATAACAAAAAGGGTGATATTTCAGAGTATCCATATCAATTCTTAGTATGTTAGAATTTTAAGACCGAGATACCAAACTCTAAGGGGACATTACAGAAATTATCCATAATATAATGGAAATGAGAAAACATTACCATATATTTTTTTGTTGAACTCCCCAAAATATATAATGGAAAAAAATGATTTTGTGTTATATTCAGATGATTTATAAAGTTAGTATACTTCATTTTTATTAGAGAAAATTTATCTCTTGATCAGTATTGAAGAATATACATTATGTAAGTGGTAAGGTTTCATGAAGTACTACATTCTGCTGTATCAAATTGAGATATGAGGTTTACCTCGATGTTCTGGAAATGTCTTTAACAAGATTTAGATACTATTTTTAGCTTTTGTACTACTTATTATTCTTATACATATGATAGTAAGAGTGAACAATTCAAACCTTAGAGGATATGTTGAGATCTTATTTTATGGAGTTAAAATGGGGTTAATATCAAAACCTTCCACCAGTTTAGTTTTTCTATAACAATAGCTTTCACTCAAGCATTCCAATGGTTCATTATGAAGCCCTCCATAGAAATATTTGTATAACCCTAAAGTAATGGGAGGAATTTGGAAAATTAAAACTATTGGGACCTAAGCTAGATAAGGAAATGATAGAGAAATCTAGATCTATTCAACATCACATGATTGTATCTTAGATCCCACAGAAATGTTTCGTTGGCGATCACTGGTGAAATATGAATGTTGTATTTAGAGAGACGTTATTCTTCAAAAAATATCAATGGAATGAATTTATGATATTTAGATATGAAGGAAATATGAACCCATATTATTTTTTCCCCTTTTATATTCTTGATCGATTAGAGATTGTGAGTGGTCGCTTGGAACTTCTGCTGAACCTATATCAAGATCATGTTGTGTTCCATGTATCTATAATGAAAATTAAATGCCTGATCAATCACATGTACTATAATAAAAGGTTGTAACACTAGATAATGATATTCCAAATGGAAAAAACGAGTACAAATACTTGATCATAGGGATACATTTCTATGGAATAAGACCACTCATATGGTTAATGTTTTATAAAGGAATTTGAAATCCATTAAAGCCACATGGGAACTTGAGAATGTGATGAGATAAATATATCTTAATTTTTTTGATCAGAGTGAAATAATTTCAATGGATAAATCCATTTTTAGTGGGTATAATGTAACACCTCTAGATATTATGATACATTTCTCTTCAAATACGTTTTTGATAGCCTTCCATTTTCGCAACCTTGAGACTAAATGAATCATAAAATAGTATACCATTTTATCCTAACAATTAAACTGTTATGTATGAATTGGAATTAGTATATTATGAAACATTTATTGTTTAAAAATTCCGAAAATGAATTCATTGGTTATTAACTGATTATAAATTATAATAAAAATCATTTTAATATTAAACAAATATTTTTATAAATTTTTTTATGTATACAATGTGTTTTTATCTTAATAAATTAAAGTAATAAAGTTTGTTTAATCATTTTAATGAAATTTATTTATTATTTACTCATTCAAATGTTTGAAAATAATTTTTTTTCTAGGAATGAGATATGAATTAGTCCTATTTTTTTAAAAAAAATTCATTTCCCCAAAAACCAGTATTTGTTATGTTTTTCATTCTTATTTATTAATTAATTTATAAAACTTATAAAAATTGAATCTTAAAAAATTAATTCCATATTTAGAATTAGTTGGATGAATACTTCAAAATAGTTCTCTTTTTGGGTCATTATATATAGTAACCTTGGTAACAATTTATCAGATCAATAAGGGTAAAAGTAGAAAAACAAGATTAAAACATTGGGATGAGGATTTAAAATTTATCTAAAACTTTATTATATTATATTGGACAAGATTTTTTTTAATTTTCATCAAATTCTCAAACATATGGCCACTTCATTTCATTCTTCTTTGATTATGAACTTTATATAATTTAAAAAAAAGAATAAATATAAAAAGGCATTCTTTGACTTTAATATATCTAATTTTTTTTAAATGAGAATAAAAATAGAATAAGGTTATTGCTAAATATTTATTTGAAATATGAATAATTTTTATTCATTATAATTTATTTTAAATTTTGGGTGATTTAATAATTACTGTAAATTCATACAGAATTCCGACAAAGTATTTATCCCACTAATAGAAAAATAAAATGAATGATTTCATAAATATTAAGAGTAATAAAATTCGGATGAATTATTATGTTCCAAGAATTTTAAGAAAATTATAACATGTTTGGGATATTTTAAAGGTTTATATTCGAATTCCATAACTATATTTATAACATTAATGTCAAAGTAGATGAATAGTTCCAAAATGAAATTAATGATATTTTATAGTGAAAAATATTTTGTTAAATGACTAAAAATTAATAAAAATACTATATTCAGAAAAATATTTGAGATATGGTTGAAAATATCAACAGTTATCTATTTATCATTAACTTTTCCTTTTATAGTAACATTATTAATCCTTAAATAGTTGAAATTTTTTATATTGTGGTGATTATCAAAATGGTTAACGGGGGATAAAAAATAGATAAAGGTGAAAAAACACCTAAACATGAACAAATTTGATTGTATTCGATTATTTTGAATTATAACCATAATATTTTCTAAATATGTTAATATGGATTAACTTTATTATATAAATAAATTTATATTAATTTAATACTTTAATTAATTCTTAGAGTGCCCCTCCACTCACTTATAAAAGGGAACATCTTATCCTATCTTCCTCACAGATTTTGAACCTTATATATCAGTCAATATCTACTATAATAACTTCCTTGATTCTATCACCACATCTTATGTATTATTTTATTGCTAAAATATCATCTTTTCAGCGATTAAAGTTTAATCCAAAAATGGATTCTCTATAAAAGGTATAACTCTTTACCAATAATTTTAAATTTTATTTATTATTATACATCCTATAAATACATGATATCCATTCTAAAATAATGAATTTATCATTTTAAATAAACTTTTTTTATTTTGTTGATGGAAAAATCATTATCCCCCTTCTTTCAATCGTACGAAAAATGAAAACATCTCTCATGCGTATGTACGACTTACTATCTCCACATTGCGGCGTAATTAATTTTTCATCACCATATTAATCGAATGGTAATAATGATGAATTTAATGAATATATATGATATATATGACTTAATAATTTTTATATAAAGGTGAATATTTATTTACTTCTCTTTCATTCAATCCACTAAAAAGTGAAAACCAAGTTAATGTATACATACTGTCTACCATCTCTATGAACAATATAATTCATTTTTCTCTCTGTATTACTATTTATGAATGTATATATATATATAATGAATATATATTATATATATTAAAATTATTTATATTATGAAACTATAATCTAATTACATGTACCCAAAATACGAAACTATATTTCTCATAAAAAACAAAACAATTAACACCAAAAAATGATAATTATTAATAATTGGGTGTTAAAATGTTATAAATAGAATATAAATGATAATATATGAATTTAAATGATTATTTTATGGAATTATAATAAAATGAATTTATTACAAATGAGGTTAGAGTTATTTCAAAGCAAGGATAACTAGAGGTGAGGGATTTATGTATCAATCTCATTTGAATTAGGATTATTTATGATTGTATTTTAGTCGAAGGAAATTAAATGATCCATATTGATAAAAACCATTATTTTTTATTATAATATATTTATTTTTAGATAATACATATTTTCATTTCATTTCACTCAATTTGAGTACTCCAAAGACAGAAATAATTTATTTGGAAGGAAAACTGACTATGTTTAATTATTTACTTAGAAATAGTTTGCTTCTATGCCCTTGTTTTTAAAAATTATTTTCAATAATGTTTTTAATATTATCTTATGATTGTTTAATTTAATTTTTAACAATTATTATATTTTTAAAAAATATTTTAAAAGGAATAGTTTTGTCATTTTACAAATGAGATACCTTTTGATGTTTTTTACAAAAGTTTTAGAGGAAGGTTTTCTTTTAAAATATACACAATGAATAGAATTGTACACCATCATGACTATAAAATTATATGAATAATACATTAAAATTTTATAAGTTTATTTCCAAATAGAAAATTTTCTTTAATATTTGGGAAATTATTAGATTTTAATTAAGTGAGTTCAATGTGAAAGGGTATTTTTCTCCAGAAACATTCCACCGGATACTTTAAGGTAAATGTTCATCTAATATTACTTAGTTTTATGTCACATAAGAATTACTAGGGATATGATAAAATGATAACATAATTATTATTTCTATATATAAATTATTTTTGTAACGAAAATATGTTTAAGAATACAATTTATTTTCCTGGGGTTATGCTATGATGAAATACTAAAATGTTTACGAAACCCAATTGTTTTTAACAGTTTAAGAAATAATGAATGTTTTTTATATCATAGAACATGCGTATTATTTTAAATATGTGATGTGTGGTCTTATAATTATATATTATTCAAATTCATAGGGTAAATATTAATATATCTTGAGATAATCAAGACTAGAATGGGGAGTGAAGCCAGTCCAGTTAGGGAATCTGTCCACTATGATAGTCTAGGGAGTAAAACTAGACTAATGCGATGGAATGAAGAGTCAAATATATATACTATGATAGTATTAGATGTGAGACCTGGATACTAAGGAACGTATTTTCTATTCGTATGTTTATTCCATAAACATATGTCTTATGTCAATGTTATTCTCTCATAGATCATGTTCTTTAATTACATTATATTCATTTCTTGTAAACAACTATGATTTATGACATGATTCAATATTATGATCTATGATATATTGAGTATGAATTTTAAAGTTTTAATCTAATTTTCCCATACCCTTATACCCATTTTATGTTTAAGTGATCATTGATATCTCCCTTTCTTACCCTTAATGAGAATCTATGTTAACTCTTTCTTACGTTTCCTTTCCCCATGTTATAAAGAAAGGTGTAACATAGGGTATGTCTAACAAGAATAATATATGGGAAGATATTTATGGGTGATGTTGAATATATTTCATAAAATAATAAGTTTTCATATCTAGTCTCTAAATAAAATAAACCATTATTGTCCTTAGATGTATATTGGTAAAATATATTGAATTTTCATCTATTAAGATGTATTATCTATATAGGAAATGTATGGGTAACTATATTATCCTGTATATTTGGAAACGAAATTATGTTTTATCTCACGTGACCTTAATATTTTCTGTAATCTCTATTCTAAATTATGTTTCACTGACCCTTTCTACGATGTGGGTTCTCAACTAATGAATTTCCAAAATTTAAAAAGGTTTTCCATTATTTTAAAATAAAAAAGTTTATCGTCCAAATCACATTTCCTCTAATTTTTTTTATAATTTTCAAGGATTCATTATTTAATATATTTTTTAAAAGTAAGAGTTTTCAAAAGTTTTCACTACATGGTTTTGAAAATTAATTTGGAATTTGACTTGTAACTTCATCTTTTACCAGAATGGTAAAAATGTTTTCTCATTTTTTATTGCTTCTCTATTCATATGAGAATTATTATTTATGAATATTTTTTCCGTTTTAATTGTTTTTAAAAGTTATTTTATCTCTTTATTATTTTTTAAAAAAAAATAAAATTTTCTTATATTTTCCAAATGTAAATGATATTTTTCAAAGGAATTTTGGATTAAAAAAGTATTTTTATGGCTTATCTTTTTAGGAAATAATAATTAGGGTTTTTGAAAGAAACTTTAATTTATAAAATTTTAATTTTATAACCCCTTTTATGAATTTAGAGGTTAATCATTAAAATATTTTGTCAAGCTTAAATTATTTCATTATAATTAAATTGTTTTTGGTGTTTTTAGTAATTTATAAATGGAGCATTTATTTGTGTTTTTCAAAGTTATTTATCTAACAAACTCAAAAGGTTGTTTTCAACTTTTTGAACATAATATGATGTTTTTTAAATTACACTGGGCATTTTTTTATACCACCATGCATAGTATTTCCCTCTATGGCCTATGGAATCTTCAAGGAAAAGTTTTCATGAAACCCATCTGTTTTCCATGTGTTAATTAGGTGATGTATGAAGTATGAATATTTTAACATTTAGATATAAATATTATGTATGAATGATTATTATTATAAATTTTGTGTTCCTATATATGACTCCCATTAATTATAATTTTTTATATCTCATGAGATCAAAAGGGTACACATGAAAATTATCCCAAGACAAAGGGTACACAGGAGGATTATCCCAAGACAATTGGTACACAACAAGATTATCCCAAGAAAATTTTCACTTGATATGATTATCCCATGATTAAGGGTACACATGGGGATTACCACAAGCACATGGAGGGTACATGCATGCTAAGACCAACCCTAAGAAGGTTTCAAAAGTGGTATTACCAAACATAAGAAGGGTACACAGGAGATAAGTTTAATCCCGAGAAGGTACACAATGCGTTATCCCAATCCTAATATATAAGGAATTTCTTGGTGGTAATCCTTAACATATGCTTTATATGATTATTTTTATGACACACACTTATGTCATAATATTATACATATGTTATTATCCATGGAACATGCTTATTATCTCATTATTCCACACTCTTTTTCCATGGTATACGTTTCTTCATTAAATTCTATCATGAATTATAGAAAACAATTATTATTGAATGTTATAATGATAAATTTGACTACAGATTTTTTTCTTCAATATTCTTATAGTCTAACAGTTAATATTTTTTTTAAATTTTCCAATACAGAGTTTTTGAGATCACCCCCTTTGTATGCTTGTATTCTATAGGTTATAAAGGTGATCACAACCTATAAGGCATATATAAAGAAGTCCAGTGTGTTTTAATTATGGAGAAATGTTCAAAAATATTGAAAAATAATTTTATTATATAGATGATCCTAAAGATACTAAACCATAAACTCTTGTAATCATGTGGTTTTTGTTATATGTGATGTTTAAATTATGGGAATTTTGTAAAATAAATAAAGGTTTATCTCAATTTCAATCAAAGACAATATTTAAATAACATTTTCTTAGTATCAAAATAGAGATTGTGGGTTACAGGTGTTTTAATTAGAATTAGATGAGAGTTTAGTTATTTTTACGGATTAACTTATTTTTTAGGGATTTGGATAAATGAACTCTCATAAAAACCATAGGGACAACTGTAAGTATAATATATCATCCTAGAATTTTGGTAATGTTTTAAGTATATTGTTTTATTATAAATTAAATCCCTATCTTGATACTGGAAAGTGGATGGGCTATAACACAAACACATATTGCGCTAATCACCTTGAAAAAGGATAGTTGACTATAATCTCAATCTTCACTTAGTACAGGATGAGTGAGCCCAAGCCTGCACTCCTGGCTAGAAACACCCAAGGGATATGATTTGTTTATTCAATTTTATGTTACAAGAAATTATGAAATATTTTTTTAATTAATTAGGTAATGTAGTTTGAGATAACCCAACATAAACAAAACTAAATTTAACTAAGAGTTATTTTGGTTGAACTGAAAACTAATGTGATTTTTTAAAAGAGTAATACAATTTGAGGTTCAGTTTTTTATTAGATAATTTATGATAATTATATTATGATATTAATTTTTAATCACTCTTCTTAACCCCTTTTGGTATTGTAAATGATTAGATCTTTAAGGGTCCATTTTATTAAAGGATTTAATAGAAAATACATTAATCATCATAAAAAGAAACCAAATGGGATATAAGATGATGATGAAGATATTATGGCTATAATAACCATAATATCTTGAGTTATGATTAACAATATGAGTATTTATGAAATAAAAAACACACCAAAGAGCATAAGATGGTATTTTCATAGGTTCTTAGGTGATGAAGATAATAAAAGAAGGAAGGTTCAATTATCCTTGTGTTAAAAATATGGGAATTAGAACCCTAAAGAATGTCTCAAAGGAATAAGAAAATGTTTCAAGTACTAAATGATTGTCCATTTAAGTCATTATTTCCAAAATGATATGAAGTGGTCATCCCATACAATAGTAGGTATTATAATTTCAACTAATACATATTCCAAAATTCAATGATCAATTATAAGGAATTTGGGTATTATGTAAATAGATTCCCCAGTATAATTTCTAATAAGGAATTTATATATAAAAAAACTTATAAATAAAAAGAATAAATTAAATATTATCCAATCACAACTACTAAAGTGGATTTTGATAATTGGGGAACAATTATCCTCTACTTTATATTGATATATGACTTTCTGGATTCTGGTCTAGTATATCTATGATGTTTTTAGGAGCATTAAATCTCCACACTTATGATTTTATTTTTATAGAAAACTTATTATTTTATTGTATCCAAATTTTAATTTTATGGGAATTTTTATTTGAAAATATTATTATCTTTTATTTATACAAAATTTAATGATATTTTTGGAAATGGGTTATTTCTCTCTACATAGAGTAAAAAGTATTTGTTAAAATAAGAAAATTACATTTTGTATTAACCCAGGATATTATATATATGAATGAATGATTAAAAAAAAGTTAAAAATAAAATTATATGATACAGATCTTGATATAAAATAATGATACTGTCTTGGCTCAAATTCTTGGAGAAAAACTCACTATCAGAGATATGTCAATTTTGATGAAAAGACATATTTTCTAAGATTTAAGGGTTGATAAGTCTCTTGTAATTATAACCAAATTATTGTATATATTATATATATCCCTATCTATGATAATTATAATCACGAATATTTTATTTACTTACGGATCATGAATGAAACACCATGATATTCTGAAATATATTTTTCTCTAAATAAAAACTATGTTTGATAGCTTGTTTCACATGAAAAATTGAACTAAAATGATCCATGAAATATTAGATGAATATTAATAAAAAAATTAAGAAAAATAAAAGATATTGTAAATAAAAATATTGTAATAAATTATAATTTCTTAAAATTTAATATTAAGAACATTTAAAATTTTCAAAGGGAATTTTTAAATTAAAAAGTTTTCCTTTATTTTTTTTATTTTAGTTTTAAATATAAATTTATCAATTTTAGAATTTGAAAATTTTAAAATTAACTTCAATTTTGGATTAATAATTTAAATATTATCTGAGTATTAATTTATGGTATTTTTTTGAAATAATTATTTTTATGTGAATAGTGAAAATTATAGTTTTTATGAAAATTGTAAATTTTATGACAATATAATTATATTAAAAAGTCATAAAGATTTATTAATTAATTAAATTAATCAAATATTTATTTAAGTGGTAAAAGTATTTATTTTAAATGTTATTTTAAACTTATAAAACTGATGTTTAATTTTTATAACTGAGGTAACTTTTTTATTCCAATTTAAAAACAAATTTCAATATTTTATTTCAATTAAAATGTTTAATTCTAAAATAAATTTTTGGAATGATATAATTAAATTAAATGTTATATTTTTTCATTAACTTGTCTATTTCATGGATATTATTATAATTTATAACTTTAACATATACAAAAAATATATTCTTTAAAACCCACTTTTTCTAAAAATCATTTTTACTCATTATATGCATTTACTATGAAATTAAATTTTCTAAAACATAGAGATTTAATTGATGAAATTATTTTCATATTATAAATAATAATATTGAAATTATTTAATAAGATCAATTTTAATTTGGTTTATTAACATTAATTAACATGGTAAAAAAATTTGTAACCATAGTAAAAGTAAAAAAAGGTAAAAAGAGTTTTACTAAGTGTAAAATACCTAAAATATTTACAAAACATGACATAAAAAGTGTTTATGGGATTTATATTATCCAAAAATCATCAAATTAAATAAATAAAAATATTGGTGCCTTTTATATTTGGATAGGGACATACCATTATAGAGATGTAATGGGAACTTCCAAAATTACCCTTATCTACACTTATGAAGGGGAATCACTAAAACCACTTTAGGACACACCTATATCAGAAAATTTCATCTAAAAAATATTCAAATTTTTCTCCACATATATTCCTAACTCATGTTCATAAGTCTCTGGTCTTAATTATTTATCCTAATCCCTTCATTTCCATGGATATTTCCAAGAGAAATATCAAGTTTTCCATGTGAGTATTTCTTACTTCTTAGCTTCTTCTTCTTAATATTCCTCCTACAAACTTTTTATATCTATAAAAGTATAATAAAATAATAATTATTAATATAATATAATATAATTTTATTAATATATATAATATTATTCAATTATTTCCATCCATTAAGGAAAACAATAACATCGATAGTGCGTATGTGTAGACTACCACATCCACAAAGCGATGTGGTTCGTTTTTCATCACTACAACTCATGAATTATAAAAAAAAATGTATTTTATGAATTTATAAATTTAATATATAAAACCAATGATACTGAAATGATAATTTATAATATAACTTCATTATCTCTTATTCATTGTGAAATGGAAACATTAATCATGCATACGTGCAGACTACCGCCTCCACGAATGAAAATTTTAATTGGTCATCAAAAAGATTCATGGATAGTTATAAGAATGAATTTAATGAAGATATATGATATAAATAAACTGTTTAATAATTTTAAAAAAATTATATTATTATTACTTAAAAACAATTCCTTACTCATTAAATCAATATGATACGCTCCCGTTTCAGTCTATTTTTATACTAACATGAACGATGTTATAATATTTTTGTCATAAATAATTAAGGAGAATTATATAATAATGTCATGTAATAAAATTTTATTTAATTTTTTAATTATTTTGGAAATTTTTTATTTATTTAAAATATATTTATTAATATATCACCATTTGATCATTAAAAATATAGAATCTAGTTCTTCACAATTTCTATTTTCCAAAACTGTACATTTATCATTAAATAAATGAAAATGGGTTAAAACATCATGATTTTAGTGTCTTTTATAATCTAGGAAATAATTTATTTTAATAAACAAGAATTTTTAACACCATTACAAAACTAATATTAAATAATCAATCTGACTTTCTAGCACCAGATGATGTAAATCAACTAAAACTAAAAATATTTTTTTGTAAAAAATAGTCATAAATGGAGTGAATGAATGGAAATATATATGTATAAGTTTCTTAAATAGGTTATTAGGATACTTATTTTTTATATATAATTGGTTAGATCATTATTGACTGAGAGGGACTAAATGTAAGGGTGTTTTATCTCAATTACATTTCTTTGAGACATGCTTTATTTATGCACCTAATTTCATTTAAATGGTGTTTATACTGCCTATTAGATATATCATATATTGAATTATATTGTATTCATTGTATTTTATGTTCAATTTCAGGCTCTATCTTTCAAGTGATTTTTATTAAAATATTTCTTAAACCGTAAAGGATATTGACAACCTACAACTTATTTATTTAATTTTTGATATTGATTCTGGAATTTATTTCTCCCACAAATGAGTTATTCTACCATAAATTATATTAAATATTATTTTGTATTAATATATGGAATAAAATTAATTTTTTTTATTCAAATCTTATTCAATGATGAATTTATTACATATAAAACTATGAAATATTTATGAATAATTCACATTCTCCTAAACAATGATTTTTCTTCCATGTACATATTTTCCATTCTTACCAATGTTATACTTTGTATTTGGAAACAAAAATATGTTTTATATCTTTTAATTTAACAATAATCTAATCATATTTTCAAATGTATGTTTTATTAAAATTTTAATTAATGGGTGTTTTGAACTATGGTAATTAAAATATTAATTTTTTTCCATACGTGGAAAATAAAATGTTGTATCTTCCACTACAAAAAATATATAAAAACATTTGTATACTTTTAAAGTGTCCATTATTAAATATTTCTTTAAATTAAATGTTTTCAAATGTTTTCACTTCAATATTTTGAAAATAAAAATTATGCATGATCCGAAAAGTATTTAATGGTTTGTCTCATAGTACGAGAATTATTCTTTAAAAATATTCCTTTACTTATTTTTCAATGGGTTTCAAATGGTTTTAATTCCTGATGTTTTTGAAAATAAAAGGAAATATTCTTATATTTTTCAAAAATAAATGTTATATATTTAAAGTATATCGTAATTTAAAAATTTATTTTAAAGGGTTGTGTTTTTAAGAAATTTCTTAATGGGTTTTAAGAACCATTATTTTTATTAAAATTTTATTCTAAAAACCGTTTTGGTTTTAAATTTTAATATTTAAAATGTTTAATCAAGCTCAATGTATTTCATTTTAAGCAATGTTTTTTGGAGTTATTAAAAAAATTTAAAAAGGGACATTTCTTCTTGGGTTTTAATGTAATTTTTCCAATAACCTCAAAATGGTGTTTTTCATATATACTGACATATTTTTACACTACTTATATTACATTGGGGATACAATTTTACAACATTATCCCTATTCTTTCTATGGAAGGATTATGGAATATTCTAGGAATTTATTTTATGAAACCTGTCACTTTTCCAAGAGTTAATTAATTGATGTTTTGAAGTATGGATATTTTAATGTTTCAATTACACACATATGTATGGAGGATTATTATTGTGATGGTTGGGGTCTTATATAACTTTCCAATTCATTTCTAAAGTTTATATCTCATGATCTTGAAAGGGAACATGATAGGATTATCCCAATCCAATGGGTATATAGGAGGATTATACAAAGCCAATGGTTACACGAGAGGATTATCCCAAGCCAAAGGGTAAACAAGAATATTATCCCAAGCCCATGGGTACATGATAATATTTTACCAATCCCATGACTCAAACATGAGTGGTTATGTCAATCCCAAGAAGGGTACATGGGTTTTAAGGCAAAGAATAATAAGGGTACATAGGTGGTATGATCAAGACCAAGAAGGTACATGAGTAGTTAGCCCAAGAATACTATGTAGTGAATTTCATATTAAGTATACTTGACATATAATCTTATTTATATGCCATACTCTTAATCCATAATCTTATTTCTATTTTATGATCTAGGGATTATATTTATCATTTCACGGTTCTATACTATTTTTCCTTGGTATATGTTTGTTTGTTTAATTCTATAAAAACTTATGTATAGTTATAATTGTTCCATATTATTTTAATGAGATATTTCACCTGTAATCATTTTTTCACCAATTCTTATGATCTAAACCTTGATGTAATGTCAATATGATTTCCCTCACTGAGCGTTTGAGTTCACCCCTTTCTTCTATTTTCATTCCATGGGTTATAATGGTGATTACAACCAATAAAAATTCTATAAGGTAGTTTAGTGTGGATTAAGTATAGATAAATGTTCATAGATATTGATAAATAAGTTTTTCATTTAACTGATCCTCAAAGACACTAAATATTTTATTCATGGTATTATCTGATTATTATGAGATATAGTGTTTAAAATATAGTAATTTCATAAAAATGATAAGTTCATCTCAATTGTTATCCTATCCAATATCTAAAGAAAGTGTTTTTAGCTCCATACCCAAGAGTTTAGGTCTATGGAAACTCATTTGGTATAAAAAAATAAGGCTTATTTATTATTATTGGATTAGTTTATTTATTTTTTATGGATCATGACTAGAGAAATATATTGAAAACCCTAGGGATAAGTGTAATAATATGATGATATAATAGAATTTTGGTAATGTTTCGAGTATGTGTTTTCCAAGAAATTATGTCCCTTTCTGGATACTGGAAATTGGGTGTAGCCACATAATAGATGCACCTATGGTTTATTTCCCTGAGAAATAATGGTAGAGTATCAACTCATTATTCTCTAGGAGAATGATGTGTGGGCCTAAGAATATACACCTGAATAGACACTCTTTAATGATATTATTTGGTTAATAAAATTATCTTTAAAAACAATTGTGTAGTATTTATTATTTTAAGGAATTTGGTTGAGGGGTATGGGATAAGAAAATCCAAATAAGACTAGATTGAACAAAGAGTGATTTATGTTGAACTGAAATCTAATGTGATGGTTTTGAAGAAAAATACATTTCAAGGCAGAGTATTTCATGATATCATTTATGATAAATCTATCATGATGTTATTTTTTTATCACTCACATTAACACATTTTAGAATTATAAATGGATGGATATAGGAGGATCCAAGTTAATAATTAATATAATAGAAAATGCAATGATTGTACTAATATTAAACAGAGTCGGATAGGAACTGGTGTTGAAAATCACGTGGTTATTCTCACCATACTATCTCAAATTATTATTAAAAGCATGAGTCATTTATAACTCCAAAAAAACTAAAGAGGATATGGATATAGTTTCATAGAATATTTTTATATGAAGATGATAAATGATATAAGATTCAATTTACACAATTCCAAAAATGTTGGAAGCAGCACCTTATAGAATGTATCAATGGAACAAGAAAACTTTTCATTTGTCGAAGGATTGTCCATTGAGCTTCTGATTTTAAAAGAGAGATGAATAGGTCAACTAATACAATTGAATGTATTATATGTCTAAATATTACACCATCCATTGTTCAGTGCTTCAAATACAAGGAGTTTGGACATTATATAAATTTATTCCCCAATCTAAGACCTAGAGAGGATTACAGGTAACGAAAACATTCTAAAATAAAGGAATATTGAAAATAATGTCTAATCACAACTACTAATGTTGATCATGATAATTCGGGAGCACTTATCTTTAACTATATATTTGTGGATGACATATTGGTTTTTGGTGTAGTGTATTATTTTGACTTGTAATGTGGTGTCCCCATGCTTGGCTATGAGGGGTTAAGTGTGGCTCCATAATCATTTCGTTGCATCCCTCCTCCTATATCATAAAGCATCCAAAGAGACATATTCATATAACTAGAAATATCCAATGAATCCCACATCCATTATAATCCATGAAATATATTTCCAAAGGTAGATGATCATTGGATATTCTAACCAATGAAACATAGGAACTCACATTGGTTGAGATGATGAGAGGTCATCCTCATCACACCGTATTGGGTAGAATTATTATAAAGCCTCATCCTTAAAGATTACATAATATTGATTTATGTCAAGAATTTCAATTAAGGATATTTTCAGGTTTATAGTTTTATAGAATTCATCCATTACTATTACCTTACATTTCAAAAATTACAAATTAGACACTTCTACTCAGTTTCCATTTTTTTCATAAAATAAAAAATCTTAAAAAAATTGAAAGATGTCTAGTTCCATGTTTCAAATAGAATTGTTTTTCCTTGATCCCATCCTTGACCCTATTCATCTTTATGTCCTGTGAAAAAAATTCAAAACTTGGGATGAGTATAAAAAGCTAAGGGTTATAAAACAAGGAAATAAAACATTAGTCCATCAATACAAAAAATCAATGAAATCATACTTTTCAATCTTTAACATACCACACAAAATCATAGGTTTTATGAATAACGCATGGAAATCATAAATCATAAATGTAGCTTGTAGAATATTTAACATACTTATGTTGTAGATTTCACAGCTGTATATAGAATTAAATTTGGAATACCCATAATAGTATATTCCCTAAATCTCATAGGATAAACATTTGTGTTTACCTACATCATGTTACCCAATTCATTAGATAGAAATCTCAACCTCACCCACCTATGGTTTATCACGGAACCACCTGTATACGTAAACAGTTCCCAAGAACCATAACATAATAATAACACATAAAACAAGCATAAAATAAATATAAAATTTACACATTCAAATAACAATATAAAATATTATGATATTTATATATCAAATATATTTACAAAACAATTTAAAACATTTAATATAGATATTTCCAAGTCAAAGTGTCCCATACAACATTGAAACTTTTAAAGGTATAAACATTTTCAAACTTTAATTTCCATATAAATAAATCCTTAAAACAATTTAAAAACATGGAAATTAATGAGAAATATTTATAATATTAAATCTTTAAAAAATTTAAAACAATGTTCTAGTTAAAGAGTCCCTTACCACATAAAAAAATACTCGAAAAAAAATAATTAAATAATAAAATTAAACAAAACCAATAATATCATAAGAATAATTTTATCCATTATATAATATTTATAATGTTAGTATATACACATTATAAGATAACAATGGTTCAAAATATCAAGATATGCCTCAATTAAAGTAGATTGAGACGAAGTCTCTTATGAAGATTCGGCAGCCCAACAGTGTCACTTTAAAATTCATAAAATGATTTTATGGGAGATTAAAGGGTATCTTATCACTTGGACATAAAATTTACATAAGTAATAATATATAATAACATATCACATAAATAAAAATGGATATTAAAAGAAATGACATAAAATAATTCTTTTACTAAAAGATGGGTGTGAAAGGTTCCCTTAAAAATATCGTATCATTGCATCAAGGTTAAATAAGTGAAATAATTATGGGGAAAAAAATATAAATACTGAATCTATAAGTTATATATTAAGTGTAAAACAATAATATTTCATTCACGCATATTCATATAATGATATAATCCAGAAGTAGAAGTTTGTCCCAAAGAATATAAATTGGGTTATGCAATTCCCTTACCTCATGTCCAACTTGACTCGTTTGTTCCTTGTTCATCCTGAATAATAAACATAAGTTAATTTTTAATTACATAAAAATCATTTCAATTTTATTATTCCTTTTATATCACTTATTACATTTTTGTAATTATTATTATTAATTATTGGAGTTCATATCAGACATTTTGTCGATGTTCGGAACTTGAGTAAAAAATGAACTTGTTATAATTACAAATTGTCCATATGGTCAAAATTAAATTTTACCCAGAATGATATAAATGATTTTGATATCATATATATCATATATATCCAGTATATATGTATTTATAATAGTCCATAACATTTGGAAATAAGAAATGAAATGCACCATTCATGGAGACGGTAAGCTGTACGTACACATGAATGCTACTTCATTTATTTTTTCATTTTTAAAGAATGTAAACTAAATGATACGTAGGTATATTATAATTAAAGTATAATATATATATTATATATGTTATATAAGTTCATAAATTCCATCCATTATACATTATATCAATAGCATGAACGAGTTATATCACGTTGAGGGGACAGTAATATGCACTTCCTCAAATGAAATTATCATATTTATGCATTATGGAAATCCCAAAGGCATATTCTAAATGAAAAATACATAAAAATAGAAAAAAATATAAATATATTAAATTTAACATATAAATATAGTTTCATCATAATATCCACCATGAGGGGTGGTAGGAGATAATTGAACAATCATCGTTTCGCGAGGCTATAGTTCGCCATCCACAAAAATAATATGTTCGTATCAATTAGATGAAGGAATGTGGAAGTTTAGTTAGAATATTTATAATAAAAACATAATAGTATATTGAGGATACTGGTGTTTTTATAAAATAATGGAATAAAGAGAGTTTAGGGGGTTGGAGAAAGAAAATAAAGGAAAAGAACTTGAGAGAAGACGTTACCTTTAAATCTGGAAACTCCCTTTGGTCTGAACCAATTGGATTTCTTTAATTGGATTATACCTAAGGGAAGGCTTCTAGGAGGAATAGAAGGATTTTGGGAGATTCTTGAAGTAGATTGTGGTTGAGCCAAGGGGCTTGAGAGGTGTGAGTAATGTGTTAGAGGTGGAAGCCTTTTATAAGAGAGAGGAGTGGATCTTTAGGAAAGTTGGAAAGTATTATTTTATTATAAACTTATTTTCCATTTAAAATGGTCTAAATCTTATTTAATTCAAATATAAGGTGTTTATAAGTCTAAATAAAATCATACAATAATAATTTTATAGGGTTTGGATATTTTTTAATCCTTATATTTTTTTTTATTTAAGCCTTTGTTAACTTATTTAACTTTTACCATGCCCTCTTATATATTCATACTCTATGGTTAATATATTTACTATTATATTCCAAGAGAACCAAAACGAATCATTTATTACATTGGTAACATTATTAAAGTCTTTTGGACTAATATTATTTTTTATGATTATTTTTTTATTTAATAAAATATTAATTGTTTTTAAAAACTCATTTGTGTCAATTTCTAAATTATTCATTTCAGGAAATTTAAAAAATCTATAACAACATGATTCTTTCGATCAAACTTCATTAATTAAAATATAACAAGTCATTAGTATCCCTATAATTCTGGTATTGAATAAAAAATTTCATAATAAATTTATTTTTATATTTATAATATCATTTATTTGAATCCTTTATTAAGGAAGCAATTACTGCATCACCGTTGTGTCGTAGTTAAATTTATTTATTTAAAATATAAAAATTTATAAATAAAATAAAATGATGTAGGAAATATTTTAATATTTATAATGAATATTTATAGTAAAAAATATAACTTATATAACCCCATATAAAAATATTTTTACTAAAAGATATATGTTTATGTTACTTTTTTCTTTACTATAAATTAATTAATATAAAGTGTCATTATCAATCCCAAGTGGCTTAATGAGGTCCCAAAATTGACCCAAGGATGCCCATGGTTGGACATGTATCATCCTAAAGTGTTAGGAAAAGTTTTAGGGTAATTTAATATTATTATAATATTATTCTCACCATTATTTATCAGATTTACCCTCTCATCATGGCATATAAAATATTTACTAAAGTAAATATTCAAAATGTCTAAAAATAAAATCTAACTATTTATAATAATTGGAACTATTGATTCCAAATATTTAATCCATTTTTTCAAATTAAAAAACCCAGAAGTTGCAGAAATTAATTTAAAATTAATTCTCATTGCCAAAACAAAAATGAGTGTTTTTATGAAATAATAACTATCAAAATATTGTCCCTTGATTATGTTTAATTTCAAAGTGAAATTACTTAAAATGACTACAATTGAGTTAAATGGTAAAAATATAATCCAATTAAACTTTAAAACCAACAAAAAGAACAATCTAACTATATAAATAAATTAGATTAAAAGACAGTTTTGAATTAAAATGCAGTATTTTTCACTATGCATAAAAATGTAATTTATCAGAAAATTACCAAAAAATTACCCAAAGTAAATTTTGATTCCCCGAATCTAAATAATAATTTTATTTTCTCAAATAGAACATATAAAAGTGACAAAAACTAGATTTTAAAAAGGATTTCCATGAAAAGGCAGTAAATCGATCTTTTAAAGAATTTTTTAATATTTATGCTTAAAATTTAATTCATTCTCATTTTAAGCATTTAAAATTTATTAGATAAAGGTAAAGACATTTAAAAAAATATATAATCATATTTTATTTAGTTATATTCATTCTTACTAATACAATGTCTAGGTGATAACAACTATTTAAAATAATAGTTTATTATTATTTTTTAGTATGACTCAACCTTACGTGCAACTCAAGATTTTTGGAGAAACCCATTATTGCGTGTCAGGTACGACATCGATCATAGAATCTCCTTTAAAGTAAAATTATTATTTAATTTACAAATATTAATAAATATAAAAATTTCATATTCTTTATATACCTGTAATGTTACATCCATCCCCCCTTTGGAAATTGCATCCTAGAAATTTAAAAATTATGCTCATAAACTTCATTAAATGTCCCACAATGGAAAAAGATTCAATACAACTATCACTTTAAATGAGTGAAGGAGAATTAAAAAGGTCACCCAAGATAACCCATACTTGGATTCTATGAAAACATGGATATAGAATAGAAACTAAGTGTCATGTTCTGATGGGGAGTGATATAAAACATGTTTAGGAGAAAGTTAACCACTAGTAAACAAAGAACATGTGATAGGTTAAACGTTCTATGGTTTCACAGTAGGAAAATTAAACTAACAACGTTTTTTTAAGTTTCATTTAATAAATTTGGAGAATTTATTTATGAGATTTACTAAGGACACAAGGAAATATACTTACTTTTTAAGAAGAGTTTCATCCTTTAATAAGTTTCTACCAAAAAATCATCTTTTCTCTAAATGATGATTATTCAAGATGACTTGGTCACACCTAAAGAGCTAGAATCAACTTATAGAGATTCACATAATCCAAAAAAGATGAACTATATATTTCCACAGTCATTAGTCATTAACCAAAACCAAAATCATTAGTATAAGATCAGATAATCCCTAAAAAGGATAATATTTTATAAAAATAAACAATACTCTTAATCATAAAAATTGAAAAAACAATACCCAAAGTTCAATAAAGACCATTCAATTGAACATGAGTCCTTAAAATTTTGAAAATAATCCAAACTATATTTGAAATCTAAATCTCCGAAGAACGTAATCGCAGAGTCTTCCATTGTAAAACTTAAAATTTATCACTAAATGACATCGTCTACTCATAGAGACTCACATAAAAAAGTAATTAACCTAATAATATATTCTCTATGATAGGTTAATCATTTCCATAAATAACCCAAATCACCCAATGTTCACAATAAAAACATAGATTCTTCCAAAATAAAATTTCAACCATTACTCAACAAATGAGATCCCATAGTATTCTATTTTCCTTTAGCAGAAAATATTCCCAAAAGAGAGAATGTATTCCAAAATAACTTATATCACTTAATCATCAAATCATTTTTCAATACTAAGGATATTCATTTGATAAAACATAAGTTCCCAAAATCATCTTATTTTTGATCCATAAAATCATCTATCTAAAAAGAGTTAGTCATACTAACTAGGGACTTCATGTAGGCCAGTGGTAGGCAATGCTCCCTTGTATCCCTTTAGTTGTGGGTTCGATTCCTACAGCCTTGGCAGACGTGATATTTTTTCAACCATCTTACGGATTGTCCTTTTAATAAAACAAAAAAATAATCCTAACTTGTTTTAACCTCAAATGTTTTCTTATTCCTTTCATTTTCATCCCAATACATTAAGACCTCAACATCTTATATATTGTCATTTTTTCACCTCCATATGATAAAATAAAACTATTACCAATAGAAATAACATCATACCTTGATCATGGTGTTCATATGGTTTCATCACAATCTTGTTCACATAGGTAGAATGTCCATGCATTGTAACAATGATTTATATGTCCTTAAAAATCATTTTCTTCCTTCATCCAAATACACCTTGTAAAACATGGCTCATATGGGTGTTTTTAGAAAACTTGTTTTGGAAACAAATCATGTATGACAAATAATTTCAAAACATCTGATAAAACATGATTTTTATAAAACAATCAGACCGAGTTTGAGTTGAAAATTTCAATAAATGGTCCTTTTAAAAAACCATAAATATGTTCCTAGAGAATATATTGTAAAATAAAGTATAAATAGGTTTCACAAGGGTATTCTTCTTTAGTACCTTTTTCATGATCATAATATGATTCAAAATCTTGTGATGAGGTAAAATATATGAAAGTTCAATGATAATATTTACCTTTCTTGAAAGTATGAGAATATCGTGAAAATAAGATTTTATTAAATACAACCCATGATCTACGATGATATCGAGGTATAGCAGAGGTGATTGATATCTAAAACAATTTCTTGCAAGTGAGTTGTATGTTAGAAAATGTTTCAGAGTCTTATGGACATGACTTTTCAAAAATTATTGCAATCATGTCATTAGAAAGAGATAGGAATGTTTTTTGAGATCCTTATCCTTCCATTTGTAATAGAATTTCCATGATCTTAAAAAAGTTACAAAACAAGGATTTAACTTAAAGAGTAGACATAGAGACTAACCATGTGTTTAACAAAAACTCTTAATCCCTAAATTTGTTTAAATAGATCTCTGATACCAACAGTATGACCCCATCTATAAACATTACATAATCTTGAGTTAAGTTAAGAATTCACATTGATGATATTTTTAGGTTTAGAGTTTTAGAGAATTAGGCCATAACGATTAATATACATTTTAAAAATTAAAAAGTAGACACTTATATTCAGTTAATATTTTTTCATAAAATAAAAACACATAAAAAAATAAACATGTCTTTTTCAATGTTTTAGACATAATGACTTTTCCTTGATCCCATTCTTGACCTTATTCATTTTTATTTCCTATGAAAAATATTTCAAACCATGGGATAGAAACAAATAGATTATTAAGGGTTGTAAAACAAGGAAAGAAAACAAGAGTCCATTAATACATACAAATCAATGAATTCATACATTTCAATATTTAACATACCATACAAAATAATAGGTTTTATGAATAACACATGGAAATCATAAATCATAAAGGTAACTTGTGTCATCCATAGCATACATATATTGTGTCTTTCACAGATATGTAGGGAATTTCATTTTGAATACCCATCACAGTATATTCCCTAAATATTTTAGGAGAAACATTAACATTTACCTCTGTCACATTACCCAATGCATTGGAGTGCTATCTCAGGCTCACCCACCCTAGGTATATCACAGAACCACCCTTATAAGTAAACAGTGCCCAAGAACCATAACATAATCATAACACATAAAATAAGAACAAATAAAAATATAACATTTCCAAATTCCAATCATAATATAACATTTCAATATATTGACATATCCAATCAATTTATAAAACCATCAAAAACATTTAATAAAGATATTTTGAATCGAAGTTTCCCATACCACTTTGAAACATTTAAATGGATTAAGATTTTGAAACATCAATGTCCATATAAATAAATCCTTAAAACCATTTTTAAAAAAAGGAAATTAATGAGAAATATTTATAATATTAAATCTTTAAAACATTTAAAACAAAGTTTTAGTAAAAGAGTCCCTTTCCACTTGAGAAAATACTTGAATAAAAATAATAAAATAAAAAAAAACCTATAATATCATGAGTATAAAGTGATTCATGATATAATATTACAAAGGGTAGTATATACACCTTATAGGATAATATTGGTGAACAATATCAAGATATGCCTCAATTAAAGGAGATTGAGACGTAGTATGTTAAGAAAATTCGGCAGCCTCACTCCATCACATTAAAATTCAGAAAATGAGTTGATCGGAGAGAAAAATTTATCCCATCACCTGGAAAAAATATACATCAATACGAATATATAATAACATATCCCATTAAGAAAACTTGAAATCAAAATAGAAGACATAAAAGAAGTCTTTTACTAAAAGATGAGGGTGAAAGGTTCCCTTACAAAGATCGTATCATTAAATTAAGGATAAATCAGTGAAATAATTATGTGTGAAAAATATAAATACAACAAATATAAATTTATATTAACTTTATATCAATCATATTTCATTATCCCATATTCATAGAAATATAAAATAAAGAATAGAAGTTTATCCCATACAATAGAAATTGGGTTAAGGAGTTCCCTTACCGCATGTCCAACTTGACTTGTTTGTTCCTTGTTCTTCATGAATAATAAACTTAAGTTAATTTATACTTTCTTAAGAACATTTTTCAAGTTTATTATTCCTTTTATATCACTTATTACCTTGATATAAAAATTATTAATTATTTGAGTTTATATCGTACATTTTATCGATTTTCAGAACTTGAGTAAAAAATGAAATTGTTATAATTAAAAATTGTCCATATGATCAAAAGTAAATTATCCCCAGAATTATATTCATGATTTATATATCATATATATCATATATATCCAGTATATATGTTTTTATAATAGTCCATGACATTTGGACATAATAAATGAAATGCACCGTTCATGGAGATGGAAAGCCGTACGTACACATTAACGATACTTTCATTTCTTTTTTCATTTTTAAATAAATGATAAATAAATGAAACATAAGATTATTATAATTAAAGTATAATATATATGTCATATATGTTACATAAGTTTATAAATTCCATCCTTTATATGTTCCATGTATAGGATTAATGAGTCATATCACTTTGAGGGGGTGGTAGTCCGCACATCCTCAAATGAAATTATTGTATTTATGAATTATGGAAAGCATAAAGGTATGATGTAAATGAAAAATATAGAAGAATAGAGACAATATAAATATATTATATACCAGATATAAATATATTTCCATCATAATGGTCATCATGAGAGGTGGTAGGAGATAATTGAACAATCATCATTTCGTTAGGTAGTAGTTCGCCATCCACAAAAACGGTATGTTTGTATCCATTAGATGGAGGTGTGTGGAAATTTTGGTTTGAATAATTCTCATAAAAACATCCCAGTATATTTAAGATACTGGTATTGTTATAAAATAATTGAATAAAGAGAGTTTACAGGGTTGGATAAGGAAAACAAAAGAAAAGAACTTGAGATAAGACATTACCATTAAATCAGATAAATCCTTTGGTTTGAACCAAAAGGATTTGTTTAATTGCCTTATTCAAAGAGGAAAGATTCTAGTAGGATTAGAGGGATGTTGGGAGATTCTTGGAGTATATTTTGGATGAGCCAAGAGGCTTTAGATGTGTGAGTAATGGGTTAGAGGTGGTGGCCTTTCTTAAGAGGGAGGAGGGGCTCTTTAGGAAAGTTGAAAAGTATTATTTTATTATAAAATTATTTTCGTTTTGAAAAGGTCCAAAACTTATTTAATTAAACTATAACGTGCATATAAGTCGAAATAAAATCATCTAATAATTATTGGAAAGGGTTTGGATATTTTTTAATCCTTATATTTTTTTATTTAACCCTTTGTTACCTTATTTTATCTTTTACCACGTCCTCATATATATTCACACTATATGGTTAATATATTTACAATAAAATTACAAGGTACCCCAAATGGATAATTTATGTCATTGGTAATATTATTTAATTCATTTTGTCAAATCGTAGATTTTTAGGATTATTTTATCATTTAATATAATATTAGTTGTTTTTAAAAACTCATTTATGTCAATTTCTAAATTATTCATATGATGACATTTAAAAAATCTATAAAAACTATATTATTTCAAAAAACCTTAATTAATTCGAAGATAAAAAGTCATTAGTATCCATATAATTCTTATATTTCATAAAATGTTTTATAATAAATTTATTTTAATATTTATATTATCTTTTATTTGAATTCATTATTAATGAAGCAATTACTGCATCACCATTGTGTCATACATAAATTTATTGATTTAATGTCTAAAGAATTATAATTAAAATGACATGATGTAGGAAATATTTTTATCTTTCCAATTAATAATTATAGTCTAAGATATCTTTTATATAACCCCATATAAAATTGTTTTACTAAAAGATATATGTTTATGTTACTTTTGTCTTTATTTTAAATTAATTAATATAAATTGTAATTATCACACCTAAGTGGCTCCATGGGGTCCCAAAATCAACCCAAGGATATACATTTTCAGAAATTTATCAGCCAATAGTGTTAAGAAATTTGTAAGGCTAATGTAATATTATTATAATATAATTGTTCACCCTTATTTTCCAGATTTACCCTTTAACCATGGTAAATAAAATATTTATTGAAGTAAATATTCATAATGTCTAAAAATAAAATTTACATATTTACACAATTTAGACCTTATTATTCAAAATATTTAATCAATTTTTCCAAATTCAACACAAAAACGTTTTAGAAATTAATTTAAAATCAAATTCCATTGTCAAAACAAAAAAGTATGTTTTTAAGAAATAATAACTATCAAAATATTAACACTTGTTTTTGTTCAATTTCAAAGTGAAATTACATAAAATGAAGAAAATTGGATTAAATGGTAGACATATAATCCAATTACACTTAAAATACAATAAAAATAACAAAATAACAATATAAATAAATTATATTAAAAGGATGTTTTGAATTAAAATGCAGTATTTTTCAGTATTCATAAAAAATGAACTTTATCAGAAAAATACCAAGAATTTACCCAAAGTAAATTTTGATGTCCCAATTCTAAAGATGATTTTTATTTTTTTAAATAAACCATATAAAATTTACAAAAACTATATTGAAAAAGGGTTCTCAATCAATAGGTAGTAAATCGACCATTTAAGGAATATTAGAGTATTTATGCTTAAAATTGGATTCATTTTCATTTTAAGCCTCTAAATTTTATTAGATAAAAGTAAATACATTGAAAAAACATATATAATAATATTTTAGTTAGTTATTTTTATTCTTACCAATACAACTACTAAGAGTTAATTACCATTTAAAATAATATTGTATTATTATTTTTTAGTATGACTCAGCCTTACGTGAAACCTGAGATTTTCGGAGAAACCCATTATTGTGTGTCAGGTATGCCATCGATTATAGTATCCCCTTTAAAGTAAAATTAATATTTAATTCACAAATATTAATAAATATTAAAATGAAATATTCTTTATTTACCTCAGATGTTACATCCTTTCCCCCTTTTGGAAATTACTTCCTCGCAATTTTAAAATTTTGCTCAGAAACATCATTGAAAGCCCCACATCCGAAAAATATTCAATAAAATAGTTACTTTAAAAGAATTAAAGAGAAGTAAAAAGGTCACCAGAGATAACCCATACATGGATTCCGTGAAAACATGGATATTGAGGAGAAATTAAGTGTCATGTTCTGATGCAGAGTGATAGAAAACACAATCATGATAAAGTTAACACCCAGAAAACCACAAACTTGTGATAGGTTAAATGGACATTAGTTTTCCAATAGTAAACGTAAATGGACAAAATTTTTTATGTTTTATTTAATAATGTTGGATAATTTAATTTTGAGATTGACTAAGTATATATGAAAATATATATACTTTTCATGAAGAGTTTCATCCTTTAATAATTTTCTTCCAAAAGCTCATCTTTTCTCCAAACAATGAGTATTCAAGATGACTTAGTCACACCTGAAGAGTTAGAATCAACTTATAGAGAATAAAATAATCCCAAAGATATGGAAAATATATTTCCCTTTCCTTTAGAAATTAACCAAAACCAAAATGGTTAGTACAATATCAGATAATCCCCAAAAAAGGATAATATTTTATTAAAATAAACAATACTCTTAAGCACCAAAATTTATCAAACAATACCCAAAGTTCGACAAATACCATTAAATTAAACCATTTTACTAAAAATTATTTAAAATAATCCAAACTATGTTCTAAATCCAAATCTAAGAAGAACATAATCACATAGTCTTCAATAGTAAATCTTAACATTTATCACAAAAAAATATCGACTACTCTTAAAGTTTCACACTGAAAAGTAATTAACCTAATCATATATTCTCTATGACAGGTTAATAATTTCCATAAATAACTTCAATAGACCTATGTACACAATAAAAATATAGATTCTTACAAAATAAAATTTCAACCAATAATCCACAAATGATATCACCCCATATTCTATTTTCCTTAAGCATAAAGTGTTCCCAAAAGATAGAACATCTTCCAAAATAACCTATATCACTTAATCACCAAATCATTTTCCCACACTAAGGATATGCATTTTATAAAACATAAGTTCCCTAAATCATCTTATTTTTTATCCAAAAAATCATTTAACTAAAAAGATTTAGTCATTCTAACCAGGGACTTCACATAGGCCAGTGGTAGGCAATGAGCCCTTGTCACCCTTCAGTTGTGGGTTCGATTCCTGCGGCCTTGCTGGACGGGACATTTTTTCACCCATCTTATGAGTTGTCCTTTTTATAAAAACCAAAAATAACACTAACATTTTTTAACCTCGATGGTTTTTTATACCTTTAATTTTCATACCAATACATTAAGACCTCAACATCTTATATGTTGTCATTTTTTTCACCTCCATATGATAAAATAAAACTATTACCAATAGAAATAACATCATACCTTGACCATGGTGTCAATATGTTTTCATCATCCTCTTTTTTACGTAGGTATAAGGTCCATGCATTGCAACAATGATTTAGAGATCCTTAAAAATCATTTTCTTCCTTCATCCAAATACACTTTGTAAAACTTGGGTCATATGGGTGTTTGAAGAATTTTTTTTCGAAAATAATCATCTATGACATATAATTTCAAAACATCTGATAAAACATGATTTTTATAAAATAGTATGACCGAGTTTGAGTTGAAAATTTCAATCAATGGTCCTTTTAAAATACCATAAGTATGTGTTGAGAGACTATATTATAAAAGTAAGTATAAATATGTTGTGCAAGGGTCTTCTTCTTCAGTATCTTTTTCAAGAACATAATATGCTTTAAAATCTTGTGATAAGGTAAAATATTTGAAAATTCCATGATAATATTTTCCTTTCTTGAAAATATGAGAATATTGTGAAAATAGTATTTGATTAAATACAACCCACAATCCACGGTGATATCGAGGTATAGTGGAGGTGTTTGATATCTCAAACAATTGCTTTCAAGTGAGTTGTATGTTATAAAATGTTTTAGAGATGTCTGAACATGACTTTGCAATAATTATTGCAAGAAAGTCATCAAGAAGAGATAGGAATGTCGTTTGAGATAATCCTACTTCCATTTGTAACAGACATTACTTGATCTAAAAAATGATACAAAATAAGGATTTAACCTAAAGAGTAGACATAGAGACTAACCATTTGTTTAATAGAAACTCTTAATACCTAAAATTGTTTAAACCAACCTCTGATACCAACTATAAGGCCCCAACCTCAAACATTACATTATATTGAGTTAAGTCAAGAATTAACATTTATGATACTTCCACATTTATCGTTTTAGGGAATTAGGCCATAAATATTACATTACATTTCAAAAATTACAAAGTAGACACTTCTACATAGTTTCCTTTTTTTCATAAAATAAAAACTCTTAATAAAAGATACATGTCTAGTTCCATGTTTTAGAGAGAATAAATTTTCCTTGATCCCATCCTTGACCCTATTCATCTTTATGTCCGGTGGAAAAAATTTCCAAACTTGGGATGAGTATAAGAAGCTCAGTAAGGGTTGTAAAACAGGAAAAAAAACATTAGTCCTTCAATACATGCAAATCAATTAAATCATATGTTTCAATCATTAACATACCACACAAAATCATAGGTTTTATGAATAACACATGGAAATCATAAATCATAACAGTAAATTGTGGCATCTATGACATACTTACATTTTAGCTTTCACATATAAGCATGGAATTACATTTTGAATACCATAACAATATATTCCCTAAATCTCTTAGGAGAAATATTAATTTTTACCTCTGTCATGTTACCCAATGCATTGGAGAGCTATCTCTGGCTCACCCGCCCTAGGATTATCACAGAACGACCCGTATACTTAAACAATGCCCGAGAACCATAAAATAATCATAACACATAAAACAAGAATAATGGAAAGATAAAATTTCCACATTCCATTCAAAATATAACATTCCATGATATTTACTTAATCAATCCATTTCCAAAACCATTTAAAACATTTAATAAAGAGATTTTTGCGTCAAAGTGTCCCATACCCCTTTGAAAATTTTATAGGTATTAAGATTTTAAAACATCCATGTCCATATAAATAAATCCTTAAAACCATTTGTAAAACATGGACATTAATGAGAATGATTTAGAAGATCAAATCTTTAAAACATTTAAAACAATATTTTAGTCAAAGAGTCCCTTTCCACTTAAGAAAATACTTAAATAAAAAAATTAAACAATAACATTAAAATAAAAGTATAATATCATGAGAATAAAGATATTAAAGATATAATATGTCAAATGGTAGTATAAAAACCTTATAGGATAATAATGGATCACAATATCAAGATATGCCTCAAAGAAAAGAGATTGAGACGTAGTCCCTTACTAAAATTCAGCAACCTAAAGACATCACTTTAAAATGGATAAAATTATTTGAAGGGAGAGAAAAGGGTCTATAATAACCTGGAAATAAAATTTACACCAATAAGAATATATAATAACATATCCCATCAATAAAAATGGAAATTAAAAGACATGACATAAAATAAGCCTTTTTACTAAAAATGAGGGTGAAATCTTCCCTTACAAATATTGTATCATTACATTAAGGATAAATCAGTGAAATAATTATGTGTGAAAAATACAAATACAAAAAATTTAAATGTATATTAAGTGTAAAACTATAATATGTAATTTACAAATATTCATAGAACAATATAATCAAGAAGTGGAAGTTTATCTGAAAGAGTGGAAATTCGGTTAAGGAGTTCTCATACCTCATGACCAACTTGACTCGTTTTTTCCTTATTATTACTTAATAATACAATTAAGTTAATTTATACTTGCATCAGAACCTTTTTAATGTTTATTTTTCATTTTATATCACTTATTACCTAGCTATAATAATTATTAATTATTTTAGTTCATATCAAACATTTTGTTGATGTTCGGAACTTGAGTAAAAAAATAAACTTGTTATAATTTCAAATTGTCCATATGGCCAAAAGTAAATTATCCCCAGAATGATATTAATTATTTAATTATAATTTATATCATATATATCCAGCATATATGTATTTATAATATCCCATAACATTTGGACATAATAAATTAAATGCACCGTTCCTGGAGATGGTAAGCCGTACGTACGCATGAAACTACTTTCATTTATTTTTTCATTTTTAAAGGAATAAAAACTAAATGATACATAGGAATATTATAATTATAGTATAAAATATATGTTATATATGTTACATAAGTTCATAAATTACATCCTTTATACGTTCCATGAATATCATGAATGTGTCATATCATTCTAAGGGGGCGGTAGTCCGCACTTCCTCAAATAAAATTATCGTATTTATGCATTATGAAAAGCATAAAGGTATGATGTAAATGAAAAATAAATATGAATAGAGACAATATAAATATATTATATATCACATATAAATACAGTTCTATCATAATGGCCACCATGAGAGGTGGTAGAAGATAGTAAAACAATCATCATTTCGTGAGGCAGTAGTTCACCGTCCACATAAATAGATTGTTCGTAACTATTAGATTGAGGTGTGTGGAAGTGTAGTTCGTATAATTCTCATAAAAACATCCTATTATATTGGATATACTTATTTTGTTATAAAATAATGTAATAAAATGAGTTTATGGGATTTTATAAGGAAATTAAAAGAAAAGAACTTGAGAGAAGACATTACCTTTAAATTGGGAAACTCTCATTGGTTTGAACCAAAAGGCTTTATTGAATTGACTTATACCTAGGGGAAGGCTTCTAAGAGGAAGAGAGAGGTTTTGGTTGCTTCTTGGATCATATTTTAGACAATCCAAAGGGCTTGAGAGGTGTGAGTAATGGGTTAGAGGTGGTGGCCTTTTATAAGAGAGAGGAAGGGCTCTTAAAGAAAGTTGGAAAGAATTATTTTTTTATAAACTTATTTTCTATTTTAAAAGGTTAATAACTTATTTAATTTGAAGATAAGATGCATAAAAGTCAAAATAAAATCACTTAATAACAATTGGAGAGGTTTTATTTATTTTTTAATCCTTATCTTTTTTTATATAACCATTTGTTAACTTATTTAACTTTTACAATGTACTCTTATATATTTATACTATATGGTTAATATATTTACTATAAAATTACAAGAAACCAAAAATGGATCATTTCTAAACTTTATATAAGTCATTTTTTTGAATCTTATACTTTTATTATTATTTTATCATTTAATAAAATATTAATTATTTTTAAAAACTCATTTATGTCAATTTCTAAATTAATCATATCAAGACTTTTAAAAAATATATAACAACTTGATTCTTTCGAACAAAATTAATTAATTCAAATATAACCAGTCATTTGTGTCCCTATAACTCTTTTGTTGCATAAAATATTTCATAATAATTTTATTTTAATAATTATAATATCATTTATTTGAATCCTTTATTAAAAAAGTCATTACTGCATCACCATAGTGTCAAACAGAAATTTATTTATTTAATGTATAAAAATTTATAAATAAAATAAAATTATGTAGAAAATAGGTTTTATCTTTATAATGAATATTTCTATTCAAATAGATAACTTATATAACCCCATATAAAAATTCATTTACTAAAAGATATATGTTTATATTACTTTTGTCATCACTTTAAATTAATTAATATAAATTGTCATTATCACTCCCAAGTTGCTCCATGGGGTGAAACAATTGATCTAAGGATTCCCATGGTCAGACATGTATCATAAAATAGGGTTAGGAAATATTTATTGGTATTTAAATATCTTTATAATATTATTGTTCCCCCTTATTTACCATATTTATGTTTTAACAGTGGTAAATAAAATATTTACTGAAGTAAATATTCATAATTTATAAAAATAAAACTTACCTATTTAAAAAATTTGGAACTTCTGATTCCCAATATGTAATCCTTTTTTCCAAATTCAAAACACAAAATTTTCACAAATTAATTTAAAATTAATTCCCATTGTCAAAACAGAAAAGCGTGTTTTTAAGGAATAATAACTATCATAAGATTGACACTTTTTTATGTTCAATATCAAAGTGAAATTACTTTAAATGACTAAAATTGTATTAAATAGTAAAAATGTTATCCAATTAAGCTTTAAAACCAATATAAATAATAGTCTAAATATATTAATAGATTATATTAAAAAGTTGTTTTGAATTAAAATGCAGTATTTTTCACTATTCATAAAAAATGAACTTTATTAGGAAAATTCCAAAAATTTATCCAATGTAAATTTTGATGTCCAAATTCTAAATAATAATTTTATTTCTTAAATATAACATATAAAATTTACAAAAACATGATTTCAAAAGAGTTCGCCATCAAAAGGTGATAAATCGATATTTTAAAGAATATTAGAGTATTTATGCTTAAAATTGGATTCATTTTCATTTTAAGCCTCTAAAATTTATTGGATAAAAGTAAAGAAATTTAACAAATATATATAATAATATTTTAGTAATTTTTTTTCATTCCTACCAATACAATGGTTAGGCGTTAACTACCATTTAAAATAATATTTTATTATTATTTTTTAGTATGACTCAGCCTTTCGTGCAACATGAGATTTTCAAGGAATCACAATGTTGCATTTCATGTACTCCATTGATAATAGTATCCCCTTTAAAGTAAAATTAATATTTAATTCACAAATATTAATAAACATGAAAATTTCATATTCTTTATTTACCTAGGATGTTGCAATTATTTCCTACTTTGGAACTCTCTTATATATTTAAGCGAGGTTTACAAATAATTCCCAAATACCAATATATGACTAGTTTACTAAATGCTAGTAATTATTTATTTTCATATACCAATGTGAATTTCCATACATATTAGAGGCATTCCATTGATTTGAACATCTTTATGTATAAGACGATCACTGTTAATAGAAATTTTTGTATATATCATCGTTTCTCCAACTTGTTACTTTGTGATACTAGTGAATAGTTCAGTATGATTTAATGACATATAGATGGAAAATCTAGAGTTTATCACTATCTTGTAAGGTTGTGGTTATTTTTCTGGTTGGGGTTAGACCCACAAATAGGATTCCTACATATAATTGTGAAAGGAATTAGAATCACTGTAGTTTGGTTCCACTTAATGGGACACATTGTATCTTTTAAGTTCATGAGACATGGAAATATCCACATAGTTTAACATCATGTAGTAAGTAATACTAAAATTAATTTTTCTATAAATGGTTGGTGTGGGGATTACTATTCAAAGGTCCTTTTAGGTAGATCTTAGAGAGAATATGGATCAATGAGGATGATTAGGTATCATAATGAATTTGGCCTAGTGAAGGTTTGTCTCACTAGGAATCTGTCTTGATTGAATAATGTGATGAAACCTAGAGGTAATATATCCCTCCAAGAAATGGAATGGGTTTATTAGGAATATATCCTAGTAGAAAGATGATCCATAGAGAATATATCCCAGGAAGATAAGATGTCTAGACACGTAGGAAAATTTCCATATGAGGAAAGGACATAGGTGATCTCAAAAGAAATATTGGCAGACAAAAATTGATAAGGGAGATTGAGGATGTCATGTTTGAAACTTAGTTAGGATCCCTATAGGAATCAAATCCCATGTAGTTAGAATGAAATAGTTTAATGTCATGTGATAATACTATACTACACTATTTAACATCATGCAGTAAGGACATTGTTGTTCAATTCAACATCCAGTGACTAGGATATTTTCCACACAATTTAACTTCATGTTATAGGGAATTGGTGTTTTATAATGGTTTAGAAGATATATGACATATGAAGGGATTTTAATGTTGGATATGGGGACATGATCCTCGAGAAGGAATGATATGTATACTATAATAATAATTATTATAATTTTTATAGTTTCGATGAAGGAAATCTATTTCACAAAATGTATGGAAACAGAGGATTGAGTAGGACTTACACATTGATGATTTCCTGAATTATATCATTGATAATATGGAATTATAATGGAATATATCATAAATAAATGAAACCATTTGAGAAGGAGATTATATGGTTAGTTTTTATACCTAAAATGGAGTCCCATAATGTAGATATTTTCAACATGTTTATGGAATGATCATTATAGATCTCAAAGTCCATATGATTCATGCTATAAGTGTGAATCCAGTGATTATATAAGACCAAACGCATTATATGAGAGTACAAAATTATATTTAAATGGGGATTATGAACTGAGGCTACCCAAATGAAAAATTTATTGATTCTTACACTTATGAAGAAATCCTCTGATGTGGATGTAGATCACAATGAATATATCCCAATGAGGAATATATTAGGTATCACACTAGATTGTACTCGCATTATATTAATTAATTCATTTTCATCTAATGTAATATTAAAGCTGATCATGAGGATCTATTGAATATGTTTTTTTGGTATGGAGGCCCTTAATGAAAATGGTGTAAGAGGAATCTCTAAAAATCACCATGAGGGTTAGGTGATTGCATGACCAAATAAGGATTAGGCTATCGTGTAACTAGCTTCGTGTTAAGTGATCATATGGATGTCGATTTAGTGGATTGTGTGACCACAAGGGGGGTAAGGGGATTATATTATGGTGAGGGGGTTAGGTAATCGAATATCTATTTATAGACATATAGCCTTGTGGATGTAATGTAGTTAGAAGAATTATAATATGGAGTGGGGATAATCAATCACATAAGTAGATATGCTACTAAGGCCCACATGATTTTTCATGTGGTTAATGAATATTTCGCAATTTTTAAATTTGTATAAATCTCCCCAAATATAACGAATAATTCTTTGATTGAATGTTTTCAAATCCTTGAATCTCTAATGAGATTCTACCTTCCACCACCATCCTCAGTGTGTCCCTCTGTTCTATCTATGTTTTTGGTGTTTGTCAGATGAGAAATGGCTGTGGTTTTTTATAGGAAATGAGATCCAATATATATACCACTTTACATGGGAATGAAGTCACATATAATTTTTAAAGAAGATGTAAATCATTCTAATAAGTTAGGTCCTTTGAATGAATTAATCTGAGAATGCAATCAAAGGGTAGTTCAATCCAATTATGTCCACATAATTGTCTAACCCTAACATCCTGAAGCATATATCAATAATGCATTGCATTAATAAAAATGATCACAAACATATCTATTTTCAAATATCTATTTCAAAGACTCATCTAACTTGGGGTGATCACAGATCTACTTTACTCTTGGGTGCAAGACTTTCAGTGTCACATGATCAATAATGAGCACATAACTATCCATCAAGAACAATATTTTTGGTCACATTACACAAGCGAAAGCCATCACGTGCATACATTGAATTCATAAATTTAACCTTAAGAATCACATGATATGAAATGAGTTCCTAGAAAACCATCATGGAAAACATATTTATCCTTTTTCAAATGAATCAAACAATATCTCATAACCGATTCAGTTTCCCACAATAATACTACTAAGTCACATGATGTGGAGGGTACTACAAGATGCTTCAGAATCCATCTTTGAGGAGCATTACCCTTGTATAGATTAAAGTGGTATCTCTATCCCAATAAATTAGAATATAATCTTCTCACATTTTATCATCTCCTCCCCATACACGACCATCTTGTGGGTTCTAATAAACCCCCAAGGAAATAAAGTCCCAAAGGGAAATTGGGGACTCATTTCCATGGAGATGGAATCCTACTTTAATCCCTTGATCTTCTATCTGGGCATTATTTTTCAAGGAATCATCCAATATATATAGGTGTTAAATGGACCTTTCCCATTAATTTGACTTATTTATAGACCAATTATATCTTTTAAACAAGTCACATAACCCCCTGACATGTTAACATCACATAACTCATGCATGTGATTACTTCATGGGATATGTGTGACCGATTCATGTGATTAGAGTCAAATAGCTATATTAGTTGATCATCAAATAAATTTACCCATTCAATTGATGTGTTATTGTGACTATGTTTCATCCTTATATTTATGTGACTGCATGTCTTCTTCATAATGACAAATATAACATGCATTCACCTGATTCCATTGTGATCACAAATTCTCATGACTCTAGAGAAATCACATGATCACGTTTCCATGTAGTAATAACATAATCACCTACAACTATAGTAGTCACTAAAATTAATTCAATTTTAATACCATTTATTTATAATCTAATTGTTCCATCTTTCATCAGGATGAATTTAAGGGAGGCAGTTGAGGATATTGTGGCCCATCAGAATACTATGGTCCTAAGCATAATCTGGAACAAACTGTCCGATTGGCTACCTTGGTATGGTTTTAGTCTTAAAAATGATTCAAAATTTTATCTCATTGTCTAGGGAACAATAATCCCTCTTATATTGTCAAAAAAATTACACATATCGAGCAGATATATCCCCATGGTCTATTTCACATTTAAAGATGATTACTCTTATGGCTACATACTAATGGCTTCCCCAAGGGATATCAATGGAAACTAGAAATCATTTGATCCTAATAGTCATATTTATATACCAATAATAAATAAATACATAATAAAATAGATTCAGGGATGTCTTTTATATTAGGATTTTCAATCTGGTGGGGATTTTTGTGTGGATAGTGGCCGATCCTTCTAGGAGAAACACACTTACAATGATTTTGTAGTGGATCTAAAGAATATAGGACTGTAAAAGGCTATATAGGTTTCATATATTGTTTCCTATTATAATAAAGGTATTCTATGATACCTAGTTAGTAGGTGGAGTCTAGACACTAATACGTTCTACCTGATGCCTAGAGAATTGTGAATAAGTCTCTATGACATGGATAATATTAGCAGTGCACCAATATTAGGAGATATATAAAATTAATTTCAACCTCATTATTTCATATAGTATGATTCCTATTAGAAATTTTATTGGCTAGGAGAATCCATGTTTTGTGAACCGAATCATTGAAGAAGACCCATTCACATGAATCTATATCCCTTTCTAAAAATGGGTGGAAATATTCATAAAACTGATTAAAGATGATTTATTAATTAATAATACTAAAACTTATCTATTATTTAAAACTCAAGGGGGTAGATGGTGATTATTGGAAATAGTTAGAAGAAGGAAAATTTGAAATATGGGTATGGAAGGTCATCTCTCTGGCCGATCATCTTATCTAACATATAGCCTTTCTAGGGATGCTCTTTACTAGTTACCTACTTCTAATCTATGATAAGGGTGGTGTAAGAGTGAATAGGTTACAAATGGAATTAAAAATATCTAGTGATAGGCTAATTATCTTTTTCATACCCTTATGTTCCAAGTTATATCTTCCAATTGATCACATTTAAAAGGGGAAATTCTCATTTGGGATTTCAGGCCCTTTCTAGTTACATTAGGGATAGATAGGGGCCCACATAGGTGGTTGTGAATTGATAAAAACTCAAAGAATTTTTGGTGCCTAGTTCCATTCATTTATGTAAAGAAATAATGGTGTCAAGAAAATTTCATTGAAGAGATTGAAAATAAAGAACAAACTAAATCAACACGATCAATTTATATATTTTTTAAATAGAGACCTAATAAGTAAAAATAAAAAAAATCCCAAGGTATTCTTAAAGAGTATGATTTTTGGTGAATATCTATGAGGGTATAGTGTCCCCGATCATCAATTAGCCATGTTGGTATTAAAGATAAAGGGTCCACCATTGGTATAAGATAAAGTTGAAGGAGATCTAACTAAAGCAATGGGAAAGGGTTATTGTAAGTGGATTGCTTCAAGTATTTCTTTAGAACAAGAGATTTATAGGAAGAAATTTTGGAATTTAAAGATAGATCCCACATGAGGAAGGGTTCCAAGAGTTGAATTTACTTTCTCATCATCCTCACCAATCTCAATAGTGTTTACCATTGCATGTCAGTAATGAGATGATTAGAGGAAGAGAAAATGTGTTGAATGATTTTGAAGTACAGACCTCCAAGAATAGGTGGAAGTAGATTCATATCGAAATGTGACCACAATTGAGGTAATATCATAAGTATAGGAGACTAATGAAGTCAAGGATTAATCAAAGATATTTACACTAAAATAAATTCCTCACATTGAAAAATTACTTATACAAGCTATGTGATATGGATGATGGACACTTGAATAGGTGTAGTTATTGATAAAGTGGAAGGATAATGTAGGGATGAGGAAAATATCACTATTATTATAATAATAAATATTATTTAAACATATTTAATCCTCCCATCTGATTTTTTATAGAGTGGGAGAGATTTTACCACCTAAAACCTCTTTAATATATTATCCCAGAGGGACAGTGGTTGGGGTTAGTGCTGATACTTATGAAGAGGCTGGTGAACAAGGATCTCTTTGTAAAATGTAGAATATAGTGGTCATTGTTACTGATCTTGAAGTGATACTCCCAGGTTAACCACCAATTCTACATTTATAACCTTAGTTATTCATTCAATCTAAGTTGATTTGCCTTGAAGTTGTTATAAAGATAAAGCGAGTAAGGTCTCTAGTTATGAAATCCTATACTGAGTCAATGCATGAGTAACCAACTTGCATACATAACCCTCATATCACATTATTAACTTTTCTTAACCTATCTTGACCATTCATGTGATCATAAAAAATTCTCAATAATAGATTTATCCATTATTGAAGCATATACACTTTATATGTTTTTGGTGGTATATTTGGTAGATATAGTGATAGTGGGGGATCTTGAATAATGAGAGGTTGTTCGTCACCTAAGAAAACCAACTGTTACAAATTAAGACTTAAGGATAGAAGGGAATTAATGAAGGGCCTACAAAATTGATCCCATAAGTTTATAACAAAGGTATGTGAGGGTTAAAACTACTCCACTGCTCAAAGAACCCTCAATTACAAAATAACCTGCTACAGAAGTAGCATCCTCCAAAGGCTTACTAGTGTAAGAACCATTCCCTAGTTCTAAATTGGTTGCTCTTATTCTCTTAAACCCAAAGAATTCACAACACTCTTATAGGACCTATAAAAAACCTCTTAATCCTCATATGATATTTCTAGAGTTGGTGAATCATTGAAATAGGGTGATTTCATCTTCTTGGATTGAAAATTAGATCTTAATTCCATTAAATTATCTAACCTATGTTTTTATGGGTGTATCTTCTTTTTTTTATTCCACCATGCTATAAAACAATATTTAGATCATTCCTTATATAGATACAATGATAAAAAAATAAGTTGCTTCCAAAATCAATTCCAAAATGCATCCAAGATTCCATGTATCAACAATAGTTGTTTATTCTGTTGACTAAAAGACCTTGTATTATTTATCTCAATTGCTCCTTCATAGAGTCCTAACACCCATGATCTAGCTGCTTTATAGTATCATATAGTAGGAATTATTTAGGTGAAGTCTGGTTCACCGTCAATTCATTTTGAGAGATGTGAATGAAAAGTCCATAATTGGTAACTTTGTTCTTGAATACATACTTGCTCCTAGAATATGCTTTTGTTGAGGCCGAAAACATGAAACATACCAACACTAGTTAGGGAGATCGGTGTAGAAACACATCTGGACCCTAATAATTAATGTCAAATATAATGAGTTTTAAAACCAATTGGGGCACCTCCATTATATGTTCAACAACATCAGCTATGTAAGTTATGATTATTGTGCACTTCACACTAATTGTGAAAGAGTTTCTCACCATCAGGGAGTAGATAAGGGGACTCAAACTAGAGATATAATTGACCGAGTCCTTAACCTTTACTACAAATAATCATAATGAATCCCTCAATGAAGCCTCCCAACAAGAAATTTTGGTAGTGAAACATCAATTCATAATTACTAAAGGGTGATATGAAGTCAAATAAGACTCTATAAGAATGGTATTGACTCCAATATATTCTCAATATATATTAAAAGATAGTATAAGAAGAGAAACAAATTGTAGATGCAGCTAGGAAGGTCGATAGTGATGTTGTTATAAGAGAAGCATCACTAAAATTAGTTGAAGAATCAGAAATCAAAACTGTAGATTGGCTGCATCAATCCATAACCATCCTACAGAAGAATATGTATTATCATGGAGATTATTCAAACGATATATTTTCAAAACATTGTAATTAAAGGATTTTTTTTGAGATATGAAGGAGACTCCAAAATATTGATGTTCCTTCCAGTTTTTTGATATTTCAATGAATGAATTTAATTATATTTTCTATTTCAATGTCTTGAATTTATGAATCATATTATCTTGATGAACCCATATCTTGTAAATCATTGAGTGAGTTTAACTCCTTCAATATTTTAAAAAACCCAAATTAGATCATAAATACATAAATCATAATGAATCCCTCATGGGCATAGATCATAGACATATATAGTTATAAAAACTATCACATATACACCAGTGTTGGTCCATTTGGAAATGGTTGATGAATTCCTCTTATATGTGGCTTATAGATGGGTATGGGTATATACACCATAAAAAATACACTAGATTTGGCCTATTTGGGAATAGATGATGAATTCCTCCTAGAGGTAGCTCATGGACAGGTATAGGTATAAAACCCATCAATGATACACTATATTTTTATATTTATAAATGAGTTATTAATGGGTTAAGAATAATAAGTGATTTGGGTAATAATTATATTGAAAAATAATGTTCTCACATTTTCTTAGTATGAGGGTCTGGTGAGCATTGATTGATTATTATTGAGATCATATGGAGAATCCCACAAGAATTCTTTCTTTTCTTCTAATACCCAAAATTTTTCCTTGGCCTTATATAAGGAAATAATAGTAGGCAAGTACTTGTATTTTTAGTAGATTTCAGTTTATGGGTTTTTGGCTGGATAAGTGTTATGCCTTTCTCTTTTTGAATGGTCAAATTATCATAGATCATATAAGGTGCACGTCCAGTGAGTATAGGATCTAATTTTTTCCCAAAATAACATTCATGGGTTTTCATCTTAGTGAGTAAAAAATCTATTTACTTTAATAGTTTAATATTATACAAGTTGAGATGATTTTTTAGGAAATTTATGGTCACATGGCTAGGACTATCAAAATTTTAAAAAATGAGATGTCATATTCCTTTCCCAAGAATGAGTATGGTATATAGTAAAATTTTATCAAGGATATTAAATTCACTTGAATAAATGTATTATGAGTTTTTAAATAACACCAAATTGATTTTTAACAATGGATAATGAGATAATATAGGTAAAAAAGGATGACCATTGACCGAATTTGAATGATTGGTTCCACTGTGATACTGTCAGGGTGTACAAAGAGTATATAACCCTTTTTATTGAGATGAAATGACTATGGTTGGAAGGCCATACTGAGGGATCTATATAAGTTACAAATTGGGTCATGTATACATAACCAAATAGGGGTGTCCCTAGAATCTAGATACACTCAATAATTATATATATAAATGGTTTTTAAAGACACAAAAACATGAAAAAATGATGTTGGTTATGGAGAAAAAATTATTCTTGGATGGTTTTAGAACCCTAAAAGTTCTCACACCATGTAATGAACACATTATCAAGGAAAAGGGATAGGATAAATCAGTATTATATCTTTTTAATAGACAATTGGATTGAGTGAGCATAGAACGAATTTTTCTAGGGTTATAATATGGCCCCTATAATCCTTTTTTCTCTTCTATTAACTCTATAACTGTTGCATAATTTTTTGAAAATTAATGATTAGTGAGTAAAGAATTTAATTTTTCCCAGGATTCTATTTTATCGGGTTTCAACATGATAAGTTCCATGTCTCTGTCACCAGTATTTTAGGGTCTTGTAATCTGGATCATCCAAGGCTAGTATAAGGTCATGATATGTGGACTAAAACACACACAATTTAAAATCATGATGCTTGGAAAAAAGTGAACATAGTTTAACATCATGATGGATGGACCATAGAAAAAAGGGAAATATGACTTAATAACTTAATTAGGATTACCAAGGTTAATAAAACTCTACCACCCTTTTCAATTGAGGATGTGGAAGTCATAAATCACGGGTTAAGGTCTTCAAGTCATGAGTAATGGTATGACACATACATAAAAGGGATGAATAATAACCATATTGAAATAGTAGATTCTATTGTAGTCCAATTAGGGTATATGGGGGGTTAGAGGACCCTTTTTAATGGGATGATAATTCCTTCATTTGGAAGACCAAACTGGGGGAATATATACAGGATCCAAAATAGGAAATGTATGAATATCCAAATAGAGGTGTCTCTTGAATTTCAATAAACTTTTTACTAATAACCATTAAATGTTTTAGTTGACTTGAGTGACCTAAAACATGATATGTAATTTGTGCAATAACATATTTAAGAAAGATGATAGGGGTATCTGAAACCTTGATTGACTATGGATTGGATATTGCGGTTCTTTGATATAGAATGATAATGAACGATGTCTTGTATCATTTAACTTTATCAAAAATGGAACATATGTCGTGTAGTTTAATATAATGTGACAAGAAATAAATTTATATATATTTTCACATAGTGTGACATAGAATTTTATTTCATGGAGTTTAATTTTGTGTGATAATGACTCTAGTTTGATACAGGTTGACATCATGTGACAAGGAATTAAATGTCGCATAGTTTAATATCATTAAATAAAGACTAAAATTTTGTTTATTTTAACATAATATGAAAATGAATATGATGTGTAAAAATTTAATGTCATGTTATAAGTAATTATACGTTATGAATTTTAACATCATGCGACAAATACATAGATTCCATGTGGTTTAAATTCACTGGAGAAGGACTTAGATGTTTTGTGGTTTAACATCTTGGGAAAAGGAATTAGATGTTGTAAAACATAATGTTATGGAGGGAAATTATTATGAGTCATGAAATTCAGTGTTATATGACAAGGAATTATAATTTATTATCCTTCATTCATGATGCATTCCAATCATGATTTTTGAGAAGATCCACCAGAAACTCTAAGCTCAAAAGAGTCATGCTCGGTTTTAGAAATAAGAGGTGGATGAGGGAACTACCAGTATTTCCTAATAATGCATGAAAAAGGTGTAATAAGAAATATAGGGGGAATTTATTATATAATTGGTCTATAAGTATGTGACAAATTTTAGATCATTGGCATACCATTCCCTCTAATTTCTTTGTGTAGGTTCGTAAACGAGTTTCTACTAAAATCTATTATACATAGGAAATGAGGGAATTCTGATTGATAGAATTTATGAATGTTCCTTGAATATGCACTCCATGTTTAAATACTTATCATGTGATAATATGAATTAAGCCACACATAGTTCTAATATTTTCTGTTATGTATATTTGGCTCTTGCAAATGGAAGACATTGTTAGCATAATTTTACAAACAAATTAATTAATGGTTAATAATCATACATAGATTATGATCATACATAAGATAGGTGAAACATAATTTAGTTTATTTTTCACATATTAAGTTCATTTTTAATAGATGAAAGATGTGTTTCAACTCATTGTAGTTTTATCAAGAAGGATAAATTATCATTGGAGTGGCCAAAATACAAAGTTCAAAGGGTGAGTTGTTTTTAAATTGCACTTGGGCCTAGAATTTAGGGTTATAAACTCACTACATATCCTATAAATATAATAATAAATCCATATATTGTTCTTGGAGGGTAATCCCTTATGTTGGTATGAATTATTCATAGTGGGAGAAGATTTTTTGGGAAATTTATAATGGGCCCAGGATAAGAGATTTGTGCATCAGTATGTATCTTATGTTGATAGTAATCCAGACACATGTTATTATTAAAGGTAAATAACTATATATATTTCACTAATATGAAAGAATAGTGAATTTTTTCTTAAAAATTATTACCAGGTCTAGGATAGGAGATTCATATACCACTACATATATTGTGATAACATGAATCAAGAGATACATAGTTATCACATTTTCCCTACATTCATTGATCTCATATGTATGGATAGAAGATTTTTTTTATTAGAAATTGAATCTAGGACCGGGATAGAAGATCAAGGTGTTAATATGTATCATATAGGGATAGAAATCAAGCCACACATAGTTCTAAAAAGAATGTATCCAACACAAATTTGACTCATATATAAGAAAATGGTGCATTTTTTACGTTTGTGGATGGGCCTTGGAAAAGGGATTCATGCATCACTATATATCCTATTAACATAGAAATTAAGCCACACATTGTTCTTTTATGCAATTTATATTACACATATATGACTCATATGGAAGGTAAATAAAATTTTATAAGAATAGATCCATAATTGAGGGAACCTAAGTAGAATTCTCCTATTTATATTTGGATTATATATTTGAGGGACATTTTCAATTTTATGGTTTTTTATATATCTAATTATTACATGAAACAAAACCAACCTAGTGATGAAAATGGGACAAGAATCATCATGAAAAAATAGTGATGTGATCAGAGAAAAAGTTTAGGTGGGGGAAATTTTTGATCTAATTAGTTAGACCCAATTCCAAAATTATGTGTGTTACTACATATCCTCTGAGGATAGGAATAAGGACACATGTAGTAATTACATATTAAATCCCAATATTGATGAGGTTCTTACATTGGGGTGAAGGTATTTATCATCTATGAAATTTATTGATTGGCCTATGATAAGGTGTCCTGATGTTACTACATATCCTAGGATGATATGAATCAATCTAAAAATTATCCTTATGTGTAGTATTCCTTAAATATATCTGAATTATATGCGTGGATTATGGTCATTGATGTTCTATAGAATGAGAAGATTGTGTTATAAATACTTTTACTTATATCAATCTCCAATGTAGAGAGTAAAGAGGTTTTGGTAATTGATCACTTTGATTAGTTAAGAGTTATATGAGATTGATTTGTTTTTGAATTTACTTTAGATTCACAATGTCTGGACCGTTGCATGTTGAATTTTAATGTCTTACAATCAGGGTGAATATGTCATGCAATTTAAGTTCATGACACATGGACCTAAACATTTTAGTGTCATGTAACATGGTTGGGATGTTGTTGTGTAGTTTAATATCATGAAACAAGGAAAATGACCATTTAGTTTAATGTCATATAGTTGGAACATGGGGATATGTAGTTTAGAATCATTCCACTAGGACTTATATGTTATACTGTTTAATATAACACGATGGAGAATTATATTTCATGTAGTTTAACATCATGGTAAGAGGAATTAATTTTTTGTTAGTTTAACATTATGTGATGGATACTTGGATGACTCACAATTTATTATCATGCGATGAGGACCTAGATTCCATGAAATTTAATATCATGTGAAGGGGAATTTTGGATAATGATTTTTTTGTAATTTTTTCTTAAGAAACCTCAAAATGGTAGGGTGAATGACATGTTCCCCATAAAACATGTATGTGGAGAAAACTCCATTAGTATAGAAATCATGTATGATGTATGGTCCTTCCCACTTAGGTTTCAGCTTTGGAGGCTTCTTCCCCGATATCATCAATGTTCTGAGAACCAATAAAATCTATTCTTATAGGAACAAGAAAAGGTATAATTTCATATTGAAGGCTCACATAATATGATTCTATGGAATTCAAAATTGTTCAATGTATGAAACATTTTCTCATAAATTCATTATAACTCATGATGAAACTTATGCAATTATTTATCTTATGATATCTAAACATAGATAATTATTATGAGTGAGTGAAATTAAAATTTTACGGGAAGAACAACCTTTGTTCCATAGATGAAGGACTATAGAGACCATTGTGTAGATGTTTAGGTTATGGTATGATAGTTCCACAATGATTGATAAAGTTTTTCATACCATGATTTATAGTTTTATTGACCATTTTATAGAGTGTATTTGATAGATTCTTATTGAACAACTTTATTTCCCCATTTTTCATTATTTGATAGCATGATAAATGGTTGGAGTTGATCTTGTACTACTAATACAACCTTTTCAACTTGGAAGAACCAAAATTGGTTTCATTGTCTTTTAACATTGTATGGGGGGAATAAAATATAGTGAATATGTTCTTTATCCCAATTTGCTTAGGGGGTATGAATCCGAGCCATTTGTAAATGAAGTCAGTGGTAGTTAGGATATACATAAAATACCTAGCTATAGCTAGGGGATATGGCCTAATGATAGAAATTCCCCATAAAAAAATGTCTAGTCATATTTGTTAGTATAAAACAACTCTAGATGATGATAGATGAATTTTATATTTATCTAATAGGAATTAAAGTTAATTCCAAACAATCTTATATCATTATTGGTTATAATTTATAAGACTCTTAATTTAGTATGTGATTTTGGTTCTTGACAGACGAGCACCACATGAAACCATATTGATTTCTTGTATAAAAACAAGGGTTTATACTTTTTGAATAGATTTGAGGAGGAATCCATCTAAACACCATTTAAATAGGAATTTCCATTCATTTTGGCTATAAAAATAGGTGAAATGAATTACCCAACATCTGATCTATTACATCATGGCCTGTTCTGATGAAATAATCCTGTTTTGGAGGAAGTAAATTATGGGGATCATCCATCTAGTAACTCTACTAGATGACAAGATTTTTTTTTTCATTCTTTTGGGGTAACACTAATTTTATTGATTTCCACCAAGTCATATATGATGACTAGATAAAATACCCAAAAGTGTCTAAACTAAACAATTTTCACGTCCAGGTCAGGTTTGAGTAGGGTTGTGACAGCATTAACTAACACATCCATACAATCCTTCCTTAAATGAATAATGTGATAAAGATTCTGATCAAAAGGGAATTCCCCTACCAAATATTGTCTCTCATCAGTTACATTGTTTTTATCCCATAACAAAAATAAGAATTTTTTAGATGGACCAAATGAAATTCTCATTGCTCGAGCCCATAACCTCCCATGTGGTAATGCAAATATAGGATTTTATCCTCATGGGGACTTTGCTAACTCAAGGATGATGTGAAATGAAATTCTCTATACTCACTCCATACCTGTATATGTACACTATATGAGGTGTCAAAAAATATTTTTTGGAGTGATGCTATACTATGGATGCAAGCATGTAATAAGCTATCACATTGCTTTTCTAATATTATATTCAGACCCTTGGAGAAATTAAAAAGGCCTTTTTGAAAATAGTGCTTGTTCACTGCCTAGAGATGGTCATCATATCCTTGATAAGAGTAGCACTTATCCTTTGTCCAATGAAGCATCTCCCATATGTTTTTAGTAAGGTATGAATTCATCTTTTAAGACAACTGAGGTTTCATAATAGGATGTGATGATGTACTATAACGTATTCATGTGATTTTCCTTGGATGAATCTTTCCACATATCTATACTAGCCTCTTCCTCATCAGATTAATATTCCACTTCATAGTCATACCAAATAGTTCACTTTTATATGTATAGTGACACATGACCTATAGGTGGAAGTGGTGGTGGTTGTTACCCTAGGTCATCTATTGATTGAGGTGATGTGTTACTTTCAATTAATGGGGAACCATATATAGTTGATCTCATATTTTCAATCATCTCTCTATATGAAGGCGTCATAAATAGGGGATGATGTCCTGTCACATGTGATATATAATAATTCAGGGGTTGTTCATAGTAAATGTTTTGGGGGGTAGGAACCCCCTAATGCATCTCCATACTACCATTATGTGGACATTCTAGTCAGGTATGGCGTTCTGCTTCACATGAAGAGTCGATGCATCATTGGAATATTATAGATATACACAATATGATCTCAAGGGTACTAACATTGAGAAGTATTGGAGTATGATAATATTCAAGGATTATGATTAGAATATAATGACTTGTTATTTTGGGTCGAGTCGGGATATGATCATACCATTTAGTGGGCACTTGATTAAACCAATGAATATATTTGGTTATTATTGGAATATGATCTCACTACTGAGAATCTTTGGGTATATTACAAAAATATCTTGAATTGTTTTTGGGGAAATATGATATTTCATTTAGGTGGATTCTAGAATATTCTAGCAAGCCTTGGTCAAAACAAGGTAATGCACTTGTTTCTCTATCCATTCCCCATTAGGATATATCGATGGAGCATTGGAATGAGAGAATGGATATGTGCCTTTTCATGTATGGAAAATGAGGGATGTTAATATATCCCTTGATTAACAGGATTTGGAATACGCACCTTTCTCTTGTGACAAACTAGGATGTTTTAGAATGATTTTATATTGTTAGTAGAGATATGATCCTACTTCATGGTTATTACTAAAACATACCGATGAACCTCAGTTGGGATGGGAATATGCACCCAATCCTAGTTTAAATTTGTAATATTCCACTAGCTCTATATGATTGAGATATATACCTATATTGAGGTGACTATCTACATATATTGACGAACCTGATCAAGAATACAGATATGATCCTAATCCTATGCCTCATCTTTTCCCAGAATATACCAGTAAGTCTCCAGAATGGGTGAGATGAAATATAATTATTGATTAGTAGTTATTTGGTCTTATTGAACATGTTGATATATAGCTATAATGGTTGGAATAATGATATATTCCTTTTCCAATTTGATTTAAAAAATATGCCAAGGAATCTCCTTTATCTCTAGAAGAATATATTGGAAGTTCAATGAGGTTTGAGTAGGGATATTATCCCAGTCATTTATTATAAGGACCCGACCATATAACATTACATAATATTGAATTAAATGAATAATTCACATCAAGGATCTTTTCAGGTTTAGAGTTTTAGATAATCAGGTCATAACTATTACATCTCAAAGATTACAAAGTAGACACATCTACCCAGTTTCCATTTTTTTTCACAAAATTAAAACTCTTGAACAGAATAGTCATGTCTAGTTCCTTGTTTTAGGCAGCCTGACATTTCCTTGATCCCATCCTTGACTCTATTCCACTTTATGTCCTGTGAAAAACATTTCCAAAAATTGGTATGAGCATAAAAAGCTTAGTAAGGGTTATAATAATGCAGAAAGAAAACATTATACCATGAATACATAAGAATCAATGAAATCATACTTTACTCATAAAACATATGCACTTTAACATACCTCATGAAATCATAAGATTCATGAATAACTCATATAAATCATAAGAGATAAAGGTAACTTGAGGCATTCATAACATTCTTACGTAGGGAGTAACTCTCATGGCTACATTTGGAATACCCATCACAGTATATTCCCTAAATATCTTCAAAGAAACCTTATAATTTAACTCCTTCATGTTACCCAATGCATTGAAAAGATATATCGGGCTCACCCGCCCTTAGTTTATCACTGAACCACCAGTCTTCATAAACATTTCCCAAGAACCATTACTTAATCATAACACTTAAAACATGCATAAAAGAAAATAACATTTCCAAATTTCAATCACAAGAGACCACATTATGATACTAACATAAATAAAAACATGTAATAAAATCATTAAAACTCTATGAGATAAATATCCCTTTATACTTTGAAAATATTAAAAGAAGACATTTAAAGAGATTTTAGAATCAAAGTGTCCCATACCACTTTGAAACTTTTGAAAAGGTTTTCAAACATTCATGTCTATATAAATAAATACTTAAAACAATTTTTAAAACATGGACATGGATGATAAATGTTTAAAAGAATAAATCTTTAAAACCCTTTAAAACAATGTTTTAATAAAAGAGTCCTTTTCCATTTTGAACATTTAAATTATAATCCACATGAAAGTAGACCATTTTCAAAACTTTTAAATGAATTGATTATAGACATAATATGGATATGGAATGTCAAAGGGGCTGTATATACACTTTAAAAAGAATAAAAATGCATATATTCAAGAAGTATCTCAAGGAAGAGAAATTGATACATAATCCCCTTCAATGATCATGTCTATAGTGCAAGGATAAATAAATGACATAATTATGTGTGACAAGTATAAATACACCCAAATTAAGTGGATATCAAGTGTAAAAAAATCAGAGGTCATTCACACATATTCTTAGAAAACAAAACAAATGACATAGATATTTAACTCAATGAAATGAGATTGATTTATGATTTCCCATACAAGTTCGTAAAATGACGTAAGAATTTATCAATGAGATGATTATGTGTAGAAATATTATATCCACACAAAGGTTTGTGGAAGTTACAACATAGATATTACACACATAATCTTGGCATAATAAAATCAAGAAGCAGTGGTTTAACCCAAATAATTGAAATTGGGTTAAGAAGTTCCCTTACCGAAATTCGACAGCCAAATGACGTCACATTAAAATTCAGAAAATGAGATGATGAGAGATAAAAAGGGTATCTCATCACTAGTAGATAAAATTTACAGAAATAAGGACATATAGGAACATATCCCAACATAAGAATATTTAAATTAAAGGACCTAACAAAAGGAAGTCTTTTAAAAATTAGAGGGTGAAAGGTTCCCTTAACAATTTGGGTAACTTTTGAAACTTACACCCCATGAAAGAAGGACTATACAAAATTGATGTAAATACCCATAAACTAAATTATATTACACAAATAGTAGAATAATGGGAAGTACATACACCACTCAAAGGAAATAGTGGCAAATATAGCATAAAATCTCATGGGAATAAAAGTGAGTTGAAAAATCCCTTACGAAAACTCGGCAGCCTAACGACGCCACTTAAAACGTCCAAAATAGGGTCTCTCATCATATTAAAATAAACTTTAAAGTAATATAAATATAAAATAACATCCCCCAACATAAGAAAGTGGAGCTTAAAACAAATGTCATAAAAAAAGTACTTAAAAAGAAAGAGAGGCAGGATCCCTTACCTCGTGTCTGACTTGACTCGATCGTTATTTAATCTCCGGAATAATAAAATAGAGTTAATTTATTCATTATTAAGGACATTTTTTATGTTTATTTTTCCTTTTATTTCATTTATTACCATTTTATTAACATTATGTAATTATTTAAGTTAATAACGGTCGTTTTGTCGATTATTGGTACTTGAGTAAAAAAACATCTTTTAATTACAAGTTGTTGATATGGTAAAATATTCTTTATATCCATAAATATATTCATAATTTAGATATAATATATTTCATATATATCAAGTATATAAATTCATTTATAATATTACATAACATTAAGAGGTAAGAAATGAAATGCACTGTTCATGGAGACGGTAAGCCATACATACGCATGAACGCTACTTTCATTTCTATTTCATATTTAATGGAATGAAATAATAATGATATAAAGGTATATAATAATTACATTATAATATCATATATATAGTATGATCAACCCCATCCTTTATATGTCCCACATATGGCATTAATGAATCAAATCACTTTGAGGGGGCGGTAGTCCACACTTCCTAAAATGAAGATATCACGTTTACCAATAATGGAAATCATAAAGGTATGCCATAAATGAAAAATACAGAATCTTATAGAAAACATAAACATAAAATATATCATATACAAATATAGTGACATCTTAATGGACACCATTAAAGGTGTTAGAATAATATTGAACTATCATCGTTTTGTGAGGCAAAAATTCGCCATCCACAGAAACAGTATGTTCTTTAACCATTAGATGGAGGTGTGTGTAAATGTAGCTCGAATACTTCTTATAAAAACATTTTAGTATATTGAAAATACTGGTGTTGTTACAAAATAATGAAATAAAAATAGTTTAGGGGGTTGGAGAAGAAAAATAAAACAAAATAACATAAGAGAAGACATTACCTTTCAATCGGGTAACTCCTCTTGGTTTGAACCAAAAGGGTTTCTTGAAAAGATTTATACCTAAGGTAAGTATTCTATGATGAATAGAGGGATTTGAAGAGATGAAATTATCATATTTTGGCCGAGAAAATGGCTTGAGAGGTGTTGGTAAGGTGGTAGTGGTGGGGACCTTTTATAAGATGGAGGAGGGGCACTCTTGGAAAGTCCAGAAATGTTATTTTATTTTAAAATGTGTTTCAGATTTTAAAGGCCCCAAATTGATATATTTTAAGTATAAAGTGATAAGGGTTCGAAATATACTCATAAAATAGGTTTTTTCCAAGTGTAAGTTTTAGATTTTACATTATCTTTTCATTTTATTTAAATCATTAATTAATGAGGTAATTGCTGCATCATCATGGTGTCATAAATAAATAAATTTATTTAATGTCTAAAAATTATAAAAAAACTACTATGATGTAGGAAATTTTTTTAGATTTCCAATGAATATTTATAGTCTAATAGATCATTTACACATAAAAAACTAAGATTGTTTTACTTGGGTGATATATACTTTTGTGATGTTCTCCTTTCTTTAAAAATAAAATGATAGTGTCACTATCACCCAAAAGTGATTCCATAGGGTCCCAAAGTTTGGCATAAGGCATCCCATGGTCAAACAGGACACAAACAGTAGCATTAGGACACATGTTGGGGTTATTTGTTATTATTATGATATTATTTTATTACCCTTAACTACCCGATTACTAACTAATCACGATAGTTAATGATAATTACCGTCGTTCCTATTCATAATGTCCAAAACAAAAGTGTCTTAATTACATAATTTGGACCTTCTGATTCCAAATATGGAATCAATTTTATCAAATTAAAAACACCGAAATTGTATTAATTATTTTAAAATAATTCCTTTTGTAAAAACAAATAGCGTGTTTTTAAGAAACAATATCTATTAAAAGATTGACACTCGTTTATGTCCAATTTCAACGTGAAATTAATTCCAATTACCACCATTGAATTAAATGGTAAACATATATTCTAATTTCACTTCAAAACCAATTCAATAGATAATGTAATCATATAAATAAATTAGATTAAAAAGAGGTTTTGAATTAAAATAAAACATTTTTCACTAAAAATGATCTTTGTCGAAAAATAACAAAAATTTACACAAAGTAAATTTTGATGTCTTGATTCTAAAGAAAGATTTAATTTTGTCAAATATAACATATAAAAGTGACAAAAAGTATATTTAAAAGTGTTTTTCATAAAAAAGGTGGTTAATCGTCCTTCCAATGAATATTAGAATATTTATTTTTAAATTTGGATTCATTTTCATTTTAAGCATCTTACATTTATTGGATAAAAGTAAAAATATATGACAAACATATATAATCATTTTTTATTCAGTTTTGTTCATTTCTGCCATTAAAATGGCTAGGTGTTAACTACCAATTAAAATAATATTATTATATTATTAGTGTGCAACGTTAGATTTCAAAGAAACTCGTTGTTGCGTGTTGGGTACGCCATCGAACATAGCATCCCCTTTAAAGTAATATTAATATTTTATTCAAAAATATTAATAAATATGAAAAATTATTATTCTTTATTTACATGGGATGTTACATCTATTATATCCATGATATATCAGAATGCATGTTAAATTGAAGTAGAGATATGTTCCCAAACCTATCCTCTATTTTCCATCAAGATATGACGATGTAATTCCTGAATGGGGGAGGGAATATGAATATATACCCTTCATGTTTCTAGAATATACTTGTAATATTTTAGTGTGAAAATAGGGAAATGAGACTACTCACTAGTTTCCATCAAAGTATATTAGTGAGATTCTTCAATGAGAATGGAAATGTGTGGCTACTCTTAGTGATTCTCAGTTTTTTTGTGCATGGTGAGATATCTAAGATGCCTGAGTTTTATGTTGTAGAAACATTTAGAGAAAAAATGATTGATGATTCATAGAATAATAATAAAAGGGGAAAATAGAACAAAATAAAAAGAAGAATATGAACACAAGACACAAAAATTTACATGGTTTAAGAATAACCCCTATATTCATATAGAGCCATAATTATTTCACTATAACTTAGAAGTAGTACTACAAGGTACAATATCAGAGTACATGAAATTCTATCTCTAATAATCTCTTAATCTAATGTGGTGAATAGTAACCCATATTGTTGTAGTTCATGCACAATAAGTCTAATTCATTATATTACAATATCTATCCTAGTCTGATCTGTTATAATATCATTAGATGGAAGTATATTAAGCTACAGTTTCTCTATCACATGTTTCAATAGTAATTCTGCACTGCTTTAATTCCCTATTCATTTCACTGACCTGCTCTACTATTGTTCATTATGGTTCTCCTCATATTCGATGTAACTTCAAGATTAATGGTACTCCCTTATAATAACATTTTCCACTAGGTGATGGAGATGATGGAGAATTGATGTTGTCATCCTATTTTTGGGGGACAGGGTTCTCATTAAAGTTGAATCCCATGAACAATTTCTTGATAATGATTCCATCTCTTTGGATCTAAAAGAGATATTGAGAAGGGTGAATTCTTCATAAAAAGTAAACAACAACACCATTTAGTGAAACATCCATGTAGGTTCATATTCAACTAATCATTTTCTTTGGTGAAATATTCACATTGGGTTCACTATTTCTTTCATGGTATACCCAAAGAAAAATGTTTCTACGTGTGGGTAAAATGATTAAATTTGAAATATTCACATTAGTTTTTTCATTTTTTGACCCAGGATACAATGTATTGGTGCTTGGTTGTGGGGGGTATCTTGTCTTGGTATAATTTTAATGTCAGGTTACTACTCCTATGTGGAATGGTTTCAAATTGATTTTTTCTATGGAACTGGAAACACTCAATAGATCCATGAACAATAAAATTCTAGAGATATTCTTTCCAAGGTCATAAGACTATTTTAATTTCATAAAATTGATGTTTAGGAAGTCACGTTGGTTGAGACGATGAGACGTCAAGCTCATCACACCCCATTGGGGGGAATAATCTCCTACTCAAGGACTCTATTATAGATTTAATTCATGTTAAAGAATCTTTCCCAAATCCTTGTATGAGACTGGATACCCTAATATCAACAATTATTTTTAGCACACATTTTCTTGAATGTCTATACATATCAGCAGTATTCTATTGATGTTATCATCTATATATATCAAAGGTTCTCTATTTATAACACCATATGCATGTATTAGATGTTATCCATTTTGTTACATAATGTTTCCAATGTGTTGTTCACAATATTTTAGAACCACATAGATGTGAGATATAAAATATATCACCATATATAAAGACAATGGTCATTTTGGGTGTTGATATTAGGCCCATGAAAGGGATTCCTACATATCTTTTTGAAATTATTCAAAACCCATGTAGTTTAGTGACACATAACAGGAAAATATGTACCATTTATGGTTTCATGGAAAGGATTGATCCATGTAGTTTAATGTCATTTAGTAAGGATGACTAGGAGAACGGTTCCTGGAAATGGTTGTTGTGGGGATTATTCATGGGAGACCCTTTCTGGTAAACCTTAGAGAAAATAAGGACCAATGAGGATGAGTCGATCTCAAAAGGAATTTGGACTTATGATGGTAGGTTTCAATAGGAATATAGATCTACAAGGATAATGTGATGAAACCCGAAGTAAATATATCCCTATAGATGAGGACATGGACTTTTTAGGAATATTGATGGATAAAGGGATAACATATGTGGAATATAGCCCTAGAAGATGGTACATATAGTCTTGTGGGAACATGGCCATGTGAGGGAAGGACATAGGTGATATTGGGAAGAATATGGCCCCTGAGAGTAGATAAAGAAGATTTATGATGTTGGTTTTAAACCATGGAGAGGAATCCTACGTATCCCATTAAAATAGTAATAAATTCACACATAGATTAAATGACACAGTTTAAGGTCACACTACAATACCATAATGTGTAGTTTAACGTTGCATAGTAATGATGTTTTCATGAATTTTAATTATGTGTTGATATGATATTGGCCACACAGTTTGATGGTGTGTTGTAGGGACATAGATTTCAACATGGGTGTAGAGGATATATGAAATATAGGGGATTTCAATGTTCAGTATTGGAACTCAATAATAAAAAAATATTTCTATGTATCATGCATGAAACGGAATCAGAGTTTATATAATTTCTATGAAGGTAATCAATGTTTCAAAATGTAAAACAATATAGGATTTTTCAGTACATACATATTGAAGCTTCCATGAGATAATTCACTGAGAATATAAACGTTTGAATGAATTTTTTTCAAATAAATGCATCTATTTTAGAAGGAGAAGATATGGTTAATGTGTGCACCTAATAAAAAGTGTGATAATAGAGATATTTTCATCAAGCTGGTGGAATGATCATCAAAGATCTCAAATACCACATGGGTGATGGTCATTGTTAGAAACAAGTTATATTTAAAGATTTAACACATTTTATGAGGGTGCACAATTATATATTAAATGGGATTATATACTAAGTATTACCAAATGAATGATTTATTGAGTCTTACTCCTAAGAAGGAAGCCCATGATATGGCTACAAATCAAAAAGAATTTGTTCAAATGAGAAAGGCGTTGAGGCTCAAACAAAATTAGATACCCATTATATGAATTCATTCCTTGTTATCCAATAGATGAGTAAATGTGATCATAAGGATCTATTTAATATGTTTTTTTGGTTATGGAGGAACTTATAGTACCTAAAAATAGAGGAAGAACCCATCATCTACATAAGGGTTAGGCGATCACATGATGAGATAGGGCTCAGATGATTGCATAATTGGTATTGGGTTAAGAAATCACATGAATGTCGAGTTAGGAAATCACATGACCATGATGGGGATAGGAACTCAGATGACTGTATATAAACAAGAATTCATTGAATGTAAAGGAGTTATGTGATCAAATATATGGATAAGGGATAAGTAATAACAATAATAATATATTTTACTAAGTCTCACATAATTTTTCATGTAGTTCAAAAATATATCTCTATTTTTAATGTAGTATCAATATCCAATAATATACCCTATGATTTTTTGATTACATGTATTGAAATATCTAAATCCCTAAAATTCTTCTCTCTTCTACCAATATCCTCGTTTTTGTTCTCTATTCCATCTCTGTGTATAGTGTGTCTCAAAGTAGAATCATCAGGGGGTATAAGAACTATGATCCAATATCTATTACCCTTTGTATATAAAGGGACCACATATGGGGTTCAAATGCATTGGAAATATTCTACATAAGTTTGGGCCTTTGTATGACTTAGATTGAGTGATCGATCAGAGGGTCTCCCGTCCTATCCAGTTTATGCGATCATGTTACCCTACCATCTATGAGAACATATATATGATGCATCATGTGATAAATAATTATCACAGGGATATACATCATTTAATATCTATTGCAATTCCTCACATTACTTGGTGTGATCATTGATTGAATTTACTATTAGGTGCATAACTAACAGAGAAGTGTGACCAACAATGATTGAAAACCTTTCAATAATTGATTGCATTATCGATAATGTTACATAAAAAGAATCCATCACTTTTCATCTTTCACTCCATGTGTTTAACCATTAAAATTTCATGATATTTAATAAGTTCCTATATGTCCGTCTTGGAAAACATATTTTTCCATCATCACATGAATCAAGGAGTATCGCATGACCCCATCCATGTTACAAAATCAAACTACCTAGTTATGTGATCAGGTGGACATTAAATAATTCTCATGAATCCATAATCTAGGATAAAATACCTTGTATATATTCTTTTGGTTTCTCTACCCCAAAATGAGACTCTCCATTACTCATTTTTATCATATCTTCCTCATTAATTCTCATTATGAGGGCACTAACATGTATCTTGGAAGTTTTATATGAACATTAAATCACCACAAAGATGATTTTATTGTTGAATAAATAATATTATCTTATTTTTTAGAAGTTTATGTTTATTGGAATGTACATTGTGGAAATCTTGTTATCATTCATTTAGATTAATTTAATTGGTTTTCTTAAAAATTGATAGGTTCCCTCTACATAGAGTGAAAAATTATTTTTTTTAATAAGGAAATTATATTTGATATCAAAATATGATATCTTATTAGTGAAATTATGATTAAAAACACCATTTAGAATAAAATTATATAATTTTTATCCTGATATGAAACAATGATAATCTCTTTGCTCAAATGGTTGGAGAAAAATTCAATATTAGGGATAAACATATTATGAGGAAAAGACAAGTTCCCTATGAGTGAAGGGTTGATGTCACTATAGAAATTACATCATGAGTTGTTTCTATATTTTAGATATATTTATCTATGATAAATAAAATTGTGATGATGAAATTTAATTGGGGGGGGAGAATGTAACACGTAGATATTTTGGAATATATGTTTCCTTAAATTAATAACATGTTCCTCACATGCAACACCAAATTAAAATGTTCCGAATCATATTAATTGACTATTATTAAGAAAATAAAACAATAATAACAATAATAAATCTATTAAATATTTTTAAATCAATTTTAAATGAATATAAAAAATGATTAAGAATAGTCAAATTTTTAAAAGGTTATTTTTCAATAAAATAAGTTTTCATTTATATTTCATATTTCGTTTTAAAAGATAAATTTATAAAGTTTATAATTTTATCTTTTTTAAAATGAACTTAATTTTAGGATTAATCATTTAAATAGTATATTTGGATGATTGTTTTTGATTTTTATGAAATATTTGGTTTTTCATTGAATAATAAAAAATACAATTTTTTTGAAAAATTATAATTTTTACCAAAATATCATTATATAAGGAAAAATTATAAATTTATAAGAAACTTATATTATTCAAGGATGTATTTAATTTGTAATGAAATTAATTTTAAATATTATACTGAACTTATAAAACAAATGATTCATTTTTATAACTTAGGAAACATTTTATTTAAATTTAGAAATGGTTTTTTAAATTTTTTTTTGTTATATATTTTAATTGAAAAATTATGTTTGTGATTTTTTTAAGGAAAAAATAATTTTTTTATAAAAAAAATTAATTTCATGGAAATTAATAAAATTTAAAATTTCTATCTACACATAGATTTTCATCTTAAAAATATAGTTTTTTCCAAAACTATTTTTACAAATATTGTGAATTAATTATGAAATTAAATTTTATAAAACTTAGAGATTTTATATAATAAAAGTATATAAAATTTTGAAATAATAATTTTCAAATTAGGAAATAATATAAATTTTAATTTGTTTTATTAATACTAATTACCAAGGTTAGAAAAATGTCTTCGCACATTAAAAGCAAAAAATTATAAAGAGAATTTTACAAAGAGTAAAAGGACAAAACCATTTACAAAACATTACATAAAACGTGAAGGTTATTATTTTCTTATATAAACTCTTATAATCAATCATTTGAAAATTTTATAGATCTTTACCCTTGAATAATATCATACCATTATTGAAATGTAATGTGTATTTCCAAAATCACCCTTTTTTATCACTCATAAAGGGTGATCACATCAACCAATTCATGATACACATATTACTTTGAATTTACTTATAAAAATATACAATTGTAATCTTAAAATAGTACTATATAAATTATAGAAACACATGGTCTCAATTATATGGAATAAGATCTCTATTTCAATGGATATTTTGAAGAAAAACCACAAGTTCTCAATGTGAGTATTTTTACACCTTGGATTATTCTTCTTAATCTTCCTATTTTTTTCTTGAAACAATAATATAATTAAATATTTATTATTAATATAATATAATGTTTTAAAATTAATTTATCCACCATTATTTAATCCTTTCTATCCACTAAGAAAATAAAACAACATCGATTGTGCTTACATTCAGACTAACGCCTCCACAAAGCAATGCCATTTTTTATCACATAATATCATTAATGGTTAAAAGGATGAATTAGAGGAATGAATTTGTTTACTATGTAAGCATTATTATTATTAAGTTATAATTTATCATATAACTTAATTCCATACCATTATTTGAGAAATGAAAATGTTAATCATGAAAACGTACAGATTACCGGCCTCATGAACGAAAGATATAATTTGAATCACCACCCTTAATGGATGGTTTTAAGAAATAATTTAATGAATTTATATGAGATTTAAAATATCTTTATTAATTTTTAAAAGTTATATTATCATCATATAAAGAAATCACATACAAATTAAATCATTATAATATGATCCCATTTGAGTTTGTTTTACCCCTATGTGAAGGATGTTTTAATATTTATATCAAGAATGATTAAGAAATATTATATAATAATAATATCAAATAATAATTTTTTTAATTTTTTTTAATTATTATGTAAATTTTTTATTTTTATTTAATATATTTATTAATGTCTCCCCATTAGATTATTAAACACACTAAAACTAGTTCTCTATAATTTCAATTTTTACAAACCATAACATTATAATCCACCAAATGAAAATGGTACATAATGAATAATTAAAAATACATGATTCTATTGTAATTTATAATTTAGTAAGGATGAATTTTTTTAATAAACAATAATCTACAATTCCATTACAAAACTAGTAGAAAAAATAATTAGAATTTATACCACATGATAAGGAAAATAAACTATAACCGACAACTATATTTTTAATAAGTGGTTATAACTGATGATTATAAATATATATATATATATATGGTTCTAAAATATATTATTAATATAATTATTTTAGTTATATTTTATATTATATCACACTCGGCTAATATGGATTAAATGTAAGGGAGTTACATCTCAATTTTCTATTTTTAAGACATGTTTTTTTAATAAAAACAATTTATTTTAAATTTTATCTATAATAAATAATGGATATATAATATAACAAATTATATTTTATTCATTGTTCGTTAGTTTCAATTTAAATCACGCTCATTCAAGGGGTTTTTATTAAAAAATCTCCAAATCAGTAATGAATATTGATAACTCAAAACATATTTATTTGAGTAATGATTCTACTCTTGTACTTCTTTCTTCCATGATTGGTTTATTCCACCATAAAATTGAATTATATTTTATTTTATTATACCAATCTATTGAAAACTTAATTTTTGATCCAATCTTCTTTTCAATATGAATTTATTACCAATAAAACTATGACATTGTTAAGAATAATTCATGTTCTCTTTAATGATATTTTTTTATTAAAGGTCCATATTTTCACTTACTATTAATATTATCCTTTATAGTTATAAACCTAATTATGTGTTGTATCATGTAACCTTTGACGGGTGCATGGTTAGATAAACCGTGCTAGGGGGAAAGAAAAACCACATAGGCTTAGACAGAAGAATTTATCATGGTTGGCACATTGTTTTTCAAAACATGTAAGCTCCCTAGGTAACTGTGAAATATGGACCCCTGTTGGATAGATTCATGTTCACATTTGGCATATGGTTTGTCAAACCATGCACACAGACCATGCTCTCTATTAAAATTAGGGTTTTTACCATTTACCCCCCATGATTTAAGTGTTCTACCCAATTTCTTCCTCCATTTGTTCTCCAAAACCCTAGTGAAAAACCAGATTGACCTAGGCTCCCCATGGATCGATCTATTTTGTTTCTAGGCCACATAGAGTGCTATTGGATACAGATCAAATCTTAAATAAATTCTAAGGATCTAAATCCTTCTCTTTTCCAGATTTGGGCTTCTAGATTTATTATTCTTCTTTTAAAGCCCAGAAACCCTCTTTTTACAACCAATCATAGGTTCGGGCTTCTAATGAAACTTGAATATGTGTAAAAGTCTATTTTTACGCAAGAATTTATCTTTGAAATCTAGGTAGGTGGTCTACCAGTTACATCCCAGAGTCTTGGAGTTTATTTTTGCATGTGTGGTACTGATTTTGATTATCTCTCATTATTTATTTTATAAATTTGATAGGATTTGGTAAAATAGTTTCCAAAATAATGAATTGAACCCCTATTTATCCCTATGGGATGAATTGAGGATTATTAGACCAATATTAGGGTCACCCATGGGGTGCACCATTCTCTCAAACATGGAAAATTCGAATAATGAACATGGAATTGTTATGAAAATATATATCCCCTGATATATTTATAGACAAGTTATTATAAATTATAAAAATTAGTAATGGTGGTTATGTCTCAGCATTGATAATTGTTTAAGGTATTGTTCAGAACATTTTTGAGTGGGCTAAATGAATTAATGTGATTATGAAAAATGGATCATTGTTTGAATTCAGAATATGGTATTGAGTTAATGAATATAGTTGAATTGATATGTTGATTGATTAGTGAATTATGAAAGTTAGGTAAAATGTATTCATATTTTTTGGAACATGTTAAACGTGGTTAATAGTAAAGGGAAGCATGCGAACATGGCTTGGTAGTTGTGGGTATTGACTGCTTTTCTACTCCCATGGGCTAGGTTAGACTGAGGCTCAAAACCCCACCACTAGAATACATGGGTTAGGGATTCCGACTGATGCTCTAAGACCCTAATAGATGCATTGGATGATTACCTAGATTTAGGCTCCAAGGTAAGTGTGATGAAATTGGTTGATATCACATGGACTAATGCACTATGGTAAGTGTAATAAATTTTCTTGTGTTGTGTTTCCCCTAGAGAAATAGGGAACTTGATTTATTAACTGATACATTGTGGTTGTCAATATTAGGTCATTATGAAATAAATGTACACCTAAACCTTTGAATTAAATGATGATAATATTTTATTTAAATAATGATTTACTAAGGGAATAATATTACTCATTGTTTAATTGTTATATATTAGTGCATTCGTACACTGTCTGCTTAGACATGATATTTTGTAGACAGTGTTGGTGGTAGTCTACTGATTTGTACTCACACCATACTCAGGCTGATATTGGGTACCTGAGAAGATTTCATGATTCTCTGGTACTAATAGGGCAGGAGACCTATTTTACAGAGTTCATTTGGGCTTGATATGTTCATAGATAAGGGATCCATACTTAGAGTCCGTGCCCAGGGTGGGAATTGGTTTTCTTATTGTGTGTTTTTACAAATGAATGATATTTCACAATTTGGTGATATAATGTTTGTGTCATGTGATGGTTTTATGATGTTTTACTCTTTCTTGAAATGAAATGAGGATGTGAATTCATGTATCATTATAGGAACCTAGGGATATAAGAGTCATGAATAATGCTAGGCACAAATGAGATTTATGTGCAGGACATGAAGGGAATAATGTATTTCACTTCCTTGAAAAATTGGGGAAAAGGGTTTGTAACAAAGATTATGAAAATAGTTAAATGTAAATAATTTTGAGGAATGGTTAATGATTTTTTAATAAAACATTAAAAATGATTTAAAATATTAATTGTAACAAGATGTCAAATGTAAATGGTGTGAAATGAAAGGATCATTACTATGTAAGTTGGTTTACACCATTTTGACCATGATCCATTGTAGGGATGGTTAAGTGTAGTGTTCTAAGTGTGAAACTGTCCATTGGGATTGTGTGTGAAAAATGGGGTTTTATAGCTAGTGGATATCCTTCCATTATATAAATTGTGGATGATTTATGCTATGTGTTCTAAGAATCATGTATGGAATTATAGAGAAATGACTCCATGAAGACATGATCCAAATGGGAGACAAGAGGATATCACCAAGAATTAACCCCACAGGTGGATCAAGAGACCCCAATGAACCATGGTAATAGAGGAGAGGAGAATTTTTTGGGGAACTTTATTGGTTTTATGAAGATGATGGAATGGGACCTAGGGTAGGTTATGATGAGAATGTTTGAGCTGACTAGAGAGTTTCAGCTACAACAACCTCAAAAATTTATTTGAGAGGGTGGGCTAGAGGAAGTAAATTTCTAGATAGAGTCTATATAGGATATTCTTGATCACTTATATAATCCTCCAAAGCAGAGATTCAAGATGAGAACCTACATGTTTTGAGGTCAGGCGAAACATTAGTTGGGCATTTTCGTTCAAAATGAGTAGGTAGAAGGTATGTTGTAGAAGACTTTTTAAGAAAGGTTTATGCAACATTATTATCTAGAGACCTTGAGGTAGAAAAAGTATGTAGAGTTTATAATGTTTACCCAGGGGTCTATGTTAGTGATATATTATATAGGCTGTTTCATGAAATTGAAACATTTTCCTCCAACCTTAGTAGAAGATGAGGTAGCTATAGAGAGATGTTTCGAGGAAGAACCTATATATGAAATCAAGTCCTAGGTAAATATATTATGCTTAAAGAGGGTTTCATAGGTGATGGATCATGCCCTTATCTCATAGAGAAAACTAAAGGAGGCTTCTTGGTGGGTTTAAATGTGGTTTTAGTTGGATGATCTAGTGGTGCAACTTCTGATGGTAAGAAGTTGTATTATTTGATTCTCCACTAGGGAAGTGGTGGAGAGTGTAGTCATAATGGGGAGTCAATTTCTCTAGGTAGTGACTGAGTCATTATTTACCCATGTGGTAGGATGAGACATATGCGGCGTCAGTGTACCTGGCCACCAGTCGAGTGTTAAGTATACGACATGTTGGGGAATGTGTAGCAGTTCTGTAGGAACCCTCTATAGTTGGGAAATCCCAAAGGGTTGAGGCTAGTAAAGAGTGTACACGGGGGGTTATTTAACCCATATCTGGTAGGTAGTTGGAGATCTATCATCCGTACCAATTGGGTCAATGTATGTTGTTCTCTTGGGTAGGGGAAGCCTTATCCACAATGAATTACAACACCATGAACTCAGGCCGAAGCCCCAGGTATAGGGACTTGTCAGATTCATGTAGTTCAGGCTACCTATAGAGGTGGTGATGCAGAACCATCCATATTTCTAGGTATGATTCGTATAGCTGATATACTTACTAGTGATTTATTTAAAATGGGATCGTTATATTCTTTAATATATTCTCAGTCTATGAGTGTGTTTGGACTAGTGGTGGAAGAAGTATGTGGGGTTATCACAATTGAAGCACTGTAAGGGGTGTGGAAAAAAATATTTAGTAGTGTAAGGGTGTGATCTTAATGTTTGTGGGTGCCATTTTCTATGGAACTTGTTTGAGATGAAGATACTAGGTTTTGATCTGATTTTGGGCATGGATTGGATGGTGTTGTACTAGGAGCATATCAATTGTTACCACAATAGGTTAAAATTCATGTCCTTATAAGGGAATACTTATTTCTATCAAGGAGAATGGAACATCTAAGTAATTTGTGAATGTATTTTCGATTTATAATTGGGTGTGAACATAGCCCAAGTAGCTTGTCTTATTCTTGATGATGTGAGAGTAGGGAATCTTGTCTTTCATCCAGTGGTGGATTGATTCTAGGATGTGTTTCCTGAGGACATTTCAAGGATTCTTCTTGAGAGAGATATTTATTTCACAGTATAGTTATCTCTGAGAGAATAACTAGTTTTCATTCCACCATATAGACTTGAACCAGGAGATATCCATGAACATAAAACTTTTTTGGAGGAGTTGGAGAATAAGGGTTCATCTTCCCTTTTATGTTACCTTGGGGATCTCCAATTTTTTCTAAGAAGATGGATGGATCCTTTATAGTATGTGTCAAATATTGGAAGATGAATACAATTTATTTTAATAATAGATACCCTCTTCCTAGAATCAATGATATTTTTAACCATATGTGGGGTGATTTATTGTTCTCCAAGATTGATATGTGATAATGGTATCATCAATTGAGGGTAACACCATCCAATATACCTTAGACTACCTAAATAAGAAGGTATGTGTTGTATGAGTTTTTTGTGATCCCGTTTAGGTTGACCAATGCTCCAGTAGAGTTTATGACCCTGATGAGCTGAATCATTCACCTGTAGCTATATAATTTGTAGTTGTCTTTGTTGATGAAATATTGTTGTACACTATGACCCATGATAGTCATGAAAAACACCTTGACATCATCCCAAGTACACTAAGATAGAATAGTATATATTCTAAGCTATACATGTGTTATTTATAGACTAACAAGGTTAATTTATTGGGTCACATCATCTCAAAGGAAGGTGGTCTAGTGCACCCGACGAAAGTGTATGCAGTTGTATCTTGGGAGACTCCAAAACATGTTTCTAATTTATGATGTTTTTTTGGTATTGGTGGTAAATTACTGAAGCTTCATCAAAGATTTTTTCTATTTGGTAGTTCCAATTTTGATTTTGACTAAGATGGGCCTTAAGTTCGAATGGTCCGGGTCATGTGAGAATACCCTCCAAGAGTTAAAGAATCAATTGACAAATGCACCAATTTTGGTCCTACCAAATCTTGGTTATGGGTATATCTTGTTTTTTTATGCATCCAATATGGGGATTGGGGTAGTGTCGATGAAGGATATTCAGGTTGTGGCATATGGATCATTGTAGTTGAGGCATAATTAACAAAATAATCCTACAAATGAAGTTGAATTGGCCTTGGTGGTTTTGGACTTGAAGTGTTGGAATCACTACTTGTTTGGAGAAAGATTAATGGTGTATATTGACTATAAAATCCTTAAGTACATATTCTGTAAAATTGAATTGAATATTTGTTAGTGAATATGGGTCAAGTACATATAGTCTTATGACATTGAGCTGGTTTACACAACTGGAAAGGGAAATAGTGTCACAAATGAATTGAGTTGAAAGACTCAAAATAAAGCAATTTAGGAATATAGTTCTAAGTGGATAATGATGAAATTGTTTGTTGAGATGCATATAGAGGTACATAATGACTAATGGAAGATGAACCTTACATCCATGGATGTTGAGACCAAAATTTTATCCCGATCAAGGAGAGGTAGAGTGAGGATTTAGAATGTTTGGCTTTAAGGGAAGGTCTTAAAGGTTGGGAGTCACCTTCTAGATGGATCGATGGAGATAATGGGATTGTTTATATTTGTGGTCATTTTTTCATTCCAAAATTTATGTGAGAAGAGTTTATGTGTGAGTTTCATGAATCAAAGTTGGAAGTTCATCCTGGTATGCCCCAAATGTACCATGATCTTCGTAGGTAGTATTTGTGGCTAGGGATGAAGAAAGTGGTTTTAGGTTTTGTGGCACAATGTTATACTTGTCAATAGGTGAAGGCCATGGATCAGTGACTTAGTGGTTTGTTTTAGGATTTTACCATTTAATAATGGAAATGTGATTACCTAAAAATGGATTTTATGGTGGGTCTTCTAATAATTCATTAGAATAATAGTGGGATATGGGTAGTTTCAGATCAGTTGACCAAAGTGGAAAATTTCTTACCAATTCAAGAAACCTCCACCATTGACCCAATGGGCGAGTTGTATGTTCGGGAGATAGTATAATTGCATGGGGTGCCATAGAAATATTTTTAGATCATGATCTATGTTTAAATATGTTATTTTGGAAAGGGATACAGAAGGTTCTTGGAAACAAGGTGTTTTTGAGTACATATTTCTACCCAAAGACAGAAAGGAAATTAGAGCATACTATTTTAAGTGAAAGAGTATATGTTGAGGGATTTTGTACACGAAATTGGTTGATTGTGAGACAAAAAAATAGAACTTATTGAGTTTTACTACAACAACAATAACTAAGATACGATTTATATGGCACTGTATGAAGAACTCTATGGTATGCAATGTAGATCTATGTTGTGTTGGGTAAAGGATGTAGAATCTGTGTTGTTGGGACCAAGTATCTTATAGGATACATTATAATAGGTTTAATTGATTCAAAAATGTATGGAAAAAATTTAATAGTATGAATAAATCATATACTGACCAATTTCATTAACCTCTTGAATTTATGGTGGGTAAACGTGTGTTACTTTAGTTGTGTCCAAGGTTGGGTCACCATCAGATTGAGAAACGGGGTAAGTTGGTGCCCAGGTAAGTGGTACAATATGATATTGTGGAGAGGATCAGACTAGTGGTGTAATAATTCTATCTTCCAAGGTGGTATAGTTGTATGCATGATGTTTTCCATGCATCAAAAATCGTGCAGTATCACCCTGATGCATCTCACGTGATTGATATTAAGGACAATGAGCTTGAGGCTAACATGTCCTTTACAGAGCATCCAATTCACATTAAAGACTATAATGAAAAGGTCTTGTGGATAAAGACTGTGCCTTTGGTTTCAGTTTTATAGAAGCATTGAAATGATCATCAGGAAACTTAGGAGAGAGAGAAGGATATGCAGACATAGTGGCCTGATCTCTCTACCTTGGAAACTCAATGATACTTGCGAAGAGTAGCTCGAGGATGAGCCATTATATTGTGGGGAGGTTGTAAGATACCAAAAATCATGGTGGTATGTTCCTATTTAAAATTATTTTAAATCCCATTATGTTGTTTAATTTAATGTTTACCTGGTGTGTAAGGAGGTTAGGGGGTGCTTTGGGGATTTGGGACATGAAAGAAATGGAAATCAGGACTTCCTATACACGTTTCATGGTTAGTTTATAGTTTGTGGAAACAGTGCACCCAAACCATGATATCTAAGAGGAGTAGTGCATGGTTAGATAAACCATTCAAGGGAGAAATCCTAACTATTCAAGTGTGGATAAATAAATTACATACAGTTGGTACATAGTTTGTCAAACGGTGTGGTCTCTATAGGTAACCGTGCGTCTTGGATCCCTCTTGGACAGAGGTAGGAAAATAGTTGTCTCATAGTTTGTGAAACCATGTAGACAATCCATAAGCCCCATTAAAATTGGGTGTTTATGATCCCCCCTCATGATTTTAAGTGTTCTACCGAATTTCTTCCCCAATTTCTTTTTAAAAAACCCTAGTGATGAACTACAGCGAACAAGGCTTCCTAAAGATCGGTATATTTTATTTCTAGGATATTTGGAGTGCTGTTTGGTGCATATTGATGCTCTAGGTATGTTTAATGATCCACTTCCTTCTCTTATCCATATTAGGGATTTTAGATTTGTTTCTCTTCCTACAAATCCCTAAAACCCTATTTTTCTAGTGGATATTAGGTAGGGGATTCATAGGGTGCTCGAAACCATGTCAATGTTTATGGTTAAGTGATCATTATTCTTCGGAATCAAGGTAGGTGGTCTATAACCTAAAACCCATAGTATTTGACTTTATTTGTGCATTTGTGGGTGTGGTTTTGGTTCTCTATCACTGTGAATTTGATTCCTTTGATAGGACTTGGTAAAATGGTTGGGTAAATGATTAATTAAACCCCTCATGATCCCCATGGGATGCATTGAGGTTGATTAGACTGATCTTAGGGACAGCCATGGGGTGTGATATCCTCTAGAACATGTAAAATTGTGATATTGAACATGGAACTGTTATGATAAAATAAATCCCATGATATATGTGCTAATAAGGTAGTTTAATTTATGAAACTCACTAAGGGAGTCTATTTATATACATGGATAATGGTTTAAGGTATTGTTCAGAACATTGTGAGTGGTTTAAATGAATTAATGTTATTATAAAAAATGTATCATGGTTTGAATTAGGAATTTGTTATTGAGTTAATGGATGATGATGAAATGATATACTGATTGAGTAGTGAATTTAGAATATTACGTGAAATGTTTGTTTTTGTTTTGGGAAAATGTAATTGTGGTTAATGGTTAAGGGAAGAATATGCACATGGATTGGTAATTGTGGGTATTTATTGATGCTATACTCCCATAGGTTGGGTTAGCCTAAGGGTCTAAACCCCAACACATGAATGTATGGGTTAGGGAATAAGACTAATTCTCTAGAACCCTAACAAATGCATTGTATGGTTTCTTGGATTGAGGCTCAAAAGTATGTGTGATGAAATTGGTTGAGATTACCTGGACTGACTCTCCAAGGTCCATGTAATAAATTTTCTAGTGTTGTGTTTCACCTAGTGAAATAGGGAACTTGATTTATTACCTTATGCATGGTGGTTGACCAGATTATTTTATTTTTTAGTTATTGGAACCCCAAACCCATGGACATAAATGAGAATAATGGTTTAGTTAAATAATTATTTACTAATGAAATATTATTACTCATTGGTTAATTATTAATATTATCCCATGTATACACTATCTCCTTAGACTGGATATTTTGTAGACACCATTGGTGGTGGCCTACTGAGCTATAATCACCCACTGCCCCAACAACCATTTTCTACACAAGAAGATTTCATGATTATAGGTCCGAAAAAGGGCGAGGGCCCTATGTTAAAGAGTTGATTTGGGCTTGGTATGCGCATGGATGAGAGATCTAGACCTGGAGTCTAGACCCATTTTTTTGGAATCTTCAATTTTTCTTTATTTTGGATTTTATTTACAATTAAAAATATATCAAAATTTCATACCTTATTTACTTTTCGTTTTGTGATTATACCATGTTTTGGGAAATTTTTTGAGAATGCATGTTTCTATTTATTTTTTATTATTTCTTTTGTTACATGATTTATCTGTTGTTGATTACTCTGATGAAGGGGGAATATTCTCCCCATGTGATCATCTAAAACCTCAATACTAGTCAGAAACCTTTAGAGTATGGGGTGGAATGATTTATGTCATGTGGTGACCCAAATTGGGGCACTAATTTAGTGTCTCCTAGATTCGGGATATTACATGTTACCCGTCACTTCATGTATTATGTGTTTAGTAAAAAAAATTAGAAAAATTATTTTATGGTTTCTATAGCTATAAGAGAATTCTTCTTGAAAAATCGTTATTTACATGTTTTTAAATGTTTTTCCAAATGATTTTAAATCTTTTTAAATTTTAAAATCAAATATAATATTCTTATATTTTTAAAAGTAAAATTTCAATTTTTAAATGAGTTATTAAGTTAAAAAATAAGTATTTTAAAGGCTTTTTTCCCACATCATGTACGCCGATGATACCTTACATTTCTTAAATGCCTCTATCTATTCCATTAGGGTCTTGAATAGAGTGTTGGAGGGATACTTCCATTGGAGTGGCCAACTCATTAATAATAACAAGAGCAGTTTCACATATCCAGTTGATGTTGCTCCCAAATTATTTCTACTGTGAGAAACAAGCTGGGCATGAAGTGAGGGGCTTTCCCTATGTAATATCTGGGTGTACCCATCACGCCTTGAAGAGTTTGAATTCACGACTTTGATCGACTCCTCAGAAGGATCACTAGTCGGGTTCTTAATTAGAAGAACATTTATCACTCCTTTGGGGGTCGGATCACACTAGTCAATAGTGTGTAGTTAGCTACCCCGTTGCACACACTGTCTGTGATTAGGGCCCCAAAAATAGTTATTTAGGACATTAAAATTTTTCTGGACATGTTTATTTGGGATCCGTTTTCTAAGGTTAAAAATAATTGGGTCTCCTGGTACAAGATGGTGCAACCGGTTAGAGAGGGTGGTATCAATGTGCACATTCTCATTGATACCCTACACTCCATGCATACAAAGCCCTCTTAGAGTATTCTAGAGCAGCACTCGTTGTGGGGGTTAACCATGAACAAAATTTTCTCGGGGCACCATGACACAAGAGAGGGACAATACTCGCCACTTGGTAAGGTCCTCAGTACCCTTGTTGATGGCCTCAGACAACAGTCCTGTTGAATCGTGGGGAGGGGGAACCTATCGTTTTGGCATCAGAACTGGTGTAGTGAATGGTTAGCCTTCCCGGGGTGCCCTAATCCCCCCATATCCTTCCAGGAATCTAGCAGGTTCCCCATCCATCAACATAGCAGTGTTGAATAAAGAAAAATGGAGTTTCTTGATATCATTGAGCTCAAAACATACCTTGACAGATGTGTGTTCACCCCTTCGTCCTTAGAAATTTTATCATCTAAAGAATATCGTCGTGCCTCATTCATTCAGACTCATGGAAATGAATGGGATGAGATCACTGGGTTTAAGAGAATACCTACCAAATGAAACATTATCACTTGGAGGATAAGGAATGGATAGGTGACAACAAAGAATAATATCAAGAGATGTGGTGTTAAACTTGCTTTTAGGTGTGTGTGATGTATGTCTCATAGGGAATAGAGCTAGAAACAAATGTTTTTCAAAAGAAAATGGGCATGTGAGGTATGGTTTTACTTTGGGGAATTAAATTATTTTTCTGATATAAGTATGTATGATCACCACTTTTTGGATAAATGGTACCATGGATCAGGAGGATCTAGGATGGAGAGGCTATCCTGCACAGTCCTTCTATAGGAAGGTTGATGGTGTCTGTGGAGGGTGAGGAACAGAATGAGGCATGAAGGGGGGAACACACTAGCTACTGTGATCATCATATGTATAAGTAACCAATTAGTTGACCGGGCCCAGGTGATCTAGAACAGGAAGGAATCCCCATAAATGAGTCGGTTCAGTTTTGGGTATAGGGTTGTCACCACCTATGAGAGAGGGAACTCCATGGTTTGCTGGTGGCCCCCACAGAATGACCTAGACATCAACACAGACAAGTCTTGTGTCTTGGGTACTATGCATAGTGGTGGGGTGGTGTGCGACACTGGGAGGTCCATCTTCAGGGAGTCTACGGTCAATCTAGGACATGGATATTTGTTTAAGGCAGAGGCCATAAAAATTCTCATCGGGCTCAGGTTATGCCAACTTAGGGGATTTTTTATTATTAAAGTAGAAATATATACTTTAATTGTTCGCAATTCCCAACAAGGTAGTGTAAACCCACATTGGGGGATTTTCTATATCATTAGGATGTGTAGAAGCATCCTCACCGATGATACTAAAGATTCACACTTGTGGATGGAAGTGAATAAAGTAGAGAACCATATGGCATCACTTTACTTCACTACCTCAGAGCAGGTGTGGGTTTATACTAGGTCCAGCCTAGATCCCCAGGGGGTTAATTTGATTAGAGGGGATTTCCATGGTCTTCATTATTTCAGGCCCCCGTAGGAGTGTGTTGGATCATCTGGTTTTGTAAGTTTTTTTTCACTTTTTATTGGATACTTTTTACCCATCATTGAATAAATAAATTACTTTATTCCATGTTTTTTGTTTTTATGAAAACATTTTGACGAGTTTTCATGAATTTCAATAGGGCTCTTCTCACATGTTTTTCAATTTGATTTATCTTATTATCTCAGATAAGTGTTTTTCATCTATGTTAATATCCTTTGATATAACTTATATTACAGTAGGTATATGTTTTTAAGCCACCAATTATCTTCTTTCTTTGGATGACTTATTGAATTCTCTATGAAAGTTTCTCATAATACCCATCTCTTTTCTACGGGTTAATTAAGTGATTTTTGAAGTATGAATGTTTTCATGATCTAAATACAAACATATGTTTGGATGATTAATATTATGAAGGTTGGTGTCCTATATAGTCTCCAATACGTTGGTAAAATTTATATAACATGATATAAATGTTCATATTAGAGGGTCATCTTACGCCAAAGGGTATAAAAGAGGATTATTCCAAGAAAAAGGGTTTGTGAGAGTATTATCCAATGAAAACAAGTATATGACATGATTATCCGAATCCCAAGGGTAGAAAAGAGGATTAACCGAAGCCTATGAGATTTACATGGATGGTAATACCAAGACCATAATGAGAATATGAGTGGTAATACCGATCATTAGAAGGGTACATGGATGGTAAGGATAATCCTATGATGGTACATGTGTAGTTTGCCCATGCCTACTATGTGATGAATGTCTTGGTGGATATCCTTGACAAATGATTTCTATTATTATATTTATTCCAAACTATTATGTAATAATTTTAAGCCTATGTTATGCTGCATGGATTATCTCATGATTCCAAACACGTTTTCCATTGTATCTGTTTTTTCATTTACATCTATCATGGCTTATAGAAAAATATTATTGTTTTGTGTTCATTTTAATGAGATATTTCTCTCATGATCATGTTTTACAATATGATTATGACCTAACCCTTGATGATAGATTAATAATTTTTCCCTTACTGAGGGTTTGAGTGTACCCCATTTTTTTTCATCACCAAGATTATAAAGGTTATTAAAACCTATATGGAGTCTATAATAGAGTCTAGCATTTTTAAATTTTATAAAAATGATCAAAACTGTTAAAAAATAATTTTTTTCTATAGCTGATCCACTAAGACACTAAACCTTTGATTTTGTGTATTGTGTGTTTTTTTGTTATATATAATATTTAACAGATGGTAATGATATTAAATAGATATAGTTTAATATAACATTATATAAAATCCAATTTTTAATGAAGGTATTTTTATCACTAGAACTGGGTGTGTGAGTCTAGGATGCCTCATTAGGGATAATGGAAGTGATAATACAGAGAGACAAAAGGTGATCAATACCATAAGTCTAACATCTTATGTACTATTGGGGTAGATTGGAGATCAAATAAAAACATTAAAATCAATACTAGAGGGGATCTACATTGGTTCGCCATCAGTGCAACGAAAGTAAAACCCAGGAAGGGTTAAGATGATCAAAATATTCTTTGAAGAAATAATTTCATGGGTGAAGTATTAAATTATTTATAAATTATATATATATTTTTGTGTCAAAAATATCCTCTCATGGATCTACTATTATTTTTCTATATTGTTTAGAAAAAATCTTTGGTTATGACATCTATTTTTTATATACATTAAAAATTATTTATTGAATCTGAAAAAATTGAGTTTAGAACATCATAAATTGGAACTTCTACTGTTTTGATGAAATAAAGTTGTATTGGAGGGGTCATAATAAAATTTATAATTATTTATTAGTCATTGATCGATATATTCATTTTTGTTGTTAGTTTTTCATTTCCAGCTTATTTATTATTTAAATCCAAATATCAAGATATATTCTTCTTCTTAATTGAAGTTTTTATAATCAATAATAGGTTAAAAATGAATGATATTATCATCTAGATGTATCACACATGGTGTAACCACATTCTACATGATGGTCATGTGGTTAAAAAATGGAGTGTGAAATTAATTCACATTCAAGGTAATTAATTAATACACAGATGATGAGTAATTAATAGACATGTGATGTTCAATTTGTATACACATGGTTTAATTATAAAATTATTTACACATTTAGTTTAATTAAATAACACATGGTCTCATATAATTAAAATACACATAGTCTATAATTAATACAGATATGTGGTATGATTATTACACACATGGTGTATAATTAATACGCATGATTTGTATAACTATATAATTAATACACATAATATTTATAATACAACCAATGTTGTGGTTATCTAATTTATATACATGTGGAGTATTTATTTCATATATAGATGAATCATTTAATTTATAAACATCTGGAGTATTTAATACATATGACACATCTTTAACACTAACCATATAACACATACCTATTTATGAAAATTACATGACATGCCATATTGTACACTATTTAATTAATTTACATGTTAAAGAAAATTAATTACTCAATTAAACCTTATCAAAACTTTTCTGCATGCAGTTTATTGACAATACTTTTCATGTGGCAGTTTATATATATATATATATATATTAAATTTGTAATTAATTTCCAAGAAATATTTGAAACAAAAATCTAATTGTAGTTATTACACACCATATACTCTGTATGCATTAAAATCATGAAACACTATGTAATTTAAATGTATCGATGTTTAATATAATTATAGTAAACTCCTTGTAATAACATAACATGTTGTGTATGATTGATTGCATGGAGTGCACTATAAATGACAGGGATCATGTCAGGTAGTTTAGATAGGTAATCACCATGTTTCCTCTATGTACACCATGTGTATATAATTAATTTTAATAAAATAAATTTATTTAAAATTATAGTAGGGGATAAGCACTTGGATAATTTGATATATATTTTAGATAAAATGAAATAATTAATGAATAAGATAATTAATTATATTAATTCACAAATTTTATATTAATAAATAAGTAATTGAAATGGATGCTATATAGTGATTTTAAATGTGTAGTCATTGTATGCATGGATGATCATGAGATTATAATGACCTGTGTATGTTTTTTAATTTTTCCTTTTATTTTTCAATTATTATTATTAAATTTAAAACATGTCCTGTGAGTCCTTCCTCTCTTCTTATTATGTAAATTCATTTATGCCCATATTTTCCTTTTTGTCAACCCAATCTTCTAGTTCCCTTCACCCATGTGTAATGTAAAAGGATATGTATGGATAAAAATCCTAGGAATATGGATTATATTTAATATGGTTCCAAGGTACCAAGGTGAAACCAACCTAAATTGAATATAACAGGATATGTGGAATCCTTCAACTCAAGTTTAACCTAACTCAAATATCTTTTTCCCATGTTTCATATGTTATTTATTTTTCTCTCAATAAATAGTGTAGTAGTTAATGTTCATGATCATGCTATATTTTATTTTATTTTTCCGTAGGATTTATTTTATAGATATAAGATGACAATCAAAAATATAAATACATTAACATTAAAGGATTAAATTAAAATAAATGTATATTTAATAAATATTTTATCGACACTTTTCAAATATATTATTTAAAATATAGATAATATTAATAATATATGTAAAAGGAAAAAATAATTAAGTTTACATATAATGAATGAAAGTAAAAAAATCAAATATTAAGTCAGACTTAGATGTCCATCATTTTAATTATGATGTACTAGTAGTTGAAGTGGTGGTTCAGCCTCCACCAAGTTATGTTTTAATTACTTGGAAGAATTAATAAATATAGTTTGTTCATTTAACCAAACAATTATTTGATTTAATAGCGTTTGTCTATTCAAAATATTTTTGGGGGAAAGTGTTGAGAAAAAATATATTTATATTTCAATATTGGGTAGTCCACTAAATGGATCAAGGAGTGGAAATATTATTGTTTAAATTTCCTCTAATCCTAAATACATTGTTAGAATTTTCATGGCCTTCATATGAATTGTAATAAATGAAATTGTAATCTCCTGAATGCACACTCCTAGATCTGATTTAGATAAAACATACATTAAATATCATCTTTGATACCAATTAATTATTTTCAAACATAACTATACCATAATTATATGAATTAAATAAAATATTATTTATATATATTTCTAATAACTTTTAGGTTTTAGAGTTTATATCATTAAGTTATATCATAAAATAATAAATACCATGTCTTTATAAACTAATGAACATTTATTACACTCTATGAGATTCTAATTAATCCATAATAAGTCTTCAATATCTTCTATAAATTCTTTAAAAAAGCTATTATATTAGAAAAATAATAATTATTACATTTCCCCATAACTTCGGGATAAGGAAAAATAATAAGGATTGAGCTGAAGTTGTCAATAAGGGTAAATGTAAATGATAAAAACGAATATCACAAGTGATTATATGATGAGAAAAAATAATATGGAAAAAATAAAAAATAAAAATAATGCTATAATAGAATGAAACTGAAATCATAATGTATATATAGATAATAATGGAATTAAAAATATCACATGGATAATTACAATTGTTTCCTTAGTAATGAAATTACTTATTCCAAATAGATAATTCTATACACTAAGCCAGGACATCAAGATCTTATAACTCATGAACATTCCTTTAAGGACTCGTGTCTAGGAAATATTTAGTTTTGGGAAAGTGTACACCAAAATACCAAAGCTATTTTGTCTCATAATACCTATCAAAGTATTGAGGGTATGTCTATAATTAGGCCTCAACCAACACTAATTATGTCTAATTCATTCATTATGTGAAACATATAAATGTCAAGACAATGTATAATCAACTTTCCTTAGGAATTAATAAACATATATACTGAGATCATGACATACATGACATCAATATTTTACAAATTAACAAATGGGGTAATATATAAATAATCATTTTATACAAATAAGGTGAATGGTTAAACAATACACAATCAAATTTTCTCAGTAATCCATGAATAACCATATTGAAATAAAAAGCATATATATTTTCACTATTTCCCCAACCAATAAATGGAATTTATTTCCACGTAATCATATCTCAAACTAACATCATATTGAGTAAGGGGTATGCTATTAAGTCGATAATTTTCTTAATAAATAAAATTATATCATCAAGATGAACACCCTTAAATCAAATGAAAAATATTGAGTTTTCTTTTAGAAAATAAATTAAAAGTATAACTATGCTTATAAATATTAAATGAATAGGAAATACAAAGGTAGTGATATAAAACTTCATTGATTGAAAGTAACATTATATAAGACATCAAGATAAATAAGTATGGTGGTATCATTTTAATGGTGTCCTTTAAAACCCATTAAATTTGTTAAAGGTTGTAGATTTAGATAAAAACCATTTTTCAGAGCATCATGAAATACTACTTAGGAAATAAGTAATAAACATAAACATTTTGAAATCATTTTTTAGATGGAAATATTTTACAAATAAAGGGGAATGTTTTTTAGTTTAAAAAGAAATTATGTCTTTAAAATAATGTTTCAGAAAAAGGGAATAGATGATGGAAATATGTGGTCACTTGAAAAATATAAAAAGATATTATTTTGACACATAGATGAAAAATATACATATAAAAAATTGTAAAATATTTTTTTAAAACTTTTAAATATGTTCAAGTAGTATAAAATAACCTCAGTTAATTATTGGTTAATTGATAAGGACATTTTAAAAATCGTATAATGAATACAGATATGGTAAAAGGGAGGTTGTTGATAGAGTAGAAGAGCAGTATAATTTTCACTTGCAAGAAACCATTGGGTAAAATATTAGTAGATGGGGAACTAAATTTTGAGGGTACATATAAAACCCCATTATATCCAAATAAAAATATGTTGGATTTTATAAATAATAAAAACTCCCCATATTTATTTTCGTTAAAAAAAATTTAATTTAAAATAGGATTGTAAAAAAACAATAACTTTTTGTGTAACATTTAAATCAAAACCCATGAAGGAGAAGAGTTTGAATCTAAAATTTAATTTCCACAAAGAAAATATAATTAATAGTATAATATAATAAAACGAAAATATATACACCATATAAAAGTAAATTGGCTCATAACAAGAATCATGCCCGGGGAATTATGAATTAAGACTAAGAAACCCTTAAAAGTTGCATTATATTTGAGGAAAGAGACATTTTTATAATGGGTTAATAAGGATTTTTTTTAAAACGAAGATAATAATGATCAATTATAAAAATATTATTCATTAGTTTGAATCAATCAAAATTCAACAAATATAGTTCAATAATAAAGTTTGTAACTCAGTTGAAGATAATTGAGTTAGCACAAACCCATAATACCTTGGAATCCATTGAATCAAAATCCATTTTAACAAATAATGTGATATGGATATTTAAAATACAATAATTACATGTATATTGTTCGAAAAAATAATTTAGTAGAAATAAAACCATATTAAATATGTCATGGGGATGAAAAAGTAAAATTCCTAAAGAAATTAAATTTCAGACAAGAACTCCTTACCTTGTCCCTAATTTGTTCTACTCATTCGATTAAAGTCCAAAATAATCAAAATAATTTTATTATATAACTTATAATAAAACTTATTATTATTTATTTATTATAATATATACATTTATTAACATATTATATTTTTGTAGTATATATATATTTCTTATCTTTGCAAACAAATTGAATGTATATTTGATTATTTTATAAATTTTTGTCTTTAGAGATAATATTTTAATAATAAGTTAAAAAATTATTATAAACATTATATAACCATAAATATATATTTATTTTATTATTAAATTATAGTAACATCATTATTTCAGTTCATATAGTCATCCATGATATATTTTTACAATATTGTTCAAGTAGGCAGTCTAACCTACCCAACTATGAACATACCATAATTCGATGGGCGAGCATGTTTAAGAAATCATTTATTTTAACATGATATCATTATAACATAACAAAAATTATCATATTGATATATATTTATGGTTTTATTCATATTTTATGTTTTTGAAAAAAATAATGAAAATCAATATGAAAAACAAAAAAAGGTTATGACGCGGAGGTGGTAGTCCGCACAAGGGATGGTTAACATCCATTTTATTCTATGTGGATGGAAAGGAATACATAATTTTGTTACATTAATATAAATAAATATTCGTACAATATTCATAATTGTTTCATTATATTAGTAAGGATATAATATTCTTGGAAGACGTTTATTAAGAAGGAGGTAGTACTTACACTTAGAACATGAGTTTTCACTTAGAATTATTCTTGGAAATAGAGTCACTAAGAAAAATAATGGTGACCAAAGCCTTAAATAAGTGAAACAGGGGATTAAGAATATAAAATATATGAGTTATATAAGGAAATTTTAAGGTAATGTTTTGAAGTGGTGGAAATGTACCCTTCTATAAGTGAAGAGGAAGGTAATTTTGTCGGTAGCCTTTACATTTTTAATAGTGTAAAGTTACTATTTTGTGGGAAAAGTAAAAAATATATAAAAATTAGTAATTTTATATGATTTTAGGTTGATACAAACCTGAAATATACATTTGGATTCTTTTTTAACATTTTTGTGTTATATCATCTTAGAAAATCATTTTTAAATCATTTTTACCTTTATGAGGGTAATTAATTTTTAACCTTAGTAATAAAGCTTAATAAGGAATTTAGAATTGAATATTTTAACTAATTTTAAAATTTCGATTTTAAATATTAGAATAATTTATTAAAGGAAATTTTTAATAGTGTGAAACAATTATTTTAAAATAAATATACATAACAAGTAAAAAATATCTTTTGGAGAAGTGTGTTTTCAAACATAAAATTTATGTGTTGGATAAAATATTATATGTTTTTTATTTTTAAGAAATAAATTGTTCTATCATAAAAATACATAAATTTTATTTTTATTTTCAATCAATAAAATTCCAAATTTACTATAATAATGTTTAATAAAATGAAATGACCATTTTTTTTTGATATAAATTAAAAATAAATTCTGGTTTTTTATGGTTAAGAAAAGGATTTATAAATTTAAATTAATATTGTTTAAAATAATAAATTTGTTTCATTTATCAATTTAATTATTTTAAGAAATTATATGTATTTTTTTATAGTAATAATGTAATAAAATTCACTATTTTTGAAAATATTTAATTTTTCACTTCTCATATAAAAAATCACTTATCTGAGGAAAACATCTAAAATTTATAGTATGTGAATTTTGATATGAGTAATTTAAAAATTACCATTATTTTATAAAATTAAAATTATAAAATTCTGAAAATTAGATTTTATAATAAAATACAAAATACAAAGAAAAACACTTTTATTGAAAAATGATGTTTTTAAACATTAGGTGTTCTTGATATTATTTGAAACCAATTCAAAATTTTATATAATACAGGTGTATTAGTAAATATATTTAAATATTATATATTTTCATTTAAAATTGGACATTCAAATTTATATGATATGTTCAAAAATTAATTGACAAAGAATAATTTAATCCCATTTTGTATTTATCCTCAAAATGTAAGCATTTTTAGTTGAATAATATATTCTTAATCACTGGATGTTTTATTGTTTTTATAGTTTTATTAATCTATTAGGTCTTGGAAATTTCTATTTTATCAGTATATATAAAATAAGTTATTATACATAATATTTATTTAAAAGAAAAATTTTATAGTGAAATGTTTGGTTGTGACATTCTCTCACATTAAATAAATCACATCCTCATAATTTTAGTTATTCCTAACTACTAAAATTTGGTGAGGGTATTATTAACATATTAATCTATAATATAAAATTTTTAATGTGGAATTTAAAAAACATTTGAATCTCCATGATATTAAACCACAATCAGATTATACATTTATAAAAAATGTACTATATATTTAACACTGAAATATATTAATGACTTGTTTATAAAGCCACAGACTAGTCAATATATAACACAATCTCAAAAAGGAAATAAACTTCACCAAAAATATCATGGATCATAATTTTATTAATTCAATAATAAATTATAGTGCTATAAATACTATCTAAATTACTTTTTTCTAAATCAATCATCCCATCACTACGTCCACATCTAACATATATTAAACCAAAGAGTTATCTATACTACAATCATGTGTTTTCAATAGTTACCCTCAAAAAATGTAACCATTTCATAAAATTTGAAGGTTATTGATACCATTTAATATATGTTTACCAACCCTTAAATCAATATAAACTAAATACGAATCCTTATATATTACATATAACCCTCTTAAATTTTATAATATACTAGAATATCATCGATAAATATCACTCACCAATGAGAATGGCTAAGATTATCAAGAATTTATTTTTATTAATATATCAAACTCACTAGATTAGTTAAGACTAAGAATCTCAAATTTTCTATAATAACAGGTATATACTAATAGTATCAACCATTTACATATTCTCCCTTAGGTTATTTTACATATTTGTTTTCTAGATACATACCATTATCATCTTCACTTATATGATCTGACATCCCCCAAATACTAACAACAAAAAGTATTATGATGAAATCCCAAATTTGGATATGGAAACATTAGTATGATGTTGTATTTCCCTATGACATCATTATATTCAGCAAAAAATAATTTTGGTTCAACCTATGGCTCTCGTTTTTCAATCCTTGGTTATCTATGTTCATTTTAGTATGATGTTATTTAACATAATTAGTTAACATTATTCTAAAATCCTGTATAATGTTTCCATAAATTGAATTTAAAATAACCATAGTATATCCCCCAAGAGTGTCAAAATAGGTGTTCAATTAGGCCTTATTTCATGCACTAGGTGGTTATAGAGTTAATACCCAACCCCCCATTTAAGGGTTATTACCCCAAGGCACATTTGTGCCGAAGCTTGCATACACTTTTTATATCCAGAAGAGGATTTTTTTTCTGGTAGAACAATATATTATATACTTAATGAAAACATTAGTATGTTTTCCTATACATAAAATTATGTTTATTTTCTCACTAATGTTATCTCTACTAATCTCAAAAAATATAAAATGCATTGTATATACAACATAATAGTTTATCAATTCCATTTAAACAATGATCACACTTAACCAATAAATCCTCAATGACATTTAAAACTCTTAATTTAACATTAAACGATAACATCCGAATCTCTAAAGTTATATAAACCCTGAAATAATAAAAAGTATAACAACAAAAACCCACACTCTGAGATGTGGTGTTGATGACTCAAAATTTACATGCTAGCATCAATACTGACTATAGATTCCCAGACATAACTATCTCATTATTAAATTACTTACATAAAATATTATTTTACACAAATTCCAAATTCTATTTAGGTGTTGATATTAATATAATTATAAAAAAATAATAAATTAACAAATCTTATGTCATTCTTAGCTAATGGACATTTCTCTCCACTATATAAGTAATTACTTAATCCATAATAAGTATTCAAAATCTCCCAAATATTATCCACAAAATCTATTCTGTTAGGCATATCATTTGTTATAAATTTTTATATAAAATGGGGATATGGAAACATAATAAGGGGTGAGATCAAATGCTCAGTAAGGGTAAACATAAGTGAAAACAAACAAGGATCATAAGTGAACATAAGTTTAGAATAAATAATATAACATTAATATAAAATAATAATAGTTCTATAATATAATTTAATTAAAAGAATAATATACCCCTAGATAATAATGGAAGTGAAAAGATCACAGGGATAATAATAACTTATTCCTTAGTGATGAAATGAACAATGCCAAATATCTAATTCCGTGCCCATTTCCAAGACATCAATATCATATTCATCATGATATTATAATCAAGGACCTATGTCTAGGAAATATTCTATTATGGGAAGGTGTACGCCAAAATACCCTATATATTTTGGCTCAGGATACATATAGATGCATCTAGGGTCTATTTACAAGCAAGAAAAACCAATATTTATTTAAGTCCAATGTATTGACTATATAAAATATATGAATATTAATACAATTCATAATCAACATTCTTTAAGATTCAACAAACATTCATATTAATATAAAAACTTATAAAACAAACATATTTATAGATTTAATATATAGGGTAATATAGGCATTTTACATTCTATGGAATAAGTGGGATGATTAAACAATACATAATTAACATGACTTAGTAATTCATAGACATCCACATAGAAATTGAAATATTTTTCCACATGAGTATCCCTAAAAATAACACCATATATATTAAAAAGCATATGATTTAATAAATAATTTATACAATCAATTGATATATAGAGTAATTTGAATGATATCCCTAAAGAACCACTATATATGTTAAGGGTTATAGATTTAGTTGAAAACATTTTTTTAGAGCATAAAGAAATGCTACTTTAGAAATAAGATATAATCATAAACCATTGGGAAAAAAATTAGTCGGACATATTTTACAAATAAAGAGGAAGGTTTTTTTTATTTTAAAAAGAAATTATGTGTTTAAAATAAAGTTCAAATAAAGGGAATTGATGATGGAAATATGTGTCTACTTGAAAAATAGAAAAAGATATTATTTTGAAACTTAGATGAAAAATATCCATATAAAAATGTCAAATATTTATTTAAAACTTTTAATTATGTTCAAGTAGTATAAAATGAACTCTGTTAATTATTGGGTCATTGATAAAGACATTTTAAAAATCATATAATTAATACCAACATGGTAAAAGGAGGGTTATTTATAGAGTAGAAGAGGAGTGTCACATTCACTTGCAAGAAACCATTGGGTAAAATTTGAGTCAATGGGGAATGGAATTTTGATGGAACATGTAAAACAAAATTATATACAAATATAAGTATGAGGGGTTTTATAAATAATAAAAATACCCTAGATTTATTCTATTTAAAAAACAATGTTTATATAAAATAGGATTTTAAAAAACAATAACTTTTTGTGTAACTTTTAAATCAAACCACCAGAAGGAGAAGAGTATGAAACTAAAATTTAAATTCCACATAGAAAATATAATTAATTGTATATTATAATCATTAGAAAATATATACACCATATAGAAGTAAATTGGTTCAAAATAAGAAGCATGTCCATAGAATTATAAATTAAGACTAAGAAACCCTTAACAATTGCATGATATTTGCGGAAGGAGACATTTTTATTACGAGATAAAAAGGATTTTTTTGAAAACACATATAATAATGAGTAATTGAAATAAAAGTTATTCATTCATTAGAATCATTAAAAATTGGACAAATATAGTTCAATAATAAATTTTGTAACTCAATTGAAGATAATTGAGTAACCAAAAACCTATACAACCTTGGTATCCATTGAATCATAATCTCTTTTAATAATGAACATGATATAAATCATTAAAACACAATAATGAAATGTATATAATATGAAAAAATAATTTGGTAGTAATAAAATCATATTAAATATGTGATGGGGTAGAAAAAGTAAAATTCCTCAAGAAATTAAATTTGAGAGAAAAACTCCTTACCTTGTCCCAAATTTGTTCTGCGCATTCGATTAATGTCCCAAATAATCAAAATAATTTTATCATATACCTTATTATAAAAATTATTATTATTTATTTATTATAATATATACATTTATTATCATATTCTATTTATTTAGTATATACATTGTTCTTATCGTTGTAGAAAAATTGAACCTATGTCTGATTATTTCATTAATTATAGCGATGAGAGGTAATATTTTAATAATAAGTTAAAAAATTATTATAAATTTTATATAACCATAAAAAAAGTTTTTATTATTATTAAATTATAGTGACATTATTATATCAGTTCCCATAGTAACCCAAGATATATTTTTACAATATTGTTCATTTTAGTAGTTTACCCTACCCAATCATGAACATTCCAAAATTCCATGGGAGAGCCTGCTTGAGAAATAATTTATTTTAACATAATATAATTATAACATAATCACAATGATAATATTTATCTATTTTTAAGGTTTCATTCAAATTTTAATTTTTCTAAAAAATAATGAAAATCAAAATGAAAAACAATAAAGGTTACTACGTTGAGGCGGTAGTCCACACAATGGATGGTTAACATCTATTTTATTCTAAGTGGATTGAATGGAATAAATAATTTTATTACATTAATATAAAAAATTATTTTTATAGTAATCAAAAAAATTTCATTATATTAGTATGGATTAATATTTTAGGAAGAGTATTATTAAGAAAGAGGTAATACTTACACTGAGAACATGAGTTTTCACTTAGAATTATTATTAGAAATAGAGTCATTAAGAAAAATAATTTTGATAAAAGTCTTAAATAAGTGAAATAGGGGTTTAGGAAAAAATAATATATGATTTTTAGAAGTAAATTTTATGGTAATGTTTAACTTGAAGTGGTGGAAATGTCTCCTTCTATAAGTGAAGAGGAGGGGGATTTTGTTGGTTGCCTTTACATTTTCAAAAGTTTAAAGTTAATATTTCATGGAAAAAAGTAATAAATATAAAAATTAGGAATGATATATTAGTTTTGGGTGATCAAGACATAAAATATTTATTAAGAAGTTTTTTAATATTTATGGGTTATTTATTCTTAGAAAATCATTTTTTTATCATTTTTACTTTTATGAGGGTAATTAATTTTAACATTAGTAATAATGTTTAATAGAGAAAATAGAACTAAATATTTTAAATAATTTTAAAATTTTCATTTTAAATATTAGAATAATTTTAGAAAATAAAATATTTAATAGTGTGAAACATTTATTTTAAAATAAATGCACATAACATGTAAAAAATGTTATTTGGAGTAGTGTGTTTTCAAACATAAAATTTATTTTTAGGATAAAATATTATATATTTTTTATTTTTATGAAATAAATTGGTCTATCAAAAAATTAAATAATTTTTATTTTTATTTTAAATCAATACAAAACCAAATTTACTAAAATAATGTTTAATTAAATGAAATGAACAAAAACATTTTTTATATAAATTAAAAAAATGATTATTTTTTATGGTTAAACAAAAGAATTATAACTTTAAAATAATATATTTAAAAATAATAAATTTATTTCATTTATCAATTTAATTATTTTAAAAAATTCTAGGTGTTTTTTCTTTAGTGATAAATTAATAAAATTCATTGTTTTTGAAAATATTTATTTTTTCACTATTCATATAAAAAATAACTTATCTAAGGAAAATATATAAACTTCATACTATGTGAATTTTTATATGAGTAATTTTAAAATTTAAATTATTTGAAAAAATTAAATTTATAAAATTTTAAAAATTAGTTTTTAAAAGAAAATACGAAATATAAAGAAAACCACTTTTATTGCAAGGTGAAATTTTTAAACATTAGGTTTTTTGGTTTTATTTCAAACCAATTTAATTTTTCTTATAATGATGATATTATAGTAAATATATTGAAATATTATATATTATTATTTAAAATTTTACATTCCAATTTATATGTTATGTTTAATAATTAATTGAGAAACAATAATTTAATCCCATTTTTTATTTATCATCAAAATGTATGCATTTTTAGTTGATTAATATATACTTGATCATTGGAGGTTTTATTGTTTTTATAGTTTTATTAATATATTAGGTAATGGAGATTTCTCTTTTATCAGTGTATATAAAATAAGTTATTATACATTATATTTATTTAAATGAAAATTTATATAGTGAATGGTTTGGTTGTGACATTCTCTCCCATTAAATAAATCACATCCTCATAATTTTAGTTATTCTGATCTACTAAAAGTTCGTGAGGGTATTATTAACATATTAATCATCAATATATAAATTAAAATATGGAATTTAAAAAACATTTGAATCTCTATGAAATTAAACCATAGTCGAATTATATATTCATAAAAAAATACTATATATTTAACCCTGAAATATATTAATGACTTGTTTATAGAGACACAGACTAGTCAATATATAACATAATCCCAAAAAAGTGATAAATTTCACCAAAAATATCATGGATCACAGTTTTATTAAATCAATAATCAATTACAAGGCTATAAATACTATATAAATCACTTATGTGAAAATCAATCAACCCATTACAACCTCCACAAGTAACATATATTAGACCAAAGAGTTATTTATAACACAATCATATGTTTTTCAATAGTTACCCCAAAAAAATGTAACCATTTCATAAAATTTAATGTTTATTGATACCATTTAATATATGTTTACCCTCCTTTAAATCAAGAAAAACTAAATAAAAATTATTATATATTGAATATAACCCTCTTAAATTTTATAATATACTATAATATCATCGATAAATATCACTCACTAATGAAAATGGATAAGATTATAAAAATTTAATTTTATTAATATATCAAACTCAATAGCTTAGTTATGACTAAGAATCTCAAATTTTCTATAATAATAGGTATATACTGATATTATCAACCATTTACATATTCTCCCTTGTTAGGTTATATTACATATTATTTTTCTAGATATATACCATTATCATCTTCATTTATATGATCCGACTTCCACCAAATAAAAACAACAAAAAGGGTTATGATGAAATCCAAAATTTGAATATGGAAACATTAGTATGATGTTGTATTTCCCTATGAAACCATTATATTAAGCATAACATACTTTTGGTTCAACCTATGGATCTCTTTTTTCAATCCTTGGTTATCCATGTTCATTTTATATTCATTTATCTATCATAATTAGTTAACATTATAATCTAATCCTTTATAATGTTTCACTAAATGTAATTTGAATTAACCGTAGTATACCCCCAAGTGTGTCAAAATAGGTGTGAAATTAGGCCTTCTTTCATGCACTATGTGATTATAGAGTTAATACCCAACCCCCCTTTTAAGGGTTATTACCCCAAGTAACATTTTTGCCGAATCTTGCATCCACTTGAAATATATAAAAGAGGATTTTATTTCGAGTAGGACCATATATTATCAACTTTTCAAAAACATTAGTATTTTTATACACATAAAACTATGTTTAGTGTTTTCGCTAAGGTTCTCTCTACTAATCTAAAAAAACATAAAATTATTTGTATATACAACTTAAAGGTTTATCAATTCTATTGAAACAATGATCACCCATAACCTATCAATCCCCAATGACATTTAAAACTCTTAATTTAACTTAAAATAATAACATCCCAATCTCTAATGTTATATAAACCTTGAAAAGATAACAAATATTACAACAAAAACCCGAACTCCCAGATGTGGTGTTGATGACTCATAATTTATATACAAGCATCGATACTGTCTATAGATTCCCAAACATAAGTATCCCATAATTAAATTACTTACCAAAAATATTATATTACACAAATTAAAATGTCTATGTAGATGTTGAACTTTATATAATTATAAAAAATAAAAAATTAATAAATCCTATGTCATTATAAAAAAATGTACATTTCTTTCCAATATATAAGAAATCACTTAATAAATAATAAGTCTTTAAAATCACCAAAACATTTCCACAAAATTTATTCAGTTAGGCATATCATTTGTTATAAATTTATATATAAAATGAAGATACGAAAACCTAATAAGGTATGAGATCAAATTCTCAATAAGGGTAAACATAAGTGAAAACAAGAAAGGATCATAAGTGAACATAAGTTTAGCATAAATAACATAACATGAATATAAAATAATAATAATTCTATAATAGATTTAAATTAAAAGAATAATATTCCACTGGATAACAATGTAAATGAAAGGATCACATGGATAATAATAACTTATTCCTTAGTGGTGAAATGAATAATACTAAACACATAATTACATGCCCTAGGCGAAGACATCAAGATCTTATTTATCATGATATTATCATTAAGGACATATGTCTATGAAATATTATGTTATGGGAAGGTGTAAGCCAAAATAACCAATCTAGTTTGGCTCATGAGACCTATAGAAGCATCAACGAGCTATATATAATAAAGCTTCAACCATCTTTAATTAAGTCCAACACATTCATTATATAACACATATTAATATTAACACAATTCATAATCATCGTCCCTTAAGAGTCAACAAACATTCATATTGAGATAAAAACATATAAAGCATACATATTTATAGATTTAATATATGGTGTAACATAGACATTGTCCATAATAATGAATAAGGGGTTTGATTAAACAATACATAATTAACATGACTTAGTAATCCATAGACATCCACATTGAAATTGAAATAGTTTCCACATTAGTATCCCTAAAAATAACACCATATATATTAATAGGTATATGTTTTAATCAATAATTTATACAATAAATTTATATATAGAATCATTTGAATGATTACCTTTAAAAACCATTATATATGTTAAAGGTTGTTGATTTAGATGAAAACCATTTTTTAGAGCATTAAGAGATGCTACTTTGGAAATACTAAATAAAGAAAACCTTTGAAAACATTTTTTAGATGGAAATATTTTACAAATAAAGAAGGGGTTTTTTTATTTTTAAAAGAAATTATGTATTTAAAATAAATTTTTTGAAAAAAGGAATAGATGATTGAAATATGTGGTCACTTGAAAACTATAAAGAGATATTATTTTGACACTTAGATAAAAAATATTCATTTGAAAAATTTCAAGTAATTATTTAAACATTTCAAATATGTTCATGTAGTATAAAATGACCTCAATTAATTATTTGGTCCTTGATAAGGGAATTTTAAAATTTATATAATGAATATAGACATGGTAAAAGGGAGGTTGTTGATATAGTAGAAGAGCAGTGTCATTTTCACTTGCAAGAAGCCATTGGGTAAAATATGAGTCAATGGTGAATGGAATTTTGAGGGAACAAGTAAAACACCATTATATCCAAAAAAAATTATGAGGGGATTTATAAATAATAAAAATTTCTCATATTTATTCGCTTTAAAAAACAATGTTAATTTAAAATAGGATTGTAAAAAAAATTACTTTTTCTGTAACATTTAAATCAAACCCCCTAAAGGAGAATAGTTTGAAATTAAAATTTAAATTCCACATAGAAAATATAATTAATAGTATAATATAATCAATAGAAAATATATACACCATATAAAATCAAATTCATTCATAAAAAGATGCATGTCCTAAAAATTGTGAATTAGGACTAACAAACCCTTAAAATCTGCATGATATTTGAGGAAGGAGACATTTTTATGTTGAGTTAATAAGGATTTTTTTGAAAACCAAGATAATAACGAGTAATTAAAATACATAATATTAATTAGTTATAATCAATCCAAATTGGAAAAATATAGTTCAAAAATAATGTTTGTAACTCAATTGAAGTTAATTGAGTTAGCACAAACCGATACAACCTTGGTATCCTTTGAATCAAAATCCATTTTAATAAATAACGTGATATGGATCCTCAAACCACAATATTTTCATGTATATGGTATGAAAAAATAATTTTCTAGAAATAAAACCATATTAAATATGTTATGGGGTAGAAAAAGTAAAATTACTCAAGAAATTAAATTTGAGACAAGGACTCCTTACCGTGTCCCTAATTGGTTCTGTGCATTCAATTAAAGTCCCGAATAATAAAAAAAAATTATTATATACCTTATTAAAAACCTTATTATTATTTATTTATTATAATATATACATTTATTATCATATTCTATTTATATGGTATATATATATTTGGCTTATCTTTACCAACAAATTGAATCTGTGTCCGATTAATTCATTAATGTTAACGATCAGGGATAATATTTTAATAATAAGTCAAATAATTATTATAAACATTATATAATCATAAAAATAGTTATTTTATTATTAAATCACACTGAAATTTTCATTTTAGTTCCTATACTCATCCATGATATATTTTTACCATATTTTCCAAGTAGGTAGTTTAACATACTTAATCATGAACATACCATAATTCGATGGGTGACTATGGCTAAGAAATCATTTATTTTAACACAATATAATTATAACAAAATCAAAATGATAGTATTTATCTATTTTTATTGTTTTATTCATATTTTAATTTTTTGAAAAAATAATGAAAATCAATATGAACAACACAAAAGGTTACTATGTGGATGTGTAGTCCGCACAACGGATGGTTAACATAAATTTTAATCTAAGTGGATGGAAAGGAGTAAATAATTTTGATAATTTAATATCAAAAAATCATTTTACAATAATCATAATTATTTCATTATATTAGTAATGATATAAAATTTTAGGTAGAGGATTATTAAGAAGAAGGTAATACTTACACAGAGAACTTGAGTTTACAATTCTAATTATTCTTGGAAATGGAGTCATTGAGAAAAATAATTGTGACCAAAGTCTTAAATAAGTGAAATATGGGTTTATTAATAAAGAAATATATGAGTTTTAGAAGGAAATTTTAAGGTAATGTTTAACTTGAAGTCGTGTAAATGTCCCCTTCTATAAGTGAAGAGGAGGGTAATTTTTTCGGCAGAAAATACATTTTCAATAGTATAATGTCAATATTTTGTGGAAAAATAAAAAAATATACAAATTGAAAATAGTATACAAGTTTTGGTTGATTGATAACTAAAATATCCATTGGGATTTTATTTAACATTGCTGGGTTATTTCGTCTTAGGAAATCATTTTTTTCATTTTTACTTTTATAATGGTAATTAATTTTTCACCTTAGTAATAAAGTTTAATAAATAAAATATAATTGAATATTTCAAATAATTTTAAAATTTTGATTTTAAATATTAGAATAATTTTATAAAATTAAATTTGTAATAGTGTGAAACATTCATTTTAAAATTAATGCACATAATATGTAAAAACTGTTTTTAGGAGAAGTGTGTTTTCAAACATAAAATTTATGTGTAGGATAAAATATTGTAATTTTTTTATTTTTAAGAAATAAAGTGGTCTATCATAAAAATAAATAAATTTTATTTTTATTTTAAATCAATCCAAAACCAAATTTACTAAAATAATGTTTAATTAAATGAAATGACCGAAAACAAATAATATAAATTAAAAATAAACTCTTGTTTTTTATGTTTAAAAAACGGATTTATAAATTTAAATTAATATTTTTAAAAATAATAAATTTATTTAATTTATCAATTTAATGATTTTAAAAAATTAAAGGTCTTTTTTCTATAGTGATAAAGTAATAAAAGTCACTATTTTTGAAAGTATTTAATATTTCACTATTTATATAAAAAACAGTCATCTAAAGAAAATATAAAAAATTCAATCTAAGTGAATTTTGATATGAATAGTTTAAAAATTAAATTTATTTGATAAAATTAAAATTATAAAATTTTGAAAATTAGTTTAAAAAAAATACCAAATACATAGAAAAACAATTTTATTGTAAAATGAAAATTTTAAACATTAGGAGTTCTTGGTTTTATTTCAAACCAATTTAAATTTTATATAATACTATTATATTAGTAAATATATTGAAATGTTATATATTATCATTTAAAATTGGACATTCCAATTTACATGATATGTTTAAAAATTAATTGAGAAAGTCTAATTTAATTAAATTTTTATTTATCATCTAAATTTAAGCATTTTTAGTTGAATAATATATTATTGATCACTTGGTTTTATTTTTTTTTATAGTTTTATTAATCTATTAGGTCTTAGAAATTTATATTTTATCAGTGTATGTAAAATAAGTTATTATACATAATATTTATTTAAATGAAAAATTATATATTGAAATGTTTGGTTGTGACATTCTCTCCCATTATATAAATCACATCCTCATAATTTTAGTTATTCCTAACAACAAAATGTTTGTGAGAGTATTATAAACATATTAATCATCAATATATAAATTATAATGTGTTATTTAATAACCATTTGAATCTCTGTGAAATTAAATCATAGTCAGATTATATATTCATAAATCAATGTACTAAATATTTAACCCTGAAATATATTAACGACTTGTTTATAAATTCACCGACTAGTCAATATATAACGTAATCCTAAAAAGGAGATAAACTTAACCAAAAATATCAGGGATCACAATTTTATTAAATCAATAATTAATTACAAGGCTATAAATACTATCTAAATCACTTTTTTTCAAATCAATCAACCCATCACCACCTCAACATCTAACATATATTAAACTAAAGAGTTATCTATACCCCAATCATGTGTTTTTCAATAGTTACCCCCAAAAGTGTAACCATTTAATAAAATTTCAAGGTTATTAATATCATTTAATATATGTTTACAATCCATTAAATAAAGAAAAACTATATAAATATCCTTATATATTTCATATAACCCTCTTAAATTTTATAATATACTAGAATATCATCAATAAATATCACACACTAATGAGAATGGATAAAATTATCAAGAATTAATTATTATTAACATATAAAATTCACTATCTTAGTTAAGACTATGAAACTTCAAATTTCTATAATAACATGTATATAATAATATTATCAAGCATTTACATATTCTCCCTTATTAGAATATATTACATATTTGTTTTCTAGATACATACCATTATCATCTTCATTTATATGTTCTGACTTCCACCAAATACTAACTACAAAAAGGGTTATGAAATACCAAACTTGAATATGGGAACATTAATATGATGTTGTATTCTCCTATGAAGCCATTATATTTAGAATAAAATAATTTTGGTTCATCCTATGGCTCTAATTTTTCAATCCTTGGTTATCCATGTTCATTTTAGTATTAGGTTATCTAACATAATTAGTTAACATTATTCTCAAATCCTTTATAATGGTTCACTAAATAGAATTTGAATTAACCATAGTATATCCCCTAAGAGTGAAAAAATAGGTGTGCAATTAGGCCCTCTTTCTTGCACTAGGTGATTATATAGTTAATACCTGACAACCCATTTAAGGGTTATTACCCCATGGGACATTTGTGTTGAAGCTTGCATCAACTTGTGATACATAGAAGTGGATTTTATTTCTAGTAGAACCATATAATATCTACTTTAATAAAACATTAGTATGTTTTCATATACATAAAATTATGTTTAGTGTTTTCACTAATGTTCTATCTACTCATCTCAAAAAACATAAAAGGATTTGTATATTGAACTTAATGGTTAATCAATTACATTGTAACAATGATCAAACATAACCTATCAATACTCAATAACATTTAAAACTCTTAATTTATCTTAAACTAATAACATCCTAATCTCTAAAGTTATAGAAACCCAAAATATAATAACAAATATTATAATAAAAACCCGCACTCCCAGATGTGGTGTGGAAGACTCATAATTTATATACAAGCATCGATACTGACTATAGATACCCAGACATAACTATCCAATAATTAAATTACATACTGAAAATATTATATTACACAAATTAGAAAGTCTATTTAGGTGTTGAGCTTTATATAAATAGGAAAAATAATTAATTAATAAAGCTTATGTCATTCTCAAATAATGGCCATTTTTACGTAATCAATAATAAGTTTTTAAAATCTCCCAAAATATATACACAAGATCTATTCAGTTAGGCATATCATTTGTTATAAATTTATACATCAAACGGGAATATGGAAACATAATAATGGGTGATATCAAATGATCAGTAAGGGTAAACATAAGTGAAAAAAATCAAGGATCATAAGTGAACATAAGTTTAGCATAAATTATATAACATGAATAGAAAATAAAAATAATTATAAAATTGAATTAAATTAAAATAACAATATACCCTTGGATAATAATGGAAATTAAAATATCACATATATAATGATAACTTATTCCTTTTCAATGAAATGAATAATTCCAAAAATCTAATTCCATGCCATATGCCAAGACATCATGATCTTATTCATCACGATTTTATCATCAAGGACCTATGTCTAGAAAATATTCTGTTATGGGAAGGAGTATGCCAAAATAATGAATTTAGTTTGGATCATGAGACCTATAGATGAATCAAGGGGATATCTATAACCAATACTCTCCCATATTTAATTAATTCCAATGAATTCATCATATAAAATATATAAATATTAATACAATTTATAACAAACCTTCATTAACAGTCAACAAACATTCATATTTATATAAAAATATATAGAACATAAATATTTCTAGATTTAATATATGGGGTAACATAGACATTTTCCATACTAAGTAATAATGGTGATGATTAAACAATATATAATTAACTTGACTTAGTAATCCAGATACATCCACATTGAAATTGAAATATTTTTCCACATGAGTATCCCTAAAAATAACACCATATATATTAATAGGTATATGTTATAATTAATAATTTCTACAATAAGTTGATATATGGAATCTATGTTAACAATCTTAAGTAAAATGAAGGAAATATTTGTATGGTATCATTTTAATAATTTCCTTGATCAATAATTAGATATTCAAAACACTATGGAATTAGATGAAAACCATTTTTTAGTAGCATTAGGAAAAATCGATTTCGAAATAAGAAATACCCATAACTATTTTAAAAAAAATTAGTTAGATATAAATATTTTATAAATAATGGAGAAAAATATTGTATTCTAGAAAAAAATTAAATATTAGATATTATGTTTCATAGAGAATGAAAAAGATAGCGGGAATATGTGCTCATGTAAAAAATGTTAAAAGTTGTTATTTTCACACATTAATGAAAAAACCATATGGGAAATATTAAAAATTTATTTTAAAATTTTAAAATAGATAAATTTGTAGATAATAATCTTAATAAAATTTTAGGGCCTAGAAGAAGATATTTGGAAAATCATCTAATGAATACGGACATGGATAAAGGGAGGTTCATGATTGAGAAGAAGAGACAAGGTCACTTCCACTCACAGGAAACCCTTTAGGAAAAATATGAGTAAAGGGAAAAACAAAATTTCAAGGAAAATTTAAAACCCAATGAATAAAATAACAAAATTATGCTCGTTTTTATAAAGAATTAAAATTCCCCATATGGATTATCTATAAAAAAAAATCTTAATTAAAATTAATATTGTCAAGAAAACCCTAACAATTTGAGTAACATTTAAATCAAAACCCAGAAGGGGGGAAATATTTAAATTTAACATTAAAAACATGAATGAAAGATAATTCAGGATATAATTAAACCAATAGGCAATATATATACCATATAAATGTAAATATGTGAATTATAATATGCAAGTCTTAGGAATTAGGAATTGAGACCAAGAAACCCTCACCAGAAGATTACTCTTTATGGTAAGTGTTATTTCTAATGATATCATAAGGAAGATTTTTCAAAACATATAAAAATTAAGAAATAAAATAAAAAATATTTATCAGGTATAATAAATCAAAATTTAAACAATATATTTTTATGAGAAAGTTTATTACTCAATGTAAGAAAATTGAGTTGGGATAAACCCTCACAACCTTAGTATCCTTTAAATAAAAAAACATTTTTGGAAAGTGTTAGATATGGATATTAAAATAAAATAATTAAATGAATATTGTAAAATAAACTCATTAGGAATTAATCACACCATATTAAATATTTCACGGTGACAATAATGAATATGTCTCATGAAATTAAATTTGGGACATGCACCCCTTACCTTTTTCCTGATTTTTTTAAGCATGCACTTAAATTATTGAATAAAACAATATGTTTATTTGATATCATCATATGAAAATTATTATTATATATCTAATTTAATATAGACCATTTATTATCATATTATATTTATTTATTGTATAATAGTTCTTATGTTTGTGTGAAAATTGAATCAATTTCAGATTATTTTTGGAAATTTTAGCGATTGAAGATGATATTTTAATAATAATTGAAATTCTTGATATAAAATTTAAATAACCATAAATATAATTATTTTATTATTAACTTATAATATAATTTGTATTTACGTTTCCATATTCATCCATGATATTGTTTTATGTCATTATTCAAGTAGGTGGATACACTGACCCAAACCCGAACATACTATAATTTGATGGTGTGTATGGTAGAGAAATTGTTTATTTTCAACATAATATCATTATAATATAAGAATAATTATATTATTTATATTTTTAAATTATTTAAGTCATATTTTACGTTTTTTTGAAAGTAAATAAAATCAAGGTGAAAAACTAAAAATGTTACTTCGTTTAGGTGGTAGTTCGCACAGTGCATGGTTAATGTCATTTTGTTTTTCTAAGTAGATGAAAAGGAATATATAATAGATATTCCACTAATATGATAACATCACATTATAATAGTGATACATATTTAATTATATGGTTCCATAGGGGGTTAACCTGATAAGAGGGGATCAGATAGGGCTCTATTACTTTAGGCCTCCTTAGGCTCTTGTTTTTTCTGCCCTTTGGTCATGTCTTATGTATTTTTCTTGCATAGTAAATATATTACATGATGATGAAGAAGATAAATAATGGTTAATAAAGGCATAATAAATAGAAGAGGGTTATACTAGGAACAAAAGTTTTGTGTTTTAGAAATATATTTAGAGGTAATGTGTATCTTGAAGTTATATAAGGGTCCCTATTTATAAAATATCAGGTCATGATAACATATTGATAAATTAATAAAAGTCACTATTTTAAAAAACACTATATTTTCCTCTATTCAACTTAAAAATAACTTATTTAAAATTAATTAAAATTCATAAGATGTCACTTTTGATTTGAAGAATTCAAAAATGAAGTCTATTATTTCATAGAAATATTCTAAAAATTCTAAAATTGTTTTTTCAAATAAAATAAAAAATATAATAAAAATTGCTTTTATTAAATAATGTCCTTTTTACACATTAAGTGTTATTAATATTATTTCATATAAATTTCCATTTTACTGAAATGTAATATATTAATTAATATATTATAATACTATATAATATCATTTAAAAGTGGATGATATAATTTATATGATATATTATATTTTTTAGGGAATGAATAATTAAATTACATTTATTATTTATCCTCTAATTGTAAAACTATTTAGTTGAGTAATAACATTTTATAAATTGTTTTTTTATATATATTATAGTTTTCATGATATTATTTGTAAATTAGGTAATGTATCCTTTTAGTTTTTTGTTGTATATAAAACAAGTTCTCAATTATAATTTTTATTTAAAAGAAATACTATATATTGAAATATCTAGTCATTACAGAAATGTGAATCCTTACCAATAGAATTTCTATTTGAAATGAAATTAAATTTTCGATGTTATGGGATACTGGGACTTGATAAAAAATAAGAGACTAATTAAATTTATCATCAAACTTTATAATCAGATAAATTATTTACAATCTTCTCTTATATTATTATAGTAAAATGGAAAGAAAAGCTATGATAATAGTACATTTTTTTCCTTTAATCCATGTATGTACTTTGGAAAAAATATCCTATAGTAGGAATAATTTTTTTTACAATGAATTACCTTACTTGAAGTTTTTTATCTGTTGGAATTATTTATTCCTGATAACCCTCCTCACCATTCTAGTGAAGATGAAAGGGCAAGCTATGAAAAGTTCATGTAATTTGCTTATTATGTTCATTGAATCCAATTTTAATGACCCAACCATTAATCAATGGAATTTATCCCCTCTTATAGTAATTTCATATAGTATAAACCACATAAAATTACTTATATATCATAATTAAAAATTGAAAATGATGAATTAATGGAAAAAGACGTATTTCTAGAAGATAAGGAACCAATACCAATGAAATAGTAACATGACCATAGGAATTATAATATGACAGTTATGAATAGTAAATCAACCAAATGAATAGTCACCTCTCCCATGAAAGTATAAATTAAATCTAGGCATCTTGTAAATGAAATTATTGTATAATTATATCACATTTTAAGTAAATAAATATTGTAAAATTATTTATTAAGTGTTGGAATTTGTGTAGGCCATAAATATTTAATTAAAATTTTATGATTAATTTAATAATTGAAAATCCAATTTATTTTCATAAATTTATTCATAAATTAATATTTTTATGACAAATTATTTTAATTTAATTTTAGGAGACCTTATGTAATTTTTCCAAAGTTTTATAAAATTAGTTACAATTTTAAAATATATATTTTCCAAGTAAATGATGATTTTATTTAAAAATTAAATTAATCATATTCATAAAACTATTTTCATAAAATGGAGTTAATGTTTTAATTATACACATAAAAATATGGTCATGTTAAAATTTTGTGATTTTTCTAAATTACTTGAATTGTTAGTGAATAGAAAAATATGGTAATTTACGATATATGTGTACATTATAAGTTAAATAAACTCTTCCTTGTGTTTTAACAAACTTAATCAACATAATATAAGACTAATATTAACTATTTTAATATATTTAGTGATAATTCTAAAACTATTCATAGTCTTGAGCAAAAATAATAAACTAATGAATATAATAGTGAGAAATCACCACTCTTCTCCATTATAAATACAACCACTCATCATTTCTTCCCCTGACACCTCCCAAGCTTTTATTATTTTCCAAATTATACCCAAAACACTCCAAAATCCCGTATCTTATGTACATGATCTCGTTTCTTCAAAAAAAACCAAAACCTTTTCTCTAAGGAGGTTCTCATGGAGGATAAACCAAAGAGGTAAACTAATCTTTCGTTTTATTTTAATTTATTTTCCATTTCATTTCTATTATTCGAATCTCCTCATGTTCTCTTACAAAAATGGAATAATAACTCCATTATTTTTAATATAATGGAATGATATTATGTTAATTTAAGACCCATAATGAAACTCAATTCTCTCTCTACCTCTCTCTTATTCTAAAATGAAATCTTCCCCCCGTGATGTGTTATTTTACAAACATCGTTGGTGATACACTTTCATTTTACATTAATGAATTCAATTATGTCAATGAGACCCTTGTAATGGTTGAAATTTCTTAAAAGATATTTTAGAACCCTCTTAATGTTCTAGAACTAACTTATATACATAATAATAAATGATAAAACAAAACAACTTCATTGTGATCAGAAAACTTACAAAATTAACCTAAAATGATCATCCTTAAATTTTATCTAATGATTCATCCTAATACTATATAACAAAATTATTTATAATATCATTTAAACTCTTGTAAGATCATTAATAACATATAATAACAATTTTGGACATTTATCCACATTTTACATGAACATTCACTCATATATATAAGTGAACCGACCGTGAAACCTAAGGAAATGAACACTCCCAGAAGATTAAATTAAACTATATAACTCATTAAAAATCCCGTAAATGATCTTAATAAAACATTAATGAAAAAAATTAATGTATAAAATGTTATGGATTTGTTAATAAATTAATCTAGTGTAATCATATTGGATAAAAAAGTGATGAAAGCATTCTACATAAGGTAAGGGGAAATCTTGAATCAAACTCTCATTATTTGGGGTTTCCCTATTTAACTCAATATTCAATATTAATTTTCCTTTATTGTTCCTTATATATTATTTCATCATCATTATCTTATTTTGTTCGGGGATATACACGTTACCAATTTGGTTTTATGAAAAAATTCATGGTTTTTCCAAAAGAAGTTTTCTTTTAAAAAATACACATTTTACATCTTGTGTGATTGTTTCTTATTCAATAAAGTGTGATTCCGAGAATATTATTCCATTTAAATCTTAGGAACTCCAATGTTTATTAATTTACTCTTTATGAAATGTAAATTATTCATTTCCATGGGTTATTTTATGTCCAATTTTGATATACGTTCTATGTGGAATTGATTATACAATAAATGAGGCTCATATTCATTGTTAATATATATAATATTAATGTGCTTTATTATTCATAAACACCATTTTTAGTGCATTTTACACTTTGAACATCATTTCACCTTATGATTATAATTCCTTCTTAAAATGCACTATTATGTAGTACAATTTTTAACATGATTTAATGTACCCAATGATCTTGATTTTATTTTCATATTTAATTTTTAGGTTTATAATAATATTGGGAATAATTCATACTTTCAGAGTGTTGGAATATTCACATTAAAAGACCACCAAAATAGGATTTCATGAAAACAATTCTGGAGAAGGCAGATTGGACACCAGCCCACTAATGAGAATGTAGGGCCCAACATATAGGCCCAATGAAGCCAAACATTCATGGGACGTTAGAATAAATATATAGGAACAAATAATTATTCAGTATCTAGTTCTAAATCGGCCTCCATTATGGTTATTCAGGCGGCCCAAGTTGAAGATAAAATTTTTGGGCAGATTCTGAGGCCCAGAAAAACAGCCCTCCGTTTTACACATATCTCGTTAACAATAAACTATTTTGGGATCAAACTGTATAGACGGTTAGAGGACATCCGTATCTTCATGTTTTTCTTCTATGTCCCACTCCAAGTCGTCCATCTAGAAAGGCTTACAGGAGCAGCTTTTCGGTGGTTGAAAGCTGGCTTCCATATCAGGTCAAGAGTGGAAAAGTCCAAATTTCACAAGTTTTCCACCACCCTAGGTCTACCATAATCAAGTGGGATGATTTGTACTGTTGGAGGCTCAACCCAAGGCTCCAAAAATGCCTATTTAAGATAGTGGTGATGGATGATTTGTTTCATCTTTGATCTTTTCTTTCATCTTAATGTTATGCTTCCAATTTGATGTTGTAATCGCATTCCCTCAATTATAAGTTCTTTGAATTACCTTAGATTCTTTATAAAATTCATCATATTGTCTTTTTATATTCTTTTTCTTTTCACTTTGATACAATTGCCTCAAGGATTGAACTTTTTCATACAAAACCTTGGGATATTATCACACAACGGTGGAGTGATTGTTATTTCATTGTTTTTTTACTTCTCCAATTCCTCACTTATGAGTCTACTTCCCGCTTCCATTGAAACCATAGCATCAATGGAGGGCTAACCCACTTATGTGTTGATCCAAGGGAGTAGAAAGAGGCTGTATTGGATGTTACTTATCTCTACCTTAATCACTAATCACTTCTTTAAAATGATATTTTTATTTGATGATTTTAAAACTTCTTCATCCTTATTGAATTTTAAGGTCACACACTTCAATTGCTAATACGAACCTTTAACTTGGAGTGCTCAAATATTTTATCCTTTAAGTTTATAGGTGATTATTATTAGGGTGTGTAGGCACTAAACAAGTGAGTTATGATTTTATTTTATCTTCTTAAATGAACTCATCTCAAATATAAGAAATTGAAATAGTTAAAAAGGGAATGCGTCTAGTCCACCCCTAGTGATAACCTAGGATCAAATCATACATTAAAATTTAATTGACTTAACTATCTCAGAGTTCACTTAAACCCATATAAAAACATCCAAATTTGTCCACCTCATAGCCAAAAACAATCCATATAATGTACGTGTCTATAGGTTTCGTCTTAGGTCTCTGAGGATTCGACAACCCAAGCTAAACTACAAGGACCATTCTACCATCATCTATTGGGTAAATTTAAGAGTGAATTAAACTTTTACTCTATTTATGGGGACCCAAGTATGTAATCTAAACACCCATTCTATTCTACCACATTTCTTATTTTCTCATCCAAATTCTCTTATCTTTTCCCTTTCCTGTTTATTTTCTTTTGGCGCATGTCCGCCTACATCCACGATCAATCAAACCATTTAGTTAGGGTGGATAGTCCTGGGGTTGGGGAGTCAATTACACCAGTGGAACCCTTTCCATTAGATCATAATCTTCCTAACCCCCCCCCCCGAGTCAATAATTAAGCCCATTTCAATGGAAGGTCTTCAAAAAAACAAACTCATAAACCCAGGTGGGAACCAAAATGGAAACCCAAATGAAGCAGCCCCAAACATAGGGAATTCTGTCAATCAAACCATGAATGACTTCCTCACACCTGCCTGGACCAATTCCCCCTCATGAATTAGACATAACTCCCTAGGAGATTCTAACTACATCTTTAAACCCCATGTCCTACACCATCTTCCCACAATCCATGGAATGGAGTCCGAGATGCCCTACCTTCACATTAAGGAGTTCAATGACATTATGGAAACCATGTGTCCCCCACATCAACTAGAATCATCTAAGATGAGGCTATTTCCTTTTTCTATAAAGGATCGAGCTAAAAATTGGATAAACAATTTGATACCATCATCCATAAACTCTTGGGACCAATTACAAATAGAATTCTACAAAAAATACTTTCCCCACCACAAAAAAATTGCACTTAAAAAGATCATCCAAAAAATTTTTGAAATAGAGGGAGAGTAATTCTATGAAACATGGGAGAGGTTCAAAGACACTCTAAACATGGTTCCACACCATGGTTTTTCTATTACTTAATACGTAAAAAAAATTATGAAGGGTTGGGTCTGGGGAACAAACAATTCATTGAAATGATGTGTAATGAAACTATTAAAAACAAATCCCCAAATGATGCTTACGAGTATCTAGAACGCCTTTCTGAACATAACCAAACATGGGGAACTTTACCTTATTCTGAAAAGAAAAAAAAACCACTGGAATTCATACACATAGAGAATAGGAAATACTTAGGGCTAAACTCATAGCACTCTCTAGGAAGGTTGAAGAGATAGACCTTAGTAAGGTCCATGAAATCCAAACTATAGACCCTGTTTGCACAATTTGTGCAAACATGCCAATAGGACAGACAACTACCCAACCATTCCATCCATCAAGGATTTTTTTAGGAGGACCCCCAGTGTACCTAAATGCTTTGAACATTCAAAACACTCAATACCAAAATAACTTCATCCCAAGGTATAATGACCACCCAGGATTCTGATGGAAGGATAAACAACAACCTAGCCAACCACAGGGAGAAAATCCTTACCCCCATCAGAACAATCAAACCCATAACCAGTTCCAAAACCAACCTATCCAATACCAATATCCACTACTCTATTTTCAACAAACCATCCCACCTCCAAAATATTTCCCTAGGATATACTAATCTTCTCAAGCACCAACCCAAACTGTTCCACAAAGCCTACTAGAAAAACTGTGCAAACAAATGGACAGAATGAAATCGGAAGTCTATTCCCTAAAACAAGAACTTCAAACCATCAATACTAGAAAGGAACCCATGACTACTCAGGTGGTATCATCCTCAACTTCAAGGGGAGAGTCAAGTTTCACTCAAACAACTCATGAACAACTAAAGTCTGTGACTATTTTAAGAAGTGGGAAATCAATTGAGAACCCTGAACAACTAATTTAGAACCCATATGAAGATTCATACTTGGATGAAAATTCAAATGTACCATATTATCAAACTGAAAAACATGATAAAATTGTCAATGAAACAACTCTTCAACTAACAACCCCACAACCTGCACCATTTCCTCGATGAATGAGGGGGAAAACCAATCCTGAATTGAGTGAAACATTGAGAGAAATGTTCTCACAAGTCATGTTGAAAACTCCCCTTCTCGATTCAATCCAAACCATACCTGGCTACTCAAAGTACCTTAAGGACTTGTTCACTTTTAAAATAAAATTTTCACATAAAAACCTAGTGCTTTTGGCAACTAATGTGAGTACAACCATTCAAGGGACCATTCCTCCTAAGTTGAAAGATCCGGGTTTCCCTTACATCAATGTTAAACTAGGAGATAGAAAAGTTGTCAAGGCCTTGTGTGACCTAAGATCTAGTGTCAATCTCATCCCCTATGCTGTGTAGTGCCAATTAGGCCTAGAAGATCTCCAACCCATATCTATCACACTTCAACTTGCTGATCGTAGCATTAGGGTTCGAAAGGGAATTTTAAAAGATGTTCTAGTAATGGTTGAAAACATCATCTACCCTACTGACTTCATTGTCCTTGACTACCATCCAAAATTAGGAAATAAGGAACAAACCCCAATCATCCTTGGTCGTCCTTTCCTTGAAACAATGAACTCTATTATCCGAGTTCAAAACGGGAACATGACCATCAACCTTGGAAACATGAGTCTAGACTTGAACATCTATAATGAAAGCTCACAAATAGGGGATGATGAGGACATTCATGAAGTAAACATGATAATAAGCATTGATAATGAATCCATAGAACATCAAGGAATATTTGATGGATGTTTAAGTTAGGATGAGATTTATTTCTTTTGTTCAAATAAAGAAATTGTATCCCCTTGGCTTGGATCATTTACAAATTTCTCTTATGATGAAGTCTTAGGTCCAAAAATCAGTGAAACCTTTAGGAAACCACTTTCATGGAGACAAATCCAACTTCCTTCCATAAATATTATCAAGACAATCTAGTAGTTGAACCTTATACATGTGGGGAATCAATCCAATCTATAACTCTAGGAAACAAAATTTATCAGGATCCAATTTCCCAATCTTCTGCTGAAATTCCTAACCAACCTGATCTTGAATTGAAGAAACTTCCCGCTGCACTCAAGTATGCCTTCTTAGGGGACAATCTAACACATCATATTGTCATTTATTCTTCTATTGAATCCAATCATGAAAGGATGCTTCAAAATGACCTTATGAAACATAAGAAAGCCATTGGTCGGACCCTATCTGATATTCCTGGGATTAGCCCAATTATTGGGACTCCTAGGATTGTTTTGGAATCAAATTCAAATCCATGTCATCAACCTCAATGGCGACTCAATCCTAATCTCATGTAATTAGTAAGAAAAGAACTTCTGAAATTGTTAAAATTTTGTATCATATATCCCATAGCTGAGAGTGAGTGGGTTAGCCCAATCCAAGGGGTTCCCAAGAAGGCAGAAATTACAATGATAATCAATAAGGATGGAGATATTATTCCAAATAAGGTGATAAATGGATAGAGGGTCTGTATTGGCTATAGGAAGCTAAACTCATTCACCAAGAAGGACCATTTCCCCTTACCATTCATTGACCAAGTCCTTGAGAGAGTGGCATGTCATGCCTTCTACTATTTCATAGATGAGTAATCGGGGTATAATAAAATTGAGGCATCCCTATAGGATCAATGGAAGACTACATTTACATGTCCATTTGACACCTTTTCTTTCAAACTCATGCCCTTCGGGTTATACAATGCCCCTAGAACCTTCCAGCGGTGCATGATGGGAATATTCTCTAACATGGTAGGGGATTTTTTTGAGGTCTTCATGGATGACTTCTCTATGTTTGGGGATACATTTGAGGGATGTCTAAGGAATGTCGAGAGAGTCTTGTAAAGATGTGAAGAAAAGAATCTGGTCCTAAACTTGGAAAAATTCCATTTCATGGTTAAATAGGGACTAGTTCCATGAAATCTAGTCTCAGGTAGGGGATTGAAGTTGATAATGCCAAGGTTGACATCATTCGTCACCTTCCATCACCCAAAACTATTAAGGAAGTGAGGTATTTCTTTGTACATGCTGGTTTATATAGAAGATTCATCAAGGAATTTAGTTCAATCTCTCGTCCCCTTCATGCTCTCCTAGTAAATGGTGCTCCATTTGTTTGGACATAAAGCTGTCAGAACTCATTATCAACACTCAAATCCTCTCTCACATCTCCTCCCATTACGAAATCTCCAAATTGGAACCTTCCTTTCAAACTTATGCGTGATGCCAGTGACTTTGCTGTAAGATCTGTGTTAGGACAACGTTGGGATAAAACTCCTTATGTCTTTGCATATGCAAGAAAATCCTTAAATGATGCCCAAATAAACTACACCACTACTGAAAAAAAGTTACTTGTTATTGTGTTTAACTTAGATAATTTTAGTTCCTACCTCTCAGGATCCCCCATCAATGTGTTCACCGACCATTCTGCACTAAAATACCTCTTCCAAAAACAAGATTCTAAGGATAGACTGATTAGTTGGGTCCTTCTCTTACAAGAATTTGACCTCACAATCAAGGATAAAAAGTATGTTAAAAATGTTGTAGTTGATCACCTCTCTAGGATGGAATTCAAAGACAACTCAAATCACCATTCGGTGTCTGATTCAGTTCCTGATGAACACCTGTACTCTGTGAGTGACTGCCCTTGGTATGCCGACATAGCCAATTTCTTAGTTACATGAGTCATTCAAAAATTCTTAGGGACTCAAGCTCGAAGGAAAATACCTTATGATGTTAGGCACTATGTGATGGATTATCCATACCTCTATAAGTTCTTCCCTGACCAAGTCATTAAGAGGTCTGTCCCAGAATCTGAACAATAGTCCATCCTTAAATTCTGTCATAGTGAGGAATGTGGAGGTCACTTTTCCTCTAAGAAAACTTCTTCTAAGGTTATTCATTGTGGTATCTTCTAGACCACCCTCTAAAGGTACTCCAACAAATTTTCTCAATGCTTTCCAATGTGTCAACATGTAGGGTCCATCTCAAAAAGGAATCAAATGCCACTCACTCCCATCTTAGTGGTTTAAATCTTTGACTGTTGGGGAATTGATTTCATGGGTCCCTTACCAAACTCTAGGGGATATATTTACATTCTTGTAGCAGTCGATTGTGTCTCAAAATGGGTTGATGATATTTCTACAAAATCCAATGATCATCAAAATGTGATTAGATTTCTCAAGGAAAACATCTTCTCTAGATTTGGAATTCCTAGGGCTATCATTAGTGATTGTGGAACTCATTTTTGTAATCATCCATTCGCATCACTCATGGAAAAATATGGAATTTCTCATAAAGATTCCACTAATTACCACCCATAGACCAATGGTCAGGCTGAGTTAGCCAATCGATAAATCAAACAAATTCTAAATAAAATTGTTAATCCATCTAGGAAAGATTGGTCGATAAAAATCATAGATGCTATTTGGGCCTATAAAATTGCATATAAAACCATTTTACGAATGCCCCCATATAGGCTGGCTTATGGTAAAGCATTCCATTTTCTAGTGGAGATTAAAATAAGGGTTTTTGGGAAATTAAGAAAATGAATTATGACCTCTCATTGGCCAAAACAAAAAAGGAAATTAGATCTCAATGAACTTGAGGAACTTAGGATGGAGGCTTATGAAAATTCAAGGATCAATAAAGCTAAAGTACAAGCTTACCAATCATGAAATCTTAAAACCAAACACATTGTACCGGGTAAACCTATTCTTTTGTATAGTTATAAACATTATTTACACCTGGGGAAGTTGGGGTCAAGATGGTCAGGTCTATATATAGTGTGTAAGGTGTACCCCCATGGGGCTGTAGAAATTCAAGATCCCACCAATGGTCAAACCTTTAAAGTTAATGGTCATAGAGTCAAACCATTCATTAAACCATTCCAAAAATATGATTTTGATGAAAACTTGTGTGAACCAACCTTAGATAAAGAAAATTGTTAAATAATTAAGGGTCTAAGTTGAGCTAGAGACATTAATCCAAAGCGTTTCATGTGAGGCAACCCTTGATTTTCATCTTTGCGAGTCATCTTTTTTTTTGAATAGGATTAATGAATCATTTTGATATTTAAAAAAAATATAATTTTGACCTATTATTATATTAGGATTATGGTTGGATATGAAAGTGAAGCACTATATTCATCCGTGTCACGTGGTGTGATCCTTGAGTAGTACCTTACCTAGAAAATTAAAAAGAATACAATGTATCATCAGTTTATTTTATTTTATGTGTTTGTCGGTTAAAATAAAAATACAAAAAATAAATAATAATATAATAATAATAAAATGGGACACGTCGTAGGTCATGGGTCAAAACCCATCACAACCGGCGAAGCCGTGGGGAATCTATTTTGGAAAGTGTGGTTGTCCAATGTGATATTTCATCGTTTATATTTTCATCCAAATAAAAAAAAGATCACAATGCACGTCCTTTGGATAGTGGGGTGTTAGATTGAGTTCACGGGGTCCCCAAAATAAATATCATAGGTCTGGTGATCATTTTAGTTTTAATATGAGTATTCAATAAAAACAATTGCGTGTAGTGCAATGAAATGACCTAATGCGAGGCTTTTGGCACTTGGGGATGGTGCCACCATAGTTTTCTGGCTCAGAGTTAGTAAATTTATCTATATTTTTGGTAATTTAAATTTGTTTTGGACTGAGTTAACTCGATATGATGCCCAAGTATATGGGCTTCACTTGGTTCCCTATGGTCTTTGATCCTGCGAGTCATCAACAAAGTCTCGCTACAGAGGTTGACCTTTTTTAGTGCAATTTCAATTAACATTGAAAAATTGCAAAAAAAAAAACAAAAAAAATAATACAATTTTTCTAATACTTATCTTAATATTGAAATGTGATTCCACCTAGGGCTTCCATCATTTCACCCTGGAATAAAGATGAACCCCCGTGTCTATTGTCATACACAAGACATCCTCATACTTAATTGATATTGGATAAAATATGGAAATGAATTTGAACAAAAGAATGGGCTTGGGATTGGGATATGCTTTTGAAACTTTCTTGTATAAAAATATTTTAATGGGTTTCATGATTGTTTGTTATAAGGTTTTTGGTGATAATTGTGGATTAAAATGTTTTTGGAAAAGGGAATTATAATTTCACATTGTTGAGATATATTTTTCTTGGGACTAGAAAAACTCAAGTTGGGGGGTGCGATTAGCCACTCAATGATGCAAATATTCATTGGTAATATATATAATATTCACATGCATTATTTTAACACCCCATTATTTTGAAAATAAATATCAAATGAATTCTATAATCTAGCCATTAAACACAACTTTTCCTCTACTGTGTTTGGAATTTCGAATAACGTTCATCTAGAGTTGTGACCAGTAAGTCATTTAGAGTCTGATAGAACAAACATGTTTTTTGGTTAATACTAACATACCCTTTTGAATAGTACTATGAATAGTAATATGACCCTTATGAATATTAAATAATAATATTATTTTATTTTCTTAAGGAAAGAAGATAATGAGATCATAATTAATATTTTAATGTGAAATAAAACTAATTGCATCTTAAAATTGTTATTTTTCGAATTAAATTTGACTTTATTTAAAAATTAAATTAATAATATTTAGAAAATTAATCTTGAAAAATGGAGTTAATTTTTGAATTCTACACATCAAAAAATGGTAGGGGTAAAGCTTTGGGATTTTTCAGAAATTCTATGTTTTTTGATGAATAGTAAAATACAATAAAATACCGTATATAAAATTATCAGTTAAATACACTATTCATGACATCACAAGTGATGGAAGGACACTTGGTTAGAACTAACATGCAATTATTACTATTAGTGGTCACATGAAACAATACTATTGGTTTTCTTGAGGGAAATAATAAAATAATGAATTAAATATTCAAAAATTACCCCTCTCCTCCACTATAAGAACCCCTCACCACTCCCTCTTCTCATCACTCCTACAACCCTTCAAGATCCTCAAATTTAGGCCCAAATACCCTTACCTAGTCACTACCCACGACCAGGATGCTCTTGGTCTTTCCAAAAGACCTTAATCCCTTCCCTTAAGGAGGTTCTCGAGGAAGTTATTTCAAGAGGTAAAACACATTTCTTTTTCTTTGAGTTTCATTTGAATTTATCTTCTTTTTCTATGATATATTCACCTCCTCTGTCAAAATGATCATGATAACTATAGTATAATCTATATACTAGAATTATATCTTGTTAATTGAAGAACCATCATTAATATTCTTACTCCCTCCCTTTTATTTTTATAAACGAAGTCATCATCCATGAGGTTTCAATTTATATCCTTCATGGATGACGAAGTTTCGTTCTTCAATTTCTTCTTCATTACTGGTCATGAAACCATATTTATTGTTTAAAGTGACTATAATATATGAATTAAAACCTAATTAATATTCAGTAACCAGTATATGTACATATTATTAATTTATGTGACAAAACTAGTTCATAATAATCTAAATACCGCCAAAGAATCGAAGTGATTGTCATCTAATGATTCATCCTCATTACATGTCACCAAATCGTAGAAATGTCCATTAATAATTATAGATGTTCATAAATAATATTTAATTTCAATTATGGATATTTACAAAAATTCAACATGAACTTCATTACTTAAAAACAAGTGAACCAATTATGAAAATCAAGAAAACAAACACTCTAGAACGACGAAATTCAATATAATAACTTATAAATAATAACATTAATGAACTAAACAGAATTATGATAAAATAAATACATGTCCATTAGGTTATGAAATAAGTTATTGATATGTATAATTTCATACTCCATGACCTTATGTTAAAGAGCGGAACACATTCGGATTTAAGGTAAGGTTTTTTCCAACCAACATCCATTTCCTTTCGGGTTATTTTCATTCTCTAAATTACCTCAATGAAATTATTATGTATTATTATATACTCATTATAAATTATGTGTGATTGTTCTATATATGCACACAAACCATAATCCTTCTTTATTTTATGTTTAGTTACATTCTTAAAATGGATCTTTCAAATTGTTTCGGAAATACATGCCCGATTCAAGGGAATATCTCAATTTCGTATCTATTTTCAAGGGAAATATATAATCTGTTTTTGGAAACCATTATATATAAAAAAATAACTCATTATGTTATGAAAATAATATCTTACTTCACTTATGGTTTCAAACAAAGATTTTTCCAAAATACCTCTTCTTTTCAAAGTAAAAGAGTATTTATTTCAAGAATTACTCGAAGATTTAATAAGAGTATCTTCCACTATTTCAACACACTTGTTGATTCTTATGTATTATTGGGATTAGTATTCCATATTATCATCTACCATATTCATTTTAATTGTTTATGATTATATTGGCTATTGATGTGCTATCTGTAAACCATTCATCAGTTTACTTCGAATGGTTAGTGTTTTGGCTTAATGTTCGGGGAAAGCTTTTTACATTTAATATAATAATGTGTATGTTGTTAATGTTTTTACCCATTAATATGAGGAATGAATTGGGCATAGTAAGTGTCGGTTGGGGCCCACTATAGCCCCTCAGTGCATCATTAGGTGTCATGAGACAAACTATGGTCTTGGAATGAGGCCTTTACAAAATGATTATTTATGGTCTTGGCATGAGGCCTTGACGGTATGGTTATATTGTCCCGAATTATGCATTACCTCATTGGGAATATAGTATTGATGGTTCACATGGTTATTTGACTAGTAGAATGACCATGATTATGTTATGTTTTGGAAATATTTACTCATCTCATATTTCTACCATATTATGTTCAAGTTTATTTCTAAAGGCACATGTTTTCAATTATTCACCATGTCTAACATTTATGTAATATTCTGCTGTATTTGTTATCCTTATTGAGAATTTGAGCACACCCCTTTATTATGATTCATTTCCACAGGGCAAGAAGGATTTTATTATGAATGACATGCTGAAATACACTAAGAGTTATGGAAGTTGTCTAAGGTGTTTCTATATTGTTTTTCATTTCAAGTAGTAATCATGAACTTATGTATGTATCTTGTTTCCAATAATACTAAACTACTCGGTCCTTTGGGATGCGTATTCCTAGTTTGTATTCCAATGTAACCAATGAGGCACCGACTCCGGTTAACTGGGGTTGGGTCTTAACAGTTGTTATCAGATACATGTTTAGTAGAATTCATGGAAACTAGATTTAGAAAACGTAGAATGCGGGATGAGTCCCTAAGTTAGTCTTTGAGGATATACATACAATAAAGTCCTGGTATTTTTCTAAGGAATAGATTATGTAGATATTTCATGCAATACATCCCTTTCAGGATACGAGCAGGTAGAGGTGGCTCTAGCACAGATGTATCTAGGGGTAAAACCCAAAAACACCGCTTTGAGCTAGACTCGAACGGGAACTGGTGCATGACAACGGGCCTTGCTGCACTCTTGGTTACGAAACTCCCGAGGGAAATGATTAAGATAGTTAACATTTTTTTTACAAGCCATTATGAAGGGCTGAAATGTAAAATATTCTTCAAAGAAACCATTTTTGTGAATATGGGATTATCCATGCGTAGGATCTCAATTTTTTTCTAAGTATTTTGTTAAGTTAAGATTCTACATTATGATTCATAACCTAATCTAGTCTATGCCATTATCTAGAGATGGCTCGAAGTGGAAGGAATGGAAACCGCACGAAATAACGTGTTCCCTGTAGGGATTTCCCTTCGATGCAAGATAATTATGTCATCTATAGTGCAGAGTGTAACACCCTGAGCTTCTATGATACGCTTCTCATTCAATAATGCAATAGCTTGCATTGTACGCAACTTCGAGTTCTAACACACTGCAATTAATCAAAGTAGCCGTTATGAATAGTAATACCCACTTTTTGAAATTATATAAATTTTATATTTCAAAATGGACTTCATTTTTGTATTCGGAATATCGAAATTATCCTAAGTTGAGTTTTTTGTAATTTTCTGAGAACTTTCAATTTTTTATGAATAGTGAAAAATACTTAAAACAACTTTTTTAATCAAAATATTTTATAGTGATAAATTATACGATTTAGTGGTTTTAAAGTATAATTATATTATATTTTTACCATTTTATCCAATGGTGGTCATTAGAATTAATTTAACATTGAAATTGGACATAAACAATTGTCAATCTTTTGATATAAATTGTTTCTTAAAAACACGCTATTTGTTATGACAGCGGGAATTAATTATAAAATTAATTAATGCAACTTATATGTTTGGAATTTTGTAAAATAGACATCATTTTTGAAATTGGAATATCAAATATAGCTTAGGGTGAATTTTTGGGATTTTTTTGAAAAACTTCAATTTTTGATGAATAGTGAAACCACAAAGTGGTACTTATAAAAACTGATTTTTCGTTTAAATGAAATTTTACCACTTCTGTATTTTGAATTTCAAAAATCCGACATACATGGTTGTCATTAAGAATTAAAATGTGGTTCAATGGGATTAAAATACTTTTTTGGTAAATAATAACTTTTATGTTCTTAATCGCGATTAGAGGTAATTAGTGTAGTTTAAGGTAAAAATAATGTTTTAATAATATGAGATGAGCTTGACACATATCCTACCCTCATTGGATGTGACATGGACGACCAAGACAATCCATGAGTCAACTTGGGGACCCCATGGAGCCACTTTAGTTGGAAAATGATATAAATACCTTTTATTTAATGTTAAAGTAAAAAATGACACAAACATAAAATGTTTTACTAAAACAATTTTTACATGGGGTTATAAAAGTCATATTTTTTACTATAAATAGTCATTGGAAATCTAAAACGATTTCCTACATCATATTATTTTTTTTATAATTTTTAGACATTAAATAAATTAAATTATTTATGACATCATTATGATGCAGCGATGACCTCATTATTTAACGATTTTAATAAAATGAAAAGATAATGTACAATCCAAGGCTTACACTTGTCCATAGACTATTGGATGGGTAGATTTCGAACCCTTATCACCTTATCCACGAATTATATAAGTGTGTGACCTTTAGAATCCGAAAATCATTGTATAATAATGTAAAATTTCCTTACATTCCAAGAGTGCCCCTCCTCTCCACTTATAAAAGGCCCCCACCTCTACCACCTCATTAACACTTTCAAGCCATTTGGCTCTGCCAACCTCTGCCCAAATACTCTCCCAACATCCCCCTATTACTCCTAAAATCCTAACTTTGGGCAGAACTCTTCCCAAGGAAGCCTTTGGCTCAAATCAAAAAGAGTTACCCGATTTTAAGGAGGTTAAAGAACGGTCGAGTCAGGACAAGACGCAAGGTAAGGGAATTTCTTAACCCAACTTCCATTCTTTGGGTTAATCTCCTACATTCAAATTATGTCATGATATTATTATGTCCTATTTTTTATTTTTACTTTCTTTAGGTGTACCTATAGTGAATACACATAATAGATCTATTTTATTTTAAAAATGATCTTTTTAAGGACTTCGTCTCAATCCCCTTTCATTGAGGCATATTTGGTTTTATACACAACATTCTTTTATATGGTGTATAAACCCCTTTGACTTTTATGTTATTCAAAAAGAATCTCTTTTATACGAAGCTTTTTACTAAACGACAAAAAGGGAATGTTTTTCTTTCCGTACATATGCGGGGACAACGACTTCTCCGCCGCCGTGACCATTATTTGAGTTCCAGCTTCCTCTACAAGCCATCACGTTTTTTTAATGAAAAATAAATACAAAGTTTTAATTTTCTTTTATTCTGGTATTGAAAATGGTTTTGAAATAATTTTTATTATATCAATGTGTTTTATTGATATCTTTTGATTGAAATGTGGAAATGTTATGTTTCCTTTATCCATGTTTTATGTGATACTATTATGTTATGGTTTATGATATGTTTAAACCTATTCATATGAGGAATGCATTAGACTTAATAAGTGACGGGTGGAGCCCGCTATAGCTCCTTGATGCATCGGTAGGTCTCATGAGACAACTAGACGTGGAATTGGCCGAGGCCCTTTCCCAATTTGATTTATGGTTTTGGCTGAGGCCTTAATCATTTTAGACGTCTTGGACGAGGCCTTGACAAAATGTTTCAGAATGTCTGGCATTATGCATTCCATCATTATGAAAGTGGTTATTGATATTTCATGTGATTATTCGACTATTATAATATCCATGTGAATAAGTAAATGTCATTATCTCATTTTACTTTTTCCATATTATGTTGAAGTTCATGTTTAAAAGGCTTTTGTTTTATTTATACATTGCCTTAATTGTTAATGTTTATTTATTAAAGCTTCCGAAATATTGTTATCCTTACTGAGCATCTGAGCTCACCCCTTTCAATGTTTTAATATTTTCCAGGATGTGAAGAAGTATTTTATGAATGACCTACAGGGATAGTCAGAAGAGGATAAGAGTGTGGACTATGAAGACTTTGTTATTATTTTTTTCACTTTATGATGTAATGTAATACTTATGAATATATCTAGTGTTTCCAAGGCTACTAAACTAATCCGTCTTTTGAGACTTGATCTTTTGTGATCATGCCAATGTTACGAAGTAATGCACCGACTCTGGGTAGCTGGGGTCGGGGCGTTACAGTTGGTATGAAAGGCAGTTTAGTACTAACCTTGGAAGCTAGATTTAGATAAACTCTGATTAGAGCACATAGCCCGAAGATATTCTTTAAGGATTAGTATAGAAGAACTTCCTAGAATTTTGGTATTATAGAGATTTTGTGAGTTTTCCGAGAAATACATCCCTGTATGGATATGAGCAGGTAGAGGCGGCTCTGGCACAGATGTACCTAGGGGTAAAACCTGAAAACACCGCTTTGAGCTAGACTCAAACGAGAACTGGTGCACGACAATGGGCCTTGCTGCACTCTTGGTTACGACACTCCCGGGGGATATGCTTAGGATAATTCACATTTTCTTTACAAACCACTATGAAGGGTTATGAGTATATACTTCCTAAAAGAAAACATTTTTTATGATTATGGATTATATCCATAAATAGTTCAATTTATTATAAGTGTTTTCAAGTTTGTTATTATTTATTTCGATTCATAAACTAACCTAGTTTATGGCATTGTATAGAAATGGTGCCCGGTAGAAGGAATGTGAACTCCATCAATATGTATGATCCAAAGAGTAAGAAGGATCATATCTTTCATGGTATTAAGCCAACATTTAGAAGGGAAATATTCTCCCATGTGTTATCAACATATGAAGAAATAGTATCATGTGTTAATAAGATAAGTAGAGAATTCTCTGAGTCTTATGGATTTTAAGGGATGAAAGAGAAGAAAAGGATGGAAGAGAGAATGATGGATAAAGGGACGAGGGAAAAGAAGAATTTTCCAATATGTGATAACTGTGGGAAGAAACACCTTGGAATTTTCCTGAAGGGAATGGAAGTTTGTTATAAGTGTGGAGAAAAAGGACACCAAGTGCGTGGCTGCAAGGGTAAGAAAAAGGTTTCAAATGTACAATGCTTCATCTTCAAGGAGTGGGGACACTATGCAAACCAATGTTCAAATCATCAGAGTATGCCCCAAATGATGTTATTGGATAATAATCAAGTTATGATACTACCACATATGAGGAGGAATGATTAGAGTTCTTATGTTGTTATTAAAGAATTTTGTAATCTGAGTGTTGTATCAATGATGTACTGGTTATAATAATTATGGAGTATATAAGGATTGTACTGCAGTACTATTTCATCTAGGACTTGAGATTGTGTGGAACCCAGAAAAGTGACTCCACAGTAGGTTAAATTTTTGGAAAATATATCGTTGATAGAAACATAAACCATAATATGGTTCTGATACCGAGATAGTGATTTTGGAATGAGACATGATTGATTCGGATAAATTATGTTGGATATTCTTAACATCCTCGAAACTGATTAATGATTTGTATACATTTTTGTATAGAAGGAGTATATCTAGTTTTCTATAAGGAATAAGGGATCATGAATGTAATCAATAAGGATTTATGGTAATACAGTATGTTGCAGTGTTTTAAAAGAATACATGATGAGGGTGTTCACATGTTGTTACACAGAAAAAAAAGATCATCATTATGTTTACCTTCCTCATAAAATCTGGACTGTGAGTTGGACATAAGTATTTTGGATAACTATAAAGGTTGGAATGGATTATATTTTACATTGGATACTATTGTTAAGGTTATTTTTGGATATTTATAAAAAGGACAACATGCAGACCGAGTGACAACCCATCGCGTTGGACAAAGCTGTGGGAATCGAACCCACAACCATAGTGCGATTGGGATTAATCGCCTACCACTGGACTACGTGAAGTACCTGGTTATTACAAAATAGTTTTTCTAATCTAAATTGTATGTGTTAAAATTTGGAACCTTATACAATTAGGATAAGTATAATATTTTTGAGTTCTATTATCTTTTTGAGTGAAAGATGAGTTGAAGGTTGAAACTCTAATTGTCAAGCATAAATATATATATACCTATCTCTTATTCAATGAATAAATTAATTCTTAAACTTTAGTAAAGGGATATTAAAACAAAAAAATGTGTTATCCTAATACCTTATGTCTTGTTGAACTGATGATATTTTAAATCAACATAGATTGAAGGCTTTGAGGCCCTCAATTTGACAGTTGATTGTGATTGATGACCTCAATCACTCCCTACAAATATTTACATTTTCCCTCCAATTATATGTCTCTAATTTCCACCAATGTTCTCCTTATCAAGATCATAATTTGGTGGTGACTTTCTTATTTCCATTTCCCTCTTATTAAGACTAAATTTTATTAACCTTATTTCCGATGTGGGTTTTCCACAAAGGTATTTTCTATTTTCAACCTTTTATTTTCCAAGAAAAATTTCAAATTGTGAGGACGCAATTTATTGAATGAGGGGAGAATGGAACACCCCGAGATTCTATGATACGCTTCTCATTCAATAATGCAATAGCTTGCATTGTACGCAACTACGAGTTCTAACACACCGCAACTAATCAAAGTAGCCGTTATGAATAGTAATACCCACTTTTTGAAATTATATAAATTTTATATTTCAAAATGGACTTCATTTTTGTATTCGGAATATCGAATATATCTAATGGTGAATTTTTGAGATTTTTCTGAAAAACTTCAATTTTTGATGAATAGTGAAACCACTAAGTGGTACTTATAAAAACTTATTTTTCGTTTATATGAAATTTTACCACTTTCGTATTTTGAATTTCAAAAATCCGAAATACATGGTTGTCATTAAGAAGTAAAATGTGGTTCAATGAGATTAAAATAATTTTTTGGTGAATAGTAACTTTTAAGTTCTTAATCGTGATTAGAGGTAATTAGTGTAGTGTAAGGTAAAAATAATGTTTTAATAATATGAGATGAGCTTGACACATATCCTACCCTCATTGGATGTGCCATGGCCGACCAATACAATCCATGGGTCAACTTGGGGACCCCATGGAGCCACTTTAGTTGGAAAATGACATAAATACCTTTTATTTAATGTTAAAGTAAAAAATGACACAAACATGAAATGTTTTACTAAAACAATTTTTACATGGGGTTATAAAAGTCATATTTTTGACTATAAATAGTCATTGTAAATCTAAAAAAGATTTACTACATCATATTATTTTTTTTATAATTTTTAGACATTAAATAAATTAAATTATTTATGACATCATTATGATGCAGTGATGACCTCATTATTTAATGATTTTAATAAAATGAAAAGATAATGTACAATCCAAGGCTTACACTTGTCCATAGACTATTGGATGGGTAGATTTCGAACCCTTATCACCTTATCCACGAATTATATAAGTGTGGGACCTATAGAATCCGAAAATCATTTTATAATAATGTAAAATTTCTTTACTTTCCAAGAGTGCCCCTCCTCTCCACTTATAAAAGGCCCCCACCTCTACCACCTCATTCACACATTCAAGCCATTTGGCTCGGCCAACCTCTGCCCAAATACTCTCCCAACATCCCCCTCTTACTCCTAAAAGCCTCACTTTGGGCAGAACGCTTCCCAAGGAAGCCTTTGACTCAAATCAAAAAGAGTTACCCGATTTTAAGGAGGTTAAAGAACGGTCGAGTCAGGACAAGACGCAAGGTAAGGGAATTTATTAACCCAACTTCCATTCTTTGGGTTAATCTCCTACTTTCAAATTATTTCATGATATTATTATTTCCTATTTTGTATTTTTACTTTCTTTATGTGTACCTATAGTGAATACACATAATAGATCTATTTTATTTTAAAAATGATCTTTTTAAGGACTTCATCTCAATCCCCTTTCATTGAGGCATATTTGGTTTTATACACAACTTTCTTTTATACGGTGTATAAACCCCTTTGACTTTTATGTTATTCAAAAGGAATCTCTTTTATATGAAGCATTTTACTAAACGACAAAAAGGTAATGTTTTTCTTTCCGTACATATGCGGCGACAACGACTTCTCCGCCGCCATGACCATTATTTGAGTTTCAGCTTCCTCTACAAGCCATCACGTTTTTTTTTAATGAAAAATATATTCAAAGTTTTAATTTTATTTTATTCTGGTATTTAAAATGGTTTTGAAAGCATTTTTATTATATCAATGTGTTGTATTGATCTCTTGTGATTGAAATGTGGAAATGTTATGTTTCCTTTATCCATGTTTTATGTGATACGATTATGTTATGGTTTATGATATGTTTAAACCTATTCATATGAGGAATGCATTGGACTTAATAAGTGACGGGTGGAGCCCGCTATAGCTCCTCGATGCATTGGTAGGTCTCATGAGACAACAAGACGTGGAATTGGCCGAGGCCCTTTCCCAATTTGATTTATGGTTTTGGCCGAGGACTTAATCATTTTAGACATCTTGGCCGAGGCCTTGACAAAATGTTTCAGAATGTCTGGCATTATGCATTCCATCATTATGAAAGTGGTTTTTGATATTACATGTGATTATTCGACCAGTAGAATATCCATGTGAATAAGTAAATGGCATTATCTCATTTTACTTTTGCCATATTATGTTGAAGTTCATGTTTAAAAGGCTTTTGTTTTATTTATACATTGCCTTAATTGTTAATGTTTATATATGAAAGCATCCACAATATTGTTATCCTTACTGAGAATCTGAGCTCACCCCTTTCAATGTTTTAATATTTTCCAGGATGTGAAGAAGTATTTTATGAATGACCTGCAGGGATAGTCAGAAGAGGATAAGAGTGTGGACTATGAAGACTTTGTTATTTTTTTTTCACTTTATGATGTAATGTAAGACTTATGAATGTATCTAGTGTTTCCAAGGCTACTAAACTAATCGGTATTTCGAGACTTGATCTTTTGTGATCATGTCAATGTTACGAAGTAATGCACCGACTCTGGGAAGCTGGGGTCGGGGCGTTACACAGAGCAACTCATAACTATACTAGGACAACTTACTCAGGTTATGAATAATAACCTTACTCGTATGGAGCATCCAGATCCACCACATGGAGGATCTATGTTAGATCACTTTATGTGACAACAACCTCCATCATTAAATGGGACTACAAACCCGTTTGTAGTAGAGCAGTGGATATGTTCCCTTGAGAAGATATTTCTTGCTTTGGGATGTAATGAAAGAGAGAAGGTTATCATGTTCTTTTAACATCTAATGGGTGATACAAATCAGTGGTGGTCCTTAGTCCAAAATACAAAGGAGGAGGAGAAATAGAAGAGATGAAATGGAGGGATTTTAAGGAAATTTTCTTAGAAAAGTATTTCCCTAGTGAATAGAAAGAAGATATGGAGAGGCAATTCTTGAATCTGAGGTAGAAGGAGGATGGAAATTTTACCAAGTATGAAGCCAAAATTACAAGGCTGGAAAAGCATGCTACAGACTACATATGTAATCTAAGGAGAAGAATTGATCGATTCTTTGATGGTATAAAACCATTCCTCCAAAGGGCTCTTGTCTCCAAAAGATTTGAATCATATGAAGATATAGTCTCAAGTGATATCAAGACAGAAAATGAATTCTGTAAGTATTATGACATTAAAGGGAAACAAGAGAAGAAGAGGGTATCTGAAAGCTCTGGAATAGGAAATAAGGAAATGGGGAAGAAGGGAAGAGTTTAATTTCCATTATGCAATAATTGTCCGAAGAAACACCCTGGCACTTGCCTGAAGGGAATGGAAGTTTGTTACAAGTGTAGAAAAAAGTCCACATATCTTGGGATTGTAAGGGGAATAAATAAGCTACCAATGTTATGTGCTACATTTTCCGGGAGATGGGACATTATTCACATGAATGTCTAAAGTGTCAGGGAAATGTTCCCCAAAGAATGCCAAGGGAGCAAGGCCAAGCTTATGTGGTTACAATTGAGGAGGTTGAAGTTCCAAATAAAGTGGTGGAAGGTACATTGATTGTTTTATCCAACTTAGCCTATACTTTATTTGATTCTGAATCGTCACATTCATTTATATCTTCCCAATTTTCCAAGAGAATTAGATATTTCCAATTTGATTTAATAAAGAGTTATCAGTCAAAAATCTTTGTGGTTGTATCATTGCAACAAAGGCGTGTCAATTAGTCCCCCTTGTAACACATAAATGTGCTCTAGTTCCTAACCTTATTATCTTACCAATGGTTGAGAATGATATAATTCTCAGTATGGATTCTTTCTCAAATTAGGATGAAAAGTTCTATTGCAAGAAGAAAGAAGTTACAATTTTCTAGAATGGGATAGAATCCATTATTTTTAGAGCAGAAACCTCACCATGTGATTCTCACCTAGATCCGCCCCTAGTAGCTCTACTGAATTCAATATTTGAGAGGAAAGGAATGAAATAAATATGAGTGAGGAGAAGAATGTACATATAGAAGATGTACCTGTTGTGCAAGAATATATTGATGTCTTTCCAGAGGATTTACCTGGACATCCTCCAGAGCGGTAAATTGAGTTTTCAATTGAATTAATTCCTGGTCCAAGCCCCATATCAATGACCCCTTGTAGAATGGACACTATGAATTTAGTGGAGGTAAAGAAAAAAATAGAAGAATTGAGTGATAAAGGATTTATTCGCCCTAGCATTTCTCCATGGGGAGCCCCTGTTCTTTTTATTAAGAAGAAAGATGGGTCTATGAGGTTGTGCATAGATTACAGGGAAATCAATGCTGTTACAATAATGAATAAGTATCCTCTACCACAATTTAATGATTTATTCGATCAACTTCATGAAGCCCAATATTTTTTGAAGATTGATCTTCAATCTAAATATCATCAGTTACTTGTGAGGAAAGAAGACATTCCAAAAACAGCATTCCGAACTAGGTACAGGCATCACGAGTTTACAGTAATGCCTTTTGGACTAACTAATGCACCATTTATTTTCATGGATTTGATGAATAGAGTTTTCAAGTAATATATTGATGACTTTGTGGTCATGTTTATTGATGATATCCTAGTGTACTCTAAAAGCTATGAAGAACATAAAAATAACTTGCACACTATTCTGAATACTCTGAGAAGAAATAACTTATATGGGATGCTTAGAAAGTGTGATTTTTGGCTCCAATCAGTTGCCTTTCTAGGACATATTTTTTCTAAGGATGGAATATCTGTAGATCCTACAAAGAAAATGGCTGTTCAAGAATGGTCTAATCCAATGAACGTAACTAAGCTACGTAGTTTTATTGGTTTAACAGGTTATTATCGGCGTTTCGTTCAGAACTTTGCTCGTTTAGCTAACCCAATGACCAAGCTCACACGAAAAGGGGTTACGTTTGTATGGACAAAGGAATAAGAAGAATGTTTTTAATAATTAAAGAGGAGGTTAGTGAACACTCCGATCCTAACCCTACCATCGGGGAATAATGGGTTTGTTAGCTATAGTGATTCATCAAAGAAAGGACTTGGTTGTGTCCTTATGCAGAATGTTCAAGTGATTGACTATGCATCTAGATAGCTAAAAATTCATGAACAAAACTATCGAAATCATGATATTGAGTTAGAAGTGGTAATATTTTCTTTGAAGATTTGGATACATTACCTTTATGGTGAAAAAAGTGAGATATATATAGATCATAAGAGTTTGAAATATATATTCTCACAGAAATAACTCAACATGAGACAAAGGAGATGGATTGAGCTACTCAAATACTATGATTACATGATACACTACCAACTGGGGACGGAAAATAAAGTAGCATATGATTTGAGCAGAAAGGATCATGGAGTTATGAACAAGATCAGAGTTGAAAGGGATCCTTTGTTCATGGATCTACTAAAGATGGATATGGGAATTATCAAGGAAGGTAACACATCATTACGTTTTCAAATGGTTTCCCAACCTTATTTACTAGAGAGGATAAAAAATTATCAAGCTGATGATGAGGAGTTTCAAAAGAAACTTAAAGCTATAAATAATGGGAAATTGACTGACTTCGCATATAAAGGTGGAATTTTGAAACTCGGGAAGAGGCTTTGTGTTCCCACTATTCATGATCTAAAGAGAGAACTATTGGATGATGCACATAGCTCTAATTTCTCTAGACACCCTGGTAGCACAAAGATGTATCGAGTTCTCTGAGAAAACTTTTGGTGGGACAATATGAAAAGGGAGATAGCTGATTATACATCAAAGTGCCTGGTATGTCAACATATGAAGGCTGAGAGGCAAAAGTCTAAGGGGATGATGCAACCACTACCCATACCAACATGAAAGTGGAAGAACATTACCATGGACTTTGTCACTAGAATTCCAAGGACATCCAAAGGAAACAATGCTATATGGGTCGTTGTGGATCATCTTACAATGACAGATCACTTTATAGAGATTCGAGAGGACTTCTAATTGGATCAACGCGCACAGATTTACATCAAAGAAGTGGTAACGCTGCATGGATTACCACTATCTATTGTATCCGACCATGACCCTAGATTCGCCTTGATGTTTTGCAAGAGTCTCCAACATGCACTAAGCACTGAACTGAACTTTATTACGGCCTATCATCCTCAAACTTATTCCCAATCTGAGTGAACTATTCAGACACAAGAAGACATTTTGAGAGCATGTTCTACGGAATTCTAAGGAGGATGGGTCCAACATATTCCACTGGTTGAATTCTCATAAAACAAAATTTTCCACTCGAGAATCTGAATGGAACCATATGAAGCTCTTTATGGGAAAAGGTGTAGAACACCAGCGTGTTGGGATGAAGTTAGTGAGTGAAAGATTCTAGGACCTGAATTGGTTGAAGAAATGGTGGAGAAGGTCAAAACTATTCAGCAACATATCAAGGCATCCCAAAGTCGACAGAAGAGCTATGTGGATAACTATTGATGAGAGCTTGAATTCAAAGTTGGAGACCTGATATTTCAACGCATATTTCCATGGAAGAAGGTCATGAGGTTTGAGAAGAATGTAAAGCTAAGTCCAAGGTATATCGTCTCCTTTGAGATCCTCGATTGAGTCGAAGCTGTGGCCTATCGACTAGAACTTCCACCTACCATGTCTAAGGTACATGATGTGTTTCATGTATCCCTCTTAAGAAAGTGAATACCAGACCTTTCACATGTACTCTCTTCAGAGGTGGTATAGTTGGAGGATGATCTTTCCTATGAGGAGCAGCCAGTGAAAATCTTGGATCATAGAGACAAAGTTCTATGCAACATGACTACACATCTGGTCAAGGTACTATGGCGAAACCATAAGTACAAAGAGGCAACATGGGAAATGGAGGAAGCAATGAAGGAAAAGTACCCCACCTATTTTTGGCCTAGATTATAAAATGAAATTTCACAGGAGAAATTTTTGTAAGGAGGGGAGAATGTAACACCCCATGTTTTTTAAAATAAATATTGAATTCATTTTATAATCTATCCATTAAACACAAATTTTCCTACACTTTGTTTGGAATTTCAAATAACATTCATCTAGACTTGTGACCAGTAAGTCATTTAGAGTCTGATAGAACAAACTTGTTTTTTGTTGAATAGTAACATACCCTTAGGAATAGTAATATGAATGGTAATATGACCCTTATGAATAGTAAATAATAATATTATTTTATTTTCTTAAGGTAGTAAGATAATGAGATCTTAATTAATTTTTCAATGTGAAATAAAACTAATTGCACATTAAAATTTTTATTTTTCGAATTAACTATCAAATTATTTAAAAATTAAATTAATAATATTTAGAAAATTAATTTTGAAAAATGGATTTCATTTTTGAATTATACACGTCAAAAAATGGTAGGTTTAAATTTTTGGGAGTTTTTCTAAACTTATAGGATTTTTTATTAATGGTGAAATATAATAAAATATCGTATATATAAATTATCAGTTAAATACACTATTCATGACATCAAAAGTGATTCAAGGACACCTGGTCTGAACTCACATGCACTTATTACTATTAGGGGTCACATTAAACAATACTATTGGTTGTCTTGAGGGAAATAATAAAATAATGAATTAAATATTAAATAATTACCCCTCTCCTCCACTATAAAAACCCCTCACCACTCCCTCTTATTTTCACTCCTCTAAGCCTTGAATCTCATCAAAGTTATGCCCAAATACCATTTCCTAGTCACTCCCCACGACCAGGAAGCTCTTGTTCTTTCCAAAATACATTAATCCCTTCCCTTAAGGAGGTTCTTGAGGAAGTTATTTCAAGAGGTAAAACAACCTTCTTTTTCATTGAGTTTCATTTCAATTTGTCTTCTTTTGATATCCTCTCCACACCTCCTCAGTCCAAATGATCATGATAACTCCAGTATTATCTATATACTAGAATTATATCATGTGAATGGAAGAACCATCATAAACATTCTTACTCCATCCCTTTTATTTTTATAAACGAAGTCAACGTCCACGAGGTTCCAATTTACAGCCTTCGTGGATGAAGAAGTTTCATTCATAAATTTATTCTTCATTACTGGTCATCAAACCATATTTATGGTTGAACCAGACTCTAATATATGAAATAAAACCTAATTAATATTCAGGAACCAGTATATGTACTTATTATTAATTTATGTGATAAAACTAGTTCATAATAATCCAAATACCGCAAAATAATTGAAGTGATTGTCATCTAATGATTCATCCTCATTACATGTAACCAAATGGTAGAAATTTACATTCAAAATTCTGGTTTTATACAAAGATTTTTCTAAAACAACTCTTTTTTTGAAAGTACAAGAGTATTTATTTCAAGAATTACTCGATGATTTAATAAGAGTATCTTCTTCTATTTCCACACACTTGTTGATTCTTATGTATTATCGGGATTAGTATTCCATATTATCATATACCATATTAAGATTAATTGTTTATGATTATTTTGGCTATTTATGTGCTATTTGAAAACCGTTCATCAGTTTACTTCGAATGGTTAGTGTTATGTATTAATGTTCAGGGAAAGCTGTTTAAATTTAATATATTAATGTGTATGTTGTTTATGCTTATCCCCGTTCATATGAGGCATTCATTAGACATAGTAAGAGTTGGTTGGGGCCCACTATATCCCCTCGATGCATCGGTAGGTCTCATGAGACAAACTATGGTCTTGGAACAAGGCATTGACAAAACGATTATTTATGGTCTTGGCACGAGGCCTTGACGGCATGGTTATATTGTCCCGCATTATGCATTCCCTCATCGTAAATATAGTATTTATGGTTAACATGGTTATTCTACTAGTATAATACCCATTATTATGTTATGTTTTGGAAATATTTACTCAGCTCATATTTCTACCATATTTTTTTCATGTTTGTTTCTAAAGGCATGTGTTTTCAATTGTTCACAATGTCTAATATTTATGTTATCTTCTGCTGTATTGCTTACCTTTATTTAGCATTTGAGATCACCCATTTATTATGTTTCATTTCCACAGGGAAAAAAGGATTTTATTATGAATGACAAGCTGAAATAAACTAGGATTTAGGGAAGTTGTCTAAGGAGTTTCTATGTTGTTTTTCATTTCAAGTTGTTATGATGAACTTTTGTATGTATCTTGTTTCCAATAATAATAAACTACTCAGTCCATTAGGATTCGTATTCCTTTTGTGTATTCCAATGTAACCAATAAGGAACCAGATCTGGGTAACTGGGGTTGGGTATTTACATTTATTATTCATAAACACCATTTTTAGTGCATTTTACACTTTGAACATCATTTCACATTATTATTGTAATTTCTTCTTCAAATGCTCTATTATGTGGTACAATTTTTTACATCATTTAAAGTACCCAATGATATTGATTTTATTTTGATATTTAATTATCAGGTTTATAATTATATTGGGAACCATTCATACTAGTGGTGTGTTGGAAGATTCACATTGGAAGAGCACTAAAATGGGATTTCATGCAAACAAATCTGGAGAAGGAAGACTAGACACCAGCCCACGGATGAGAATGTGGGGCCCAAAATATGGTCTCAATGAAGCCCAAATTTCATTGGATTCTAGAAGACACATATAGGAACAAATAATTATACATAATCCAGTGCTAATTCGGCCACCATTGTGGTTATTCAGGTGTCCCAAGTGGAAGATAAAATTCTGGGCCAGATTCTACGGCCCAGAAATATATCCCACCATTGTTCACATATCTCGTTAACAATAAACAAGTTTGGGCTGAAACTTTTCATAATGTTAGGGAAAATCTGGAGATTCATGTTTTTCGTCTATGGACCACTCCAATTCGGCCATATAGAAGGTCTTCCAGGCACATCTGTGTGGTGGTTTCAAGCTGGCTGCCACCTTAGGTCAAGAGTGGAAAAGTCCAAATTCCACAAGCTTTCCACCAACCTAGGCCTACCATAATCAAGTGGGATGATTTTTACTATGGGAGGCTCGACCAAAGGCTCCCAAAATTCCTATTTAATGTAGTGTTGATGGATGAGTTTTTCATCTTTGAGCTTTGTTTTCATCTTAATGTTATTCTACCAATTTGATGTTGTAATCACTTTCCCTCAATTGTAAGTTCCTTGAAGTATCTTAGTTTCTTTATAACAATTCATCATCATCTATTTTTCTATTATTCTTCTTATCCCTTTGATACCATTTTCCCAAGGTGTGAACTTGTTCATACCAAACCTTGTGATATTATCACACAATGGTGAAGTGATTGTTATTTCATTGTTTTTTTACTTTTCCAATTCCTCCCTTATGAGTTTAATTCCCACTTCCATTGAAACCATAGCATAAATGGAGGGCTAACCCACTTATGGGTTGATATAAGGGAGTATCAAGGGGATGGATTGGATGTTATTTATCACTACCTTAATTGCTAATCACTTCTTTAAAATGAGATTTTTATTTGACGATTTTAAAACTTCTTCATCCTTATTGAATTTTAAGGTCACACACTTCAAGTTCTAATACGAACCTCTATCTTTGAGTGATCAAAGCTTTTATCCTTCAAGTTTATAGGTGATTATTATTAGGGTGTGTAGGAATTAAACCAGTGAGTTATGATTTTGTTTTATCTTCTTAAATGAACTCATCTCAAATATAATAAATTGAAATAGTTGAAAAGGGAATGCATCCAATCCACCCCAACTGATAAACTAGGATCAACTCATACTTTAAAATTGAATTAACTTCAACGTATTAGATTTCACTTAAACCCAAATAAAATAAAACCATTTGGCCACTTCATAGCCAAAAATAGTCCATATAATGTATATGTCTATAGGTTTCTTCCTAGGTCTCTAAGGATTTGACAACCCAAGGTAAACTACAAGGACCGTTCAACCTTCATCTCTTGGGTAAATTTGAGTGTGAATCCGGCATACATGATAACGTAAATGCTATGATGTGGGGTGCACCCAAAATTACACAGCACTCCAATTAATTGTGTAATGTGATGCATGTCATGAGAAAATTGAAATATGAATGAAGATGATGCTATATTGTTTCACAAATGTGTGTGATAGTTTACCGCTAAGACATAATGTTTCATTTTTATGAATTGTCACATTCCAAGCCTTTTCTTGATGCTTCTTATCTTGATTATTATCCCACGTATATGTTATTATGATAATTATTTTTGTCAACACATATTATATTGATTAATTTTCTTATCTATTATCTTATTATGCTTTTAGATCACCCATTTCGTTTATATATATCCTATGGTGATTACTTGTACTAAGGAGAACAAGAAGAAAAATAAGAAGTTAGTGAATAAGGAATTAAATTAATGTTTCTGTTTTATTTTTTAAATTTCATGTATGTACCTAATCTTTCCAAGACACTAAAACATTGGATCCTAGATGTGTAATGATTTCATGTTGTTATCTTTAAAATTATTTATGAGTCATGTAAGAAAAAGAATGTTTTATATAGTTGGTATCAGAGCACAATTTACCTAATTTGGGAATTAGGATTAGAGAACCTCAGTGAAAACCCTTAGTATTAGACTAATTATATGTATGAACACCTGAAGATTTTCTAAAAATAGGGATCCCATAAGATATTTCTTTAGAGTTAATTTACCGAGGGGATAAATTATTGATCACTAGTTTTCGTATGTTTTGTTATAACATTCTATATTTTAGAAAATGGTGGAAACCTGGAGAAACTAGACCAAAAACCTAGGTGAGGGACAATGCAGTGATTGCCTGAATGATGTCCTGAATTCCTTGGGGATGGAGTTAAAACTTTCAGGGAGATTATTACCAAATTGTTTTAGGTTTTGAACAATAACCTGAATAATGTGGAACATCTGACTTAACCTAAGAGGAAGAATACATATATCATGTTCTTTATGAGGATATGACCACCAACCTTTAGCGGATCTTCTGATCTAATAGTCATGGAATATTGTGTCAAATTAATGGATAAGATCTTTTTTCTGCTTCACTTTTTTGAAATGGATAAGGTGACTTTGGCCATTTACCATTTAGATAGAGGTGTTGATCAATGTTTGACTTTGATTAAGAACACCAAGACGAAGGACAAAATTGAAGAGATGGAGTGTAAAGACTTTAATATATTGTTCCTTATCAATTATTTCCCTCAAACTCTTCTTTAAAATATAGAGAGGACTTATATATTTTAAGAAAAATAATGGTGAATCATTCATGGCATATGAAGATAACTTCACAAGGTTTTCAAGGTATTATTTGGAATTTATTATCAACAATTATAGAAAAATTGATATATTCTTTAGTGGATTAAACCCACACCTTTGAAAGGCTGTAGAAATTTGAATCATTGGTATTTATGAAGAATTTGTTGAATGTTATCTCAAAGTGGAGATTAATTTTAAATTTTTTCCCATGGATGTCATTTAAAGAAACAAAAGTTGGAGTTTCAAGATGGACAATCTAATGATAATGGTATAAAAAAACTCAAACACCCACATGTCAAAAATAAGGGAACTAGAATCACAGGAACTACCTAAATGGAAGGGGAAATATATAAAGTGTGGTAGAGAATCGCACCAAGCTCATGAATGTCAAAAATAAATGAGGAAGCAGGACGATGTGGTAGAGGGAAGGAGAGATCCACCCATGGTCCAATGCTACTACGGTAGGGAGAAAGGTCACTATGCAATCTACTACACAAAACCCAGAGTCCTCGAGGTTAACTAGCATCAACAGCCACGAAATCCAAAGGAGAAAGTCAAGGCTTATGTCATCACTACTATGGAAGTGGAGCAAGAGAATGAAGTCATATAAGGTATACTTCCAATTCACTCAATAATGGAAAAAGTCTTATTTGATTAAAGTTCTATTCATTTATTTATATGTTTCAAGTTTTCAATAACTACTTAATTGAATCTCCTAATCCTTGAAGTAGAGATTTATGTAAAAACTCCAAGTGGTTTAGTCATTACAACCCATGTATTGGAATCTTCCCTTGTTGGCATATGCGTGAAGATTATTCAAGTTAATCTCATGATACTTCCCTTGGTTTAATTTGATTTTATAATGGGAATGGATTGAATCTCATTATATATAGCGCATATAAAATCTCGAGAAATGGAAATATATTTTCATATTCTGAACCAACACATGCTCCTCTACAAACTCAAGGAAGATCATGAATCTCCTTTGGAAAATCATTCAATGGTGTGGGTGTTGGTTCCCTAAAAAGAAGTATACCTCACCCAAATGGTTGAGTTAAATGAATATATTAACCTAGGGGAAGTTCCCATTGTGAGGGAATACAGTGAAGTATTTCCTAAAGAGTTACCCAGACTTCCCCCATATTTTGAGGTATAGTTCTCAATAAATATGATACCAAGAGATACTCCTATCTCAAAGTGTCCCTATAGGATATCCCATATCGAACATGATGAGTTGGAGAAGTAGTTTCAAGATAATTTGGAAAAAGTGTTCATATGACCAAGTGAATCACCTTGGGGTGTTCTGCTTCTCTTTCTATAGTATAAGGATGGATCAATGTGGTTGCCTATTGATTATTGGAAATGAAACAAGTTAAAAATAGAGAACAAGTATAATCTTCGATGGATTGATGACTTTTCAATCAGTTATGAGGAGTTAGTACTTCTCAAAGGTGGATTTTAATTTTTGATATCATCATCTGTAGGTGAAGAAGAAAGATCTTCAGAAGACTTCCTTTCATATAATGTATCGACACTCTGAGTTTTTGTTGATTACCTTCAGACTTACTAATTATCACACAATCTTCATGGTTTTGATTAATAGAGTCTTTAGATAGTACCTTGAAATTTGTTTTGTAGTGTTTATCAATGATATTTTCATCTACCCCTAGAGCAAGGAGGAACAAGAAGAAAATATATGGATTTTTTTGGAAACATTAAGGAATGAAAACTTGTATGCCAAGTTTAGTATGTGTGACTTTTAGATGCAAAAATTCAAATTATTGGGAAATGTGATCACAATTGAGGAAATTTATATAGACCCTAAAATAAAAATGCAATTGAGGATTGGCACATTCTATTTAGTGTCATAAAAATCCGTAGTTTTATTGGATTAGTTGGTTTCTGTCAATGTTTTGTGAGAAATATCTCATGATTCTCAAGGCTGAAAAGTATGTTAACAAGTAAATTGGTAATGTCTATATGGAAGACTACGAGGAAAGCTTTAGGGACATAAATAAGAGGCTGATCACTACAATCGTACTCACATTACCAAATAGTAGAGAACTTTTTTTTGATATACAATGATACTCAAATGAAATTATTGGGTTGTGTACTCATGAAAAATGATAAAGTGGGTAGTTGAAGATCCATGAGAAAAACTACCCAAAACATGATATGGAGCAAGAAATTGTGATGTTTTCATGAAAATCTAGTGGTACTACCTCTATGGTGAGAATTTTGATATATATACCGACCACAATAGAGTAAAGTATATATTCACACAAAATGAGCTCAATATGGCTCAAAATAGATGGTTAGATCTAATCAAGGACTATTATTCATCTATTAACTATCATCTTTGCAAGGAAAGCAAGGTTGTTGATGTCTTAGAAAAAAAGAACCTGCAAATCTTTCCTTGTTGCAGATTGAGAAGGACCCTTTATTCATTGATATGTAAATTATGGATTTGGAAATCATAATAGTATGGAATACATCCTAACTTAACAAATTATTTCCCAACCATCTTTCCAAGAGAAGAGTAAAGAGGCACAATGGGTTAATCTGGAGAATCAAAAGAAGGTTAATGTAGTAAAGGAAGAGAAGCTGCAAGATTTCTATATTGATAACTATAGTGAGATTTAGTTTGGAACAAGGATTTTGGCACGTTCATCAACATATATAAATAGGGAGCAATTTGATAATACACATAGCTTAGATTTATCTATTCCTCTTGGATGTACCAAGATGTTTCATGATATCTTAGAAAACTTATGTTGGGACAATATGAAGAAGGAGATTATTGAGTATATCTCATGGTCCTTGATATGTAAGAATGTTAAAGAAGGGATATATAATATAAAATGTATTATGAATCCATTTCCAATACCCATGTAGAAATTGGAGAATGTTACTATTGAATTTTTTTCATAGGTCTCCTAAAGACATCCAAAGGAAATAATGCGATATAGGTTGTGATTGATTGAGTCATCAATATTTTCCACTTTATCACTATTTGGGATGATATATTTCTTGAACAACTTTCTAAGATATATGTGAAGTAATGAGACTTTATGGGGTTCTACTCTCTATTTTCACTGATCATGATCCAAGGATCACATATAAATTCTAGAGGAGTCTTCAAAATGTTTTTAGTGATGAATTAAATTTTAGCACAACCAATCACCCAAACTAATGGCCAATCTGAAAGGACTATTCGGATTTTCAAATACATACTAAGAGTGCACTATTTAGAATTAAAATATTGATGGGATCAGCATATTTCATTGGTTGAGTTCTCATACAACAATAGCTTAAACTCATGTATTCAGATGAATCTATATGAAACTCTGTATGAAAAATGATGTAGAACTCCAACCTATTGAGATGACGCTATTGAGAGAAAGCTACTTGGACATGATCTTTTGAAAGAGACGACATAGATGGTTTAAACTATCCAAAAACACATCAAATATTCTAAATTTTGGAAAAAGAGATATGCTGAAAAACATTGAAGGTACTTAGAGTATGTTGTTGGGGATAAATTATTCCTTCAAATATCACCATGGAAGAGCGTCATGCAATTTGGAAAGAAAGAGAAGATAACCCCAAGATTCATTGGCCCTTTTTAGATCCATTATCACATAGGAGTCATGGCCTATAAGATTTAACTTACATCAAGTATGGATCAATTTCATGATTTGACCTATGCATCACTCTTGAGGAAGTACATACCCGAACCATCATATGTACTGAACTCATAGGTGGTACAATTGGAAGATGATATCTCATATAAAGAGCATCTAGTAAAGATTATATCTTGTAGAGAAAAAGGTTACATGCAATAAGACAACCAACCCTTTAAATGATTTGTGGAGGAACCATAAGTATGAATAATCAACTTGGGAATTGGAGGAGTCGATGAAGGAGAATTACCCTTACATGTTTATGTAAAATGCAATTTCCATGGTGAAATTTCAAAAGAGGAAAAAATGCCACAACCGAAACTTTTAGCAATGGAACTTCTACCTTATTATAGTAATGTCATATAATATAAATCACATATAATCACTTATAAACCATAATAAAATAATCATAAATGAATAATTAATAAAATCAGAAGTATTTCTAGAAGTTAAGAAACCAATAACTATAAAATAGTAACTTGACTTTAGAAATAGTAATATGAATCTTATGAATAGTAAACCAGCCAAATGAATTGTAACATCACCCAAAAAATTATAAATAAAATTTAAACAAATTATATATTAAGTGGCATATAATTATATTATAGTCTATGTAAATAAATGTTTTAAAAATCATTAATTTTATGTTGGTAATTTTTTATGTAAAAAATATTCAATTCCAATTTCATGATTATTTGAATAATTTAAAAAACATATTATTTTCATAAAATGTATTCATAAATTAATATTATAAAGTATAATTATTTTAAGATAATTTGATGAGACCTTAGGTAAATTTTTATGATTTATAAAATTAATTATAATTTTAAAATATGTATTTTCCATATAAATAACTATTTTAATTATAAATTAAATTGCTAATATTTAGGAAACTATTTTCATAAAATGAAGTTTTTTTAATTCTACACAAAAAAAATGGTTATGGTGAATATTTTGGATATTTCTAAAATACTTGACATTTTAGTGTATAGTAAAATTCGGTAATTTAATGTATATATACATTATAAGTTAAATATGCTATTAATTGAGTCATAGATAATGAAATAAATATATCCTCAAACTAATACTCTTTTTTTAATATATTTAGTGATAATTCAAAAACTATTCACCGTTTTGATCCAAAATAATATGTCAATGAATATAATAATGAGAAAGCACCCCTCTCCTACACAATAAATACCACCCCTCACCAACGCTTTTCCTCAAACCTCTCAAACTTTTAGCCTTGTCCAAATTATTTCTAAAACTCTCATAAATCCCCTCTCCCACGTCTAGGAGTTCTTGGTCTCATTAAAAGACCAAAACCATTTCCCTTAGGTGGTTCTCAAGGAGGATAAATCTAAGAGATAAAATCATCATCTGTTTTCTTTTAAATTTTAATCAATTTCATTCCCATTTTTATTTTCTCCAAAACATCTCTTATAAAAATGAGATTATAAATACATTTTGTTTTTTATAATCTAATTATGTCATGTTATTGTAATATCTATCATGAAAATACTTTTTCTATTTCACCTATATTTTAAAAATGAAATCGTCGCCCGTGATGTGTCAATTTACCGACATCGTGGGCAATTCACATTAATTTTAATTTAATGCCTTCAAGGATGTTAATGAAACCATTATAATGGATTAAAAATATTTTAAAATATATTTTACAACCCTATTTATGTTTTTTAACTAACTTATATAAATAATACTAAATTATAAAACAAAATGAATTTTTGTTGATTACCTTCAGACTTACTAATTCTCCCACAATCTTCATGGTTTTGATTAATAGAGTCTTTAGATAGTACCTTGAAATTTGTTTTGTAGTGTTTATCAGTGATATTTTCATCTACCCCAAGAGGAAGGAGGAACAAGAAGAAAATATATGTATTTTTTTGGCAACATTAAGGAAGGAAAACTTGTATGCCAAGTTTAGTAAGTGTGACTTTTAGATGCAAAAATTCAAATTAATAGGAAATGTGATCACAATTGAGGAAATTTATATAGAACCCTAAAATAAAAATGCAATTGGGGACTTTCACATTCTATTTAGTGTCATAGAAATCCGTAGTTTCATTGGATTAGTTGGTTACTATCGATGTTTTGTGAGAAATATCTCATGATTGTCAAGGCCGAAAACTAAGTTAACAAGGAAAGTGGTAATGTCTATATGGAAGACTGTGAGGAAAGCTTTAGGGACATAAATAAGAGGCTGATCACTACAACCGTACTCACATTACCAAATAGTAGAGAACGTTTTTTTGATATAAAATGACACTCAAATGAAATTATTGGGTTTTGTACTCATGAAAAATGCTGAAGTGGGTAGTTGAAGATCCATGAGAAAAACTACCCAAAACATGATATGGAGCTAGAAATTTTGATTTTTTCATGACAATCTAGCGGTACTACCTATATGGTGAGAATTTTGACATATATACTGACCAAAATAGAGTAAAGTATATATTCACACAAAATGAGCACAATATGCCTCAAAATAGATGGTTAGATCTAATCAAGGACTATTATTTCTCTATTAACTATCATCTTGGAAAGGAAGGCAAGGTTGTTGATGTCGTAGAAGAAAAGAACCTGCAAATCTATCCTTTTTGCGGATTAAGAAGGACCCTTTCTTCATGGATATGTAAATGATGGATTTGGAAATCATACTAGTAGAGAATACATCCTAACTTACCCAAATTATATCCCAACCATCTTTCCAAGAGAAGAGTAAAGAGGCACAATGGGTTATCTGGAGAATCAAAAGAAGGTTAATGTAGTAATGGAAGAGAAGCTGCAAGAGTTCCATATTGATAAATATGGTGTGATTTTTTTGGAATAAGGATTTTGGCACCTTCATCAACATATATAAATAGAGAGCTATTTGATAATACACATATCTCAGCTTTATCTATTCATCTTGGATGTACCAAGATGTATCATGATCTCTTAGAAAACTTATGGTGGGACAACATGATGAAGGAGATTGCTGAGTATATCTCATGGTCCTTGAAATGTAAGAATGTTAAAGAAGGGATATATAATATAAAATGTATTATGAATCCATTTCCAATACCCATGTAGAAATTGGAGAATTTTACTATTGACTTTTTTCATAGGTCTCCTAAACACATCCAAAGGAAATAATGCGATATAGGTTGTGATTGATAGAGTCATCAATATTTTCCACTTTATCACTATTTGGGATGTTATATTTCTTGGACAACTTTCTAAGATATATGTGAAGTAATGAGACTTTATGGGGTTCCAATCTCTATTTTCACTGATCATTATCCAAGGTTCACATATAAATTCTAGAGGAGTCTTCAACATGTTGTTAGTGATGAATTAAATTTTAGCACAACCAATCACCCCAAAATAATGGCCAATCTGAAAGGAATATTCAGATTTTCAAATACATACTAATAGTGCACTATTTAGAATTAAAATATTGATGGGATAAGCATATTTCATTGGTTGAGTTCTCATACGACAATAGCTTAAACTCAAGTATTCAGATGACTCTATATGAAACTCTATATTAAAAATGATGTAGAACTCCAACCTATTGAGATGACGCTACTGAGAGAAAGCTACTTGGACCTGATCTTTTGAAAGAGATGACATAGATGGTTTAAACTATCCAAAAACACATCAAATATTCTAAATTTGGCAAAAGAGATATGCTGAAAAGCATTGAAGGTACATAGAGTATAGTGTTGGAGATAAGTTATTCCTTCAAATATCACCATGGAAGAGCATCATGCAATTTGGAAAGAAAGAGAAGATAACCCCAAGATTCATTGGCCCCTTTTAGATCCATGATCACATAGGAGTCATGGCCTATAAGATTTAACATACATCAAGTATAGATCAATTTCATGATTTGATCTATGAATCATTCTTGAGGAATTACATACCCGAACCATCATATGTACTGAACTCATAGGTGGTATAATTGGAAGATGATCTCTCATATGAGGAGCATCCAGTAAAGATTCTATCTTGGATAGAAAAGGTTATATGCAATAAGACAACCAACCCGTTCAACGATTTTTGGAGGAACCATAAGTATGAATAATCAACATGGGAATTAGAGGAGTCGATGAAGGAGAATTATCCTTACATGTTTATGTAAAATGCAATTTCCATGGTGAAATTTCAAAAGGGGAAAAAATGTCACAACCGAAACTTTTATCAATGGAACTTCTCCCTTATTATAGTAATGTCATATAATATAAATCACATAAAATCACTTATAAACCATAATAAAATAATCATAAATGAATAATTAATAAAATTAGAAGTATTTCTAGAAGTTAAGAAACCAATACCTATAAAATAGTAACTTGACCTTAGAAATAGTAATATGAACCTTATGAATAGTAAACCAGCCAAATGAATAGTAACGTCCCCAACAAATTATAAATAAAATTTACACATATTATATATTAAGTGGCATTTAATTATATTATAGTCTATGTAAATAAATGTATTAAAGATCATTAATTTTATGTTGGTAATTTTTTATGTAAAAAATATTCAATTCCAATTTCATGATTATTTGAATAATTTAAAAAACATTTTATTTTCATAAAATGTATTCATAAATTAATATTATAATGTATAATTATTTTAAGATAATTTAATGAGACCTTAGGTAAATTTTTATGATTTATAAAATTAATTAAAATTTTAAAATATGTTTTCCCATATAAATAACTATTTTAATAAGAAATTAAATTACTAATATTTAGTAAAATATTTTCATAAAATGGAGTTTTTTTAATTCTACACATAAAAAAATGGTTATGGTGAATATTTGGGATATTTCTAAAATACTTGACATTTTAGTGTATAGTAAAATTTGGTAATTTATGGTATATATACATTGTAAGTTAAATATGCTATTAATTGAGTCATAGATAATGAAATAAATATATCCTCAAACTAATAATCGTGTTTTTAATATATTTAGTGATAATTATAAAACTATTCATTGTTTTGAGACAAAATAATATACTAATGAATATAATAATGAGAAAACACCCCTCTCCTCCACTATAAATACCATCCTCACCAACACTTTTCCTCAAACCTCTCAAACCTTTAGCCATGTCCAAATTATTTCCAAAACTCTCATAAATTCCCTCTCCCACTTCTGGGAGTTCTTGGTCTCATTAAAAGACCAAAACCTTTTCCCTTAGGTGGTTCTCAAGGAGGATAAATCCAACAGATAAAATCATCATCTGTTTTCTTTTAAATTTTAATCAGTTTTATCCCCATTTTTATCTTCTCCTAAACGTCTCTTATAAAAATGAGATTATAAATACATTTTGTTTTTTATAATCTAATTATGTCATGTTAATGTAATATAAATCATGAAAATACTTTTTCTCTTTCACTTATATTTTAAAAATGAAATTGTCCCCCGTGATGTGTCAATTTACCGACATCAGGGGAAATTCACATTAATTTTAATTTAATGCCTTCAAGGATGTTAATGAAACCATTATAATGGATTAAAAATATTTTAAAATATATTTTACAACCCTCTTTATGTTTTTTATCTAACTTATATACATAATACTAAATTATAAAACTAAATGAGTTTGTTGTGATCGAGAAACCGCCAAAATTTACCAAAAATGACTATAATTAAATTTTATCTAATGACTTATACTCATAAAATATAAAATAAATATTTATAATATAAATAATAACATATAATAATAGTTATGGATATTTATCCATATTTTACACAAACTTCCATTCATGTATACTAGTGAACCGATCATGAAAACTATGAATACGAACACTCCCAAATGATGAAATTAAACATTATAACTCATAAAGAAGAACATAAATTAACTTAATAAAACCATATTGAATAAAATTCCTGTATGAAACGCTTTTTGTTTGTTAATTAATTAATATATTTTGATTATAATGAATATTAGGGTGAAGAAATCATTTAGACATTAGGTAAGGGGGATTCTCGAACCGAACTATTTTTCTTTAGGTTATACCTATTTCAACCAATTTTCAGTATGAATATTCCTTTATTGTTCATTATAGGTCATTACATCATCATTATATATGTTATGAATATGGTTTTATGAAAAAAAGGAAACTTTATTTCCAAAATTAATCTTCTTTAAAAAAATAAATCTTTTACCTCTCATGTGATTGTTTCTTCTTCAATCAAGAGTGATACCAAAAATCTTATTCCAATTATATCTTTGGAACTCCAATGTTTATGAAAGTATGATTTATGAAATTATAACCATTCCTTTCCATTTTTTATTTTATTTTCATTGTTTATATACATTCTGTGTGGCATGCATGATAATACAAATTTTAGATTGTGACGGGGGTGACTGAAATTATATAGCATTCCAATGCATTGGGTAACGTGATGGATCTCATGATAAAGGTAAAATATGTGTGAACATGATGCCATGTTTTTTCAAAATTATGTGTGATAATTTACCACTAAGACATGATATTTCATTTTTGTGCATTTCTACATTCCAATCCATTTTTTAATGATTCCTCCCAAGATTATGTTAAAATGTCAATGTTATGAAGATAATCATTACAACTACCCCATTTTATATTGATTCATGTTATTATATATCCTTTTATTGGGATTTTAGATCACCCCTTTATTTGGTTTATATCATTATGTGATTACTTGTAATAAAATGGACACAAGGTCCAATAAGAAGCTAGAGAAGAAGGAATTAAATAAATATTTATGTGTAATTTTGTAAATTTTATATATGGTACTAATTTTCCTAAGACCCTAAACGTTTCTATCCTAAATGTTTAATTATTTTATGTTGTCATATTTAAAAAATTTATGTTATGTAATAAAAATATGGGTTTCAATACCTATAATCATCCATGTCTAGTGTGTTGATGATACAACATTAGAACAACTATAATGATACCATGATAACTTAACTCCCATCACCAGATAAGGAGAATGAGATGCTTGAGATAAATTTTATTTACATGACACTATATCAGCGTAAACATGATGGAGGACACTATTCAAGTGATCATGCCTTTAATATTCTAGAGTATATTGTTAAATTTAAAAAATTAGCTTCTATTTAGATAATAAATTTTCTATTAAAATAACTTAACCATATGTACAACAATGTTTCTTCTAATTTATCCAAAATCAAATGAAAAATATTGACTAAAACAACTCACGTATCTTTTGACTATACATTACTCGGGATATAAGGATGGGTGGGAACAATCTTCCTCACCGCTTATGGTAAACAGAATGAAATACAAGGTTGAAAAGCCAATAGACCCATAAAATCCAATGGAGTGTTTACCATATCCTTCATAGAGGGAAATGATACAAGGGTAGAATAATGAACATGTGGAAATATTTTTATTTATGTGACCAGATAGTTCACCAGAAGGGGAGTTTAAATGATTTGATGGATGATATGTAGAAGCTTCAACATCATTTATATTCATCAATAAAATATTTTAGGTACATTAATTGGTTATTAAATACAAGATGTTTTACACATATATATTCACATCATGAACTAATGATGTTAAAAAAAATAAGAGATGTAAGGTACATGCCTAAAGAATCTGATGAAAGGTGACTTATAAATCAGATACGAGAAGAGTAAAACATTATGGGATCCTAACGGATTGATTCAAATTTTTATTAAGCATTACAAAAACATTTATCTTTTTTACTTAATAACAATTATAGAATATTGGATATTATAAAATATGTTTTGTTATGGTATATGATACTTGAATCACATTTATCTAGTTAATGATGAATAAAATATAAAATTATATTTCCTATTTGGGGTTGGATAATTTATTATTAAATAAAACTGATAGTAGTTTAAATATTTATATATATAATAGTTTTATAGTCACTTTTGAACTAAATCATTTGGTATACAAAAAATATACTTATTAGGTTTTAAACAAGGAAAACATTATAAATAAATGTACATTAAAAATATTATGAATTATTTTAGAAAATTTGAATGAATTTTAAAAAAGAATATTGAGGTAAGTTCATATACTATATTATATTCTTTTTCAAAATTATAGGAATGCTCAGAATTTGGCAAATGATATAATGTCATTTGGGATTTTTTTTCCAGAGAATATATTAAATTTGGTAATTATTAATCATTTATATATGGAGTGAAGGTATTATTTAAATCAAATTATATTATACACATCAAACAAATTATGGTGGTAAAATATTGATTATGGGTGTTATGTATTGAAAAAAATTTACAGTCTCTTCCAAGGGATGTATAATAAATAAATGCTAATTAATTTCCATCTTTTCTGACTCATATATATAATTTCAGCAATGATATGATGAAAATATGTTATAAATTCAATTATTTTATGAGAATTTTTTGTTATAGTTGGTGTTATTCACTAATGTATATCAAGAGAAAACAAATTTGTTCATAATAGTTAATTATCCTATAATTATTTATTTTATTTAAAAACTTGAAATTAAAGGAATTAGTCTAGCCTAACTATATTTCAATTTGATAGATGGTTATATCTTTTAAGATTTTAAGGATAGACTTAACTTATGATATTAAGGATTTAGATTCCCATGTGTTAGTATAATAAAACAAGACTCTAATAATTTTAGTGTCTGGATTTTTTTAAGAGACACATACTGAATAGAAATATTAAAACCAAAGAGTTGGAGTTAAGTTCACCAAGAAAAGTGATATATTATTCATTATTGAATAAATGATTCTTATAGGAAGTAAATAACATAGGTGGAAAATATTTTATGTTTTCACTAATTTATTTTATATATCAAAATTCGGAAATTATTTATTTTTAATGTTTCCAGACTTTCTACTACTAATAGGTATTCAAGAGAAACCTGATATGGATGGTACATGTCTATACCTATAAATCATCAAAATATTTCAAGGGTTTTTTGGTGGTATCTAGAAATTTACTAAGAAAAGACCTTTTTTAGTATTCTTAAAGTTAAATTCATTTTAATTATACTTTATTATAACTACTTATATGATCATATATTGGGTGGTTGGTTGTCAAGGTAAGCTTACTTAATGGACACTCCCTGGATTAGGTCTATATGAAATAACCAAAAGGTTTTTAAAATAATTTAAATATAATAAGATAAGAAGACTTCCCACATCCAATTTGGGATAGAATAAATCATTGTGATCCTAGAATATTCCATTTATAATTATAAAATTCCATGCGTCTATAAAAGGTTAGTGGGGTCACTATAGTTTTCTGAGAAAAATATGTTAATAATATATAGAAAATAAGTGTTTAGTCTTAATATAATTTTAATACTATGGAATGAATTTCTAAATAATGAGTTAAAGTATAAACCAATTTTCCAAGGAAAAAGATATCTAAATATAGATACCAAGATTTTCTAAATCTATTTAATGTACATATGGTGATCGTGTATTTAAAATTATGAAAGGGAACAACTCAAGACCCTATTTTTTTCTATTTCATGTGGTATAAAATATCTCCAACATAATGTCCATGGGTATATGAGGAGATTATAAATCTAATTTCAAAAGATTATGTTCTAGGAAACTATCCAGTATAACATGATATGTACTTTGTTATGATATTACTATGTGTAAATAATTGGGAAAAAATATCAAACAATACTAGTTGTATTACCTCAAATTTTAGTTATAACTATTAGATAGTACAAGAAACTTAAAATTGTATGAGATCCCAGTTGATGGACGAATACAAATATTTTCGTTAAGAGGATTTAAACCTTATCTTCCTTCATATCATTTAATCTAATCTTTTATTTGGATAAGGTTGTATAAAAAAAAATTATTATAAATAATGAATGATATATACATATAGACTAAGTAAATTGTGATATTTGATTTAGCCTAAGAATTATTTTAACAACAATTTATTGGGATATACTAAAATAATAAAATTTAATTAGTATTTGATGAAATTTGATAATTGTAGTGTCTATGATCCCATGTTTGTAATAAAGGTAAAAAATGTAAAAAAAATACAAAATATAACTACATGAGGTATTTTCTCTAGTTGGTAATTAGATTTTATACATAGACATGTGGATATAGCAACCCTAATAAGGAAAATGTGGTAGACCCAGTAGCTATATCCATACTCATCATAAGCATGTTTAACATGTGAGAACTAGATGGCTGGTTAGCAGTTGTCTCTATTGAAAGTGGGATTCTGTTAGAGTTGGTTCCCTAGTACAAACAACCTTTTTTTAAATTTAGATTACTTGTATATATTCATATATGTGAATATTTGTAGATAAAATATAAAATATTTATTTTTTTCTTCTATATGAAGTTTTATGTAATATGTCAAAAGTGTACTTGATGCAATGAAAGGATATGATAGTTACATGGATGGTGAGAACAATGAAGTTCTAGGATGGTATTCCTAAATAAATATTCTATGTATGAATAAAATCATTTTATGGACATAAACAATATAGGCCACTAGGGTTAGGGGGATCATAAGACATTGAGAATACATATCATGACATGTTCCAATAGAAATCCCCAAGATATGTGATTGTTAGAATGGACCTACCAGTTTGAAATCCACATGATTACAAGTCATTGAATTTTATTATCTATGATTATTTGTAACAATATATAGAATTAATGATTATTTTCAATTCATATAACAAGATTTAATCTTATATGTATTTCTATAAATCAAGATAATATATGTTTCTGATGCAGTTAAGTATATTAAGTTTATTAAAAATGATATATTTTTGATTAACATGACAAGGAATGATTTATACCTTCAATATTAATGAAATTTTATATTTTAGGCCTTTTTTTGGTATGTAAATATATGATAAATACCATGAACATGGTGTTCTATGAGTTCATTCAAGACAATCAAAGATAGGGTAATTGAGTACATGGTCCGATGACATGAAGCTTTCAAACATATTGGTTAAAGAAACCATGAAAAGGATATTATGTTACACAATGATTGTTCTTATATGGTTTTCATCATTGAAATTTATCTTCTTTCACTATTGGTACCTTTACTAGATTTAAATTGGAATATTGAACATTAATCATTACCACCTAATTCCATTAAGGAAGTGGCCTATATGGCTAAACACAATGTTTTTACATAAATCCTAGTTAAAAAATAATATATTTAATAGTATAAATAAAAATTATTCTTCAGACTAATAATTAATATTTATTCATGATTTATTGATCATAAATATTAAATAAACATTAATTCACAAGGTAATTATTTAATTACATGAATTTATAATATATATTTATCTCTATATATTCACAAGGTAGTAAATAATTATTATTTTGTTAAATAAATATTTTATTTTGTTACATGAATATTAAAATAAATATTTATCCTTCATACCATGAATATAATATTTATTTATTAGTTGAGGAATGGACCCACTGGAGAGTGAACCCTTTGGCGGATGATGAAGAAACCCTAATACATATGTTTGATCCTTTTTTGAATTTACTATTGGGCATGATCATAAGATTCATGATTTTTATGGTGATTAAACATATTCAACATGTATTGAGTAGAATATATGTTTATATAGGGTTCTCTTAGTGTTCTCTTTTTCAAAGGAAGATGCACAACCCCTTTATTCTGATCAATATTTTTTTTCTTTTTAAAAATTTTATCCAGGGTATAAACTCACTCTATTTTATTATGAAATACTCTAGAAGCTATTGGGTTTTATATCTTTAATTTTGGTCTACTAAACTTTTTTAACGTGGTTTTCAATTCTCATTAGATAATGAATACTACCATCTATGGAAAAAAGGTTTGTGATCCTTTGGTGGTTATTCCATAAAAGTATTGAAATAGTCCTCAGATTTAAGCACCAATTTTGAGCCACCCATTATTCCTATCAGGTTAGGGATCCTTTTTTTCTACTTAATTAATCTAAAAAAGGTTCCCTAGTTTTTATTTCTTTCTTAATTGGTTTATCCCTAAAATTATAATCTACTACTAAAAACTGTTATCGACCATCTGTTTTTAGAGTCTATGCAGAGTTTTTCATTTATCAACCTCTTCCACCCCTCAAATGGATTCAAAATGGAGAATATGTATTTTTATAGGAGTTTTTATTTTAAATAATTTATATTTATTGTAGTAAATGTTTTAATATTAGACACCCACACACGGATTTTGGAAACAATAGTTATCCTATACACCCCTCACATGAAATAATTAAATTTGGGTTGAAAAATGGGTTAAAAGGGAAAGGAGGATGCTTCATCCAAAAACCATTGGGAGGTTATAAATAAGGATATAAATAATACTTTGCATGGATTTTATATGTCTCATCACTCACCTAAAATATTATATGGATTTTTTGATGTTGTTCGTACTGCCCAGCCTATTAGTGAGGATAAAAAGGATCTTAAAAATCCTGATCTATCCTCCATTAAAATTACAAGAGTTGTTAAATGAACTGAAGGGGAGGAAAATGGTGACTACTCTGATTATATTGAATCTTTACATGATTCTTATGATAAAGTTTTTCATATTGAGGAAGATTACATGATTTTCAGTTCTAATAATGGTAAAAAACCAATGGTAAACTCAGATGAATTCATTACTCTACAACCTAGGAAGACTAAAATACATTGAGATTATTAATATACCAAGATAGAAATTGTTACTTGATCCTTATAGGCCTCTAAAAATGTAAAAACTAATATTACCTCATGGATAGTGGTTGCTGAACATCTTATTTTGTACTCTATTGCAGATTATATGGAATATTTTAAGATGCTTAATAATTTCACATGTGTTTTGAAGGATGGTATAGAATTAAAAGATCCTAAATAATTCAATTCCTATTTTATGGTTGAGTTGAATTAATCTTATGAATTTTGTGGTTATAATAATGATGATTTCGACCCTGTGTTGAGGGATGTATATGTGGTTGAAGATGACTTAAGGGAATTACATAATTCTATTCATGATTAACAAGTTCTAGTCATGTTCCAAAAATACTAGATGGTGAACTAACTATATAAGAATAACTTCAAATTAGAAATTTAATGTTCGCCAATGTAGTGGAAGAATTGGAATAAAATCCTTATTTTAGCTTTGGTGACATTCAAGGGGAGTGATTATATTTTTTCCTATTTTTAAATATTACTTTCATTGAATTCTTTTCATATTTCAGGGAATTTGAGTAAGTTTAGGATTCCAATATTTTGGTTGTGGTGATATTTATTAATGAAATATTTTATATTTTTTATTATGCTTCTCAATAGAGAGATATTCTATATATGGACATGTTTGGATCAAGATAGAACATGCCACACTACCAATTGGCTGGTTATTTTTAGAGTTGTTGGATTCAATACTAATGAGATTCTTCTTCACTTGGATGTTTCAACCATGAAGTTGATTGCTGTATTCTTAGTTTTAATAGTTTTTTATCTTGGGTTAAGGTACAAAATTTATCTATTAGATGAAATATTTATGATGCTTGATGCACTTATTTAATTTTATTGATGTCATTTATAGAGGTTATTAATTTACGATGTGTTCATTTGCAGTGTCCAAATTCATAAACATCTATCATTTTATGAGGTTGGAATGATGTATTTGTATTGATATACAGCATTATTTCACTATATAAGGGAGGTTTTGATGCCTAATTTTCATGTCTTATGCATTTTTAGTTTTCTGACCCTCTCCATTGCTATATTAATATGATGTTTTTAATTTTCATGAAGTATTTTGACTTTAACAACATATGATGTTGGATGAATCCTTTTTGAGGGTGTACATTACTTTATAATTTTTTTCACAGTTTTTGTTGGGACTTAGTGGATACCCATGTAAGGGGTCTTCACATTATATAAGATGGTTTAAATGTTTTCAAAACTTGAATAAACTAGAGAGTGTTCTCCTTTATCAGTGGAGGGTTTAGGAATCTGCTTGGGATTATGGATTATGTCGAACCTGAATGATTGACCTCCATATATCTGATATTTAATACAAATTCGGAGGATTGTCAGGAATCCCGTGGAAGATATTGTATTTTTTCTTCACTAGTTTTTTTATAACATATATATTTGTAATATCTTCTGGTATCTTGATGGTTCAAAAAATATTCACCTTATCTATTCTCTATAATATCTATGTATATTACTAAATTCTAAGGGGTATGAATTTGGATACCAATTAATATATAATTCTTTTTGAAAAATATTTTTTTTATTTATTTGATGAAAAATAATTAAATATTAATTTAGGGATTCAATAAATTTCTAGGAGTTCAATCTCATCGAGTTTGTGGTATAGTGATATGTATTTGTTTACCAAATTGTAAAATAATTATTATCATCACATGGGTTAGCACAAAACATGAGTTAAAGTAATAATAATATTATTTTAAATGGATTGGAGTATATTTTGGGATTAATATATTGTTTATATTCATTGCGAATTTAAAAAATATTTGACCTTAGCCTTAACTCTATATATTACTCCGTAAATGGCCATAAATCTAGACTACACTGAGAGGGGGTGGGGTGAACTAGGTTATGAAAACAATATGCATTTGATCTCATTTTATTTTAACTCTCACTTCCCTTAAATATATATTGACATATTAACCTTAAGAGTCACTTTGTATGTGAATTATCTTAGATGCTAATATTATTAAATTTACTTGACCTTCCCATTTTAACCAGATGTTCATTAAGAATACATTTACCCAATTTTGGTGTGCATTCATAAAGTAAATATGGATATAATTATTTTGTTGGTTCACCCTCATTGGGCTACTCCATAGAGTATACATCAACAATGCTTCATGACCAAAATAATTATAAAGCATTCTTCTACTCAAATGGGGATTGAGTAGGTTACTACATTCACATGATTTATAACTTACAATGTTTAGGGTAAAGTCACTACATCATAAGGGCCACTCCCTCAGAATTTCCTTCATATTCTCACAATCGTGAAACGAATCACCTTCACACATTTTATGGACATACAAGTCCTTTCCTTCATATCACATGATTTTTTTTTCAACTGTGTGTTGACTGGGTCCATTGAAACACTTTTTCTCTCTTCATAGACTTGGTGTGATCTCCTCAATAAAACCCTTCCTTTAGCTTCTAGAGAAAGTTATGGAATTCCACCTTTATTGCGTAATAGTGATGTCTCCCTTCTTCCATTGGATGATTCTTCAATGGGTTCCAATTCATTTTACTTTCTTCTATACCCTTTCATGGAAATCCTCTCTTCCACTTCAATTAAGAATATGAAATTATTCTTGGATCTCTATCTATGTATTCTTATGCATCAATTCGATCTTACCTATTTAAATATGGAGTCCATAAACCCAATAATTAGACACTTGTCACCATCATTGTGATGTATGAAATTATTCTGTAACTACTCAATCACCTTTCCATGATTCCATAACTACAGTCCACCATGAAATCATCATCATAGACTTCTATATACTTTTTAGTATGGAATAATTCTAATTTAATCCATCATATTATCCAATTAAAACCACCTTCAATATCTTCTAGAATAATGGAATAAAATTGAAGCCCATGATTACTAATGAATTTAAGAACGTTTAACGCACCATCTATGTCAAATCCTACACTTTTGGTGTGTCTCATATCATCATTCCCACTGATACATATTTCCATTGAACAGTATGATGTGGTTTACGTATATTTAGGCTAACATACCCTTCAACACACCTAAATCCATGATCTATTGGCCATGTTTCTTACTATTATAGAATCCAGATAATTTTATTTTAGTTTTCAAAGAAAATAATTTCACCAAAGTAACTTACATTCCTATTTTGGGTTCATTGTGTGTCACTGGTGAAGATCTAACTTAAAATTCCATGAACAATGGTGTAGTGATAAAACCTTGTTTATTTTTTTCCTTCAATAGGTCAAGCACCCTAATAAGGTCACCACCTTCTAAATGTGTTGACCTTATATATATTAAATACATTCCATGACTTCACTAAGTTGATATTGTAATTAACCATGCCACACTGGGAAACACCAAAAACACCACACCCATATCCATGATGTGATCTCTCTAATATTTAAAAAATTAGAAACATCATTCTGCAAGATTCCATCGACATATTTCTAACCCATATCTGGACCATATATGATCCTAATATAATTACTTCTCATTTCTATATTTCCTTAAAACTTTTTTCCTTGAGCAGTTTCCATATTGTTAACAAATCTAACATGAAAAATATTCAAGCTTATTTTCAAAAATTCAACTTGTCCATTTCTTGACCATTTTCTTGGTCAACTTCCTTATTGTCAAAAAATACAACACAATTCATTAGGATTTATAAAACCCTATATACCTAAATATTTCATTTTAAAGAATATTTGGTTCTGCACAAAACCAATCCACACTATAATATTTTCTCCTACAATAACTTCTCTTGTTTTTCTATCAGTAATTAGATAAGTGAAATTCCCACTACATTATTTTATGTGGAGAGGCCAAGAGATTATAGTTTAAGAATAAAGGGATTATGGTAGTGATCAATGGGAGAAACCCAAGATAATGGATCCCACTACACTAGCACAAAGGGTACAATCTGTGACACTTTGATATCAAAGGAGCATATATGGATCCCCACTAGAGGGGATGTACTTTATATCATAAATACTAAAATAAAGGTACAACTCAAACATGTAAATTTGATCAATATATTCTTTAAACAATGAGTCTAAAGGTCAATATATTATTTTAATTTATAAATTAATTATAATTTCAGCATGAAAAGGATTCTATCATGGTTTTAAAATTCATTGTCTAAATTCTTTGAAAAACATTATTGGTCATGAAAACTTTTTGTCATGCACAATTCAGATTATTTGAAAAATATGGAAAAATACAAGTTCATCATGACTTAAATTGGCACTTACACTACATTCATAACCTTCAAATATTCCATCTATTATACCACTAGAACTCATTCATTCAAATTTCTGTGGTATTAAGGTAAATCAATATTCCAGAGGTGTTTTTTACTTCATAAATTTCATTGATGATCACACATAGGTAACTACTATTATTTTCGTGAAATAAAAGTCTATGGATATTGATATATTCAAAAAAAATTGATGACAAGTTCAGAAAGACTTTAGAGTTTACATTATGACACTGAGATGAATTAATGATAAGTAATTTAAATGTAATTATTTTTGGAAGAAACCTTGTGAATCATGTGATCAAGAAAACATTAGTGAAGCCTACACTACCAAAAAAATTGATTAATTAAGAGGAAGAAAAAAAAACTTAGTTTATATATGAATGATAAAACTAGATGATCATAATCTTTCAACACATTTTTGGAGAAATTATATTGTCCATCTATAGAATAAATTTTTATTGATACCTAGGATAAAAAAGGAACCATATAAGTTGTTACTCAAAATAATATAACTATGATGTAATTTAAATTATTTTAATCCCCTTATTTTATAATGATAAAAATCCCAAATTTTATAATGTTTGTGGAAAAAGAAGAAGAATTATTCTTCATGGGATACCTATCAAATGAAAGTTGTGAACAATGAAAAAATTATAACCTAAAAAACTTTTTGAATGTTGTTATGTTAAAATTATTGAAAATTAGTCCTTGATATAAGTTATAGTTGAATCCAGTGAGAAGGATATTGAAGATGGCAATAAGATAATTTTAGAAAATCATAATACAGAAGAATATTAGAGTAAACATAATCTATTTGATCTTGGTTCATATCAAACAAATAAAGAATATGAGGCTGATGAAAATCAAAACATGATATATCAAATATTAATGAACCATGTTAATTTTGAAAATACTATTGAAAATCAAGACACACAAGTCTACACAATAAGAATATTGAGATAATAAAGTTAAAATTAAATAATTTATCATCTAGAACCATTACAATTTTTAGAGTCAGTTAAGAATGAGAAATAAATCAATGCTACAAATAATGTCATTGAGTATATATAGAATAACTCTACATGGGATATTTTTACAATAATTTTAACTGAAAATATTGTTGGCACCAAGTTTTTTTCAGTAACACATTGAAAGAGAAAGGTGGGGTGTTAATAAATTAATAATGATTTGTATTCAAAGGATATCTGCCGATAGATGTGAAAGATTTTTAAGAAACATTTGTTGATGTGGAATGACTATAATTTTTCAGAACATTTATAGTAGTGTAATTACCCATAAATTATATGGTTTATCAAATGTGGGTGAAATAAAAATTCTTTAATAGAGACCTATATGAAGAGGTTTCCATTGAGAAACCATAATGCCTTATTGTGGATAAATATGGAAGAATGGTGTGTTAGTTAAAGACAGATTTTCATAGAATGAAATTAGACCTTGTCACCTGATATTCAAAACTATATTTCTATTTGATATAGAAGTAGTTTTCAAAGATAATGGTTGATAAAAACATATATGTTAACGAGATATTCCATAGGACTCTAAATATTATTGGGTTTCTTGATGAAATTATAATTTCTATTGACAATGAGTTTTTTTGTGATTTTTTTTTCAGAATTGATGATAAATATTTTGGAAATGTTTATGTTAGGCGAGATGAACTATTTTTCAGGATTGAAAATCCCTAAAATTGCTCATTTCATTCCCTTTTCCCAAGAAACTTTTTTTATAGAATTATTGAATAAATTTGTTATAAATAATTCAAAATATAGAACTATTCCCATTTTAGTTAGGACTAAACCGGGTAATGTTGAAGCACAAATTTATGTGAATCATAACTAGTTAATATGAATTATATATAGAAGTATTAATCTTAATGCATATAGATCAGATATCATTTATTCCATAAAATGTTATAATAGGTTTCAGAGTGATATATAAGATTCTCAATTGCTTATAGATAAAATAATATTGACATATAGAAAAGATACATTGATATTTTCCCTTGTGTAAGGAAATATATCAAATTAAAATCTTTAGGGATAAAATTTTTCACATGGGGAAGGATATTTAAATGATTGGAAGTCAAAATATAGTGGATTATTTATTCTTTGTGAGTGTTGTGCATGTTATCATAGTAAAAAAGAAATGTTTTTTTCATTGAGTATAACTGAGGAATAATATATTTCTTCTACATAGGCTTGTAAATTGATATTATGTATTCTAGTGAAACTAAAAAACAATAAATTTTAACATACGAAGTATTTGAGAATTGATTATAGTTATCAGAGTTAAGTAAATCTATCAAAAAATTTGGTTCACCATTTAATATCAAATTACATTCAGATGAAATATTATTTTATTAAAGAGAAAATGGAAACTATTGATATGAAAAATGAATACATATTTAAGAAATATCGTATTGAAGATATTTTTACCAAGTCCATTTCAATAGTGAGGTTTAAATAATTGATTATAAAACAATTTTTTTAACCTCCTCCTCTCACTTTAAAATTTTTGAATGAAGAATCCCACCAAAAGTTCTTGTATGAAGTTGTAAAAGGGAGAGAAAAGTAGTGAATGGATCATCATTGTTAAAGGGGAGTGATTCAATTTCAAATTAGTACGTGTGGTCCTTCCTACTTAGTTTTTTATTTAAAGATATCATTATTACTAAATGGGAGAGAAATGAAGGAATATATTGAGGGGGATATCATCTATATCACTTGGACACGATTTCTTATCATTGAGAGGTGGAGTTCTATAAAAAATATTACATTATCTAAGAGTGTGGTGTTAAGAAGTTTCTCATAAAACAAGGGCTATGATTTGATGATTCTGATATGAGTTTGTGAATTATAAAATTTTTTAAGTAAAATTTAAAGAGTTCAATTATGTTGATAACAAATGAAAATTAGGATATTTAAGTTCCCGAAGTAAATGTTGGAAGTTTTTATTTATTTTAAACTATTTATTAAGAAATTGAAGAATCCTATAATTTTGTTTAAAATCATTGGTGGTTTTTTGGATGTTTTTGAATCAGATTAGAATGTTTTTGATATTATTTGAGAGGTTACGAGATTATTTCTAATAGTTCCATGAATATTTATTAAATTTAGAATTATGGAATTTAAGATGGAAAATTTGAACGTTTAAATTTCATAATAATTTTTAAATTTGTATGAATTTGGTTAAAATGTTTTTTGAATTTTGGTCTGAGAATATAAATTGAAATGGAATAAATAATTAATAAGACTTTTATATGTTCATAACACTTTTTATTGACTTTCTAATACATTTAAAATGTTTTCAAGACTTTTATTAGCACATTATAAGACTCTTATGTACATCATATGACTACTTATGACTTCATAAGTCATTGATATAATTTCAAAAGACATTGTAAATGGTTATAAGACATTATTTGTGTGTTTTTAAGACTCTCTTGTTGTTTACAAGAATTTTGAGACTTTTTAAGACTTGGTTCTAGTTTATAATAATTCAGTTTCTCGTTGCAATACTTCTATGAAACATTATACGAGGATTAAATAGTTTTTAAAAATATAAGAATATTAGATTTTTTTATTTATGGGAAATCTAGAATAAAATAGTCTAAGTTGGATTAAACTAAATGATGATAGAAATGTTCTTTAGTTTCTAAATCATCAATAATTAATTATGATTCAAGAAGTATGATGAGATTGTGATATTAAAATCATGAAATAAAATATCACCAATGAGATCAATTGAATGCGGGTGGATACAATATTTTTTTTCAAAAGGTGTTTACCTAGAAATTAATTCTAGAATGAAATTAAAATGATGAAGTACTATTTTAGTTTTAATTAATAACATTAAAATAATGATGGTATTCAAGCTGATTTTAATGTTCCATTAAACCAAAAAGTACAATCATGTTGTTAGAAGGTTGATGATGATGATAAAAAAAATTGGTCAGTTGGAATGAGAAGAAGATATCACTAATGGGTAGTTATAGAGTGTAAAAATTCATTCATTTCATGATAATTTTTTATATTAAAATAAAGGTTGTTTTGTAATTAAACTAGAGATAGGGGTTAAATTAAGACTAAAATATTCAGTGTTAATTAGATAACACTCACCTGAACTATTGAATGAGGAAACATAACTAGAACCATAGAGATTCAAATATTTTTTGGGAATCATCTAGAATATGATATGGTAATGATTTGTTGAATAAAATTGATTCTAAAATATTGAAAAAAGATCAATGGAGTTATCAGTTACAAGTAGACACTGATGGATTGTGATGAAAAATAAAATATAAAAATATTGAGAAAAATAGAGCCTAAATATGAAGTTCAAAAGAGACAAAACAACTTACATGATCCTTTGTATTCAATATGAAAAGATTGTAAAGTAGATTAGAAATTAAGTTAATATGTTTAGAGAAAATACAACCATTTTATGTATGTTGTATTAGGTATCATTATGGGTTAACTAACCAAAGGGTTGTGTTGATTCTGATTAGTTTATGTTCAATTATTTATATTATGATCTTCATTAGTTTCTAGAGTAACATAGATTCTTAGGTGATCTTTCTCATCCGAGTCTGTTCTTATTCTAACTAGTGAGAAGCTATGTAAAATCCATGGGATACTATGTTGTGTTGGAAAACACACCAAGAAAGAGTATGACACCTATATACCCACTTGTAATCAATGATGAATCATTGGTGTAAAATATCTGACCTGGATTAAAAATCATATGTAATAAGTAGTAGGCACCCACACTAGGACCAAACCTTATAAAAACGTGTGTGTGCCTATTTCATTTTCATTTTTTCATTATTTTAGTTAAGGAAGAGATTAATATTTGAGAGGGTAAAATTATAAAATGCTGTATAGGTTTATTCTTAAAAGAATGAAATTTTATTTGTTAGTCACTATTGATTTATCCCCATCCTGTTGGTGTACCACTTATTGTTCTATCATACAGGGTTTTAGTTTTACAAAGCATTGTGAACTCAGAACGAGGTTTCTAGTGTCTTCCATTTCTTTTAACAAGTGTTTCTTGATCCATTGAATCTATTTGGTTGTAAGAGATACTTTTCATTATTCTTGATTCTAGGAATAATATTAAAAAATAAGGGAAATATATTTCATTTTATATATCATAATTCTTAACATAAGGAATGATTGAAAATTTTAACTATGTATGGTTTAACATTATGTGATATCGTATGATATGGTATGATAATCTATTATGATATAAGATATCATAACAAGAGAGAAAATATAATTGTTTTTTGTTTGATATGTCATAGTGTATTATATATGAATTTAGAGTGTACAATTTCAATGGTTTCTAGTTTACATAACCTTAAAATAGAGCATCATATTGCTTCAGCGGTATCAATGAATATCATTAAATATGACTAACAAATAACCAAAAATGATATCATTGATATTGATATATAATTTATACTATATAGGAAGATTAATAACATAAAGATTATCTATCATGAGTCTACCATTATCAAATGAAAAATAAAATATAAGTTATTGCGAATTTTGTTTTACAATGCATTGAAATCATAAAATATGATATAGAAGAAAATTTAAACATTATTAAATTTATATTCGGAAATGAATTATAAAATTTATAAATGTTTATAAATTATATAAAAATGGTATTATTGGATATTTATTTATTTATTAAATCTTTTTATAAATTACATAATTGTAAAATGATTTTAGTTATTTATTAACCGTTTATGGAATATATATTAAATAAATATCCATAATATAAAATGTTAATATTATATACTTTTGGTTTTTTAATTAAAGACTTATAATTTTGAAAAAAACGAGTTATATATAAATTATAAGCATAATCTATAATTTTTTTATAAATTAAAAAATAAGAAAAAATATTAGTGTTTCTATTTTAAATTAGATTTTTTTTCATAATTACTATTTTGAGTTGTACAAATAAAAAGGTCTTATTTGAGATATTATTTAAAAATTATCAAAATTTGGTTTTTATAAATGAATTTATCAAGGTTTAAATATTATTAAATATGTTTTATATAGATTATGTAATTTATTTAATAATTATAATGAGATGAGATAAGATTTCATTTCATTTAGTAACATATATTTAATGTAAATTCCATTTAAAAGAATAATATGAAGTAGTTCATATTATAAATAAATATAAAGTACTAAAATTTATTTAATTGTGGAATTTCTATAATTTTTTGTTATAATATAAAGTATTTACATTTTTTTTTTGAATTTTTTATAAATATGAATATCATGTCTAAATTTATGAATTTTATTTAATTAGTTTATCCTGTGGTTTATTATTTATCAATATAAAATTTATATTATGAATTGTGATGTGTTATTTAGTTTGAAAGCGTTTATATTTCATGTTTGAATTATCATACATTCATTTAATGTGTTACATGCTAGTTATGATAACTGAATTAGTTCTCTCCTTCCTCAAATTTCTATTGTATTATAAACAATACTGTATTAATAATTTTATTATAATTTCGACATACTAGGTATTAGAAATATGATGGAGTTAAGGAATATCTTGAGTAATGTAGCTTTGGGTAGAGGGACTTTGGTTGGGGATGCTCACTAATTAGGGGCTTATGATTTTTTTCTAGAAAAGTGGGGTTGGTTACCTATCACCCCAAGATTTCTATTATATGATTGTTGATTTCATATTATTGAAGCATTTATGTGAAACAAATTCATATACCTTAAATATGGGATAAATTTGGATATGACTAAAAATAACTTATATTTCAATTTGGGTCAGTAAAATATGACATGAGTAGTTTAAAGTGTTATAGATCAATATGGTTTGAACGTATTCATTTATTTTAAGTAATAGAGATTGAAAACTAAATAATTAAAATCATGCATACATAAAAAGGAATACATGATATCATACAATGATATTAAATCACCTTTAAAATACTATGTAGATAATTCCTCCCAAAGAAAACACTTATCAAGACCTCAATCATCCAACTGGCTATGTTCATTATTAATAATCATGCTCCAAGATTATATTATGTAATGAAAAATAATCAATGATGTGACCTTAATAGTTAGGTGACATATTTTTGGTATTGTTTAGGGTATAATTAGTTGGGAAACACTAATAGGTATGATACAACAAGAATGGTGCTGAGTTTTTCCATATGATTTATTTGGTAAAGAATTTTTTTTCAATAATCCTTGAGTTATATATGATATTTTAGAAAATGTCCTACCTAATTAGCTATTTAGTGTTGGGAATACTAAAGAAAAATCATTACTTAGTGAAATATGGATCTTGGACCACTAAAGGGTTTTTTTGGAAAGGGTAATCATTTTAGTTGAAAAAAATTAATTAATGTTTTTTAAAGGAATATAAAATATGATACTCATCTAATAATTGATTATATTGTAGATATAATTGAATAATCATCACTTACCATGACTTTTTGATCAAAATTTGAGAAGGAATTAATTAATTAATGCAATTTATAGACTAGTATAGATACTTTAGAAATGTTCTTAACCAAGAAAAATTATATAAGTTAGATTAACCTTTAAAGTAAACCTAAGGTAGATGTTGTTAAAAAAGTGGATCTACATGATTATGATATACATGGATGAATTTTTATGAAGTTCCAATGGAATTTGATTCAAACTGATTTATGGAACATAAATCTGTACTCATATATTCATTATGAATGAGTAATTTTTTGAATTGGTAAGACTAAAGGTTTTTCTATGTATTTCTATGAACATGTAATTCATTATATTCTTTTTATTGGAATTATTTTAAAATGGTAATGAGTTTAATGAAAAGTTTAACCAATTTTATTATTTTATTGATGAAACATAAACTATGAATGAGTGGTTTTATCCCATGTCAATACCCATGAAACAAACGAAAAGATACCATGTGGATTAAAATTATGCATGAAAATTCAATGAAGAAACTCAAAAATGAAGCTATAGATTTTCATTGATAAAGAATCATGTGCAGTTCTAAAGATTCAAATAATAAAGAGACTTTGGAAAGATTTATAATGTGAAAGGATATCAGGAGTTTTCAACAACCAAAATAGAAGGAAACATCATTCCTTTTAATGTGGGAATAATTTCATGGATTAGGGATCATCATTTATCAGGGAATTTATCTAGAGTTCATGCTACGATCTTATTACTACTACTATTTCATTTATATTTTAGTTTTCATGGATTTATATTACCTTATACCCCTTGTTATTTAATTCCCTTTGAATGATAAGGTAATCTTATGTGTGATTAGGAAAGTAAAGGATTCTGTTTTGAAATTATTTAGTCTTCATACCCATTTGAATAAATTATTTTCTTTTGATTGATTTTATTCTTAGTGAATGTTAAATACTTTTAATACAAGTTTATTTTAGGTTTTGAACATTTTTCTTATTATTATGATGGTTTAGAATCTATTTTACCCCTCTACCTAGTCCAACACGACTCAACGGAGTAGACTGTATCAAGGGCTGAGTGTTTAGAAAATACAGTCACATTTGTGGGATTAATGAGTTGGATTTCGCCTTCCTAAGAATTGCAGAACCCAATCACGGATTTCCATAGTAATATGAGAGTTATTCATCATATTCCATATACATAAGAATGTGTATTGGATGAGTAGTGTCAGTACTATGATAATACATAATATAAATGATAAACCTAGGGTGTTTTGTAAATATGTCATATAATCTTACATTTATAAATTATTAAGGCCAGAAGTTAAAGTACATTCATAACTAGGACAGAATTTCAGACCAAAATCCAATCCTAAACTGATCAGATTTCACATATACTATTTTTTATATTTTTATTCATTTTATATTTTTTTGGAAATATAAAGCTGAAAATAAACCTATTTTTTTAACTAGTAAAAACATGGAAAATGATATTTTTTTTCTGTACACCTCTATATGAGGATACATTGTGTTATCACTACTACTATATTTAACATAGGAAATATGTTTTTTCTTGATAAACCAGTGATCGTTGCGGTCAATTTTTTTACCAATTCTAGGGAGTCAGTGGTTTAATTTTTTTTAAATTTTTTTGGTAATATATTTAAATAAGAAATTTATATTTAGTTAATTGATTGAAAATAATTTTCTCACTAGACATTGGAATAGGAATTTACAATTTTAATTTGAATGAATAACTCCTTAGTAATTAATTGAGACTATAAATGATCACATTAAACCTGTAGTAATGGTTAGAAATCCCTGCGAGAGATTAAGAGAACTATACGAACCATAATTTTTTTTTAAAAAATAAAATTGTTATACAAGAATTTTAAAATTATTTGAGATTTAAAAATGGATTAATATAAGTGTTTCCCATGTTTTCTAGATATAGAGGTGAAGGCCCCAATAGGCACTAGTTTGAGACTTAGGGCCACCCCAAGGCCATTATGCCACTTGAATTCAGATGTACCAGTTTGACTTTAAGGAACAAGACTTCAGATGAGGATTTAGGGCAGGCACATTCACTAGAGCAGAGCTAACAATATTTGGAAGAATGAGAGGGTATGGATTTACCATCGATACCAGGCCTATGAAGATTTTTAAAGGACAACTATCCGACAAGCCCTGTGAAGGTGGAGTGCTAATATCATGACACATGCTGGGGAGGAGCAGTTCCAAGTTGTCTGGTCTGGGTGATTCCCTCAAAGACCTATGAGTCATGTAATTGTCTCTAAGCCTTGGGGCATTGTAAGGGTTCCACCTCACCCCTTGAAAGGTGGATTATCAAAAATAATAAAAAAAATAAAGTCCTTCAGGCCATTCCGACCAGATTAATTCCATGATTCAGATGATCATGAAAAATTATTAATGAAAATATGTTCCCCCACCTCTAAGAGAAAAAAATAATAGAGATTAAACTATCTAGAAATAATTAGGAGTGACTCTTTATGTGTATTGGGAAAGGTTTAAGAGGATCTATGATCACTTTCTACATCAATAAGTATAGTAAAACCATTTCCTTGTGTTCTTTTATAAAGGACTACTTAATAATGAATGAAATATTTGGGTTGAATCATTTAGAAGAGATTTGATTGAAAAGTCACTAACAGAATGTAACATACCCAACCTAGGAGCCACTACACCGGTACCCTTAGCTGAGTCATCACATAAGCTCATGTCTGGGTCCTCATGTTCCAGATTAAGCTACAATAGATAACAGTATAAATGGAGGAAAAATATTACATAACCAATAAACATGTATGAAAAATCACCTCCTGAATAGGGTACAAACTATATCCAAAAGTAAAATAATTCATATCATAATAAGAAAAAACCATGGGAATAAAAACCCAAAGTAAAGACAATAATGGAACTACCAGATGATCCTAAATCAATGTCTACATCCCCAGTCATGCATGTTCCAAGCCCAATTAAAGTCCCTAGCAATGGGACTTCTCCCTTTTCCTGACCTACAACCATGAAATCTACTCGTGTACCCAACGACAGCCCAAGCAGGGTGTGAGTACAACTTATTTGACGACAAGTAGATGGTGCATTAAATTATGAGTAGATTACATGTAAACAAAATACAACATGATTACATTATTTAACAATATTTACTTTAAACCCCTACTATGATTTTTTCTTCATTTATGCCAATGTCATTACATGGTTCCATTTTCATCACGTGTTACATGGGTTAGGCATTAAAATCACAATTCATATATGATTAAGTCAAGTCCCTATCTCAAAAGGGAAAAAAATTTCATAGTCAATAAATCTCACTTACCACGAGGCCTCAATCCAAGTAGTTTCATAGAATGAAACTATTATGTCATATAGAATCAGTTTGACTCCTGAACCCATTCATTTATGGGTTGGGTTACAACATCAGTCCAACCTGGCCCATGGGAGGTGCCTCAGTCCTTATCCCACCCCCAAGCCATGTGCACATGCTTATTTATCCATCCACTACACACATATAATTTCATAACCAAACTAACCAGTACAAATAGAAATCACAATCCATAACCATCAAAATGGGAATTAAAAATATGCCATAAACCATTAGTATATTTTTCCATTTACATTACATAGTTGTTTATCCTAATTCCCATTCTCATTTCCCAACCCTTTAAGTATATTAAACAAATCCCATACAATATCCAACATTCACCAATTAGAATACATTATCCCATATATCATTTCACAAGTAATTTCCCACTTATACATTCTAATTAAAATTATAATATCACATAGCACAACCACCTTATTACATTCAAAACATTAGGTGTACCCTCTAATTCATATGTATTAACCCATTAAATATATTCCCCAATCCCCTTGTGCAACCCATTTACATGATCTCAACTCACAAGGCATGTCCAATTTAATATGTTTAACATTTCATATATACTAATCTTTTTAGAAATTTCTACATAATTCATAAACCATTTGACACAATCTCAATTAATGTAATTATCCCACATTCTCTCTATGCCAAGTAACCCCTTATGTTGTTATCAAAAAATTGGAAAAATATCAATTTTCAATTTTCATCTTAGCTAAAAATATTAACCTATTCAATATGGGCTCTATATTATTACACATCAACTCTACACTTAACATTACCAATTCTAGGATCAGAAATGTTGTTGCACCCCATGGGTGGCCCTAAATAATTCGAATGATCATCAATGCATCCCATGAGGATCATGAGGGGTCTAAATAGTTGATATTACACCCCTTTTACTAAATATTAATCAAGGTAACAAATACACAAAAAGAGGGAATAATGATCTCAACACACATACACAAATCTATAACAAAACTATGGGATATATCTTGTAGGCCACCCACCTCTAATATCATGAATTACACACTACTAATCGTAGAATTAGGTCTGGATTGAAATATTTTATGAATACCCAACAAATATTAAACCAAAAAATTATTCTTTTAGTGATATATAAGAGGATGTGAGAAACTAAAAACCCTAATCTATAAACAAGATTCAAGTGGAGGGTTATAATTACTTGGGGCTTTGATCTGCAACTAAAGATGATCCAAATAGTCAAGAATAAAAGGAGAACCACCCCTGGGATGATTGGGTAGATTTAGTTCATCTATAGGGTTTATAGGATGATAAAATAGTTAGAAATAATTTGGGGATCTAAATATCATATAATAGAAAAACTGTAAATTTTCCTAATTTTATTGGAGTGCACAATTTGTTCGCATGGATTGAAAAACCATGTGAAAACCATGCATATGATACTATTTAAAAGGAAAATGGTCACATGGTTACTTGGGGAGATCCAAATAGTTTTATTAACCATGAAATAACCTTTCATAATTCCACTTTCCATGGTTTCATGGTTTTCTTGGGAAGGGCGCACAAATTACATAATTGTGCGCCGACCAAGTGCCTTGCAAATGTTGGCCCGATTTTCTTCAATTCATGTCCTGAACCCTTATATAACCTTTGAGGATCCCTCCACTCGTAGTATAATTTTGTTAACCAAGAAAATATATTAAAACCAAAATTTAAATAGGGGTATTATAAGACCCTCTCTTTTCATAAATAAACATTAAATAACATTTGCGTAATACATAAAACATTATACAAACAGATTCCTATAGACTGTAATAGTTTAGTGCCTTTGGAAAAATTGAAACATAAACCCTGATACATAAGTGAGAAACATTATTACCAAATATTTTCTACTTTACTAGAACCTTCTTATTCACATCAAACATAATACATATCTTCATGACCCCGGGAAAGACAGATAAAAAGGGGTGATATCAAATTCTCAGTAATGGAATAAAGGGATATCTATAAGAATAATCATGATCATAAGTGTATGAAAACATGATCATTAAAATATAAAATCATACCCTTTATATTAAATATCATATACATGAATCATGGAATAAATCTTGGCAGCCCTTAAGAAATGAATCATAAATAGCTAAAGAACATAATACATGAAAGCATAACATTGGAATAAAACATATAATTCTTGTAGACACCTAAGAATATATTATATGATTTCAATATTATCCATGGAATCACAGCCAAGAAAATCTTGGTAGTTTAGTTTCTCTCCATATACTATCTTGGTAGTCATGGTTCATTCTCATGGCCATCTCAGTAGCATTATTTCACTCCTCATACCATATTGGTAGTCATGGTTCACTTCCATAGACATCTTAGTAGTCGAGGTTCATTCCCAAGACCATCTTAGTCTATCTCATGAGATATAAATATTTACCTAATGAATTGGAGGGAGATATAGGTCCTAAAAATCTCACAATGAAACCATAAATACATTATCCACATAATCATAAATAATCATATAATAACCCTTGAAATGAAATGGGTATTATAAAAATGTAGTTATATCATAACATATGGAAAATGATAGGTTTCATAATCATTTCTTCAAAATTATAACCAATGAAATATAAATAGGTTTCAAAAACATCCTAACATCAAATAATAATCCATTACAAGAATAAATATGAATGGAAAAATTAAATAATTCCCCCTGAATTGAATGATTAACACCAAATAATGTTATCTTAGAGTGGAGACAATTTTGAAAGATCTTTTAAAAAATATTCTTGAGGAAAATATCCTTTCTACATTGAAAACTATTTTTAAAACATAAAACATTTTTGAAAACCTTTTTATTTGAAAATAGATTGGAAATATTATGAAGGAAGCATTGAAAACAATAAAATGTGTTTTTAAATACTTTTCCCTTAAAAACAGTCTTCAAATATATTTTGAAAACATTTTTGACAACATGGGTTTTAAATGAAATAAATTTCTAACCGGTGAGATGGACGATTAGATTTTACTTGAAAACATTATATTAAGTACCAAAGAGTGGAAAATGGTACTAATACATAGATATATATTGAATAAACTGAAGATATTAAACTCATGATCACACTTGAGAGATGTATTACAAGATTTCCCCAAAGGAAGCATAAACATAAATAATATTTAAGATCAATGAGATTGTTTCCACAATCTATTATCACATGGAAACATGGGATCATACTATCCATGTATGAAAATGAAATTAATAGAAGCATATAATATCATGAATGTTAAGATATTAATTATATAAAATGTAAAATGGATGTATATACTCCTCAAAATGAATTTAGGTGCATAACAAAACATGAATCTCAATGAAGGAAAATTGAGACAAAGATATTTTTATAATTGGGTATCTTTTAAAACATAGACCCCATGAATGAAATATCAAAAAATGGATATTTTAATATTCATAAAATATTTATAATAGAGATATAATACATTCATGGGTAGTACATACACCATACAAAATTAATGGGTGTTGAAAAAGGCTTATATCTCACAAAAAAACGAGATGAAATCCACTTACCTAGTATATTGACTCTCATAGTACTCTTTAAATACACATGTATAATAAATATATATTTATCATACATATTTTACATAACCATTTATTATATCTAGTACCATATATGGATTTATTATGACATTATATTACACGGTTGTTAACATCCTATGTTATGGTTTCACTTCGGATAATATACACTTTAGTCTATGAATGTGTATTAATTTGTTATATATTTGTTACTTATAATTATATCATAATTTTATAATTTAATCCATGATTTTAATATAATTTATATTCATTATATGTTTATTATAATAATCTATGTAATATATAATTACAAAATAGAATACCCTGTTCATGGAGACAGTAAGTCGTATGTTCGTATGAGCGTTGGTTCCATTTTAATTGTTGTATTAAAAGAAAAAAAGAAAATGAAATATATATATATATGTATATATGTATATAATATCATTATAGTAAAATTATAATGTTATTCATATCATATAATTTCACTAAACCCATCCTTAATACCTTCTTAACCCTCCACTAGATCATAAAATCAAAGACACTGTCTATAGTCTGAATCTCGATAGTGCCCCAGGTGTTGATGAATTTGACAATGATTTCATCCAAAATTATTGAGATCTAGTTCACATCGATGTTTGCAATCTTGTTAAATCCCTTTTCACCAATGGGGTGCTTCCTCATGATATTAATGCTCATTTACTCACCTTGATCCCTAAAGTGGATAATTACTCTGATATTAACCTTTTTAGACCCATTTCTCTTATCAACACTCTTTAAAAAATCATCCCCAAAATCATTCCTAATAGGCTCTAAACTATTACTGAAAATGTTGTATCTTGTAACCAATTTGGATTTATAAAGGGTAAATCCATTCAAGACTATATTTGTCTTTCCTTTAAGTGTATCAACAAATTGAATAAAACGAATAGAGGAGGCCATATAGCTATTAAACATGACACGAGAATACCTTTTGACACCATGGATTGGAGTTTTATATTAAATGTACTTCAAAGATTTAGTTTTAGTGAACCTTTTATCACTACTATTAGAACTCTCTTCAATTTGGCCACTATCGTCATTTTGATCAATGGATCTCTCAAAGGATACATTAAATGCAATAAAGGTGTCTAAAAAGGTGCCTCCTCGCTTTCATTTTATTCACAATAGCGGAAGACTACCTTAGTCATCTGATCAATCATATGGTGGATCAAAATAAGTTAAAACACATTCATGTATCTAGGAATTTAAATGATCCTAGTCACCTCTTTTATGCAGATTACATTACCCATTTCCTCCATGGTGACAAAGGAACATTCTTATCCTCAAGAATTCTCTCTCTCACTATGAGGAGGTTTCTGGACAAACCATATGTTGGAAAAAATCATGCATCTTCTTTGGGAAGAACTTCCCCCCAACAGAAAATGTAACATTATCAATGAATTTGGTCTGAAATAAGGATATCCCTTCTTCACTTACCTTGGTGTCCCCATATTTTGGGGTAGACCCATGTCTTTACACATTGTTACTATTGTTAATAAAGTTATAAATCAACATTCCTCTTAGAAGGGTAAATCTCTCTCTATGGTAGGTAAGACTTGCCTTGTTAAATCCATTATTGTCTACAAGATGGTCTACTCTATGACAGTATAAAAATGGCCTATTCGTCTTATCAAAAACCTGAACAAAGTTATTAAAATGTTCATCTGGATTAGTTTTATTCTAGAGATAAATATTGTGATAGTCCCTTGTTCAATTTGTTCCAATCCTATTGAGAATGGTGGCATTGGCAAAAAAACCTAAAGTACTTTAAGGAATCTCTTCAAGCTCGGCATACTTGGAGTTTTTTTCACAATTCTTCTGAATCTATCATCTTTCTCAAAAATATATTTCTTGACAATATTAAGACTCGAAATTCGAGTATTATAAATTCTTCCCTATGGCCTTCCGTTAAGCACTCCTTCACCAAAATTATGAATAATTCCAGATGGATGGTCTCCAGAGATTCTTCTATGAAATTATGGCTAGATAACTGGACTGGAATGCCTTTAATCTCTATTATTTATCCTAATTTAACTGTTGAAAACTACCAACAACTCTATCCAAGATAATTTAAATAATCAACAATATCATCTCCCAGATACTATTTTGAATCTCTTTGAAAACTATCCTTTCTCTTATAACAATTATTTCTTAATTTGAAGGCCTTCTCACAATGGAATACTTACCTAAAAAAATTACTACAATCATATTTTCTATAACACCAAGTATTATTACTGTTGGATTAAAAAAGTTTATAGACCATGGATAAAGCCCTTGAGATTAACTCTTTTCTAGAGCATGGCTCACAATAGAGTTCCAACTAATATTTTTCTTCAATCATTTGGAATTTAAATTTTCTCTAAATGTAAAATCTGTAATCAACACAGAGTTGATACTTACCACATATTCGTTTCATGTGATACTTCCTCTACTCTTTAAAATGATATTTTTGACATCTCTGATTGAAGATGGTTGATACTTGACTCTGTTAAAACCCTACTTATAAAATGTGCAGAGATGGAAGGCTCTCAGCAAATCTAGAACCATTTACTTGTTACAATTGCTGAACTCCACTATGTGATCTGTAATGATCAAAATGAAATTATTCATAACAATTATTCACTAAATATTAATGAAGGTCAAATCCAGATCTTCATTTCCATACATGAATCTAATTTGATAAAAAAGGACATTTCCACAACACTGTGCATGACTTTGGAATCCTAAAACATCTACGGATCAAAAGAAACATTTTTCTTCAACATGACACTCTGGAGGTGTTCTAGAGTGATCCTCTCCCTGAATGGATCAAAATCAACATTGATGGAGACACCAAGGGAAATCTCAGACCTGTAGGGTTTGGTGTTATCCTCAGGAATCACCTTGGTCAGATTATGGGTTTCTTTATGGGTCATTGTGTCTTTTCTACCTCCCTGTAAGCTGAGATGATGGGTTTTGTTCATGCAATTAAATTTTCCATCGTTTTTTGTTGGAACATACTATGGACTGAAAGTGAATCGACGAATAACATAAAAGAAATTTGGAATGGTGTAACATATCTTCCTTGACCGATACTACCCACTAGATGGAATGCAACTGTTCGCTCACTGATCTGAACATCATCATCACACATGTTTTTTCGAAATAAAAAATGGTTGCATATGGCTTGGATATCTTGGGAGTTAATCAAGAAAAAACCTGGTGTGAAGACCTCCCTACTACTATTATTCCCTTAAATGAAAAATATTGTAATATGATCATGAACTACATAATTTTGAAAGATTTCTTTTAATAAATTTTGTGCTTTGGTTGTTTGGGTCAAGGAATCACCTTTAAAAAAATTCAATGTAGTGTGTGAATAAATCACATCACTTTGAGGGGGTAGTAGTCCACACTTCCTAAAAATAAATTTCCACTTATATTGTAAATGGAAAGTAAAAAAATATATGTATGTTGTAAAAGAGATAAAAAATATTAAACAGATAATTAATATAAAATATAACATATAATTTCCACCATGAGAGGTTTTAAAGGAAAAATCAACAATCATTGTTTTGTGAGGCGGTAGTTAATCGTATATGTAAACAGTATGTTTGTTACCCATTAGATAGAGGTATGTGTAATCTTAGGTAGAAACATTAACCTAAAAAACCTAGTATATTTAATATAATGGTGCTTTTATACAATAATGAAATAAGTATAGTGGATGTGGAGGATAAGAAAAATAAAATAAAGTATCTTGAGAGATGGCATTACCTCTTAATGGGGTAAATCCTTTTGGAATGTTCCATATGGCTTGATTGGAAGAATTTATGACCAAAGTGAGGATAATGGAAGAAGGGACGAATGTTGGGAAGTGTATTGGGTAGATCATAAATGGATCTAATTTGTTTAAGTGGGGTGACGAAGAGGGATAGGTGATGGCCTTTAATTGGGAAGAAGAAGTGGCAGTCTTGTTAATATTTGAAGAGAGAATTACACCCACAATTTTCATGTTGCAAGTGGATCCAATAATGATCTAATGTTGATAAATGGGAGTATAGGGTATAAATATGGAAATAAAATGGCTTCTGCACAAATTTATAAGTCATTTTGGGTCATAAATTTATAGTTTATTTATTACTTAATCATAATTTTACCATAATCGATGACATAAATTTAAATTACTTTAACTTATCATTTTGGTTAAAAACAAACCTACCCTTACTATAAATTATAAATTAAGAAGATTTAAAATATCAAATCCATTTTTACAAATTAAAATAACATAACTATCAGAAATTAATTTAAAATTAATCCCATTGTCGGGTCAACAATTCAGGTTTTTGAAGTAAAAATGATTAAAAATATTTCAAGTTATTATATCCAATTTCAATTAGAAATTGGTTACAAAGAACCAAATTGGATTAATTTAAAAAATATATAATTAAATTACAAAAACAATATAGTTTTACCTTATAAATAAATTAGATGAAAAGGCAGTTTTGAATTAAAATCTGGTATTTTTTACTATTCATCAAAAAATGAAGTTTCTCCGAGTGTAAAGACCCGTAAATTTCAAGGAACTTTTTTTCTTAATTTTCTTTGGAAATTTACAAGAGCGCAGTTTCTGACGGCACCTGATTCTGAGGCCCGGTGTGCCCGGAATCATTTTCCGAAGTTTGGCTCGGGTACGTTCAGTGAACGGACGAGCGGGTTTTTCTAACTTTTGAACCGGTGCCCGGAATCGAATTCTGAGGGCATCGATGAAATCGCAGCGCCGGTATTCGCTTAGAAACACCTCTCCCGGAGTTGCGTTTTCTCGGGTGTGGTTTTTAATTTTCGGTCTTAAAGTTAAGAAATAAAATAATTTTACGACAACTTTATTTTATTTCACTTAAGTCACTTGGAAGCCACTTGTAGCCAGTTAATAGCGGCTTAACTGAGTTAAAACGGATAGGATCCTATCCAGAAATATCCTACCCTCTCGGTAGGATATTTGTGAGGTGAGGCCCGTATGAGCCCCGCGGTTTCTTTCCGCTAAGTAACGCACCTGCGAAAACCCGTCATTATGAAAGTAAACTGACGCGTTTTCTTAAAATATTAACGCACCATTTAATTGGGCGGTTTATTTCGTGAATTAAATGGGCGGTTTCTTTCGTTGAATTAATTCAACGAATTGATGGGTCGTTACTTACCTTTTTCGTTTGTTGGCGTAATAATAAAATCAGACCAACAAGTCTTTTGGAGGATTACTCGTTGAGAGATTTTGTCAGAGGTTCTTGAGCCTTCATCCTCCCTCGCAAAGAACACGAAGAACGCGAAGAACGCGAAGAACGCCGAACCCGTGGAAGTCAACGACGCGACGCCATGTTCCGCGACGCCGACGTTCCCTTCTTACAATGTTCTTCTGCAACGTCTCTTCCTCCGCAACGAATCTTCGATCAGCTGCTTGAGGTAAGAGTCTCGGATTTTTCTTTTTAATCTCCCTTGTGGTTTTTACCGAAACACGGATTTAATTGTTTTTAAATAAATCTGTTGTTTCTTGGTCTGTTGAGTTCGCCGACTCAACGCCGTGTTCCGCGACGACGCGACGCCTTCCGCGACGATCAATTTCCGTGAAGAACGCTCACGCGCGATGACTTCGAGGTAGGGAATTATTTTGGAATTAACCCTTTTTAAATTCCCGTAAATGTTTCTTTAAAAAGTTAAAGAACCGGATTCATAAAAATTTTAATTTATTAAAATTTTTCTTTCCTGTGTGGAATAAAGGTTCTCCCGTTGTTTATATCTAACGCGGAGGGTGCGGGGCAAACGAACACGGCCTGACAACCCTCCGTCGTTCTTCGTGGTTGTGCAGATTTGACGGGCGATGACGGAACGTGATGCAACGGAAGTTTGATGATTCCGCAGTGAAGAACGGATCCCGGGAGGAACAATGGCGCAGACGGGAAGGAAAATGGACCACCAGAGCGACTCTGGTGGCCCGCGGAAGCCAGCGGCGGCGCCTGCGGACCCGCGGCCGCGCGGGTCCGGCGCGCGCGGGACGCGGATGAATCCGCGTCCGGTCGCCAGGGAGACAACCCGTGGGTGTCGCGGGGGCGGCGGCTCCCCCCCCCCCCCCGCGTCACTCGGGACTCGGCTTCAGTCGCGTTCGGTTGTCTGGCCGACACCCCGCGGGTGCCGCGGGGGTGCCATGCGGGGCAGCGGCTCCCCCCGCGTCGGCCGCTCGGCCGCTTGGACGAGCCGAGCCAGACCGGCCCTGGCCGAGCCAGATCGGTTCGACCGAGTCGGACCGTGTCGGACTGGGTTCGTCCGACCCAGGGGGAGTCGGGCTGGGTCGGCCCGGACCCCCCCCCCCCCCCCCCCGTCTTCGGTCCGTTTTTGGTCAAATGCCCGTAACTTGAGCTACAGGCCTCCAAAAGACTCTCCGTCAGTGGCAACGCGATCCTTGGATCGAGGCGGTCGTTTCAGTATATCTCACTCAAGGTTTTGGAATACTTTGGGTTTAGCCGGGTTGGTTCGTACACGAAACCAACCGGGCCCTCGGAGCGGAAACGATCATATCTTGAGCCACGGACGTCCGATCGACGTATCGTCGACTTCGTTGAATTAATCTAAGTGAGACGGATCTCTTGGCATACTCCGCCCGAGTTTTGGACGCAGGTGCAGTATGGTCGGGTTGGTTTTGCCTTAAAAACCAACCGGGCCCCTCGGACGAAAAAGTCAATAACTCTCAGCCCGGGCGTCCGATTGACGCGCCGTCTGCGACGTTGAGTTCCTGTTGACGATACGGAACTTTTGGATAAATCAACTTCGGACTTTGTATCAGTTGATGTATCAGCCTCTCGGCTCGTGGAGCGGACCCTCCGGAACGAGCTTGCTGTGTGCGGGAACCCTGGAGCTGGCTGCGACTGCTACTTCGACAGCGACGACCGTGCAGAGATCCTTAGTGGACTGCGGCGACGACCGTGTGGAGATCCTCAGTAGACTGCGATGAAGACTGTGCAGAGATCCTCAGTGGATTGCGACGACTACAGCACTCAGCGATCCTACGTGGATCAGTGCTACAGGTCCTGTGTGGGCCCGATCCTGTGTGGGTCCGATCCTGTGTGGGTCAACGCTCAGCGGTTCTGTGTGAGCCAGCGCCTACAGGTCCGGTGTGGGCCCGATCCTCTGTGGGTCTTTGCGGGGGTTAGTTACCTATCGATCCTTCATGGGTCCGATGACTTAGATGGATCAGTGATCATCTTTATCGTCATCCGAAAAAGTATACCTGTGTGAGATGAATCTTGAGTTACTCTCCATTGTGGATTGTGTTGATCTTTCCTGTGTGGATTTACTGTTTACTCTCATTTGTGGATTGTGTTGAGCTATCCTATGTGGATTTACTGTTTACTCTCCTTTGTGGATTGTGTTGAGCTATCCTGTGTGGGTATACGTTTTGCTTTCCTGTGTGGACTGGGTTGTGCTTGGGCTCGGACGTTGGAGCCGAACGGGAATTGATGACTTAGGTATATGTATGGGCATATACCTAAGCCGTGTCAGATGTTACTTCTTGATTGCATCTTTCCTTTGTGGTTTATCCTTTGTGGATTTCGGGAGACCTATGGGGGTCTCGGGGTCCCTACTGAGTAGCTTATACTCACCCCTGCACGGGCTATGCCCGCACTACGTTGTGTTGGTTGCAGACGACGGACAGCGCTGATCGTGGTGGGGGCGTGCGGAGCAGGACGGTACCTGGAGGTGGACCACTGGGTGGGACGTACTCGGAGCGGTCAGGTGGACCCGAGGAGTAGTGGAGGCTATCTGTACCCTCCCTTCAGGTGAGACTTCTAGAGGACGGCTCGACGCTGTGGTTTTTTCCTTTCAGTTGCTGTTTTCCCCTTTCAGTTGTACTTTACGGTTGGGCTTGTATTTCCGACCCCTTTTACTTTCAGCACAGCTTGTTACAGTTTTTACTTAGTATTTACTTTTCCGCTTGCTTACTCTGTGGTGCTTGTTTACTTTTCAAAGGCAATGCCTTCCCTTTTTGTTGGGATTTCCACCTTGGTTCTAGTCACCACCCCTGGCCTATGGAAGGCGGGCTTGGGGTAGTCACGGCACGGGCCCCGAGGACGGGTCGTGGCAAATTGGTATCAGAGGTTTTCGGTTCTACCGCAAACTCTGATCTTTCTTCTATGTGAAGCAATAGTGTTTAGCGTATTGAGTGTGGTTATCAGTCCAGGGAGTCCGGTGTTGGTGCGGCGGCTGACGTATCCGTACACCAGGACCCTGACTTCTGATTTCCGACTTAATGCACGAAAACAGTGATTGCATGTGTTTTTCAAGTTTTCGTTGTGATTACTTGTGTCAGCTCACCAGGTATACTGTTCTGACTATGGCGCACTTGTTTCTTTTTCAGGATGGCCCGACGACAGCAGCCGGCTAGGGTTCCGAGAGTAGAGCGCGACGACAGCCCGCCGAGCGACGAGGCCTCGGTGCAGGGCCCGTTGACAGTAGAGGCACCGGTGGTACCTTTACCTGCCGAGCCCCCGATGCTTCCAGCGCCGACCGCTGACGATGCACGATGCCTTAGAGCTCTGTACGAGTTCCAGCGCCAGCGACCACCCAGGTTCCATGGGGAGACGGACCCCTAGGCAGCCGAGGACTGGCTAGAGGCAGTCGTCCGAGTTTTCAGGCTAGTGAGGACACCAGCAGACCTCATGGTGATCCTCGCGGCGAGCCTACTGCACGCAGCAGCAGGGCGATGGTGGAGCTTGATGCTCCAGGTACACGATGAGGCCTCCCTCATCTGGATGGACTTCTAGAGACTCTTCTGCTCAGAGTTCATCCCGGTCACCCTCCGTGCGGTGCGCATTCAGGAGCTTCTTCAGCTGCAGCAGGGAAGCTTGACGGTCGCCCAGTACGCGGCGAGGTTCACCGACCTTTCTCGCTACTCGACAGACATGGTACGAGACCCCTTCTTCCGGGCCCGGACCTTCGAGCAGGGTTTGAGACACGAGATCAGGGCATCGCTGATCTCCCTCAGTATCCCGACCCAGGCAGGAGTACTGGAGCGAGCCCTTCTGATCGAGAGTTTTCTGGCTGAGTCCACAACAAGACCTACCACAGGGCGGCAGGTAGTAGAGTCTTCGGCAGCGGGTAGCCGACGAATGACTCAGGGTTCCAGGCAGACCAGGCCTTCCGGCAGACGACCTCAGGACACTGGCTCAACAGTGCGGGGCACACAGCGCGAGGCCAGTCTTCCGAGAGGCAAGCAGTGCTACGCGTGCGGTGGGCAGGGCCACATGGCTCGTGACTGCCTGACCCGCCGTACCGAGGAGCGGCAGACGGTGGAGGGGCCACCCAGGCAGAGGTAGAGGGTCGACCGTGGCAGTCCGCAGGGAGGAGGAGGATGAGGCAGAGGAGATGGCCGAGCAGCAGGTGGTGGGCGACGCTTTGAGGCTCTGCCACCACCACTACCAGGAGGTCCGCCCCGACCACAGGGAGCTGGCGGGCAGAGACAGGCACAGCTCCAGGTAGCAGAGGCCTACGACCACGGCGCGCCAGAGATGATTCGAGGTACGATCTGTGTCTATTCCACCCTTGATGCAGTTCTTATAGACACAGGAGTGAGTCACTCTTTCATAGCCATTTCCCTTGTTCGGAGCTCGGAGATTCCGACAGAGCCGTTGCCTCGATCCTTACGGCTAGAGACTCTTACGAGAGCAGACTCGACGATTACGCACTGGTGCCGGAAGTGTGAGCTTACTATAGGAGGTGAGAGCTTCAGCTGGGATCTTCTTGTAGCGACGTCGAGGCCTTACGACGTCATCTTGGGCATGGATTGGTTATCTACAGTCCATGCTCAGATTGACTGCATTAGGCGTAAGGTGCGATGTGTGCGCACCAATGGGAGCAGGTTCACATTCCCCGATGAGAAGGGAGCCTTCGCAGCACAGGATGGACTCACGCAGAAGAGAGGACAGCCCATCACTCATCAGTTGGATAGCCTCATCCTTGGAGCAGTTGACGTGCGGAGTCCTAGTTTTCCTGCAGTGGTGGATAAGTATGTGGACGTCTTCCCCGACAGCGTTCCAGGGCTACCTCCTCGCAGAGAGGTAGAATTTTATATTGATCTGTACCCCAGTACAGCCCCGATATCCACTCCAGCATATCGGATGGCCCCCGCCGAGCTTCGAGAGCTACGAGTACAGTTGGAGGACTTGCAGGGCAGGGGGTTTATCCGACCCAGCGTTTCACCCTGGGCATCCCCGATATTGTTCACCAAGAAGGCGAACGGGAGCTTGCGACTGTGTGTCGATTATCGTCGCCTGAACTAGGTGACAGTGAGGAACAATTATCCACTACCGAGAATTGATGACCTCTTCGATCAGCTCAAGGGAGCACGGTGGTTCTCGAAGATAGACCTCAGGTCAGGCTATCATCTGCTCAGAGTTCGAGACGAGGATGTGCAGAGGACGGCCTTCAGGTGTTGGTATGGCCACTATGAGTTCTTGGTTATGCCCTTCGGCATAACCAACGCTCCAGCAGTGTTCATGAGCCTCATGAACAGGATCTTCCAGCCGTACCTCGATCGATTTGTCGTGGTCTTCATCGACGACATTTTGGTGTACTCGACCACGGAGGAGGAGCACACCTACCACTTGCGGGTTGTACTAGACACACTCCGAGAGCACCAGCTTTATGGAAAGCTCTCGAAGTTCCAGTTCTGGTTACATGAGGTCCACTTCTTGGGGCACGTCATTTTTGAGGCGGGAGTTGCAGTGGATCCAGCGAAGATCGAGCCAGTGCTAGCTTGGGAGCCACCCAGGAGCGTGACGGAGGTGCAGAGTTTTTTGGGCCAAGCCGGATACTATCGGAGATTTGTGCCGGATTTCTCTAGAGTTGCGGCACCACTCTCAGCGTTGACGAAGAAGGGGAAACCCTCTGTGTGGTCGGACAGATGTCATCAGAGCTTCCAGGAGCTGAGGCAGAGATTGACCAGCGCATCTATCTTGAGGTTGCCTGAGGAGGGAGTTGGATACGTAGTCTACTACCATGCATCAGGGACCGGACTTGGGTGTGTCCTGATGCAGGAGCGGGACGTGATTTCCTATGGATCACGTCAGTTGAGGCCGCATGAGCAGAACTACGCTACCCATGACCTGGAGTTAGCAGCAGTGGTCTTCGCCCTGAAGACATGGCAGCACTATCTGATGGGTGAGCGCTTTACAGTCTTTTCCGACCACCAGAGTCTCAGATACATCTTCTCTTAGAAGGACCTGAACCTGAGACAGCGGCGATGGCTCGAGTTCCTCCAGGACTATGACTTTGAGATAGTCTATACTCTTGGGAAGGGGAACGTGGTAGCCGATGCCCTCAGCAGGAGGACAGGCATCCAATTACTTGAGGAGGCGACAGAGCAGCTAGCCGCTTTGCAGATATCCTTTGTGGATAGAGACAGAGCAGCCTTCCTTAAGTATCTCACCGTCTCTCCTCCACTTCTACAGTGGGTCAGAGAGGCTCAGCGTGGGGACGCTGACTGTGAGACGCGGCGTGCACAGATATCCTAGGGACAGGCACCTGATGGTTTCTTACTTGGAGCAGATCACGATGTCCTTTTTAGAGGACGTACCCTGGTACCAGTTGCTTTACGAGAGGAGGTGATGAGAGAGTTTCACACTTCTCCTTTGGCAGTACATCCTGGAGTGGCGAAGATGTACCAGGATCTCAGACGACAACACTGGTGGCCGGGCATGAAGAAGGCTGTGGCAGAGTTCGTTTCACGGTGCCTCACCTGCCAGTAGGTGAAGGCAGAGCACCAGGTACCAGCAGGCTTGGTATAGCCCTTGGAGGTCCCGGAATGGAAGTGGGACGGGATATCTATGGACTTCGTGACAGGACTTCCACACACTTCTAGAGATCACAACTCCATTTGGGTGATAGTTGACTGACTCACCAAGTCGGCACACTTCTTACCCATCCGAGAGCAGGGCTCAGTGGAGAGCTTAGGGCGTCTCTACGTTCAGGAGATTGTACGGCTTCATGGTGTGCCATCGACTATCGTCTCAGATCGGGACGCTCACTTTACTTCTCAGCTTCGGAAGGGGTTGCAGGAGGCGTTCAGGACGCGGCTACGTCTGAGCACCACGTTTCACCCTCAAACGGATGGTCAGACGGAGAGGACCATTCAGACTCTCAAGGACATGCTCCGCGCATGTGTCCTCGACTTTGGTCGCAGCTGGGAGGACCACCTACCCTTGGTGGAGTTCGCATACAACAACAGCTACCACTCCACCATCGGGATGGCACCAAACGAGGTGTTGTACGGCAGGCCTTGCAGATCTCCTTTGTGCTGGACAGACCCTGGGGAGTCAGCACTTGTGGGACTAGAGATGGTCCGGGCCAGGACAGAGAAGGTCCAGGTCATCCAGGAGCGGATGAGGACAGCTCAGAGCCGGCAGAAGTCATATGCTGACAGGAGGCGGAGGCCACTAGAGTTCGAGGATGGCGACCACGTCTTCTTGCATGTCTCACCTCGACGTGGTTTGCGGAGATTTGGCCGAGGTGGCAAGTTGTCTCCACGCTTGATTGGACCATTCCAGGTCCTCAGTAGGGTTGGAGAGGTGGCTTATCGCCTGGCTCTACCACCTCAGTTGCACCGGGTGCACGACGTCTTCCACGTATCTCAGCTGAGGAGATACGTGCACGACCCGAAGCACATCATTGACTATGGGGAGCTAGACGTGGATGATGAGGCGACTTTTGCGGAGGTCCCGGTGGAGATAGAGGATCGACAGGTGTGGGTTCTATGTGGGTGATCGATTCCTCTTTTGCGCATCAGATGGCAGCACGGGAACCTCTAGGAGAGCACATAGGACCGGGAGGATCAGATGCGTGCTCAGTACCCACATTTGTTTCCCTAGTTTTTGATGTATCTTTACGGGGACGTAAAGCCCTGAGGTGGGAGTAATGTAAAGATCCGTAAATTTCAAGGAAATTTTTTTCTTAATTTTATTTGGAATTTTACAAGAGCACAGTTTTTGACGGCACCTGATTCCGAGGCCCGGTGTGCCCGGAATCATTTTCCGAAGTTTGGCTCGGGTACGTTCAGTGAACGGACGAACGGGTTTTTCTAACTTTTGAACCGGTGCCCGGAATCGAATTCTGAGGGCACCGATGATATCGCAGTGCCAGTATTCGCTTATAAACGCCTCTTCCGGAGTTGCGTTTGCTCGGGTGTGGTTTTTAATTTTCGGGCTTAAAGTTAAGAAATAAAATAATTTTACGACAACTTTATTTTATTTCACTTATGTCACTTGGAATCCACTTAATAGCGGCTTAAACTGAGTTAAAATGGATAGGATGCTATCCAGAAATATCCTACCCTCTCGGTAGGATATTTGTGAGGTGGGGCCCACACGAGCTCCGCCGTTTCTTTCCACTAAGTAACGCACCCGCGAAAACCTGTCATTATGAAAGTCAACTGACGCGTTTTCTTAAAATCTTAACGCACCATTTAATTGGGCGGTTTATTTCGTGAATTAAATGGGCGGTTTCTTTCATTGAATTAATTCAATGAATTGATGGGTCGTTACTTACCTTTTTCGTTTTTTGGCGTAATAATAAAATAAGACCAACAAGTCTTTTGGAGGATAACTCGTTGAGAGATTTTGTCAGAGGTTCTTGAGCCTTCATCCTCCCTCGCGAAGAACACGAAGAACGTGAAGAACGCGAAGAACGCCGAACCCATGTAAGTCGACGACGTGACGCCGTGTTCCGCGACGCCGTCGTTCCCTTCCTGCAACGTTCTTCTTCGACGTCTCTTCCTCCGCAACAAATCTTCGATGAGCTGCTTGAGGTAAGAGTCTCGGATTTTTCTTTTTAATATCCCTTGTGGTTTTTACTGAAACACGGATTTAATTGTTTTTAATTAAATCTGTTGTTTCTTGGTCCGTTGAGTTTGCCGACTCAACACCGTGTTCTGCGACGATGCGACGCATTCCGCGACGATCAATTTCCGCAAAGAACGCTCACGCGCGACGACTTCGAGGTAGGGAATTATTTTGGAATTACCCCTTTTTATATTCCCGTAAATGTTTCTTTAAAAAGTTAAAGAACCGGATTCGTGAACAATTTTAATTTATTAAAATTTTTGTTTCCTGTGTGGAATAAAGGTTCTCCCGTTGTTTATATCTAATGCGTAGGGTGCGGGCCAAACGAACACGGCCCGACAAACCTCCGCCGTTCTTCGTGTTTGTTCGGATTTGATGGGCGACGACTGAACGTGCTGCAACGGAAGTTTGATGATTCCGCAGTGAAGAACGGATCCCGGGAGGAACAACGGCACAGACGGGAAGGAAAACGGACCACCGGAGAGACTCCGGTGGCCCGCGGAAGCCGGCGGCGGCGCCCGGCGTGCCACCGGATGAGACCGCCGCGACACCGGCCGCGGCGGCGGCGCCCGCGGACCCACGGCTGAAGTCGCGTCCGGTCGCCAGGGAGACACCTCGCGGGTGTCGCGGGGGTGTCACGCAGGGGCGGCGGCTCCCCCCCGCGTCACTCGGGACGCGGGTTCAGCCGCGTCCGGCTGTCTGGCCGGCACCCCGCGGGTGTCGCGGGGGTGTCACGCGGGGCGGCGGCTCCCCCCGCGTCGGCCGCTCGGCCGCTCGGCCGAGCCAAGCCGGACCGGCCCTGGCCGAGCCAGACCGGTCCGACTGGGTCGGACCGGGTTCGGCAGACCCAGGGGGTGTCGGGTCGGGTCGGCCTGGGCCCGGACCCCCCGTCTTCGGACCGTTTTCGATCAAATGCCCGTAACTTGAGCTACGGGCCTCCAAACGACTCACCGTCAGCGTAAATGTGATCCTTGGATCGAGACGGACGTTTCAGTATATCGCACTCAAGGTTTCGGAATACTTTGGGTTCGGCCGGGTTGGTTCGTACACGAAACCAACCGGGCCCTCGGAGCGGTAACACTCATATCTTGAGGTACAGACGTCCGATCGACGTACCGTTGACTTCGTTGAATTCCTCTAAGTGAGACAGATGTTTTTGGCATACTCGGCCCGAGGTTTGGACGCAGGTGGAGTATGGTCCGGTTGGTTTTTCCTTAAAAACCAACCGGGCCCCTGGGACGAAAAAGCCAATAACTATCAGACCGGGCGTCCGATTGACGCACCGTCTGCGACGTTGAGTTCCTATTGACGATATGGAACTTTTGGATACATCAACTTCGGACTTTGTGTCAGTTGATGTATCAGCCTCTCGGCTCGTGGAGTGGACCCTTCCGAACGAGCTTGCTGTGTGCGAGAACCCTAGAGCTGGCTGCGACTGCTACTTCGACAGCGACGACCGTGCAGAGATCCTCAGTGGACTATGGCGACGACCTTGCGAAGATCCTCAGTGGACTACGATGGTGACTGTGCAGAGATCCTCAGTGGACTGCGACGACTACAGCACTCAGCAATCCTACGTGGATCAGTGCTATAGGTATTGTGTGGGCCCAATCCTGTGTGGGTCTGATCCTGTGTGTGTCAGCGCTCAGCGGTTCTGTGTGAGCCAGCGCCTACAGGTCATGTGTGGGCCCAATCCTGTGTGGGTCTTTGTGGGGGTTAGTTACCTATCGATCCTTCGTGGGTCCGACGACTTAGATGGATCAGTGATCATCTTTATCGTCATCCGAAGAAGTATACCTGTGTGAGCTGAATCTTGAGTTACTCTCCTTTGTGGATTGTGTTGATCGTTCCTGTGTGGATTTACTGTTTACTCTCCTTTGTGGATTGTGTTGAGCTATCCTGTGTGGATTTACTGTTTACTCTCCTTTGTGGATTGTGTGGAGCTATCCTGTGTGGGTATACGTTTTTCTTTCCTATGTGGACTAGGTTGTGCATGGGCTCGGACGTTGGAGCCGAATGGGAATTGATGACTTAGGTATATGTATGGGCATATACCTAAGCCGTGTCAGATGTTACTTCCTGATTGCATCTTTCCTTTTTGGTTTATCCATTGTGGATTTCGGGAGACCTACGGGGGTCTCGGGGTCCCTACTGAGTAGCTTATACTCACCCCTGCACGGGCTATTCCCGCACTACATTGTGTTGGTTGCAGATGACGGACAACGCTGATCGTGGTGGGGGCGTGCGGAGCAGGATGGTACCTGGAGGTGGACCACTGGGCGGGACGTACTCGGAGCGGTCAGGTGGACCCGAGGAGCAGTGGAGGCTATCTGTACCCACCCTTCAGGTGGGACTTCTAGAGGACGGCTCGACGCTGTGGCTTTTCCTTTCAGTTTCTGTTTTCCCCTTTCAGTTGTACTTTACAGTTGGGCTTGTATTTCTGGCCCATTTTACTTTCCGCACAGCTTGTTACAGTTTTTACTTAGTGTTTACTTTTCCGCTTGCTTACTCTGTGGTGCTTGTTTAGTTTTCAAAGGCAATTCCTTCCCTTTTTGTTGGGATTTACGCCTTGGTGCTAGTCGCCAGCCCCTGGCCTATGGAAGGCGGGTTTGGGGTAGTCACGGCACGGGCCCCGAGGACGTGTCATGACAGAGAGAAATCCCAAAAATGAAACCTATGATAATTTAGACATTGAAAATTAAAAAAATATGTTTATTTTAGAAAATTAAATTTCTAAATGTGTCTAAAATTAAATTAATTATTTTTCATAGAAGTATATTAAAAGTAGTTCATTTGAGAAAAAGGTTTTTCAAACGTATAAGGACTTTACCAAAAAAACATATCTTTCATTATCAATATATTTTATTTACTTAAAACCATTATTAAAAATATTTTAAAATTTGTTATTACTGTTAATATTAATAAATTTAATAGCTGGATTATATTTATCTCATTTAATCCTTAATAATAATAAAATGATGTTTCATAGAAACATTAGTGTTGCGTGTAACGTACTCCAAGTTGATGTTCCTTGTAACGCATGCTAAGTTCATTTTACATGTAATGTATGAAATTTTTTTGTTTTATGTTATGTATGCCCAGTATATTCCATGTGAAAGTATTATTTGACTTAGTTCATTTCACGACATATGTGAAAATTTAATTAATTCAAAAATATCTCCCTAAAAAACTCTTGGGGTTACATTCTACCCCCTTATAAATTACTTTATCACTCAAAATTCATAACTCGTGTAAAAAAATAGGGATAATTTTGCTTCATCATATCCTCAAGCTCCCACATAACATCATATAATTGGTGATTTTTCCACAAAACATTGACCAAGTGAGTGGTCTTGTTCCATACAAATTTCTCCGATCGGTCCAGAATTTCAACAAGTTTTTATTCGTAAGATTCATCTTGATCCAGCGATATGGCCTCTGAATTTAGTACATGTGAGGGTCAAGTGTGTACTTCCTTATGAGATATGAATGGAACCGATCATGGACTTGAGAGATATTTGGATGGATTTCCAAATGATAGGCCGCCGCCCATATACGATCAAGAATCTCAAAGGGACTGATATAGCTTGGGTATAGTTTCCCTTGCTTCCCGAATATAAAAACATTCTTATTGGGAGATATTCATAAAAATATTTATCACAAACTTAAAAATCTAGATTTCACCAATGGTTATCAGTGTACCTTTTCTGTCATCTTGGAGCTGCATTGATATGTTGTTGAATGGTTCTAACCTTCTTGTCTATTTCATTAGAGATCTCAGGTCCCAATATATTTCGTTATCCAAATCAATCCCAAAACATTTGAGATCTATATTTCTTACCTTAAATTGATTTATAAGGTTCGATCTCAATTATTTAGTGAAAACTATTTTTGTAAGAAAACTTAACTAGAGGAAGGAGTTGATCCCAACCACCTTTGAAATCAAGAGAATATGATCTCAATATATTTTATAGGATTTTAATTGTTCTTTCAGATTTCACATATGTCTAAGGATGTTAAAAGTGATGAAACTCAATTTTGTATCATGTACATGCTGATGAATTCACTAGAACGTTGAGCTAAACCTCATTTCTAGATATGATAGAACAGAATGTGTTACTCCAAGAAATCATACCACTTTCTTAATGTATATTCTAGAAAGATGATCTAGAGGGAAGTATTATCTGATAGTGATGATGTGTCCTAACATAGTATTGTGAATGAATACAACCCATATAACATGAAAATGATTAGAGGTGTTGGGTAGTACAAAGATAAAATACATAGTGATGTTCTCCCATTTACATTTTAGTGTGTGTAATGGAAGAAACATTCCTTTTAAATTTTGTCTTTCAGACTTAACTTGTTGGCATAGCAAACATCGAGTTACAAACTCTACACTATCCATCATCATGGCATCCCACCCAAATAATTCTTTCAAGAACAAATACATCTTCATACATCCATGATGAATAGATAAAGAAAAACTATGAGCTTCCACAAACAACTCCTTCCTCAAATCTTGTATGGAAGGAACACATACATGTTTCCTAAATCATATCATTCCATATCGATCAAGGTTAAACTCAGGAACATTTATGACATTATTTTGCAGTTATTCATCTTTCTTCCTCGCCTCACTAATCTTTTCTAGGATAGAGGTTTGAATATTCATTTGATAAAGATAATTTTTCCCCATCAATTAGTATATCTAGATCCATCAGTTGCAAATCCATATATATTGTATTTTTTTAGTGATCCCTATCATTGTTAAGATAACGTGATACCTCCAACTCAAATCACCAACCAACATGTTTTCTTTTCTAATGTAGTAATGTATTGTGAATTCATAATCCTTTATCTAATACAACCATATTCTCTAGTGCATGTTCAAATACTGCTATGTGAATATATATTTCAGAATTTTAGGATCATTATATATATCACACTTTTCCCTGTAAATATAATGCCTCTGTATTTTTAATTAAAAAATTATTACTTCTAACTCCAAATAAGGATTTGGGTAATATTGATCATGCATCATAAAATCTTGTGAGGTAAAAGTGATAACCACGTTATTCTTCACAATAATACATCCATATCCATTCATGGATGCATCACTATAGACTATAAACACTTTTCCACAAAAAAGTAATGTAAACATCGGTGCACTAACTAACCTGTTCTTAAGTACCTTGAAAATTCTCTCACATTCACATGTCCAGAGGAACTTGTTACCCTTTAGAGTTAACTTGGTCAGTGTATTATACGGTTGTGAGAAATTCTTTAAAAAACATTGATAATATCCAGCTAAACTAAGAAAAATATGGATCTTAGTCAGATTTTTTGGTCTAGGCCAGAACTCAATATCCTCCAACATTGATGGATTTAATTTGATACCTTGTCTTGAGATTATGTGACCCAAGAATGAAACCTTTTGTTTCCAAAATTCACTCTTTATAAAACTTTCATATAGATTCTCTTTCCTTAGGGTCTTTAGTACAATTCTCAAGTGATCCTCACACACTTCCTTTCTCATTGAATAGATAAGAATATCATATATAAATACTATGAAAATATGATCAAGATAATCTCTAAAGACTCTATTCATTAAATCTGTGAAGATAGTAGGGAAATTAGTAAGACCAAAATGCATCACTGTAAATTCCTAGTATTCATACCTTGTATGGAATTTTTTCTCTGTTATATCCTCTTTTTAGACCCTCAATTTATGATATCCATAATGAAGGTCAAAAAAAGAACTAGTGCACCCCAAGGTGACACACTTAGCCAAATGAATCACTTATCAAGGTTTTATTGGAGTTTCATCTTTAATTCCTGCAACTCAATTAGAGATATTCTATAAAGAGTCCTTGAAATTAGTGTGGAACCAGGTATGAGTTTTCAAAACTAGATCTAACTGAGGCTTGATCTGCAACTTCACCAAGCCCACCTCCATATGCTAGAGGCTGGAGACTAGAGCCAAAGGCACAAAAAACTAGGGGAGGCCTTTGTATAAGAACCTATAAAAACACACACAACCAACTCAATGAAAATAGTGCAGATGGAAAAGAAAATAGGATACAACATTGCTATATATAAACCAAAAAACAAGCATCAGCTTCTAAATAGAACAAATATAGAAAAATAAATTGAAAAGAAAAAAGGGGAAAACCCCCTAGAAAAGTGCCACAACCAGAAATCATGTAGAAAAATAAAACATCTGAGAGAGCCATATTCCTAAATCTCAAGTCATGACCACTTCTCATGGTACAAGAAACCTATATCCCTAATCTGATCTGATTTCATGATCAACATATCTATTACCTTCAAGGGAAAACCAAGTGCAGGAAATGCCCAAGAAGAGGTGAGTATACAAATACTCATTAGGATGCCTCTAAGGATCAAGGGAGAATCAAGAGATATACTGAATAGTGGAGAATAAAATGTAACAAGTTATGGTAAAATATGTCCATCTCAACCCAACAAGAGAGTAAATTATACTCATCCTAACACAAGGACCTAGAAACTATGAGAAGATGAACTTCTCGTTGAGTCTTCATTACCTATAGTAGGAGAGTAGACTCATCCATCCATGATAAGTTAGACACAGAAGGTACATGTCATAATCCTTGTTTCTTCACCTCTCATGGAAGGAGAGTAACCAAAAACCAAGGAGTCGGCACTATAAATATGATATATATGTATATATATATCCTCAATTAAATAAAACCAAACGATGGAGTAAGGGGATCTCCATCTCACATGCTCAACCTAGGAAAAGTGAGTAGTCAAAAGTTCTAGAACTGACCATTGATACTTAACATCCCACATGACTACTCTAAACTACTATTAAAAGGGACTCAATCACTACACGTTGATGTTATCCTCTTTGGGTGGTACTATCTCCCCCTCATGGTTCTAGGTTGCGTAACAAGGATGTTTCTTAGTTGGAAAAGAATCCCTCTTTCTTGAGTGTCCAAAGTCACGTCATAGAATGTATGTTCACTATGTCACACAGTTAAGATATTAGGTCATAATGTCGAGGATACATGCCCTTCCGGACTAGAGGATTCCACATGTCATCTAGTGTCTATTCCCTAGCACAAAAGGGGGAATCATCACCTAGAAGTTGACAGCGGACCCAATGTCCTTCCCAGTTGGAGGGTACTACCTGAGAAGAGTCATCAACGGGTCACACTACCCAACCCTGCTGAAGGGAATCCCAGAACTTCCATCAGGGACCACTTCCCAGTCTAGCTAGAGGTAACCCTAGAACTTCCATCAGTGACCACTTCCAAGCTTAGCTTGAGGTAACCCAAGAATTTCTCTGACCATCCATGCTGGATGGGACCTCTCTGAAAGCACACTAAGAAACACTGGTCATCCTAACTAGATGGTACCTCTTGGAAGAATTCTGAGGAACACTAGCCATTCTTATCGGACGGTACCTCTTGGAATGTATCTTGGAGAACTAGCCATCCCTACTAAATGGTATCTCTCAGAAAAACACTACTGTAGTCATCAGGTGTCACCCCGAATAAGTGTCACACCTAGAAAATCTTGCGTCATAACTCATAAGCCAATATGGAGGGAACCATTGCATCATATGTTAAAAAACACTCAGGATAGGATACACTCATGCCAAAATCTAAGTTCAAGAGAAGCTATTATGAGATATATATGAATTCATAATGTGGTACAGGATGCGTGTGGGGCCCACAAGTTATGTGGCCCCACCTCGTCACAAGGAAGAGTACCTAACCACTATCGGGAACTAAACTATGAACAAGTACTCCAAGGAATTCTATCTTACTCCTAGAGTACTTAACAAAACTATTTAAAAGGCCATTTAGCGTACGATGCTTGTCGTGGATCTGGGGGTCCAAAAACATAAATATGCTCGCACACCTCCTCAAATGGATCAATAACATTTGACCGCATCGAATATACATATTCTTCAGTCTCACAAGAGTTGAGGTTGACCAAAGCCATAGGGTTTCTTAAAACACATAAAAAATATATTTCATCGATATTCCATTCATGTTTCCACATTTAAATAGATCACAAAAAACTCTCCACACATCTAAATGGGTCACACCATTGCGATCCCTGTAGAAAAGTACGTAAGATCAGTTTTTTATTATCCCCAAACTGGCATCTTATGGAAAATATGTATGTTGTGAAATTGCGCTCGAAATTCATCTCTTGGGGCACATGTATTGGTCCCTAAACAATGTAAATGGACCACACCATTGTGATCCTTATGAAAAACACACGATTTGAACGATTCATTTGTCCAAAACGGATACTCGGTGAAAATGTTGCATTTCATCCCAAGATGAGCATATCGGGCCTTATGGGGACTACACCCTGACAATAGTTTAAGCACCTTAAATTCATCCTGAAAAGTTCACTAAAATACCTGGGTCACACCGCCACTGATGGCCCATCAAACTGACTCCCTGTTTAGAAGTTAGGTCTGAAACAAGATTTCTGAAATAATAATAAATATTTTATTATTATTAAGATTAGGTGTTCTGTTCACCCAAAACCAATGACCAGGAATTAAATTTCCTGTCTTGGAATAAAAAGGTTTTTCTTGATGATAGGGACCTATGGACATAGAAGGTGCGTCAAATAGATGCAATGTTTAGGAGATACAAGTTTTTGAAGTCGTATCAGTTCAATTCAGACCGGTCCAGTCTGATATGGATAAACTCGGCCGCCTAGTCCAGCCCACTCTGGCCAGCGCAGTACTATTCTTCCAGCCCGCAGCCCACCTACCGCCAACCAGGCCTACGTGTTACCCAACCATGTCCATGCTCCCCAACTGGGTCTGCCCTTCCTCCGCCATGAAACCCCTGGTGTCCCCTTATCAATGTGGAGACCCGCGTCTTGTGAGTTACTATCACATGGGATCACGCACCATGTCCACCCTAAACTCCATCTTGGCCGCATCACCCCACCATTGTGTCAACGCCATATCTAGTTGGCTCCACCTCCAAATGCTGGTCCAGGTTGACGCCGCCATCCAGCCATGCTCCACGTCAGTGCACCAGTATCCCAACGCTGTTGATTCTTCTGCATGAACATGTGCCTGCAGTTCCTTTGGCCTTCCGAACTCACCCCTCTACTTCAGCCTGGTCAATCCCCAATTTTTGATTCATATTAATGCACCCACACTAGACCTCATGCTCCGCCATGACGCCGACCTCCACCGGTTGACCTTACTACAGTTGTCTATTCTGCAGACCAAGATGACCTCACTGATTTCCCAATTTTAAATATGGAAACAGATCCACGGTCTCTACGATGAAACATTAAAAACATCAGACTTTGATTGATGATCAGAAGGTGGATTTGCACACCTAAAAGTGAGCGTTGATTATCCACAAAGAATGAACAAATTTTGGAATGAAACATCAGGTCAGGGACATGGATCAGTGGAGATGTTAGTGAGACCATCGATGAATGATATTCCAAAAGAAGAAAAAATTAAAGGAATTTATTTCTAAACTAGAAACTTCAAATGAAAATAAATTTAAAGGATCCTACCTCAATTTTTTCAGCTTGGTGTTGAAAGTTCATTCACCTCAATTCTTCTTCAATCTACAAATTCTCTATCGGTGGTTTTCTATTCATTTGAGGAAGAATGAGGTGGGAGAGAGTATTTTAGTGGAGGATGGATTTGTGGATAACCCAAATTAAAATCCCAAAAACATGAATTTATAGGATTTCATTTGGTTTAGTATATCTACTTAACCGTGCCCACAAATGGTCACAGAATCAGAAACCTCTGCACCCACTCATTTCATGTCGCACCTAGGAAAAACACCACATTACGAACTCAAGGGAGGTCATATATTTCCAATATGAATCATCGTTCAAAATTAATTTTCTTCTATGTTTGATATAAAATAATTAAATTTAATTATTTTATTTATGGTTTTCCCCTGGGAGACCTTCCTCACAGATGTCCCATGCCGAAAAAAGGTATACCCCTCCCAAGATAAAAGCCATGTTAAAGACTCAACTATGGAAACATATTTCTGTTCTGAGCTACCATTATAGAGATATCATGTTTTTGACATTTTCATTTTAACAAATACACTTAATATTTTTTTATAATTTATTCCAATCACACCAGGCCATAGAACTAAACACAGTATCAACTCATAGCTCTAGAAATATATGTAGAAAAATTCCCAAGTATTACAATGAAAAAAATAGGTTTCTACATCATTCCCTTCTTCAATATTTTCATCCCAGAAAAGAAAATCTATGGAAAAAAACTTCGGATACTGAGCTCACACCTGGCTCTCTCTCACCAAAGAAAACCTGCAGTTATTGTACTACCATAGTACATGAACCAAAAGCATAGTCCGTCCTCATAAGGTCTACTTCTAAAAATGACATGCCTCAGAACGCACACGTATATCCTCATATGCGACAATTGGAAGATGTCATGCACCCAATCCATTTATTGGGTGGGTGGGGGGGGGGTATGGCAGTTGAAAACGTTTCCATCTCCTTGAATGGTCTCAAAAGGCCTAAAGAAACTTGGTGGAGTTTGACTCCCTAGACAACCTCTACATATCACCTCACATCTAGAATCACTACTTTTCCTTAGAATGGGGTCTCATGATTCCCTCCTACAGAATGTTTATCTATTGAAACACCCAAAGATATATGGTCATGAAATATTTCACAGTTTATGAATCACAACCGAGGGTCTCTTACATTCTTGAGAAGTGGAGGAGTCAGCACCGTCGATTGAAGAAAAGTTGTACCCTCCTTCTCCACCTGGGTCACCTATAGGGAAGGTAACTGCTCTCAAACTTCCCACACCAGATAGTGAGTCACGTCGTCCTATTCATGGGGTTTCTGTCATCCTGACTTTTACTCAGTAACTACTATATCAAGGTTGATGTTTAGAATTCATGGTACCAAAGAACAAGGAAGGTGAGTAAACTCCTCCAACCACAAGAAGATAGACATGTAAATCATGTGGCATACCCCACGTGTCTTCTCTTCCCTTATAAGGAGAGTAATCCCCAAACCAGAAACTCCACTACACCCACTAGCTATTTTCTGAGCAAGAAGTGTCAACTGGAAAAAATATAATATCCATGTTAGTACTTTCTTCGACACTCCACTACACAACTCCACCATGAACACACAAGTCAGAGGAACACATCCACCACACCTTGATACTATACACTTTGGATGACACTGACTCACCCTCACCGTTTTTATGAAATCCCAACCCAAAAACACATCTCGGTGGAGGATATACTACTCTTCCACATGCATTCATAGTTACATTGAACAACACCAACACAAGGTTACACCTGATGCCCCGCATCACCCTTGTAAAGATCATTTAAGGAGAACAAAGAAAAGTGTACTCTTCATAAAGTCTAATATGTTTTTCAGAAAAAAGTATAAAAGACATAGGGAGTACCTCTTATGGTCTTGTGCTCTATAAGATCATACAAATTCAACGATTGTGGCTATATGTGGACTAATCGTACCATGATTCATTTTTTCATTCTCACCCTTACACCACTGTATTAAAATAAATTTGTATTGTAAATTCCCAAAATAAAAAAAAAATTGAATTCCATGTTTGAATCATTTCTTTTGTGTTTATCTCTATTAAAAAGGCCAATGTAACTTTTCTTGAAAATCTCATTGATGGTGAAGGTGATTTGGAGGGACCATGATAATGCCCAAGAAAATGGGCAAAACTGCTCAGTATCCAAGCACACCAGTGGATTAATCCATACACTACTACAAGAACGTGCATCCAATTGGGTTGAACATTTGGGGGATTGTCCAAAACTCCTTGTGCTACATTTCATATGAAGAAACCCAAGACTCATTCATCCATATGATGGCCTTGATGACCTGATCTGTCCAGCACACCAAATCTTCACGGATTCAAAAGTGGTCTGTTGTGATCTATCCATATCTCGGACTATAGGTGTCCAAATAGTTACAAACATTCGGTGGATCCAGCCAATAGGTGGTGCTACAAATTTTTTATTTTCTCCGAATCGAGATAAGTATTTCTGGAGGTCAAAACACCTATGACAATTGGTTTTAATAATTCTGTGTGCTCAAAACCACCTTCCCATTTTCCTATAAAATGGAACCTTGGGCTCCTCATTTGCAAGTTAGACCAGGAGGCATGGCTCTAGTATTTTGGAGACCCAAAAGAGTTATATCCTCATAAATGAAGTCATGGAGGGTCCTATCATCATATGTGGTTCAACAATGAAGTAGGAGTTCCACCCGAGCCTTCTCATCCTCTCGATGACGAGTTAAACAGTGGACGATCATTTTGAGGGATCTACACATAATTGGTAGGGAGTTACGACACTTTATACTCTACTGGTTTTGTGTAATTTTGTGTGTGGATTATTTCACTTATGTTTTATCTAAACATGTTTCTACTCTGAGTTAATTTTTGGGTTTCATTAAGTGAACCGCTTTTCATTTCAACATCGATTGGGATGAAATTTCAAGTGGGAAACTTGAGTTGTTCCGATTGGGCAACACAAGGATCCTCTTTCTCTCACACATACAAAATATTTTAGTATGATTTGGTAACCTTTAATATTTTCTTGAATTCCAAACCTTGAAAACACGATTTTTGTGTCATGGGTTGGTACTTTGTGAAATTTTTAGAGAGGCAAGAGGGGAATAAAGATCTCGACAACCCTCAACCAAAGAATTAAAAAAAACCATGTGAAATTTTCAGATCAATGAACTATCCAAGATGTGTAGTGAACTAGAATTGATCTCCTTATCTCATAATTCTTAAACCACCACCTTATTCTATCAACTGTTAAACTCTTTATGTTAAGTTATTTTCATAAAACTATTTTCTAAAATTACCCCCTCTTTTAGTAATCTTTGTTAAAGATACATACTAAAAACCTATCTATGCTCCTCGAGAGATGACCTAGGGTTTTCCCTAGACTATACGTTATCCTTAAAAACAATATAAATTTTACTTGTCATAACAGTGCGGTCAAATTTTGGCACCGTTTCCGGGGAGTGATTTGATTTTTTAGTGCGTGTTTTTGAACAAAATTTGTAAATTTTGTGAATATTTATCTATTTTATACCTTTACCTATCTTTTTGTATTATGATCTATTTTTTGTGTAGGTTTCGTGCATGACACATTCTAATCCGGGATAATTACCTCCTTTTGAACCTGAATCGGAAAGGATCTTACGTCAGCGACCCCAAGACACACAAGAGAACCCGTTGAAGGAGGACACACAAAAAATTGACACTCTTCTTGATCCTTCCTCCTCTTCTTCTAGAAGCAATAAAAAAACTGAAATAAACATGCATAATATGGCTGAAAACAACCAAATATTAAAATAACTAACCTCACTTGATGTTTATATTCAAACCACCTATATTCAATTACAATGCGAGACACCAAATTTTGAACTAAAATCTGGCTTAATTCATCTATTAACAAGATTCCATGGACTTACTAGAGGGGATCCACACAAGCACTTAAAAAAATTTCATACTATTTGTTCAACATTAAAACCTTGTAATGTGGATTAGGAACAAGTAATTCTTAGAGAATTCCCATTTTCGTTGGAAGACACTGCGAAAGATTGGTGATATTATGTTAATTCCCCAATAAGAGGCTGGGTGGACATGAAACACCTTTTTCTTGAAACATATTTCCCAGCCTCTCGAACTGCAAAAATAAAGAATGAAATTTGTGGGATAATAAAATCTTAAGGGGAAATATTACATGAATATTGGGAATGTTTTAAAAGGTTATGTTAAAGTTTCCCACACCACCAAACCAGTGATCAACTTTTAATTCAATATTTTTATGAAGGTTTAATCCCTATTGATCGAAATATGATTGATGCTACTGTAGGTGGTGTGCTAGTTGATAAGACCACAATTGATACAAGAACCCTGATTGAGAACATGGATCAAAACACACAAAAATTTGGTTCAAGGAACAATGTACCGATTCGAGGTGTCCATGAGGTGCAAAGTACTGAATTCGAGAAGAAGGTTGACACAAAGTTCGAAGAGGTAAGTGCCCTTCTTAGAAAACTTGCTCTTTCCCAAGGGAAATCCCAATCTCCTCCTCCAATCTATTGTGGTATATGTTTTTCTGACACCCACTACTCTGACCAATGCCCTCAATTGAGGGAAACATCTGAGAGTTGTGAGGAAATATTTCCAGGCTGCCCCTATAACCAACCCTTTAGGCAAGAACCTTACTATCCATCCAACCCTGGGTGGAAAGAGAACCAAGCCTATAGGAAGGGGGGGGGGGTATTCCAACCAACCTCAACAACAATGGAACCAACAAGGGCATAGTATTAATCAACCACCACCACCTAGAAACCCTCAACCACACCCAAAGGCCTTTCCAACAAACCCCTAAAAATCTGAGCATAGCCGAGAAGATATGATGAAACAAATGGCTTCCAAAAATATCCAATTCCAAAAAACCACTCAGGAAGCTATACGATACCTCAAAACCCAATTAGGCCAACTAGCTAACTCAGTGGTTGAAATTCAAAGTCATGGGTCAGGTAAACTTCCCTCTCAACCAGTAGTTAACCCCAGGGATAAAAGAAATATTAGTGCCATCACACTTAAGAGTGGAAAACAACTAGAATGTAAAATGAATCTCCCATTAGAGTCATCCCCTCGTAAAAAAACCTCCATCCCAACCATTAAGAATGTTCTAAATATTTAAGAACCTTGTCCTAAGAGAATCCCTTCCAAAGGAAAGAGTGTGAATATAGATGAGTCACCTAGCCCAACCATTCCTCTTCAATTTCCTCAAAGGGTCACCCAACCAATAAAACAAAACGAAACTAAAATTCATAAATAAATATTGTAAATTTTCAAGAATGCGCTGGTTAACATCCCATTGATTGATGCTTTGAAGAAAATTCCATGGTACGCTATGTTTCTAAAGAAGATGTGTACACACCGAAGGCGATTTCGAGGTGTTGAGAAATTGATCATGGGAAGGAATGTTTCAGCATTGATAGAGCCATCACTCCCCACCAAGTGCAATGATTCCTGGATCATTCTCAGTTCCATGCACTATAAGGGAGTATTTCTTTTTCTAATTCTATGCTTGATTTAGGTGCCTCTATAAATGTGATGCCTCACTCCATTTACTCAACATTGTAGGTTAGGGAACTAAAGACAACTAGAATTATTGTTAAACTAGATAACCTGAGTACTCCACACCCCTATGGTGTGTTAGAGGATGTTCTTGTGATGGTCCAAATTTTAATTTATCCTGTTGACGTTTATGTGCTTAAAATGGAGGATGATAGGTTGAATGGACATGCCCCGATTTTATTGGGGAGACCATTCTTGAAAACTGCCAAAACCTTAATTAATGTCCACTATGGTATATTGTCTATGCCATTTGGTGGTGACATAGTCCATTTCAACATCATTGATTCCATGAAACAACCCTCATAAGAACATTCCTCTCCCTCTATTAATTTAATTGATGTACACCCTACCCCTGAAAAAACATCTTTTCTTTTCCCCGATTCCCTTTTTGAGTTTTTTTGATTGATAGAAATTCTAGGAAATGATTCATGCATTGATTGTTGTAGTGGTCTAGAAAAGTGTCATGCTTGTTCATTGATTGATGATTTCTTGAACACTGATGATCCACTGACCATCGATGCTACTTCTAAGAATGTAAAAGCTCATTCCTCATCCGAGGATGATACCATTGAGCAGTTAGATGAGATCAGTTACCTCTTACTTTCACACACACTCCCATTAATCTGAAATCCACCTAAATTGGAACTAAAACAACTGCCTCAAGATTTAAAATATTCATATATTGAGAATGGAACAAGTTGCCCGTCATCATTTCTAGTTAACTCCCTTCGGATCATGAATTGCGACTGCTTGAAATTTTGAGGGAGTATAAACAAGTTTTGGGGTGGACACTTGCTAACATTCCCGGTATTAGCCCATAAATTTGTACACATCATATTTTGTTAAATGATGAGGCTAAACTAGTTAGGTAACCACAACGTTGACTGAACCCAATCCTACTAGAAGCTGTGAAAAAATGAGGTAATAAAATTATTGGCTGCTGGAATCATTTACCCGATCTATGATAACCAATGGGTCAGTCCAGTTCAAGTAGTTCCTAAAAATATTGGCCTTACAGAAATTAGAAATGAAAAAATGATTTTGTTCCAACTCATGTGCAGAATAGTTGGCGTGTCTATATGGACTATCACCGACTAAACCCACACACGAGGAAGGGCCATTTACCTTTTCCATTCATTGACCAAATGCTTGGGAGGCTAGCGTTTAAGTCCCACTAGTGTTTCCCTGATGGGTATTCTGGATACTTTTAGATCCATATTTCCCCTGAGGATCATGAAAAGACAACATCCACTTTCCCCTTTGACACATTTTCCTATATAAGGATTCCATTTGGTCTGTGCAATGCTCCGGGTACTTTCCAACGATGCATGGTTAGTATTTTTTCGGATTACCCAGAGAATTGCATGGAAGTATTCGTGGATGATTTCACTATTTTTGGCACTTCTTTTGATAAATGTTTGAGTAGTCGTGGTTCAGTCTTACGTCACTATATTGAAAAGAATCTTGTTTTAAATTATGAGAAATGTCATTTCATGGTACGACAAGGTATAGTTTTGGGGCATGTCATTTCTGGGGATGGTATCCAGGTAGATAAATCAAAAGTTGATGTCATTTATTCCCTTCCATTCACGAAAAATATACGGGATGTATGACCTTTCCTAGTTCATGCTGGATTTTACCATCATTTCATTCGTGACTTTAGTAAAATTGCACTCCCCTCTCCAGATTACTCCAAAAATAAAAAGAATTTGTTTTTGATAAATAATTCGAGGAAGCTTATAATAAGTTAAAATGGAGCCCCACCTCACCCCCGATAATCCAAGCACCTCAGTGGGATTTACCATTTGAGCTATTGTGTGATGTCTCTAACTATGCAGTTGGGACAGTTTTGTCACAAAGGGTCAACCGAGATCCACATGTCATAGCCTATGCCACACGTACTTTGGTCCCTGCCCAAGAAAACTACACCACAAATGAAAAATAATTCCTTGACATTGTGTTTTCCTTGTAAAAATTCAGGTCATATATTTTGGGGTCCAAAGTCATTGTGTTGTCAGACCATGCAGCCCTCCGATACCTCCTTAAGAAATAGGATGCAAAACCACTTCTCATTCGTTGGATGCTCTTCTTTTAAGAATTCAATCTAGAAATTAGAGATAAAAAAGGAGCATAGAATGTGGTGGCTGGCCATATCAGTAGGATTTCCCCATCCTCGTTAATAGACTCATCCCCCTATATTCCCATTAATGACATTTTTCCTGATGAGAAACTGTATCGAGTGAAAGATGACATTCCTTGGTATGTCTAAGTTGTAAATTATTTGGTATCATCTTGCATTATTACTGATTTCAATAGAAACCAAGCCAGTAGTCTAAAACATGAGTCTTGTTGGTATATTTGGGATGACCCCTACCTTTGGAGCACCTGTAGTGATTATGTCTTTAGGCGTTTTGTTCCCGATAGTGAGTTTCAGTCCATCCATAGATTCTTACACACTCTTGCTTGTGGTGGCCACTTTGGTCCCCAATGGACTGCTTGTAAGGTCATTGATTCTGGTCTCTTTTAGCCAACACTATTTTGGGATGCCCATGATTTTTGGAAATATTGTCTTCATTGTCAAAGAATGAAGAATGTCTCTAAAATAAATGAAATTCCACAACAACGATTTCTCTTTTATGACATTTTTGATGTTTGGGGTTGTCACGACCCGTCCTCGGGCCCGTGCCGTGACTACCCAAAGCCCGCCTTCCATAGGCCAGGGGCTGGCGACTAGCACCAAGGCGTAAATCCCAGTAAAAAGGGAAGGCATTGCCTTTGAAAAGTAAACAAACACCACAGAGTAAGCAAGCGGAAAAGTAAACACTAAGTAAGAACAGAGTACAACAGAGAGTGCGGAAAAGTAAATGGGCCAGTATACAAACCAAACTGAAAGTAAAGTACAACTCGAAAGGGAAAACAACCACTGTAAAGTAAAAGCCGCTACACCGAGCTGTCCACTGGAAATCCCACCTGAAGGGTGGGTACAGATAGCTCCACTGCTCCTCGGGTCCCGCCGTCCGCTCCGAGCACGTCTCGCTCAGTGGTCCACCTCCTGGTACCGTCCTGGTCAGCAAGCCTCAACTACGATCAACGCTGTCTGTTGTCTGCAACCAACACAACGTAGTGCGGGCATAGCCCGTGTAGGGGTGAGTATAAGCTACTCAGTAGGGAAACCGAGACCCCATAAGGTCTCCCAAAATCCACAGAGGATAAACCACAAAATAAAGATACAATCACGAAGTAACAACCAACACTGCTTAGGTATATGCCCATACATATACCCAAGTCATCAATTCCAATACGCTCCAACCTCCGAGCCCAAGTACAACTCAGTCCACACAGGAATGTATTCGTATTCCACACAGCAAAGCTAAAAGAAAAACACACAGGAAAGCAACAGGATTCACCTCACACAGGTATACATCATCGATAAGGTGAAAGAGATGATCAGACACAGATACTGAATCATCTAAGCTGGGACCCACATAGGATACAAGACCAGCACAGCTAGGACCCACATAGGATACAAGACCAGCTGTCTTCATTGATTCATCTATACTGGGACCCACATAGGATACAAGACCAGTATTGAATCATCTAAGCTGGGACCCACATAGGATACAAGACCAGCACAGTTAGGACCCACATAGGATACAAGACCAGCTGTCTTCATTGATTCATCTATACTGGGACCCACATAGGATACAAGACCAGTATTGAATCATCTAAGCTGGGACCCACATAGGATACAAGTCCAGCACAGCTAGGACCCACATAGGATACAAGACCAGCTGTCTTCATCGTCGCAGTCCACTGAGGATCCCTGCACAATCGTCGTCGTCATAGTAGCAGTCGCAGCCAGCACTAGGGTTCCCGCACACAGCAAGCTCGTTCGGGAGGGTCCGCTCCACGAGCTGAGAGGCTGATACATCAACTGTCACAAAGTCCAGAGTTGATGTATCCAAAAGTTCTGTATCGCCAACAGGAACTCAACGCAACAGACGGCGCGTCGATCGGACACCCGGTCTGAGAGTTATTTGCTTTTTCGTCCCAGGGGCCCGATTGGTTTTTAAGGAAAAACCAACCCGACTGTACTCCACCTACGTCCAAACCTCGGGCGTAGTATGCCAAAAGATCCGTCTCACTAAGAGGAACTCAACAAAGCTGACGACACGTCAATCGGACGTCCGTAGCTCAAGATATGAGCGTTTCTGCTCCGAGGGCCCGGTCGGTTTCGTGTACGAACCAACCCGGCCGAACTCAAAGTATTCCGAAACTTTGAGTGCGATATACCTAATCGACCGTCTCGATCCAAGGATCGCATCGCCGCTGTCGGTTCGTCAATCGGAGGTCCCTAGCTCATGTTATGGGCAAAAGACCGAAGCCCGTCTGAAACCGGGGGTCTAGGCCCGGTCCGACTCGGCCCAGTACCCCCTGGGGATGGCCCGAACCGGGTCGACCCGGTTCGGGTCTGGGTCCGACCCAGCGCGGGGTGGCCCGGCCCGGCACGGCCGGTCCGCGGGTCACCGCCCGCGCGCAGCACGCTCGGCCAAAAGGGCCGAGTAGGAGGGGAACGAGGGGGGGGGGGGCAGCCCCCCGTGTTTTCTTTTGAAACAACGGCCTCCCAACGTGGGGGGGGGGGGCGCTCCAAGTCACCGGGGGTTCAACCACCGGGTTTTGTGGATCTCGGCCGGCCTTAGGCTGGCAGTTTTCCTTTCACACGGGGGACCCGCGGGTCCCGCCTCCTAACCCTTCCGTCGCGGCCGGCCGGCACGACCGGCCGCCGTCCATCCTTCCGCCGTGGCCCGATGGCTGCGGCTATTCTGATCTTCGGCGGTCGGCGAGGCCGCCCTCCTCTGGCTACTCCGCCGCGGCCGTAGGGCTGCGACCCTTCATGTTCTCTGGCGGCCGGCGAGGCCGGCCGCCTCTGGGTGCTCCGCTGCGGCCGTACGGCCACGGCTCTTCTTTATCTGCCGGCGGCCGGTTTTCAGGCCGCCCCTTCCAGCTCTGCCGCGACTCAAGCCGCAGCCCTTGTTCAATTGGGACGGCGCGACGGCGCCGCTCCTCTCCGCCGTGGACCGACTCCGGCCGCGGTCTCTACGACTACCTTCGACGCGACGTGACGGCATCGCTTCCTTGAAATCTTTCCACGGCGCGGCGCGACGGCACCGCGCAATAATTGCCGTGCGATTTCCGCGTGGTGCGACGGCACCACGCCATCTCGTTCATCACAAGAAAATAATAATATTCAAGAACAAAGGAGGGGGGATTCGGCCGTGTTTGTGCGGTCCGGCCCCCCCTCTCGTTAGACGATAACCCTTAAATATTTAACCACAAGATTATCATGCTAGAACCAAGAACGAGAGTGAATAAATAATCAACAACAAACCCATACCTTGGTTTCAAGAACGATGATCGTCAACGACCCGCGGAAGACGAGCGTCGCGGTGGTCGGCGTCATGGAAGAAGGACGTCGATGTCGTGAAGCGAGGATTCAAAGTTCCTTGACGACAATTTCGTCGAGGGAAATCGTCGCGGAAGAAATGACGCGGAAGGAGTACGTCGTCGGTGTCGCGGGTATGGCGTCGCGGAAGACGATTCCCGAGAACGTGGCGTTCTTCGTCGATGCTCGAAGGTTCTTCGCGTTCTTCGTCAAAGTTTGAAGAAGAAGAAGAAAGAGCTCTCCAATCCTCTCAAGAGCAATGGAAACCAACCCAAAATAATAAAATAAGCTTAAGATTATTTTATTACACAACCTTCCTCATAGAATTTCAAAGGTTTGAAATTCATATTAACCCTCCTCAATTAATTAAGCCAAGTTGTCAAACATTAATTGAAATGGGTTAAAGGGGAGTTTTTGAGAGAAGTTGAGGAGTTGGGGTTCGTGTGGGCCCCACCACACTTAATCCTCTCAAGGGAGGTTAAGTGGTTATGGGTCCCACCCCAACTCCCTTTGGGAGGTTTTAAAAAAAACATCAAGTTAAAATAAAAATTTGTATTCCACAAATTTTATTTAACTTATTCTAAAAACCCAAAAACTAACTTTCAACCTGAAATAAACGCAACCTCGGAAAAGGTCCCCTTAAGAGAATATCGGTGCTGCGAGTTCATCGGTGCCCTCAGAATTTGATTCCGAGCACCGGTTCAAAAGTTAGAAATTCCCGCTCATTCGTTCACTGAACGTACCCGATCCAAACTTCGGAAGTTGATTCCGGGCACTCCGAGCCTCGGAATCAGGTGCCGTCAGAAACCGCGTTCTTGTAAAATTCCAAAAAAAAATAAGAAAAAATTTCCCTTGAATTTTATTGGTCTTTACATTACTCACACCTCAGGGCTTTACGTCCCCGTAAAGATACATAAAAAACTAGGGAAACAAATGAGGGTACTAAGCACGCATCTGAGCCTCCTGCTCCCAAGTGCTCTCCTGGAGATTCCCGTGCTGCCATCTGCTGCGCACTAGAGGAATCGACCGTCTATGTAGGAACCGCTCATGTCGATCCTCGATCTCCACCGAGACCTCCGTAAAAGTCGCCCCATCGTCAACGTCAAGCTCTTCATGGTCAATGATGTGCGTCGGGTCGTGCACGTATCTCCTCAGATGAGATACGTGGAAGACGTCGTGCACCCGGTGCAACTGAGGTGGCAGAGCCAGGCGATAAGCCACCTCGCCAATCTTGCTGAGGACCAGGAAGGGTCCGATGAAGCGCTGAGATAACTTGTCGCCTCGGCCAAATCTCCGTATACCATGTCGAGGTGAGACCCGCAAGAAGACGTGGTCGCCATCCTCGAACTCTAGTGGTCTCCGCCTCCTGTCAGCATATGACTTATGCTGGCTCTGAGCTGTACTCATCCGTTCCTGGATGACCTGGACCACCTCAGCCGTGGCCTAGACCATCTCCGGCTCCACAAGAGCTGCTAAGATTTCTTCTTTGTCGATAATGAGAAATCTGGTCTCATCCCCTGGATGAACCACATTCTTTGCCTAATACAGTCAATCCCGACATGGATGATACTAATCCACACCAAGGATGACGTCGTAAGGCCTCGACGCTACTACCAAGAGATCCAACCGTTACTCTCACCTCCAAGGGTTGAGTCACACTGTCGGCATCAGTGGGTGGAAACTGGGTCTCCTCCAGTTGATGTCTCACAAGTGAGGGTCAAGTCAACAGTCAAAACTGGAACCTCTTAGTAACAACACAAAAGAGGACAGGAATAAAAACATCACAAAGGTATGCATCTTTTATTATTGCAGCTCATAATACAAAGACGCTATACAATAGCAACAAGTGACTAGAAGTACAAAAGACGTATCCACTAGTTCTGCTCTTGTCCATTTTCTCCCAGAGCTCCATGATCGAAGGCCTCAGCAGCCTGAAGCTGAGCTCTCCCATGTCCACCAACTCCCTGCGGTCGGGGCAGACCTCCTGGTGGTGGTGGCAACACCTCGAAGTGTCGCCCACCATCTACTGCTCGGTCGGCTCCTCTGCCTCGTCCGCCTGCACTCTGCAGACCTCCATGGCCGAACCTCTGTCTAGGAGGTCCCTCTACCACCTGTTGCTCATCTGTAGGACGAGTCGGGCAGTCTCGAGCCATGTGACCTTTCCCGACGCATGCATAGAAATGCCTGCCCCTCGTTTAGCTGGCTCTCCTTCGTGTGCCCCGCACAACCGAATCTTCATCCAGTGTCTGCCCATATGATGGTCTGGCCCGTTTGGACCTCTGCGTCACCTGTCTACAGCCAACTGCAGAAGACCCTGCTACGGGCCGTCCTGCGGAGGGCCCTGTCACTGGAGCCTGCTCGGCGAGAAAACTTTCCACTAGAAGGGCTCTCTCCAACACCTCTGCCTGCGTCAGAATGTTGAGGGAGATCATCGAAGCCCTGATCTCATGCCTCAGTCCCTGCTCGAAGGCCCAGGGCCCGGAAGAACGGGTCTCATACCATATCTGTGGAGTAGCGCGAGAGATCAGTAAATCTCGCCGAGTACTGGGGTACTGTCATGCTGCCCTGCCGCAGCTGAAGAAGCTCCTGGATACGCACCGCACAAAGGGTGGCTGGGACGAACTCCGAGCGGAAGAGGCTCTCGAAGTCCGTACAAAGTAGAGATGCCTCATCGTGCACCTGGAGCATCAAGCTCCACCATCGGCCCGCTGCTGCGTGCAGTAGGCTCGCAGCGAGGATCACCATGAGGTCTGCTGGTGTCCTGACTAGCCTGAAAACTCGTAAGACTGCCTCCAGACAGTCCTCTGCTGCCTGGGGGTCCATCTCCCCATGGAACCTAGGTGGTCACTGGCGCTGGAACTCGTGCAGAGCTCCAAGGTGACGTGCATCATCAACGGCTGGTGCTGGAAGCATCGGTGGCTCGGCGAGTAGTGCTACCACCGGTGCCTCTGCTGACAAGGAGCCCTCCACCGAGACCTCATCGCTCGGTGGGCTGTCGTCACGCTCGACTCTCGGAACCCGAGATGGCTGTCGTTGTGGGGCCATCCTGAAAAGGAATCATGTGCGCCAATGTCAGAACAGTATACCTGGTGAGCTGACACAAGTAATCACAAAGAAAACTTTGAAACACACACGCAATCAATGTTTTCGTGCATTATGTCGGAAATCAGTTGTCAGGGTCCGGGTGTACGGATACGTCGGCCGCTGCACCAACACTGGACTTCCTGGACTGATAACCACACTCAATACACTAAAAATTATTGCTTCTCATAGAAAAGATCAGAGTTCGCAGTAGAACCGAACACCTCTGATACCAATTTGTCACGACCCGTCCTCGGGCCCGTGCCGTGAATACCCCAAGCCCTCCTTCCATAGGCCAGGGGCTGGCGACTAGCACCAAGGCGTAAATCCCAGTAAAAAGAGAAGGCATTGCCTTGGAAAAGTAAACAAACACCACAGAGTAAGAAAGTGTAAAAGTAAACACTAAGTAAGAACAGAGTACAACTGAGAGTGCGGAAAAGTAAATGAGACAGTATACAAACCCAAACTGAAAGTAAAGTACAACTCGAAAGGGAAAACAGAAATTGTAAAGTAAAAGCCACTACACCGAGCTGTCCACTAGAAATCCCACCTGAAGGGTGGGTACAGATAGCTCCACTGCTCCTCGGGTCCCGCCGTCCGCTCCGAGGACGTCTCGCCCAGTGGTCCACCTCCTGGTACCGTCCTGCTCAGCAAGCCTCAACTACGATCAACGTTGTCCGTCATCTGAAACCAACACAACGTAGTGCGGGCATAGCCCGTGAAGGGGTGAGTATATGCTACTCAGTAGGGACCCCGAGACCCCCGAAGGTCCCCCAAAATCCACAGAGGATAAACCACAAAATAAAGATACAATCACGAAGTAACATCCAACACTGCTTAGGTATATGCCCATACATATACCTAAGTCATCAATTCCAATACGCTCCAACCTCCGAGCCCAAGTACATCTCAGTCCGCACAGGAAAGTATTCGTATTCCACACAGGAAAGATAAACGAAAACCACACAGGAAAGCAATATGATTCAGCTCACACAGGTATACATCATCGATAAGGTGAAAGAGATGATCAGACACAGATACTGAATCATCTAAGATGGGACCCACATAGGATACAAGACCAGCACAGCTATGACCCACATAGGATTCAAGACCAGCTGTCTTCATTGATTCATCTATACTGGGACCCACATAGGATACAAGACCAGTATTGAATCATCTAAGCTGGGACCCACATAGGATACAAGACCAGCACAGCTAGGACCCACATAGGATACAAGACCAGCTGTCTTCATTGATTCAACTATACTGGGACCCACATAGGATACAAGACCAACACAGCTAGGACCCACATAGGATACAAGACCAGTTGTCTTCATCGTCGCAGTCCACTAAGGATCCATGCATAATCGTCGTCGTCACAGTAGCAGTCGCAGCCAGCACTAGGGTTCCCGCACACAGCAAGCTCGTTCGGGAGGGTCCGCTCCACGAGCCGAGAGGCTGATACATCAACTGTCACAAAGTCCAGAGTTGATGTATCCAAAAGTTCCGTATCGCTAACAGGAACTCAACGCAACAGATGGCGCGTCGATCGGACGCCCGGTCTGAGAGTTATTGGCTTTTTTGTCCTAGGGGCCTAGTTGGTTTTTAAGGCAAAACCAACCCGAACGTACTCCACCTGCGTCCAAACCTCGGGCGGAGAATGCCAAAAGATCTCTATCACTAAGAGGAACTCAACAAAGCTTAAGACACGTCAATCAGACATCCGTAGCTCAGGATATGAGCGTTTTCGCTCCGAGGGCCCGGTCGGTTTCGTGTACGAACCAACCCGGCCGAACTCAAAGTATTCCAAAACTTTGAGTGCGATATACCGAATCAACCGTCTCGATCCAAGGCTCGCATCGCCGCTGTCGGTTCGTCAATCGGAGTTCCGTAGCTCAAGTTATGGGAAAAAGACCGAACCCCATCTGAAACCAGGGGTCTGGGCCCGGTCCGACCCGGCCCAGTACCCACTGGGGATGGCCCGAACCGGGTCGACCCTCTTCGGGTCCGGGTCCGGCCCGGCGCGGCTGGTCCGCGGGTCACCGCCCGCGCGCAGCACGCTCGGCCATAAGGGCCGAGCAGGAGGGGAACGGGGGGGCGCAACCCCCCGTGTTTTCTTTTGAAACAAAGGCCTCCCCACGTGGGGGGGGGGGGGGGGTCCCGCTCCAAGTCACCGGGGGTTCAACCCCCGGTTTTTGTAGATCTCGGCCGGCCTTAGGCCGACCGTTTTCCTTTCACATGCGGGACCCGCGGGTCCCGCCTCCTAAGCCTTCCGCCGCGGCCGGCCGCCTTCCATCCTTACGCCGCGGCCCGATGGCCGCAGCTCTTCTGATCTCCGGCGGCCGGTGAGGCCGGCCGCCTCTGGGTGCTCTGTCGCGGCCGTACGGCCGCGGCTCTTCTTTATCCGCCGGCGGCCGTTTTTCCGGCCGCCCCTTCCAGCTCTGCCGCGGCTCAATCTGCGGCCCTTTTTCGATTGGCACGGCACGACGGCGCCGCGCCTCTCCGCCCTGGCCCGACTCCGGCCGCGGTCTCTACGACTACCTTCGACGCGACGTGACGACATCACTTCCTTGAAATCTTTCCACGGCGCGGCGCGACGGCGCCACGCAATAATTGCCGTGTGATTTCCGTGTGGTGCGACGACACCATGCCATCTCGTTCATCATAAAAAAATAATAATATTCAAGAACAAAGGAGGGGGGATTCGGCCGTGTTTGTGCGGTCCGCCCCCCCTCTCGTTAGACGATAACCCTTAAATATTTAACCACAAGATTATCATGCTAGAACCAAGAACGAGAGTGAATAAATAATCAACAACAAACCCCTACCTTGGTTTCAAGAACGATGATCGTCAACGACCCGCGGAAGACGAACGTCGCGGTGGTCGGCGTCACAGAAGAAGGACGTCGATGTCGTGAAGCGAGGATTCAAAGTTCCTTGACGACGATTTCGTCACGGGAAATCGTCGCGGAAGAAATGACGCGGAAGGAGTACGTCGTCGGTGTCGCGGGTATGGCGTCGCGGAAGATGATTCCCGAGAACGTGGCATTCTTCGTCGATACTCGAAGGTTCTTCGCGTTCTTCATCAAAGTTTGAAGAAGAAGAAGAAAGAGCTCTCCAATCCTCTCAAGTGCAAAGGAAACCAACCCAAAATAATAAAATAAGCTTAAGCTTATTATATTACACAACATTCCTCTTAGAATTTCAAAGGTTTGAAATTCAAATTAACCCTCCTCAATTAATTAAGCCAAGTTGTTAAACATTAATTGAAATGGGTTAAAGGGGAGTTTTTGAGAGAAGTTGAGGAGTTGGGGTTCGTGTGGTCCCCACCACACTTAATCCTCCCAAGGGAGGTTAAGTGGTTGTGGGTCCCACCCCCAACTCCCTTTGGGAGGTTTTAAAAAAAACAACAAGTTAATATAAAAATTTGTATTCCACAAATTTTATTTAACTTATTCTAAAAACCCAAAAACTAACTTTCAACCCGCAATAAATGAAACCTCGGAAAAGGTCCCCTTAAGAGAATATCGGCGCTGCGAGTTCATCGGTGCCCTCAGAATTTGATTCCGGACACCGGTTCAAAAGTTAGAAATTCCCGCTCGTTCGTTCACTGAACGTACCTGATCCAATCTTCGGAAGTTGATTCTGGGCACTCCGGGCCTCGGAATCAGGTGCCGTCAGAAACCGAGTTCTTGTAAAATTCCAAATAAAATTAATAAAAAATTTCCCTTGAATTTTACGGGTCTTTACAGGGGTATTGACTTTATGCGGCCATTTCCAAATTCATTTGGAAACTTCTACATTATTCTGGTAGTTGATTATGTGTCAAAATGGGTTGAGGCATGAGCTACAAGGATTGATGATTCTAAGGTAGTTGTAGAATTTTTGAGAACCCAAATATTCTATAGGTTTGGCTTACCGAGGTTCATCATCAGTGACCAGGGTTCTCATTTGTACAACTGAACAATGCAATCACTTTTGCATAGGTATGGGGTCATTCATAGAGTGTCTACTGTATATCACCCATAGACCATTCGTCAATCCGAGGTGTCAAATAAAAAGGTAAAACAAAGTTTTGAAAAAATGATTCAACCCAATAGAAAAGATTGGAGTCTTCGACTTGATGATTCATTATGGGCCTACTGTAATGCTTTCAAAACTCCCATTGGAATGTCACCTTATCGTCTGGTGTTTGGATAGAGTTGTCACCTACCAATTGAGATTGAGCACTAGACCTACTGGGACATCAAACAGTGCAATTCTAATCTTTATGTTGTGAGTTCCCAATGGAAGCTACAGATTCAGGAGTTGGAGGAAACGAGAAGAGATGCATATGAAAACTCTAGGATTTATAAGGAGAAAACCAAGGCTGCCCATGACCATCTTATCCTTCATCATCAGTTCCACATTAGGCAGAAGGTCCTCCTTTATAATTCAAGGCTGAATTTACATCTAGGTAATATTTGTTCCCACTGGTTTGGACCATAAACTGTTACTAACATTTCTCCATTTGGTGTTGTCCAGGTTTAAAATGGAGAAACCAAGCAAACGTTCACTATCAACAGGCAGTGGTAGAAGCAATTCCATGAATCCATTCTGGAGTCCCCGATAGAGGAACTCTATATTCAAGAAGAAATCTATAACTGAAACTCACCAGGTTTTATCCTTCCTTTCCACATCCTCTTTTATTACAATGAGTACAGTACAAACATTAGGTGTGGGGGGGGGATGGGTACATTCCTGGGATAGTTTTCAACATTTTTTTCTTTCTTCTCTTTTTCTTCCTTCCTTATGGTATTTTCACTTTTCACCATCTATCTGGATTTATAAGGATTTCTATTGTCTTTCTTATTTCTTCTCTTTTTCACCTTCTTTATGATATTTTCAGTTTCCCCCCAAAAAACATTTCAAAGTTCCATGATTCGGTGACCATAAAAGGGGGAAAGTAAAACTACCATAAATAATGGTGAAAAAGAATTTTTGTATGAAGTTAACATCAGGGAGTGATTTTTAGTGAATTGGTTTTCTATCAATGATATAAATGGTTGTATCACTGTGAAACATTTGAGATGATTGATTCCCCTTGTGTAAGTATTTTTTGGGAAAACTATGTCACTAATATCTCCATACATTTTTGCACCAAACCACGAAGTGTGAATATTTCATAATTAATATAAGGTAAATATATGTTAGGTTAATATTTTTTAGCTTTAAATGATATTTTCATACATTCGTTCCTTATCCGATCTGTTTCATTACTATACCAGATTGACCTATGCATCTGTACATAATGTCTGACTATTGTACGCCCTAAAAAAATGTGTCTTATGCTGATCAAAAACCACTCCTCCTCAGCCTTTGATCTTGTTATAACTATTACAATTAGTGTCATGAGGAGATCAAACAAGGTTTGAGAGATGAGTGTGAGATTTGTTCCAAATGGAACTTCAAAAAAAATATAATAAATGAGGAGAGTGATGAAATGTGTAACAAATGGGGATATCTAGGTTAGGAGCTTATGGTTTGACTTCTCAGAATGCTTAAGTGATTGATTATTGAAATATTATTGCAAAGGGTGTAGGATGGGTTTGGTGAAAAATCATTTAAATCTGAATAGTGTTAAAAGAACCTATATTTATTTGATAGAAAGTTGAAAGAATAGCATGGAATGGTTTTCAAAAACACACATGGAGAGTTAGTGGAATGGTTGACTTTTTAATTCCTTACTCATGTTGGTGTCATGAATCTTTTTGAATTTTAAATTGATATGATTTATGAGACATCTTTTTTCCATTTTCACTAGGAAGAACTCCTTGGTGAGGGTCATGCATTGATCACATTACTTTAGTGAATTAAAAATTCCTCAAATGTTAAATCTTAATTATGTTGGGAATATTAATATATGCATCATTTTATTTGTATATGTGACTTTCCCCCGGAGTGCAAATGTTTAGGTGTGGGGGTGTGATCGTACCACGATTCACTATGTCATTTTCACCCTTACACCATTGTATTAAACTAAATTTTTATGGTAAATTCCAAAAATAATAACAAATTGAATTTCATGTTTGAGTCATTTATTTGGTGTTCATCACTATTAAAAAGACCAATGTTACTTGTCTTGAAAATTTCATTGAAGGTGAAGGTGATTTAGAGGGCCCATGATGATGTCCAAGAAAAATGGGCCAAACTACACAGGATCCAAGCACACCAGTGGATTAATCGGCACACTTTTACTAGAACGTGAATCGAATTGGGATGAAATTTTGTGGCTGGTCCAAAACTCATTTGGATACATTTAAAATGAATAAACCCAAGACTCCTTTTTCCATATGATAACCTTTCTAACCCGATCTGCCAGCACACCAAATCTGCACAGATTTAAAATTGGTGTGCTGTGATCTATCCATATCTCGGGCTATAGGTGACCCGATTGTGTCAAAATTTTAGTGGAGACATCCAAGAAGTCGGGATACAACTTTTTTATTTTCTCAAAATCGAGATAAGGCTGTCTAGAGGTTGAAACACCTGTGACAAGTGGTTTTAATAATTCCGCGTGCTCAAAACCACCTTCCCATTTCCTATAAAATGGAACCATGGGATTCTCATTTTCTAGGTCGAACAGGAGGCAAGGATTTGGTATTTTGGAGACCCAAAGGAGTTCTCTCCTCATACATGAATTTTTTGTGGCCCTTATCATCATAAGGGGTTCAAAAATGAAGAAGGAGTTCCACCCGAGCCTTCTCTTCCTCTCGATGCCGAGCTAAATAGTGGACGATCATTTCTAGGGAGCTACACATACTTGGGAGGGAGTTTCAGCACATGATACTATACTAGTTTTGTGTAATTTGTGTATGGATTATTTCACTTACATTTTATCTAAAAAACTCCTATGAGTTCATTTTTGGGTTTAATTAAGTGAACCGCTTTTCATTTCAAAACCGATTGGGTTGAAATTTCAAGTGGGAAACTGGATTTGTTCTGATTGGGCAACCCAAGGATCCTCTTTCTCTCACACATACAAAACATTTCAGTATGATTTGGTAACCTTTAAAATTTTCTTGAAGTCCAAACCTTGACAACACGATTTTTGTGTCATGGGTTGGTACTTTGTGAAATGTTTAGAGAGGCAAGAGGGGAATCAAGATATTGTCAACCATTCACCAAAGAATTAAAAAAACCATGTGAAATTTTCAGAACAACGAACTATCCAAGATGTGTAGTGAACATTAATTGATCTTCTTATCTCATAATTCTTAAACCACCACCTTACTCTATCAAATATTAACCTCTTTAAGTTAAGTTAATTGCATAAAACTATTTTCAAAATCACCGCCTCTTTTAATAATCTTTATTAAAGATACATACTCAAAACCTATCAATGCTCCTAGAGAGACAACCTAGGGTCTACCCTAGACTATAAATTAACCTTAAAAACATTATCAATTTGATGTGTCATAACAGCGCGGTCATGGACCCAGGTGCGAGCTTCTTGAGTTGGACTTCGGTCTCCTGATGGTGGTGAAAATATCTCATAATGTCATCCCACACCTAAAGATCTTTCTGATCCTCAGCTAGCTCCACTTCTCTGTAGAACAACCTGATTATGGTGTTGTATCTTCCATAGTGGCTACATGTTACCTTCATAGTGTTATAAACATGTCTAGTTGGTCAATCTAATTCCATTTGACCTTGCCTGTAAAAATCATAACATCAGCCCTCTCTAGGATGACCTGATTCCCGAGTCCGTTGATGAGAAGATCTCTAACGTCCAGATCTTTTCCTTTTAACCCTTCTAGATATGGCAGAAATATCATCTCTTTTTATCCCACAAACACAACAAACTTTATTGTGTCCCTCTAAAAGAAGGTTTTCAATCAACAACGCCTGCTCTAGTACCCCGAAATATGTGATGATGCACAAGGGTACTATAATAGCACTAATATCTCTGTGGAGTCCCTTCTCAAACATTCGTGCTCAAAATTAGTCACCATGGATCATGTCCAGAGAGTAGTGTGCAAGGTATGTGAGACAAGTTGTGTACTCAATAACTACCATCCCTCCCTGTTAAAACTGAAGGTTCTCCTGTAGTCCTATGAAGCGCAAGAAGGAGGGGCATAACTCCTCACAAAACAACTATTAAAAGTCGTCCCACAAGAATGAACACTAATCGTGTATCTGAGTAACAAAGATCCACCAACACCCAACTTCTCCCGGGAAAAATAAGGCTACCAAATCCACCATCTAACATCCTAGTGTTTATACAAGCTTAAAAAAGTGGACCACTAACTCTAGAAAATCCATTACTGTCTAAGAGTCTGTCTCACCATAGATCCTCAATGGTCTCTTGCACTGGAACTCGCAAAGTGCGCTCATCCAGTGAACATCCTCAGCTCACTCTGATGGGGATATCTTTTTCTCAATAGGTGGAGGTGATTCTACTTTCCCACCTGAAGTAAGTGGATAACATGATGGGTACTGAACTGAGGCCTCGTCTCAAGTAAGGTTGTTTTCGTGATCCAGAGCTAGTATCCTGGCTGGCTCTCATCGCAGAGACATCCTAAATGTTATCAAGTAGTACTGTAGATAGAGGATCACAGACACACACACAATCACACACACATATATATCAACAAAGATGGTGAGATGACTCAAGAAGGTCCATCAAAGAATCAGTCATATTTGATGCATGTACCATTTTTCCCTACAACAAGTGTTTCAGGGTGTCGGGTCGTCATGCGGGTAATATGTGTCCTGGTGAATGGATATGTTAGTCGACAACACCATCACTGGACTCCTGGGTCTAGGATTCACTCTCGATACACTTCGACATGGTTTCCCTAAACCCAACCATGAAATTTTTAGGGAAACTTCTAATCAACATCGTAATGATCGAACCACCTATGGTACAACTTTTTCATGACCCGATCCATGTCAGGGCTCGATATAAAACTTCCCCATGCCTACCTCTATAGGACAAGGGAATGCGACTAGTGCCGAAGGTACAAAAAAACTAGGGGAGGCATTTTTCCGAGAACATGTACACACACATGCATTCTACTAAATGAAAATACTGTAGAGTGAAATGCAAACAAGATAAAAAATTTCTATATATAAACCAAAAACATGCATCTGACTATAAAAAGTAAAAATACAGAAAAGTAAACTGAAAGGAAAAAAAGTGAAAAAATACACAACCAACTAGAAAAGTTCCACAACATGGAAATAGGTAGAAAACTGAAACAATTGAGAGAGACCCTCTCTTGAATCCCAAGTGGCAACCACCAAATGTTGTCCAAGAACATTGTATCCCTAATCTCCTCTGATGTCATGATCATCCTTTCTATCATCTGCAATGGCACAACAAGTGCAGTCAAAGAACAAACTGATGTGAGTATAAAAATAATCATTTGGATTCCCTAAAACCTCAAGGGAGAAGCAAGAGAGGTACTGAAGAGGGGAGAGGTATATTGAACAAGGTACAATAAAATAAGTGCATCACAACCCATCAAGAGAGTAATGTAAGCTCATCCAAACACATGGATAAATAAATGGTGAGAATATAAAATTCTCGTCGATATTTTACTACTTATAGTAGAAGACTAGAATCGTCCAATTACAAGAAGCTGGACACAAAAATTATGTGGAATACCCTTTTTGTCTTCGCATCTCAGGGAAGGAGAGTAACCAAATCCCAAGGAGTGAGAACTCGAAATATGATATGATATATATATATATGGTCATTCAGAGAAACCAAAATGATGGAGTAAGGGGATCTCCATCTTACAATCTCAGCCCATGAATAGTGACTAGCCATGAGTTCCAGAACTAACCATCGATGCTTAACATCCAACGTGACTACTCCGAACTGCAAGTCAAAGGGACTAAATCACCACACTATGATACTATCCACTTTGTGCAGTACTGTCTCACCCAAACAATTTTAGGTCGCGTCACTAGGAAATGTATTGGTGAGATTAGAATCCATCTTTGTTGAGAGTCAAAAATCAAGTCAGAGCACGTCTCATCACTATGCCTCACAATCGAGGGATCATGTCACAAAGTCGAGGATCCCTACCTAGCCCACCTGGAGGATGCCACATGACATCAGGTGTCCCTAACCTAGTATGTCATGGGGGATCATCACCTGGAAGTTGAAAGGGGGACCCAATACCCAGCCTAACTGGTGGGTACTTCCCAACAAGAGTTGTCGATGGGTCCCACTACCCAGCCCTGCTGGAGGGAGGCCCAAAACTACCATCGGGGAACACTTTCCAACTCAGCTGAAGGAAACCCTATGAATAACATCGGGGACCACATCCAAACCCAACTGAAGGTATCCTCAAAACTAATATGACAAACCTTGCTAGATGGTTCCTCTCAGAAAGAACCCTAAGGAACACTGGTCAACACAGCTAGATGGTACCTCTCGGAAGAATTCCAAGGAAGATTGGACATCTCTGCGGGATTGTACCTCTCGAAAAGCATCGAGGAGCACTGGCCATTCCTATTGGATGGTATATCTTGATAAAACACTAATTTAGTCTTTAGTTATCTCCCTTAATAGTTGTCACACCCAAAAATTATTTCATCATAACTTGTAATCCACTACAGAGGGAACCATCACATCCTACGCGAAAAAACACTCAGGATAGGCTACTGTCATGCCAAAATTAGAGTTCAAAAGAGGGTATTATGTGAGATAGAATAATTATTAATGTGGTACATGATGTGTGTGGGGCCCACACATCCTTTGGCCCCACCTCATTGCTTGGTCGTGTACCTAACCATTGTTGGGTACTAAACTATGAACTATTACCCCAATGACTTCCAACTTACTCCCAGAGTATTTGACACAGTTATTCAAAAGTCCAACAAGAACATGACACTCATCATTTATCCGGAGGTCCAAAATCTTAGTTATGCTATCACACCTCCTCAAACGACTCAAGAACATTTTACCAAATCTCATCATAAATCTTCTCTACTCTCAAAAGAGTCGAGGTTGACCCAAGCCATGAGATATCATAAAAAATATCAAAAGGATGTTCCAAAAATATTCCTATCATGTTTCCACATTTAATTATATCACAAACAAGGATGTATGCATCCAAATGGATCACCCAACTGCGGTCCTTGCAAAAAACCACACATGATCAACTATTTAATTTCCCCAAATGCATATTCGATGGAAAATTTGTGTATTGGAATATGGAGCTCAAATGTGTGTCGTGAGGCCCATTCCATGGTCTCAATAAAAGTAAAAGTATCACACAATTGTGATCCTTATGAATAAAACATGATATTGACTATTAATTCAACCCAAATGGATACATGATGAAAAAGATGCATTTCATCACAACACATGTGTACCAGGCCTCATGGGGACCATACCCTGACATTAGTTTAAATACAAAAAAGTCATCGTGAAAAGTCTCTACAAAAATTAGGGTCGCACCATTGCTGAAGACACGTCAAAAAGACCCCCCGTTTAGAAGTTAGGTCGTAAACAATATTTTCTAAATAATAATAAATATTTTATTATTATTTTTAAACATTGGAATTTTGTGCACTTGAACCTTGATACAACGAAATAAATTTCTTGATCTGGTCTAAAATAGTTTTTCTCAATGAGAGGGGCAAGTGGATGGAGATGGCACATCAACCAGATACGCCATTTAGGAGATATAGCCTTTTGAATTTGAATGAGTTCGATTCAGACTGGTCCGAACCAACCTTGCCTAACCCGGCCACCAAGGATGACCCACTCTACCTGGCGTAGTACTATTCCACTTTCCCCCATCCCACCTTCCACCCACTCGGCCCATGTGATCCCCAAACCGGTCAACGTACCCCAACACGGTATGCACTCCCCGACCCGGTCTGTGCTCCCCAACCCAGTACGCGCTCCCCAAACTGGTCCATGCTCCCTCCACCTCAGGACCCTCAATGTACCATGCCCACCATGGTGACTCACGTAGTGTGGGTCTCTATTACCTGGGGACATGTGGTGCAACCCCTTTGCATCTGGCCTGGCTGAAGCGCCCCACCACTATGTCGATGCCATAACCCGCCCGCTCCGCCTCGTTGCTCTACCTCTAGCCGCTGGTCCAGGTTGATGCCGCCATCTAGCCAAAATCTGCCTCACCACACCAGTGGAGTAACACAGCTAATTCCTACAACTTAACATGCGCCCGTGGATCCTTCGACTTTCCGACCTCACCCCGCTATAACGGCCAAATCAAGCCCTCAGTTTCTCTCTAGATCAATGCACCCGTGTGGGACCCATGCTACATCATGCTTCTGACCACTGTCGACCATCCTTACTCTAGTTGTCCCTTCCATGGGCCACCAAACCCACACCGAATGTCTGATTTCATGTCTGAAAATGAATCTAAAATCCTTACGATGGAAACTTCTAAACCCCGACCTCTGATTGGTGATCTGATGATGGATTGGTGCACCCGAATGTGAGCACCGATTATTTGTGAAGAACGAACAAATTTCAGAATAAAACATTAGGTTTCAGACACGAATTGATGGACGTGTTAGTGTGGAAATAGACAAATGATTTTCAAAATGAATAAAAACTTATTTCGGAAGATTTCACCAGGGTGCGCGCATCTGTCAGTTTGAGGACGACAAGGGCGCATTGGCTGTTGCCCTGCATTCCCGCTTTCCAAAGGCAGTCAGAATCCATATCTTATTTAGGGAAGTTTGATCCTTGATATAAATGGGATGATGGAATTTCGGTTCTTCATTCCATGGGTTCCTCCTCGGAACTCATTACATAGTCTCGGTCTCCCTTATATATTAACACATTGTTCAGGAAACTCTTCCCGACACCGTATCATCATGGATTCTGGTTAATTACACTGCTTCTGTGAAGAAATTCCAAATGTTCTAGTCAGAAAAACAACCTTCAGTCAGGGTAGTAGTCATGTTAGACATCACTGGTGTGTCTGGACACTGGAACACTATCGCGTCTGGGTTTCTTTCCCTTAATATAGGGCTTTTTGAGGGCGCGGATGCCCGAGACACCCCACATCAAATGTGGGGAATTATATTCCATAGGCATGTCTCTGAGGTTTTCCTCATATTCCCATGTTTAAAATAGGGTAATCCATAGGTTTAATGACTAGCAGAGATGGATCAGACTGATCAAAACACTGACTAGAGTGAATCGGATGGGTGCAACCCCTGGAGGAAACACGAATGTCGGGGCTAACACGTGGTTAGTTTCCCAGATGCAGTGAGGAGTAGTAAAGAGGTGAATTGATGTGATATCACCAGGATGTGGCAGCCAAGGTAAGAATTAATATGGATAATGGTTTGTTAAGTGAAGGTGATAGAGAATGAGATGGAGTCTACTTGAATGTGAGGGTGATGTTGGGATTCATCCTCGAAGAGACCTCTTACGTATCCCTGTGGAAGTGAATCAAAGTCTACATAGTTCAGGATAGGGTATAATATTGGGGTTTTCACAGAGTATAGAGAACTGATGATACAATTGCGCGTATGCGTGGTTAGCAGCCTGAAGTTGGTTTGACGCCAATAGGGTGGACTAGAGATGCGAGTCCCAAAAATGGGACGACAATGACTTACCGTCGATCGTAGAGCACAAAGACTTTACAATGGATGGGGACTACAAAAACATGCCATTGGATTGTGATTGAAAATATCTTACCACTATATGGGAGACAGTTTGGTTTCATGTGGGACAAAAGGGGCATACAGTTTAATGTCATATAGAATAGGGGTGGACCGACATGAAGATGGTTGAGACCAAAGGGTGTTGGGCTTGAACCTCATGGAGGACTCCTATGTATCATGCCTTAGCAAGGATAAAATTATACATAGTTCAGAATCGTGTGAACCGCCACAGAGGGGGTCAAAACCTATGGTTGTTGGTCTTGAACCTCAAGGAGGTTTCTTACATAACTTTCCTTGGAAACGATCAAAGTCCACATAGTTCCAGCGGGGTGTTGGTGAGCCAACGTGAAGATGGTCAGGACTAATGGTCATTTGGCTTGAACCTCTAGAAGTTTATCTACGTACCTTGTATAGGGGATAGGGATCAAATTCCTTGGAGTACAGGAGGGTGTGGGACTTACATGCTAAGGCGACCCATAGAGGATTTCATGGTCGATGGTTACTCTAAGCCCACGTGATTCATGCTCGGTTTGAGAAACAAAAGGCCGCAAATACCTGATGATCACATTGTGAAAGGTGCTTCTGTGGGAAGTGTAGTGAGGTTTACATGTGTTTAGTGGCCCAAAATAGAAATATGGGCTTATTCGTGGTTAACAGCCTAGGGAGATGGAGATATGGACTTACACCTGGGCGGAGGCCTGATGGTGACAAAGCCCAAAGGGAGAGGGATTTGGCACCGATGAATGGAGGGTTCCAGTTCCCATCCCACCTATATGGTCTTTGTCCAGGAAGAAGATAGGAGGAGCATGGATTCTTCCTCCCGCAAGAAAGGCTTGGGGATTACACCAAGATGGTCGCCCTTTCTCCACAGAAATATGTCGCTCCAATAAAAAGGATCTCATTCCATATGAGGAATGATCTCACTGCTGCAGAGACTGGCGAGAATAGAGAATTTCCGAGATGGGGCACTTTGTGTATGATGCATGGGGTGGGGTCATAGTTTAATGTCATGTGCTGAGGAAAATGGGGCTTGGCAGTTTAACGTCCTGCAGCTCGGACGAGGTGGGTTTACTCCACACCCCAAGGACTTACATAACTAATACCCACCCACCCTTGGGTAAGGGAAGTAATCAGCAACACCGTGGAGAAGGGGTGTTATAGAGTGATACATTAATGGGTCTACGTTAGTGTGGCTATGTGAATAAGCAATAGCCGTTAGAGTGCCTATGCAAAGAAGAATGAGGTGAAGCAATGCAATTGGAAGCACCACCAAGGGAATTTAAAGTCGCTTTGTAAAAACCTGGAGGGTATTATAGGAGAAGGCTTTGTAATGTAGATGTTTTGGGTGTAAGAAGCGGCCAAAGATAATGTCTGGAAGAGGGAAATCAAATCGAAAGAGTATGTACAAGGAGGACGACTTGCGTGCAAATGGAGCAGCTACATGGAAAAGGCCAGGGGGGAGCAGACCTAGAGGTTTGCATGTAATATGATAGGTTTCCAAAAAAATGGTGCACAATTGGAATATTTGCACATAAAACACTAGGTGTGCGCTCATTTGTGGATGTTTTCGTGCAAAAGGTGGGTGAGTTTTTGCGCGCAAGTCGAAGGAGTTGTGTGCAAGGAATTCCTGTGGTTTTGGGTGCAAGTGGAAGGGATTGCATGCAAGGGGTTCGACATTTAGGGTCTTGGGCGGGGGTCAATCCCGAGTGGTCCCGCATGAAGGAGGACCCTTGGGAGACCTTTCGCGGAAATTACCGTACCTGAAAGCCATATTTTTTACACAAGAGAATTGGATTTTACGCAGAGGAGATGATTTTAATTCTTCACCCATCAAAAGTTGAAGGGGAGAACTCTTATTTATAGGCACCCGGGGTCACTTGGTCCACATGGAATTTGGTTGACATGGAAAAATACGGTTGTGGTGTTAGTGGTGCAAAATATTCTGTGCTCGGTGTCAGTATCCTGCAAGTTTCCGTGCATGGTATCGGTTGCGCACAAGTTCCCATGCCTGGTTGCGACTGCATGCAATTTTCCGTGCCCACGCAAAAAAAAAACTTCTTCATATCCCGCGGTTTTTCCTATGACAGAGATGTTTTTTGTGTGCCATTTTGATTTTTCATGCATCAATTCCGTTCCCCCCATAATTTATTGTTGAATCGAAATATGTCTTCGTTTCATCTGCAAATTCCCTCATTAAGCTTTAAGCACATTTCAGTGTCTACAAATGCCCCCCTTGGAATAAGACCCGTGAGGGCATGTGAAGGTCAGATTTCAAGGGAAACATCGAGATGTCACATCTCTTGAAGTCGGTGTGTGCTAAACACTTAAGTTTCACATAAAACCGTGAAGTTGTGCGTAACACACTTTTCAGGTGCGCATAAACCCCACTCCATGCCTATAAAAACCCTCACGGGTCTAAAGACCATATGGATTTTCTCGCATGACAAGTCCTGAGATCTCTTGATTGAAAACTCTCTCTTGTTTTTCACGTAATATAAATTCCGTTTCACGTAATTCCCCAAGTTTGGTCATGATTTTTCACACAGAGCCAGTTTTTTTTCACACCGCTACCTCAGTTTTTCACACTGATTTCTAATGTTTTGTGCAACCTTCCAGTCTTTTCTCATGAGCTCCTTCAGAACTTATCGGAAGAAGATGGATGCTAATTAGGCTGATGCAGAGAGAGAAGATGAATATGCCGCTCGAAGGGCCGAGATGGTTGTGAAACCTTAGGTTTATGGTGCCCGAAAGATTTTATCCAACAACCAATCTCTCTTCGACATGTTGAACCCAACCCAGAAAGAGTATGGGCTGTCTGAAAACCTACCGATATGGGACTTCATTATTTTAGAGGATTTACCCATGTTGTGATTCGAAGTCGATACACCACGGTCATGGGTGACCCGCGAGGATGATCTCCCCTGATATAACATTAATAACAACGACCATCCTGCATGAGAAACCAGACACATAGATGTTTACTTCCTGAACCCTACCACTAGGACCATTTTGGGAAATGACCCAATCGCTGAGGATTCTCCAGCTCATTACGCATGTACTTTTCGAAAGGGTATCACCGATGTGACTAAAAGCTTTCTACATGATTGGGACTTGAGGTCGGGAGGCAATTTCACAAGGGAGTGGGCCTGGGCATATTGGGTATGCCAAACGTGTGATCATTTTGGGGCCGAACTATGACACATTATGTTGTTCGAGGCAGTGTGGACATCACAGTTCCATTTCTACCACCAGCATGAACATGGGCCGAAGCTGTTCACCTGGTGGTCCCCTGATATCAACCCCTCCCATCTCCACCATGGGGAGGATGGTATCATCCTTTGGGATGTTTATTGCATCAGAGGAATCCCCTTAGATAGGGACCAGTATGACGAATTCCTTCTGATAGGGAACATCTGGGGAGATAGATCATGGACTGTTGTCCTGTCATGGAATCTGCTAAAGTTGTCCATGGAGAGGTTGGTAGTCAAGTACTTTCTGAAGAAAATTTCCTATAAAAATGGTTTAGCCCATTTCTACAAAAAGACTTGAAAAACAAGATGCCTGGGTGAGGGAGATGGTGTCCTACCATGTGCTAGAGAAGCAAGAGCGGATCATACTGAAGGATCCTGGAGGAGGGAGAATATCAATCCGAGAGTTTTAGTGTGAATGAATGCTGAGACCCGAACATTTGGTATCCTCACTATGGAGGATACACTTTTCCAAACACCATTCATCCCCTAATTAACGATCCATGACCCTCCCTGTTGAACTTTTTTGGGGTCATGCCATTGACACTCAACGAAGAGGGGGTAAGGATCCGGATCAAAAATCACGCCAATTTTACCTTTAGTCCATTCCCTACCCCATCTTATAGATGATAGACAATGGGAATGTCTCACTAGATCGAATGGAATACTTCCAGAGCATCAGAGGTGGGGTGCTTGTGGCCCTGGTCGATGAGAATATTCTTTGAGAGCCTTGCGTTCCATCATGATTTGACAAGCAGTTTGGATTCCCCTAGTGGATGCCAAAGAAAGTGTATACAGAGGTCTGAGAGGAGAGTAATACCTGTGTTATTAACCAAATGTGGTTTATTCTTACAACATACGGCTTTGGAGAAGTCATTACTTCCCCCCCCACCATAGATGATGTTGGCCTTTGAAAAAAATACAATGAACATTGGTCAGTGGCATACCCTGAAGGGCTTCTACAGAAGAGATTTTGACAGCTCAAGGTGGCCAGTGTAGAACCTGGGCTGCAAAAGAACATACAAGAAGCCTTTGGTGAGGAATGGTTGAGAGAAAGTCGGGAAACTGGGCCAGGGCACGATGGGACTATAGCAGTGGGAAGGTCACCTGGTGTGGTTGTTCCATTGTCGTTCGAGGCTAGAGGGGATCATGAACAACCTTACTAAGTAGTCAGGGAGCTTCCCAGGAAGCATATAAGGTACTTTTTTCAACCTTCCGATGATGCAATCTTCCCTGCATTTTGGTCATCCTGGTTGACCCTGTGGCAGTTGATGGGCACCAAAACCCTTTGGAAAAAGATAGTATGTGTCAGAATCTCGATGCAAGAGGTTGGACTTATTTGGATTTATGAAGAGGTGAAAATTCTTCATCGACATTAATATTTGACATATGTGGAAAAAAACACACACCAGTGAGGTCGATGCGAAGAACCACCATTCCTAGTGATGGTGCTGCTCGGCCAGGAGCACGATTCGAAAAGGATATCATCAGAGAATGATGATAGCGATGAGGAGCCATAGGGTAGTGAGTCATGAGAAGAATAAGGGGAATAAATGGAAGACGGAATAGGGGAAGCTGAAGAGAAGCTTGGGGGTGGGGGTTCTCAGGAGACATCCCACCTCGGGCGTCCTCGAGAGAGAGACAAGTTTGCTAGCTCTAACATGGAAATAGCTATGTTATCTGAGGTATGCCTCAATCATCATCATAGAATTTCTTCCGTTCATCATTCAAAATCATAAATATGTTTTTTATCCTACTCAGAAGTATATTGGAGCCAGCGAACGAGATCCATCTAGAGGGGAGGAAGATGTGCTGGTATAACAAGGTGGGGAGCAGACACCTATCATTGATCTAACAAGCAGTGAAGGATCCCCTACAGTGACGGCTCCTGTAGCAACTAAAATGTTGGAGGCTGATGCTTTGGGATCTTGTATGTTTCATCACTTTTACACCTGTATTTATCATCAGAGAGCTCAACTGATCCGGGTGTTCATTTTTTGTGAAATAATCACAGTCTTGGAGGCTCGTTAAGCCGCTGAATCCTGGCCATCCGCAGATGCCTCGATGGAGAACGCACTAACCCACTCGGGACCCACTTCTCAAGCCGAGCCAGCCCGAGCACTTGGTGAGAAAGGAGCTATGGATACTGGAGATATCAATGCTAGAGCAAGGTCTAATGTTGTTGGAGGTGATACTGTCAGGGATGATGCGAGAGAGGAAGTCCTCCCACATGTTGAGGAGCCTAATCCCTTGGAAAGAGTACCAAAAAAAGACCTTGCAGCTGATATCTTTGATACTTTCCCCAACTATCACCCTACAGACCCCGAGGAGATGGATGAATCTGATTCGGAAGTATTCGATGAGAGCCATATGAGGCGGCGTAAGGGGTGGAAGTGCATCAAACGTTTCCTCAGTCATCCAAAGGAAGAATGGATAAAACATATGGGATAAATCCTCACCTGGTTGTGCTTTCTCCGTACTTGAGGGATTTATGGTCACTATCTTCATCTAACAATATGTGACTACAAGGATGAGAAGATATGAGAGAACAAACAACACTCTGACATTTACAAGCACCTAAAAGATTCATGGAATACCCAATAATTCCTGAAGGTGGGGCAGGAGGTCCGACTCCTTGAAGAGAAAGAGAAGGAAAGGGAATCATTCACCATAAACTACTCCAAAATTATTGAACAATTGAAGGACCAGCTGGCAGATGCCCTAGAGAAGATAGTGGAGGCGAGCCAGTATGTTACTAAGCTTCTAACTGAATAGGAACAAGTACAAGTTAGAGCCAATGAGCTGCACTCTATGGCTGCGGATGAAGAGTATGATCTTAAGGGGAAGAAAGCAATGTTGGAGGCCAAAACCAGAGGTTTGTAACACTGGAGAAATTCATCCAAAATGCTGATTCATAAGGGTCCTGTCTTGGATGAACTCATAAACTAATTTCTCTTTACTTCCAACTTTTCTGAACTACATGTATGAATAGATTCTTTAATTGTTTGTTCGGTTTAATGCATTCCAACCACAATCCTGAAATAAATAGCAATCCATCCTAAACTCCTGTGGGTCATGCCCGATGTGAGAAGTAAGGGATGCTCACACTATTACTTTGTAATGACCCAAAATTTTGAATAAATCTTGTTTCCTAATTTTTTGTGTTATTTTATTTTATTTTTATACTCAACAAAACTGTTTCATTGGATAACATGAGTATAATTAAAATGAGACTGTTGGGTTTTGACTGTTATATGACCATTGGTCAATATGACAGCTGTAAACTATACATTTTGATATTTGTCTCTAAATACAAGTGATCTTGGTTAATTAATATAGAAAGAAGATTTGATGGCCTCACCCAGTAGTCTTGGACCGATCAAAGCCCATTTAACATAACTTGGGAAAGAGGTAGCACCACTGGGATTTTCTCTGGACCAAACTCAAACTGAACTTCATCGTGTAAAGCTAGAACAGAATCGCCTTCACGATAAGTTCAAACTAATAGAAATTACTACTCATGCGATGTTGGCCAAGACTCCATCGGATTCTCTCACCTTATCACACCTTACACTTAGGTCCTATGCTGGTGTGATAAGGGGATATATAAGGAGACCGTAACTGCCTTGTGTAATCCTTTGTTTTAAATAAAAATTTTGATTTCTTCTTATGATGAAGTTTATAAATTTTCAAATGTCCGGATAAATATAGTATTCATATTTTTGGTGAATTTTAGAGAAAGGATATTTAAAAAAAAATTATGTAAACCATAAATAATTAAAAATGTGTAATGATTTAAAAAAAATGGTCTTCTACAATTATGTTCAGTACAAAATTTAGAGTCTAATAAGATCAACTTAGTTTTTAATAAATAGTAAATTATGAATAGTGATTTTATGCTTAGGGTTAGTAATGTGACCAAATGGATTAGTAATCTCACTTAAATAAAGCATTAATATAATCTAGGCACCTTGATTAAGTAATGTGATTCAATAAAATGGTTAAATAACAGTTTCATAAATTATTAGTCAAGTGTTAGTTTTTTCAGGTGAATATTTTTTTTAATTAAAAATTTAATTAAAAATATTTAGAAAATTATTTTTATAAAATGGATTTCATTTTTGAACTCAAAGCATCGATATTATGTTAAGGTAATTTTTGGGGATTTTTCGGAAAAAAATGAATTTTCGGTGAATAGTGTATTTATTTAAAAAATAAATTAAAAATATTTAGAAAATTATTTTTTATAAAATGGAGTTCATTTTTGAAATCATAGCATTGATATTTGGTTAAGTTGAAATTTTGGGATTTTTCTGAGAAAGTTGAATTTTTGATAAATAGTGAAAATACAGTTTTTAAGTTACGGGTGTTTAATGACATCATTAAATGATGTATTAAGTATGTAATCAATATGGTCGACTTATGAATAGTAATATAAGGTATGAGGTGTCCCAAGTGGCCAATACCATGGGAAAATACCATGGGCAAGCCCATGACTTCCCCAAAACCACTAATGAGGTGTCTCTTGGCCATTAATGCCTTGTCCCCTCACTTTCCCCATAAATACCAAGCCATCCACTCATCCATTCGACTCCAAACTCTCCCCCAACGAAGATCTGGTCTCATTACCTACCAATGAGTCCATCCAAGGTTCCCCAAATCCCTCAACATCCCAACCTTTGAGTTTTTATAGTTATGTTTTAAGGTAAGTGATTGTACCTCTCTCTTTCTTTTCAAGTAATCTCTTTTATGTCATTTATTTTATGCTTCATGATCTTATGTTGGAGGATGTTATTTTATATTCCTCTTACTTCATTATTCATGTTCATATGATGAGAGACCTACTCTTTCTCTCATCATTTCGTTTTAAGAATGTTAAAGTGGCACCGTTAGGCTGCCGAATTTTTAAGGGATTATTTCACCCCTCTCGTTTTCAAGTTCTATTTTCAAGTCAAGTATTTCAAGTTCCTTTTTTATATATTGTGGTATGATATCTAAATCTATCATACTGATCTTTTTTTTATATTATGAGAGACCCTATTTTATCTCTTCAATTCATTTTTGTTGATGTTTAAGTGGCGCCGTTAGGCTGCCGAATTTTTAAGGGATTCTTTTACCCTTCTCGTTTTCAAGTTCTATTTTCATGTCAAGTATGTCAAGTTATTTTTTATTATGTTTGGGTATGATCTCTAAATATTTAATACTGATATTTTATGTTAATATGATGAGATACCCTATTTTATCTCTTCAATTCATTTTTGTTGAAGTTTAAGTGGCGCCATTAGGCTGTCGATTTTTTAAGGGATTCTTTCACCTTTCTCATTTTCAAAGTTCTACTTTCATGTCAAGTCTTTTAAGTTACGTTTATTATGATGGGTTATGATCTCTATATCTATCATACTGATCTTTTATGTTCATATTATTAGAGACCGGATTTGATCTCTTCCATTTTTTTGAAGTTTTATGTGGCGTCGTTAGGCTGTTGAATTTTTGTAAGGGATTCTTTCACTTTTCCCATTTTCAAAGTTCTACTTTCATGTCAAGTCTTTTAAGTTCCCTTTTCTTATGTTGGGGTATGATATCTATATCCATCATACTTCCCTCTTATTTTCATATGATGAGATACCCTATTCAATCTCATCAATTCATTTTTTGAAGTCTTAAGTGACGCTGTTAGGCTGCTGAATGTTCATAAGAGAAATCTTAGTTTTGTCTTCCTTTAAAGATTTTCATTTCATATGGTATGTATTTCAAATTTCATTACCATGTTCTTAAATCCTTTATATTCTGTCCCCCTACTATTTTATGGATCATTTATGATTTGGTGACCCATGTCCCCTCTCTTTTCAATGTTTTCTAAAAACCTTGTAACATAGCCGTTATGCTGCAGAATTTCCGTCTCAAAATGTCTATCTCTTATTCTAAAATTCATATATTTTATTAAGTGAATACTCAAATCTCTTTCTTCTAATGGGGTATTCACATATATACCCAAATTTTATATTTTAAATTCTGGTATTTACATACATGATACCCGCTTTCCCTTTCTATGGGTTTAAAGTGACACAAAGATCATGTCATTAAAGCAGTTTGTAAAACGTTATGATTATGAAATGAAAACCATTCCTATTATTCTGTCACGAACCAGGCCGGTGCGTCATCCGACCCGGCGCCCGACCCTGGTCCGCAACATGGCCCGAAGGGCGTTCCCGATCCCCACGGGCTGGAAACTAATGTCGGGCATGAAAATAAACCAGTTGGGAACGGTTTGGCCCATAATAAGATAAATAAACATAAACTGAACCAGAATATAAATAAAGGAAAAATAAACTGAACAACTTGGCAGCAGAGAAAGGAAATTAAAGAAACGATGTGATATACCTCAAGTGACCTTGTGGGTCAATGCGAAGCATAAACCACACTAGCTCCCAACAGCAACCCAAGGCTAAAACCTGCAACTGGATAGTAGAGTAGGCATGAGCACCAAGATGATCAGTAGAAATGCCACAATATAACCACATCCTATTCCCTCGCCTTTATTAAGAAATCCAATTATGCCAGTTTGAAAATAAGATATAATAAAATAATGTTTCTCCTTTTAAAATTCAAGTAACAAGTTTGCATTTTTAGGTAAAGCATTTTACTCCCACTAAATTTTCAAAATAGGTTTCAAGCATGCATTGACATTTCAAAATGAAAAGAAACCAGTTTGGATTAAAATATGGTTTTCACAAACAAGACATCGAGTATGAAACATCTGAAAATAAAGTTATATCGTCAGCAGCATGACACAGATGAGCACCATGGGTAATCCCTATAGGCACCTAGTACAAGTGGGAACCTAAAGACCTTGTACCTCAGTGAATCATGGTTTAGAAGACCACGACCCTCAGAAAGCGTGGCTTAGAAGACCACTACCCTCAGAAATTCATATGTTTAGTTAGTGTTTTTGCATCAATCCTGCTAGACAAACCGGGACGAAACCCTACCGCGTCATTTAGCGTACTAGTCCTAGTCACCCACCTAGATACCCGGGTTTTCCATTATGATCTATTTCAAGTGGTGGTGAGTTTATCTTTATCATGAAAATGTACATGAACATCAAATTTTCTTTATCGAAAACTCATTCAACCTCTCACCACCGTTCTCCATCCTTAAGCGCATTCCCCCTCTTTCGCGTCACACAATGCATAAACATCAACATTAGGCACATCATAACACTTTCAACATACAAATCATTTTCTAAAACAAAGGGGGCGTGCCTCAAGAGAGGTTTTTTTTTCTTTTTCATAAAACATTGTTACGGTTCCAAATGGGCTTTATTACATAAAGGGAATAATTTTTACAATTAACCGTCCAAAAGGCCAAACACCTTTGGAAATACACATTACCAATTCAAAACCACTTCGGAAATCAATTTTTCAAGAAAGGCCACGTAAGACTGATAGCATTTGAAATACACTTCAATTTAAAAAAAATTGCATAATCATTTATAGCAACAGTATCCCGATTTCATAGCATGTGTATATAGCGTAAATGAAAAACATATTTTTAAAACAATAAAGCAATTATTAATCTCAAATTAAAGGCATAGGCATAGAGGACCTACCTTGAAATTGTCGCTATGTGTCGATGGCCACTCGAACCGACACTAGGCGCATACACACACATGCATTTATACATATATATATACGCACCCCTAGTTGCATTGGACATATTCACCGTGACATGAGGGAATATGTACAAAGAGGGCATATATATATATATATGCCTTACCCTATGCATGTACATGTAGGCGTTCCTGACACCCGCAACTTGAAACCATCGTCGCGAGGTCCAACGCACTACACAAATAATTTAATAAAACAACTTAACACTTGAACAATCTACAAAATATTTCAAAATAACGCATCAAGGGTTTGGACCAAAAGAAGAACATTAAAACACCCTTTCAAAAACCAAACGCGCCAAGATGCAACACCGAAACACCAACTACAACCTACACAAGTTATAATAGACGAACTGCATAGTTAAAAAAACTGATAAACAATTCAGCATGGGTTTTTCCACAGAAAATTTTCATGCGCAATGCCTAAAAACAGTACTAGAAAAAGCAAACACACCCAACTATAGAGCAGATCTAGATTTGCAGCTTTAATGTCCTTAAATAATCAATTCCAGAAATCATAAAACAACCATGAATAATGCAACAAAGACACTCCTCAAAACACCCAAATCCCCCCCCCGTTTTTTTAAAACGAATGCACACTAAATACCTTTCCAAACCTCATTTTCATCACTCAAAAAAATTCAAATAACCACTTCACTATTTATAAATTAACGTCAAATAACACAAAAATTAGTTTTTCTCAAAACACACCCCATTATATACGAACATTCTATAGAATATCAAAGGCATACTAAACTTCTTAAATACTAGTTTCACACCAAACAGATAAATCATAGAACACCAAATTTATTTAACCATGTAAAAATAATTCACCACATAAACACAATTCGCACTCAAAAAATTAATTAAATAACATCTTAAATTATTTAAAGAAGAAAATTAAATCATCAAACAAAACTTATAGGATGAAACACGTACCATCCGTGTCGAAACCTCGAATTCCGACACAAAACTTTGATCACGTGCCAATCGCACTACAAGAAACCACCAATTGACCCTAATTCAAGCATTGGGACGAAAAACAACACAATTAAACCAAAATAGAAACCCTGAAAACATAGAACCCCATGTCTAATATCCAACCCGCTCAATACCAAAACTCCAAGTAAAGAAAGTACCAAAAACCTAAGGAATGAGGGAGAGGGAGGCGCGCCAGAGTTACTCCCAGTCGGTCGGGTCGTGCGAACAGGGGGCGCGCCGCCAGCTTCAACTGGAGGGGGGGGAGCGGGTCGAGGGGGTGTGTTCCGGCTGCTTCGGCTGAAGGGGGAGTGGAACGGGTCGAGGGGGGTGTGTCCCGACTTCTTTGACTGAAGGGGGAGTGGAGCGGGTCAAGGGGGGGGGGGGGTGTGCGCCGGCGGTCTCGTCCATGTGAGTGGTGCGCGCCGGAGCTGGGAGGAAGCAGGTAGGGGCGACGGGTTCGAGAGGAAGAGTAGCGCGAAGGGAGGTGCTCCAGAGAACCCTTGTCGATGGGGGTGGCACGAGCGAGAGAGGAAGGTGGGGGGGGGGTCGGCCGCGTAAAGGGGGAAAGGGGGAGAGTGAGTTTGGGTTTAAAAAAATAAAAACAAATAATAATAATAATAATAATAATAATAATAACAATAATAATAAAAGAAAGAAATGAATAACATATAAAATAAGGGGATAAAAGAAAAGAGTATAAAATAAATAAAATAATAACAAATAATAATGAACAAAATAAGAATTTTAATAAACTCCAATAATAATAATAATAATATTGTTCATAACTTAATAATAATTATAATAAACTTGATAATAATAATATTATTAACCATAATAATAATAACAATAATCACCATCATAATAATTATTAAACTAAATCATTAAAACTCACTTTATTTATTTGTCTTGTACATTAGGCAGACTGCACGGTGACCCGAGCAAAGCCGCGCGGCTTTGAACACGCCCTTCCCATGCACCGGACGCTATCAAGGTAAAAGCATTTGTTCATCAACAAAATGAAAAACAAAATTGAAATAGGCTTGGCTCGCAGCATGATAGAATGTTTCAGAGTCTGATAAAATAATAAAATAATATTCATTTAAAAGTTCGGGTGTGACAATTCACCCCACCACAAAAACGTTCTGCCCTCAGAAAGTCACCCAGCCAAATGAGGAATCAAACTCGATTTTGAAATGGAATTAGACCCACAAAAACAGGAACTCAATGTGACTTTTCACTCCACCAGTCACACCCGACCAACACTAAGGGAAACTGAAAAGAGAAGAACCGTCATGAAATGAGGAGGGTTCTCCCCACCACAAGATCCCGAATAGCACAACCAACATTGAGACTCTTAGAATGGGATAACTCTGGATTTTCTAACATGGCCCAAGAGGTAACCGCCACACAGACCAAACCTCGAAGGAGGAACGAAAAGATTCATGTTGAGTCTCCCCACCATTTTAGAACCGACCAGCTTAGACCGACATGAGAACTTCTAACCCAAACCAGAAACCACCGACACATGAGAAAACCCACAAAAGAAATCTACCAAGTAACGAACTTAACCATGACTCATCATTTCCACAAGAGATGAGCATCTCCAAAATGAGCATGTAATAAAACAAAACGGGTCACATTTGAGGAGGCGCAACTGCTGGAATTACCAAAAAGAAAAGATCACCATGCCTTCATACAACCACAGTGGGATACAAAAAAAGAAACCAAGACCACAACGAGAAAAAGAGACCCCTGTGCCTCTTACAACATAACAGACCATTTACAGATGAGGAGGCTACAATAGAGGAATTCAAACCGTCCCTATTCTAGCATTGAAGAAAAAGTTAGACCAATGTGACCCGCACCCAATGATTCCTGACTGCGTGAAAGGCTTCGCTTCGAGACCTATGGCTGGAGCTCTGATGTCTTGAAGCATCTGCTGCCCCGCAGTCAAGAGCTGACATCCTTCGGTCGAGACCCCGGTTGATGATGCCGCTAGTGGAACCCCTCCAATTGTCCCAAATGGCCACACTGACGGCAGGCCTTCGGAGGATGATGACATGGCGGCTTAAAGTACCCAAACTGAGCACAATAGAAGCAAACAAGGGGGTGGTCCAACTAGTAGGAGATGGAATTGACAAGAAGACTTGTCTGAGACAAGTTCCTCTGATTCGCTCTTTTCACTGGATGGGGAACCTTCCCGAACACCAGAAAGAAATAGTCCTGGAACCCTAGATGAAGACCCCACACAAGAGAAACTTTAACTGATTCCACGACGCTACCTCTAGAGAAAATGGAATCAACCCCTTGGCATGTCCCATGTAGGCCTTCACTTCTCGTTGGACTTACCCGACACCCACTAGTTCTTCCACTTTCCTTGCATTCACTTCCTTGGGTATAAACCATCTGACGAGAGTCATCTTTAACACCTTACAAGACATACCATCATGCAACGACGCTGTGATTATTTCCTCCACCAATACAAAGTTTCACCTTCAAACGAACCCAAACCATCACAGACTTTCATAGTTTTGGGAGTTTCCAATAACCTAAAAAAACAGAAGATTTCACCAAGCCAGTCTGCTACCTTCGATAGATCACAATCACCACATAAGCTGGACAATAACCGAAAAGAATTCAATTCCACCACTCCACTATGAGTCTGGGTAGAACCAAAAACTAGAAGTGACTCACTAGAACCTTCTCGGTCTTTTTTGGGTGGCATACTCAAAAACAAGGGGCACAAATCCGAATCAAGACTCAACATAAATCAAAATTCCACACCTCAATCACGAACAAATGTTCAAACTCAAATCACTATTCCAACCACAATTCAGTATGTCAAAACCAAGAACTCACGAAAAAGAATACCCAACACGAAAAGAGAACGCTAAACAATTTCTCACTCACTTTTCTAAACATTTGAAAAACCCTATTTGAAAACCATTTTGCAGCAAACAAAAAAACTTAAATATCCACCATTGGTATCCCATGATGTCTCACACATACATATCCATGTGCTAGATCAAGAACCCATCCAATCACATCACCAATTTCCCCACTTGCCACATGCGCACCTCAATGTATGTGATCACTAATAGGAATACCAAGGGTCAAACCCAGACACTTCTCATTTCCAAAATAGACCATTAAGCACAACACAGAAATTCCCAACCAATTTGAGAAAGTCACTTATCATTAAAGAAACACATTTCAAAATTCCAAAACGTTTTCCGTTTCAAAAACCATTTTCCACTCCAATGACCCTATTCCCTTTTGAAAACACCTTCACAAAAATCCATTTTCATTTTTGAGAACTACTCACACCGACCAAAATGAAGGTCAAACATAACTCACATCAAAATTTCCCAAAAATAAGGGACTAGTGGCTATGCCAACTCGGTAACATGGCTTAAGAGACCATGCTCTGAGCGGGAATCCACCATAGGAAGTATCTTGAACCATGCACTCGGGCTATACATGGGTCGCTACTCTATGCAGGCTCGTCACGTAACACTGGATCACTTCCTTTGTCATCCCTCATCCACATAGACCAAGAAAAAGAAAAACTCAAATCCAATACTACCTCTGGAAACTCGAGTCTCGGGACGGGCAAGGGGTCATGACGTCCTTCCCGCACCTACCTCTTGAGTATCGACACACCTAATCACCAAGCAACTTGACCCCCCAAATAACAAGGGCACCTCTGATACCATTTTGTCATGAACCAGGCCAGTGCGTCATCCGACCTGGCGCCCGACCTGGGTCCGCGACATGGCCCGAAGGGCATTCCCAATCCCCATGGGCTGACAACTAGTGCCGGGCATCATAATAAACCAGTTGGTAACGGTTTGGCCCATAACAAGATAAATAAACATAAATTGAACAAGAATATAAATAAAGGAAAAATAAACTGAACAACTTGGAAGCGGAGAAAAGTAATTAAAGAAGCGATGTGACATACCTCAAGTGACCTCGTGGGTCAACGCGAAGCGTAAACCACACTAGCTCCCAACAACATCCCAAGGCTAAAACCTACAACTTGAAGGTAGAGTAGGCATGAGCACCGAGATGCTCGGTAGAAATTCCACAATATAACCACGTCCTATGCCCTCGCCTTTAGTAAGAAATCCAATTATGCCAGTTTGAAAATAAGATATAATAAAATAATGTTTCTCCTTTTCAAATTAAAGTAAGGAGTTTGCATTTTCAGGTAAAGCATTTTACTCCCACAACATTTTCAAAATAGGTTTCAAGCTTGCATTGACATTTCAAAATGAAAAGAAACCAGTTTGGATTAAAATATGGTTTTCACAAACTAGACATCGAGTATGAAACAACTGAAAAGAATGTTACATCGTCAGTAGCATGACACAGATGGGCACCATGGGTAATCCCTATTGGAAGTTAGAACAAGTGGGAACCTAAAGACCTCGTACCTCAGTGAAACGTGGATTAGAAGACCACGACCCTTAGAAAACGTGGCTTAGAAGACCACGACCCACAGAAATTCATATGTTTAGTTAGTGTTGTTGCGTCAATCCTGCTAGACAAACCGGGACGAACCCCTGCCATGTCATCTAGCGTACTAGTCCTGGTCACCCACCTAGATACCCGAGTTTCCCATTGTGCTCTATTTCAAGTGGTGGTGAGTTTTTCTTTATCATGAAAATGTACATGAACATCAGATTTTCTTTATCAAAATCTCATTCGACCTCTCACCACCGTTCTCCCTCCTTAAGTGCATTCCCCCTCTTTCACGTCACACAATGCATAAACTTCAACATTATTCACATCATAACACTTTCAACATAAAAATAATTTTCTAAAACAAAGGGGGTGTGCCTCAAGAGAGGTTTTATTTTCTTTTTCATAAAACATTCTTACGGTTCCAAACGGGATTTATTACATAAAGGGAATAATTTTTACAATTAACTGGACAAAAGGCGAAACACCTTTGGAAATACACATTACAAATTCAAAACCACTTAGGAAATCATTTTTTCAAGAAAGGTCACTTAAGATCGATAGCATTTTAAATACACTTCAATTTTCAAAACAAATGCATAATCATTTCTAGCAACCGTAACCCAATTTCATAGCATGTGTATATAGCGTAAATATTTTTAAAACAAGCAAGAAATTTTGAATATCAAATTAAAGGCATAGGCATGGAGGACCTACATCGAACTTGTCGCTATCTGTCGATGGCCACTCAAACCGACATTAGGCGCATACACGCACATGCATTTATACATATATATATACGCACCCCTAGCTGCATTGCACATATTCCCCGTGCCATGAAGGAATATGTACAAAGAGGGCATATATATATATATATTCCTTACCCTATGCATGTACGTGTAGGTGTTCCTAACACCCACAACTTGAAACCACCGTCACGAGGTCCAACGCACTACACAAATAATTTAATAAAACAACTTCACACTTGAACAATATACAAAACATTTCAAAATAACGCATCAAGGGTTTGGACCAAAATAAAAACATTCAAACACCCTTTTAAAAACCAAACGCGCCAAGATGCAACACCGAAACACCAACTCCAGCCTACACACATTATAATAGACGAACTGCATAGTTAAAAAAACTGATAATCAATTCAGCATGGGTTTTTCCATAGAAAAGTTTCATGCGCAACGCCTAAAAACAGTACTAGAAAAAGCAAACACACCCAACTCTCGAGAAGAACAAGATTTGCAGCTTTAATTTCCTTAAATAATCAATTCCAGAAGTCATAAAACATCCATGAATAATGCAACAAATGACACTCCTCAAAACCCCGAAATCCCCCCCTTTTTTTAAAACGAATGCACACTAAATACCTTTCCAAACCTCATTTGCATCACTCAAAAAATTTCAAATAACCGATTCACTATTTATAAATTAACATCAAATAACAGAAAAATGAGTTTTTCTCAAAACACACCCCATTATATACGAACTTTCTATAGAATATCAAAGGCATACTAAAATTCTTAAATACTAGTTTTTCACCAAACAAATAAATCATAGAACACCAAATTTATTTAAGCAAGTAAAAATAATTCACCACATAAACACAATTTTCACTCAACAAATTAATTAAAGAACATCTTAAATTATTTAAACAAGCAAATTAAATCATCAAAAAAAACTTATAGGAGGAAAAACTTACAATCGGTGTCGAAACCTCGAATTCCGACGCAAAACTTTGATCGCGTGCCAATCACACTACAAGAAACCACCAATTGACCATAATTCAAGCATTGGGACCAAAAAAACACACTCAAACAAAAATAGCAACCCTGAAAACATAGAACCCCAAGTCTAATATCCAACCCGCTCAAAACCAAAACTCCAAATAAAGAAAGAACCAAAACATAGGGAAGGAGGGAGAGGGAGGCGTGCCGGAGCTACACCCGGTCGGTCGAGTCGTGTGAACAGGGGGCGCGTCAACGGCTTCAACAGGAGGGGGGATCGGGTCGAGGGGGGTGTGTTCCGGCTGCTTCGGCTAAAGGGGGAGTGGAACGGGTCGATGGGGGTGTGTGCCGGCTGCTTCGGCTGAAGGGGGAGTGGAGCAGGTCGAGGGGGGGTGTGTGCCGGTAGTCTCCCCCAGGTGAGCGGTGCGCGCCGGAGCTGGGAGGAAGCAGGTAGGTGCGACGGGTTGGGGAGGAGGGGTAGTGCGAAGGGAGGTGCGCCGGAGAACCCTCGTCGGTGGGGGTGGCGCGAGCGAGAGAGGAAGGTGGGGGGGGGGGTCGGCTGCGTAAGGGTGGAAAGGGGGAGAGTGAGTTAGGGTTTAAAAAAATAAAAACAAATAATAATAATAATAATAATAATAATAAAAGAAATAAATGAATAACATATAAAATAAGGGGATAAAAGAAAAGAGTTTAAAATAAATAAAATAATAAAAAATAATAATGAACAAAATAAGAATTTTAATAAACTCTAATAATAATAATAATAATAATATTTTTCATAACTTAATAATAATTATAATAAACTTGATAATAATAATAATATTTACCATAATAATAATAACAATAATCACCATCATTATAATTATTAAACTAACTCATTAAAACTCACTTTATTTATTTGTCTTGTACATTAGGCAGATCCCATGGTGACCCGAGCAAAGCTGTGCGGCTTTGAACACGCCCTGCCCATGCATCAGACGCTGTCAAGGGAAAATCATTCGTTCATCAACAAAATGAAAAACAAAATTCAAACAGTCTTGGATCTCAGCACGATAGAAAGTTTCAAAGTCTGATAAAATAATAAAATAATATTAATTTAAAATTTCAGGTGTGAAATATTCTATATGGTTTCTTTATGAAATGATTGATGATGATATATGTGGCTCACATGATAATAAATACATGTCAAGAGTTCACCCTGATTGTGCTCCAATGCATTGGGTAAAGAATTAATCTCTAGAGATGGCTATTTTTTAACGACGCCTTGGTGAATAACCTTGGTAAATTTTAATGACACCTTGGGGATGGACCTTGGTGAAACAGAAATGATTTTCAATATTAAATGTTGTAGAAACATCTTCATGTTATGAAATATGTTATTTTTATTATGATATTCCTCATGATTTCTTTCTCATTCCTTAAAGTTATTTTTCATGACATTATTGATGTATCTGAAGTTCGTATATTAAATGTTTCCCCTTGTTTCCCTTACTGGGCCTTCTACTCACCCTTTCTTTTGATGTAGGCCCCAGGTTATGAGATGTAGTAATGAACCTAGGATGAACATAAAGAAAATCCTATCAAGTGTTTAAGAATAAGGTTTTATGTTTTCATGTTTTAAGTTCCTGGTTTCCAAGATACTAAACCTTAAAGATCCTCAGTTTTGTAAAATGTAATGAAAGTTTATGTGATAAAAAGGCGAGATGTTATAGTTGGTATCAAAGGATGGTTTAGTTATTTGTGTAAATTAGGATATGAAAACATTAGGAAGAACCCTATAGAAAAGTTTAAATGTAGGAAACCTTCCTGGTATTTTGGCGAGTATTGAGTAAGGGGTTTCCAAGCAAATAAATCCTTGTCTGGATACGAGCAGGTAGAGGTGGCTCTGGCACAGATGTACATAGGGGTAAAACCCGAAAACACCGCTTTGAGCTAGACTCCAACGTGAACTGGTACACGACAACGAGCCTTGCTGCACTCTTGGTTATGACACTCCCGGGGGATATGATTTGGTAAATTCATAAGCTTAGTATGAATCATTATTAAAGGAACAAAGATAAAATAAAATAAAGATTCACATAAAAATATATTATCATGGATAACCTAGATTGGGACCTAGGGGATCACATGTTAGGGTATAATTTTCTTCTACAAGTTTATCTTTCTATGCTTTATGTTTCCTTTTAATGATTATTGGATAAGTATTTAAGCCCCTAATTGTACTTTCTTTCCTTAGTTAATGGAGGGAAATTGAAGAACATGTCCCAACAACCAATGTGATTGGAAATGTGACGATTTCCATATTAAAATGACAGAGATGATTAGGGGGTTAAAAGATGATTTTTATTTTGGAAAATGTTCACTATTTTGGGAACCCTATTTGATCGAGGTAAATAGATTACTATGGTATTTTCTTTTAGGAGTAAAGGTTGAATTATATTTTGAAGAATCGATGAATTTAAGGTGAACTTATGGTATTATAGGTTACTTATGGAAATGATTGACCTATATTGGGGAAAATATGTTTAGGTTAGTTACTTTTGTTATAAGATGTTAGGAGTGGTAGATGTTGTTTGGAGATGAATGATAATGTTTATCTTGGAAGACTATGTTATCAAGTCATTCTTGTATTTGGGTTTCAATCTTAGTTTGGGTTATTTTGAGGAATTTTAAGGAAAGTTAGTTACGGAATGGTCTATGATGAACTCTGGGTAGTATCGTGGAACTTTGATGATTTAAAAGTAGTTTCCATTCCTATGGGATTCTTTCTTTTTTAAGAGTTGTTTTATCTTACCCCTTCTATTTTTGGGATAAATTTTTAAAGATATATAGTTTTTCTTTTGTGGAATATGTGATTCTCTAGAAGATTATTCTTGTGCTTTTGATGAGACAAAGTGTTTTTGGATGCTCATCGTTTGGAGAAAAGATTAGTTTTGGTAGAATCTTAATAAAGGACTAAACTCTACTTGAAGGTAGGTATATTTACTTATGTTTTTATTATATGTAGTAAATGAATTCCACAAAACTATGAAAAGGAACATAAAACAAAAAATGTTTTATGTTAACGTTTCCTACTAGGAAATCAGATATCGTTTGACCCGTCATAAGTTTGGGATTTTCTTGTTGTTAAATTTTTCATAATCATGTTTTCTATCACTCTCCCTTAGAATGTGACCCTTTGTTATTTTCCTCCATGCCAATGTTTTCTTACATGGGATCCTAGTATGGGTTAACTCGGGTGACCTTTTTTACTTCACTTTCTTTCTTTAAAAGTAATAGTTTTACTAACCCCTTTTCTGGTTTGGGACTTTCAATGAAATTTCAAAACCCAGTTTTAAAAATTGTGAGGACGCAATTTCTTAAGGGGGGAAGATTATAACCACCCGAAATTTTTAATAAATCTTGTTTCTTAAATTTTTTGTTATTTTATTTTATTTTTATACTCAAAAAAACTGTTTCATTGGATAACATGAGTATAATTAAAATGAGATTGTTGGGTTTTGACTGTTATATGACAATTGGTCAATATGACCGTTGGAAACTGAACATTTTGATATTTGTCTCAAAATACAAGGGATCTTGGTTAATTAATATAGAAAGAAGATTTAATGGCCTCACCTAGTAGTCTTGGACCGATCGAAGCCCATCTAACAGAACTTGGGAAGGAGGTAGAACCACTGGGCTTTGCTCTGGACCAAACACAAGCCAAACTTCATCGTGTGAAGCTAGAACCGAATCGCCTTCGCTAGAAGTTCAAACTGATAGAAATTACTACTCCTGCAATGTTGGCTGAGCCTCCCTCAGATTCTATCACCTTAGCACACCTTACACTTAGGTCATATGCTGGTGTGATAAGGGGCTATGTAAGGAGAATGTAACTGCCTTGTATAATCCTTTGTTTTAAATAAAAATTTTGATTTCTTCTTATGATGAAGTTTATGAATTTTCAAATGTCCGGATAAATATAGTATGCATATTTTTGGTGAATTTTAGAGAAAGTATATTTTAAAAAAATGTATATGTAAACCTTAAATAATTAAAAATGTGCAATGATTTTCAAAAAAATGGTCTTATACAATTATGTTTGGTACGAAGTTTGGAGTCTAATAATATCAACTTAATTTTTGATGAATAGTAAATTATGAATAGTTATTTTATGCTTAGGATTAGTAATGTGACCAAATGGATTAGTAATCTCACTTTAATAAAGCATTAATATAATCTAGGCACCTTGATTAAGTAATGTGATTCAATAAAATGGTTAAATAATGGTTTCATAAATTATTAGTCAAGTGTTAGTTTTTTCGGGTGAATAGTGTTTTTAATTAAAAATTTAATTAAAAATATTTAGAATTTTTTTTTATAAAATGGATTTCATTTTTGAACTCAGAGCATCGATATTATGTTAAGGTAATTTTTGGGGATTTTTCTGAAAAAATGAATTTTAGGTGAATAGTGTATTTATTTAAAAATTAAATTAAAATTATTTAGAAAATTATTTTTATAAAATGGAGTTCATTTTCGAAATCAGAGTATCGATATTTGGTTAAGGTGAAATTTTGGGATTTTTCTGAGAAAGTTGAATTTTCGATGAATAGTGAAAATACAGTTTTTAAGTTACGTGTGTTTAATGACATCATAAAATGATGTATTAAGTATGTAATCAATATGGTCAAATTATAAATAGTAAGATAAGGTATGGGGTGTCCCAAGTGTCCAATACCATGGGCAAATACCATGGGAAAGCCCATGGTTTTGCCAAAACCAATAATGAGGTGTCCCTTGGCCAGTAATGCATTGTCCCCTCACTTTCCCTGTAAATACCAAGCCATCCTATCATCCATTCGACTCCCAACTCTCCACCAACGAAGCTATGGTCTCATTACCTCACAAGGAGTCCTTCCAAGGTTCCCCCAAGCCCTAAATGTCCCAACCTTTGAGTTTTAAGAGTTACGTTTTAAGGTAAGGGATCCTACCTCTTTTTTTTTCAAGTAATCTATTTTATGTCATTTCTTTTATGCTTCATTCTCTTTTGTTTGAGGATGTTCTATTATATTCCCCTTACTGAATTTTTCATGTTAATATGATGAGAGACGCCCTCTTTCTCTCATCATTGAATTATAATAATGTTAAAGTGGTGCCGTTAGGCTGCCGAATTTTTAAGGGATTCTTTCACCCTTCTCGTTTTCAGGTTTTATTTTCATGTCAAGTATTTCAAGTTAATTTTTATTATATTGGGGTATGATCTCTAAATATATCATATTGATATATTATGTTCATATGATGAGAGAACATATTTTATCTCTTCAATTCATTTTTGTGGAAGTTTAAGTGGCGCCGTTTGGATGCCGATGTTTTAAGGGATTCTTTCACACATCTCGTTTTCAAGTTCTATTTTCATGTCAAGTATTTCGAGTTCCTTTTTATTATGTTGGGGTATGATCTCTAAATCTATCATACTGATATTTTATGTTCATATGATGACAGACCCTATTTTATCTTTTCAATTAATTTTTGTTGAAGTTTAAGTAGTGTCGTTAGGCTGCCGAATTTTTAAGGGATTCTTTCACCTTTCCCATTTATCAAAGTTCTACTTTCATGTCAAGTCTTTTAAGTTCCTTTTATTATGTTGGGGTATGATATATATATCTATCATACTGATCTTTTATGTTCATATGATGAGATACCTTATTTGATCTCTTCAATTCATTTTTTTTAAGTTTTATGTGGCGTCGTTAGGCTGTTGAATTTTTGTAAGGGATTCTTTCACTCTTCCCATTTTCAAAGTTCTACTTTCATGGAAAGTATTTTAAGTTCCATTTTCTTATGTTGGGGTATGATATCTATATCCATTATACTTCTCTCTTATTTTCATATGATGAGATACCCTATTCGATCTCATCAATTCATTTTTTGATGTTTTAAGTGACGCCGTTAGGCTGCTGAATTTTCATAAGAGAAATCTTATTTTTGTCTTCCTTTCAAGATTTTCATTTCATATGGTAAGTATTTAAAATCTCATTAAAATGTTCTTAAATCCTTTATATTCAGTCTCCCTACTGTTTTATGGATCATTTATGATTGGTTGACCCATGTCCCCTCTCTTTTCAATGTTTTTTAAAAACCTCGTAACATAGCTGTTATGCTGCAGAATTTCCATCTCAAAATGTCTCTCTATTATTATAAAATTCATTTATTTTATTAAGTGAATAATCAAATCTCTTTATTCTAATAGGTTATTCACATATATACCCAAATGTTCTATTTTAAATTCTGGTATTTACATACATGAGATCCGCTTTCCCTTTCTGTGGGTTTAAAGTGACACAAAGATCATGTCTTTAAAGAAGTTTGTAAAACGTAATGATTATGAAATGAAACCCATTCATTTTATGCTATATGGGTTGTTTATCAAATGATTGATGATGATATATGTGGCTCACATGATTATAAATACATTTCAAGGGTGCGCCCTGATAGCGCTCTAATGTATTTGGTAAAGACATAATCTCTAGAGATGACTATTTTTTAACGACGCCTTGGTGAATAACCTTGGTAATTTTTAATGACACCTTGGGGATGGACCTTGGTGAAACAGAAATGATTGTCAATATTAAATGTTGTAGCCACATCTTCAAGTTATTAAATACATTATTTTTATTATGATATGCCTCATGATTTATTTCTCATTCCTTAAAGTTCTTTTTCACGACATTGTTGATGTATCTCAAGTTCGCATGTTAAATGTTTCCCCTTGTTTCCCTTACTGGGCCTTCTACTCACCCTTTATTTTGATGTATGTCCCTAGTTTATGAGATGCAGTAATGAACCTAGGATGAACATAAGGAGAATCCTTTCAAGTGTTTATGAAGAATGTTTTATGTTTTCATGTTTTAAGTTCCAGGTTTCCAAGACACTAAACCTTAAAGATCCTCAGTTTTGTAAAATGTAATGAACGTTTATGTGATAAAAAAGCGGGATGTTATACAATTCATTTTAATGTAGGAGTTCCAACCATACTTCGGACACCTAGGGTAGAAAAGACCCATCTAGGCTTCCGAAAAGAAAGGGTAAGACCTGATTGAATAATAATGTCCTCAGAATAGTCGAACTATCACTCCCCCTATATTCTCTAGTGCACCAGAGGGGTAACTCCAGGGGTGTTAGAAACAATTCAAACCTATGGGAGTGGAAATTGTGAATCACTATAACAAAAATTCATAACATTATGGGGGTGACATGATAACAAAGGATAACTATTGACTTTGTTCGAAATACAATATCCTTATTGTATTAGCCTGATATGGGGATAACAGACGAGGACCGACCGCTGACCATGTTCGAAACATGGGGCCTGCCTCAGAATGTAATTCAATAATCTCTTGGAATGCTGACTCGGGGTATTAGGTGGGCCATAGGCTGAGCCTCCTTACTATTATAGGGTTTATTTTTATGTGAAAGGGGATGAGGGTCCGAATAAAGGGCACAAAAAGTGCAGAAGGTGGAGTGGTGGAATGTTTGAATGGAGCCCAACAATCTTGAAATTATGCCACCATGGTGGAAACACATTAAGTGGACTTACCGGTCTGATAAAGGATCATTCCTACTTACAAATAAGATATATCTGATGGTAAAATATAATAATCCAATAATTGTCATGGGGCATCCCAAACTTGTTCAGGGTAGAGCTTCAGTTATAGGGTTCCCCGAACGAGTTCGGGCCAAGGGGTTGAAAAAGAGGGGGAATATGATTCAATATTATTTGGGATGGGCCTAAAGGAAAAATTCTTGGGAGTTCCTACGTATCCCATGAGGATGGGAATCAAGCCGTACATAGTTCTGAAAGGTGTCATGCAGTTTAACATCTTACGGAAAGGATGAATAGTGATTTTATTTTATGGTCATAGAGCTCAGACTAGGGATTATAGAGAATGTGGGAGAGACATGGTGAGGTATTTATAAAACCCAACATTAATGGTGACCTAGAATCTAGATCACTATGTGTTTCTTAGGGATGGTTTAGGTCGAGGGACCGAAAATAAAAGTTAGGCTGGGCCCCGGGCAAAGTGCACGGGCGTTCATATGTATCCCATGAGAATGAGAATTAAGCCACACATAGTTCTAGGGGTGGAATGACAGGGTATTAGTTATAGGGATGATAAGTTCATGCAGGTCTAGACCACACACTAAATGAAGAGGAACTTGATAGATCTTGTTTGTTCTTTAAAATGAATGTATGTTTTTTTGTGAAGTGAATGACCTAGGATAGAAGGACGAGGAATCACCACAAGAATAAAGCCATATCCATGCATTAAAAAATGTTATGGTGTGTGATCGATACCAATCATGATGTCCCCTCGAGTGAGGACTCTACGATGCAATGATATTTTTCGTCTTGCGGCCTGGAAGATAATATCTTAGTTTAGGGTCATGTGATGGGACCAACCATGCACATTAATGTCATGCAGTATAGACGTAATAGTTTTATTTCACGTGGGACTAGGCATCATAGTTTAAAGTCATATGGCTCAGAAATATATAGGAGAGACGAGGTTCAAGAGGTAATGTTCATAGTATGATAAAGCATACTTGACGTGAATGAGGATGAGGTCCACAACACACCGCGCACGATTCCAATAAGGAAACATCGGGCTGAGGGAAAAGAAATGGTTAGAGAATATGGGGTAGGAGAGACTAGATCTTAGTTGAGCTAGACCCAAATAATATATGTCTGTGTGTTCTTACGTATCCCATGAGGATGGTAATCAATCCAGACGTAGTTATAGAAGATAACATATAAGAAGATCTTATTTTAAGGTCTTAGAGCTCAAACCCCGAAGAAGGACACTTTTCCATGTGAGCGCAGAACTCAATCCGTTCTCTAATATAATGTGAGTCACACTCAGTATGGGAACAAAGGGTGGAATATGTCTATTCAACACATGGATACACATAAATGAGAAGTCGGTGTGGAGCCCTAAATGAAACCCTACCATGGATTTTTCCTTCTAACATTCAAATGCGCACTGAGGGACAATACCAATAGCGTAGAAACTCTACTTGGACATGATGGGGTGAAAAATGATGTGAATCATGTAACTAACATTTAAGGCTTGAAGTTGTTGGTGTAATGATAGAGGATAACTATTGACCATTTTTGAATCAAAACAACCATATCTTGTGACATAAAACCGAAAAAACAACTGAGCATCAACCACTGGCCTTATTCGCAACATAGGACTTGTATCAATTTTTTGTTCGAAACCCTTAAAGACATTAGCCTGTAATGGTTGGAGAGCCCTTGGGCCGAGCATCCATGGAATTTTGGGGTCCCTTCGGATATGAAAGATTATGAATCCCAAATGAGTGGGAAAAATCATAAAAATGGGTGAAAGAAACTCTAGGCAGAATCCGACACACCTGGAACTAAACTAGAGTACTCCTGAGCACATTGGTGAATCACCAAAGAGGTTCAAGGGACCCAAATTAAGAGCATAAAACATTAAAATATGAGTGTAGGTAAAGGGAGTTAAGGGTGATCATGGGAGAGAGGGTTGTGGCGTGGTTGTTATAAACCTGAGGTGAATTGGGACATAAGCCCATACCACAACATATACCCCTTACCTGGAATAATGTAGGCCAAGGGTCCAAGTTGATAGGGAGGTTTCTAATGGATGAGGATAGACCCATATACTAGAGTTTCAGGTGGTCATACGTATCACATAAGGATGGGAATCAAGCTATACATACTTCTTGAAGGATGCTGTACAGTTTATCGTCATACAGTAGGGATGGTGGTGCTCTTAGTTTAAGGTCCCAGGGATCAAATCGTAGATGCCTAGTTTAATGTCATATGCATGGGACAACTGAGTGGAGGATGAATCATCATGCCTATGGAAGACCACAAAGTGGAAATGGTGATAGGGGAAATCTATTGACAATGTCCACCACATAGTATCTGTATTTGTGTGACCGTAGGTCGAGGGAAATTTATTTAGCGTAAACTGTTGATCATGTATGCAATATGGGACTCATGTCAATTTGTTGTTGGAAATCATCATGGGCATTGGACTATAATGGTAGGTTAACCCTTGGGCCGACCATCCATTCCATTCGGGGGTACTTTTGGATTTAGAGGATGATGGAAAACCCAAATGATGGGGATCTTGAAGCATGGTAGGGCCTATGTGCACGGAAAGGATGATAAATGAAAGAGGGATGTCTCAAAGGGGTATGTGTGGCATAGAAAAAAAATCCCAAAGTGAATAAGGATGTGAGTCCATACCACACCACACAATCCTAGATGAGAACTCAGACCAGGGGGGCGAAAGGGTCGAGGGACCTGATGCTAGGTTACACGGCCAACTGTAACCATATGGACTTTCTTGTGGGTATTGCCTTACCTCAGATTTTAAGCCCACGTGAGAAATGATCAGTGTTGGAAACATGGAGTAAGACTAGGCTCTTCTCATCAGATAAGGGTCCGACAGCTAGAATCACACTCCGGCCAGAGGCAGATCGAATCTTAATGAGATAGTGGAAAAAATGAGCCACAACACCAAATGTTTTGGATGTATGGGGGTAGTGACAACGACAAAGTATAACTATTGACAAGATTTGAAACACATCATCAATATCGCGTGACCTAAAATGGGAACAACAAATGAGTGTCAACTGCTAACTGTATTCGAAACTTGGGACTTGTATCAATTTTTTGTTCAAAACCATCAAGGACGTTGGCCCGTAATGGTAGGAGAGACCTTGGGCCAAATATACATGCCATTTGACGGTCCCTTCAGATGAAAAAAAAGTCCCAAGAAAAGGGATTTTGTGATGTATAAATGTTCCCATGAAATATTAAGTCACGTTGGACAGCAGAAGGGAGAGATATCTTCAGGGGGAGTGACACATGGTACGGTCATGAAGAGCTCAATGTGAATGAGGGAAAAATCCTGCACGACACCGTGTGCTTCGACCCAATGGGTGGTACCGAAGTTTGGGGCCGGGCCTACTGAAAAAATGTCAGGGCGTTCCTACATATCTCATAAGGATGGGAATCAAGCCATACGTAGTTCTGAAGTCCATGTATTTTAGTGTCATGTAGTGAGGACGTGGAAGGAGAGAAGAACGAGGTAGGGAACATGGTGCGATAATTTTAATCCTGACATGAGTGGGGCCAAAGAAGCCTACACGAAAGCATGTGGGATCCTCCAAGAGAACTATGCCCATGGGGGATAGTCAAAGAAGATATTTGGGGCTAGAATCAAGATGAATCATCCGAGCATTTCTACATATCCCCTGAGGATGTGAATCAAGAAATACGTAGTTCTTTCATTTTAATATCTCAAAGGAGAACACATAGTTTAATGTCATGCTGGACAGTATACAGTTTAACGTCATGAAGGACGACATAAAATTTAACATCCTATGGGATATTTTAATGTTTAAGGTCATGTAGGACCGAATAGTTTAAGGTCATTTAGGACTGGATAGTTTAAAGTCATGTAGGAACCTAATGCAGTTTTGGGTTGTGCAGGACCATACAGTTTAAGTTCATGCGGGACCAGATAGTTTAAGGTCATGTAGGACCAGACAATTTAAGGTCGTGTAGGACTAGGTGGTTTAAGGTCATGTAGGACCAGTCATTTTAAGGTTGTGTTGGACCAAAAAGTTTATGGTCATGTAGGAAATGATATTTTAATGTCTTATAGGACCAGATTGTTTATGGTAGTGTAGGACCTAATAGTTTAAGGTCGTGTAGGACCAGACAGTTTATGGTCGTGTAGGACCAGATAGTTTAAGGACATTTAGGAAAAAAAATTTAAGTTTGTGTAGGAATAGACATTTTAAGAATGTGTACGTCCATAAAAGTCAGGAAAATTATTTCTTCAGAAACTTGGAATTGGTGGGAGGAGTTATATGCTCACAATCCATGGTAACCAGGGAGTATGTGACATTGGAGTAAACCTTGTGAACAATGTAAGGTCCTTCCTATTTGGGATCCAAGATGGGTGGTTTCCTACCAGGTATCATTGGTGTTTTGAGGGACAACACCATGTAACCTTGTAAGGAGCAGAGGTGATCATTCTTGTTGAAAGCTCTAGATATCTTGCTCTGATGCCTTTCCAGATTCTACAGGGCATGAAGCCTGTTCTCATCGAGCCTTTCCAACTTAGCTTAATATATTTGATCTTTTTTATCTTGCGATTGTTGATCATATACAGTTGTGCACAATTAGGGAAACTGAATCTAGATGGGCTGGACAACCTTTGTTCTATACACTGTGGAATATGGGGTCACCTGGGTGGAATTACGAGTCATCATCCATTAAGCCCATAGGGCGTTGGGGAGCTTGTCCGACCAACTCTTCTTCTTCTGACCAACCAATTTCTTGTATAATGTTTGAGAGGGTTTTTTTGAAAGCCTTAATCTATCCATTTTATCTCACATGATAACGGGAGGTATGGTTAGAATAGATGTTGTACTTAGTGCAATGTTTCTTCAGCTCAGCTACCCAAAAGTTTGTGCCGTTATCAGTCCGGACGGCATGAGGGACTCTAAATCGGTAGATGATTTTGGAGATCACAAAGTCAATGATGAAATAGGCCTTGGAATCCTTGAGTGGAACTACCTCTTCCCACTTGGAGAAGAAATATGTAGTACTCAGGATGAACCAGCACTGGTGAGATGTCGTCGGTGGATATGGTCTGACGACCTCGGGTCCCCATTCTGCAAATGTCCAGAAGAACATGGTAGGGTAGAGTGGCTATGGAGGCCGATGCATAAATTTGGCATGAATTTGGCATGCATGGAATCTTTTTGAGAACTCGATGTATTCATCGATCATGGAGGGAAAAAAATACCCCAGTCTCTGGATCTGATGAGATAGTTTTGGCCCGATCTGATGAGCCCCAATGGAACCTGCATGAACCTCCTTCTTGAATTGGAAAATCTTGACTCCTTGAATGAAATGGCGGAGAACCCCATAAACCCATGCTTGTAGAGGATCCTATCATAACCAGGACCGTCTTGGAGGGTGAACTGTAACTCACGACGTCGAATTCTCTCGCGCTTGGCCTGATCTGCAAGGAGATTACCATTTTGGAGGTTCTCGATAAAGGAGGTTATCTAGTATGGATTCACTTTAATCGCTACATTTGGGGGACCTGGGGGTCCTGACATGGAGGCATCGACGGTAAGGTAGATTACCTATGGGCTCTCCGCGTCATCTGGATTGACAGGTGCAATGAATCTCTGGTGTGCCACATAGATAATCAGAACATCCTATTGGGCTATGAAAGTGATGAAGCAAGGATGTCAAGGGCATCAACTCAACCATTCTGAGATCAAGGTACATGAGTGACTTCTGGCTGAGATGAGAACTGGGCCATTAGCAGGAGAGTGCATTCCAATAATGGTACGAGCTCTGGCTTTCTAATGACATAGTCACCGTTGATCTACTTGATGACTAGTTCGTTGTCCCATTTCACATGCAAATGTGGGACATTAATCTCATGGCTAGCTTGAGGCCAGTAATCAGAGCCTTATTCTCCACCTCATTGTTGGAGCAACCTTCTGTCAATAGGAATGAATATGGATGAATGGCCTATCCAAGGGTAATAAAGAAAATACCCAATACTACTCTGTTGAGTCTTGGGTCATTGAGCCTTCTGACAATGGTGCTCTAGGAAGCACCATCGAAGTGAAATTTCCAGTACCACATGGCTTGGACCACTGAGAGAATCTCTTCATCAATGAAATTGAGATCCAAGGATTGGTCCATAGTAGCTGGATGGGCAACAAGGAAGTCTCCCAACACTATCCATTTAATAGCCTTCTAAGGGGCAAACCTAATGTCGAAATTTTGGAGAATCACTTCCAACCGAGCTTGATGGCCTGTCAACATGGGGCAGTACATGATGTACTTTAGCGGATCTACTCGGGACACTAGATGTACCTTATGGTGCTGCATGTAATACCTCAATTTATGTACTTTGAATACTAGAGCAAGGCAACTCTTCTTCATAGGGGAGTATTTGGTCTCTGTATCGAGGAGCATGAAGATGAGATAGCAGAGACCATTCTCTATCCCCTCACTGCTCTTCTGGGAGAGAAGGCTGCCAAGAGACTGTTCCAGGGTGGTCATGAAAATGAACAATGGATTTCTAGAGATGGGTGGCCTTAATACCGGAGGCTGGAGAAAGTACTTCTATATTTCCTTGAAAGGATTCTGACATTAAACATCCCACTCGTAGATAGTGCCTTTCTTTATGAGTCGAGAAAAGGTCTTACATTTGTCGGCCAGATTCACGATTAATCAGAATATGTAGGCCATGCGGCCTTGGAAACCTTGAAGCCCCCATAGGTTTCATGGGGGAGACATTTTTCTAATTTCCTTGATCTTCATTGGGTCGATCTCTATGCCCTTGTATCTAACAAAGAAGTCAGGAAACATTCCTGAGCTGACCCTGAATGTGAACTTCAATGGATTCATCATTAGATAGTGGGAATGGAGGAAGCCGAACACTTTCTCAATGTCTTTGATATGGTCCTAGTGCTTGAAAGATTTTACCACCAGATCATCTACATAACATTCCACCAACATTTCGAGGATCGGTTTAAATATGTGATGCATTGCCCGCTGATAGGTGGCACATGCATTCTTTAAACCAAATGACATGACTTAGTAACAAAAAGTACCTTGTAGTGCCATGAAGGCCATAAAATCTTCATCCTAGGGGGCCATTCGGATCTAGTTATACCAAGAGTACCCATCCATGAAAGAGAGGGCTTGGAACCCAGATGTATCATCGATCAACAATTCCATCATAGGAGGGGTAAAATCATCATTTAGACAATAACATTTGAGATCTCGGAAGTCGATGCAGACACTGATCTATCTTTTTTTTCTTCAGGCCTAGTAAAATGTTGTATATCCATTTGGGATACTGGACTTACATAACAAAAGTATCTCTAATGATCTTATCAACTTCTACCTCAACCATGGCCTGGTGAGAAGGGTGCATCTTTTTAGGAGGCTGCTAGAACCCGCGATGATTTGCTGGGTGACCGAGGAGGTGGATGGATACATGAGGATCTAGTCTTGGAATGTCATCAAAACCACAGGTGAATACATCATGGTGTTGTTTAAGGAAGTATATGTATTGTTTTTTCTTATTGAGGGGCATGTAGGCACTGATCAATGTGGGTTTTAGGTCTACCTCGGTACTGAGGTTCACCTGCACCAATTCGTCGACTGTGGTAGAGATGATATCTTCAAAGGTTGGGGGAGAGTCATCCAAATCCTCTTCTTAACTTTTGGAGGAGAGATCCTCTGTGGAATGTGTTTCTTCTGAGTCAATATATCCCAATGGGTGTCTTGTACAAGCCTGAGCGGCATTAGACACTACACCGGGGATCTCCTCTTCTTCCGAAACCATAGCGATGAAGACTGTTGATTTGATCCCATCTAGTCTTCAGCCCATGGGGCTTTTCTTGATGATATAGAACCAATTTTGGAACATCATATTGAGACTATTAATTTAATCTTTACAAAACAAGCATGTATGAAATATTGTTGTTGCAATGGGCTAGACATCTTGATACCTAATGGGAGTATGAGGATTTGGGATCACCTGGTCCAAATTTTTGTAGGATTATGAGGTGATCTTCAAGTATCGCTTAGAATTGGGAATTGTTTCTCTCCCAGTTCTAGAAACAACAATGAATTTCCCCATGACCGAAGTTTTAGCCTCCAATCGATGGATTGGAATGATGTAGGCATCATCTAGATCTATCCATGGGTCGGTCATAGTCGTGGCATGCTCAACCTCGTTAGCATAAATATGCTTGTCTTTGATCTTGTAATAGTTGTCATCCAGATAGAAGGATTCACAAGAGGAAACATGAGACACATCACCTTGAAGAATTCCCACTCAACCATTAAGGGAGTACTTGAGGCACTGGTGATATAATAATGGAACCACAACATGAAGGTGGAGCCATGGCCTGCCCATCAACACATTGTAGGTAGTGTCCTGGGAGAGAACCATAAACTCAGTGCAAGAAACTAGACCACCGAACTAGGTCATCAAGTGGATCTTGCCGACCGGTGTCTGCTCTATCCTATCATAACCTTGGATTCTTAGGTCAGAGGGGCTCAGATAATCCATGAACAGCCCCAATTTTTGCAGTGTCTGAGTAAGGATCGGGTTGATTCCAGAGCCTGTGTCAACAAGATAGAAAAAAACCTCCATGCCATTGAACTGACTGGTGATGCATAGGGGGTTAATGTGCCATTATATGGGAGGGCCTTCATCTTCTCTAGAGAACGAGATGATGGTCAAGAATTTATCATTCTCGACTTCCTCAGCCTAAAAGGTTTCTGCGGATGCTACGTCCATCTCAAACCAGAGGGGGCATCTTAAATCCTTGGGGAGGGCCTCAAACATATATGATTATAGGAAAAGGGCCTCAAGGATGGAGAGATTTTCTGAAATTCTAGAAATATGTTTGAGAACATCATACTTTAATGGTAGGAGTGATCTTCTACTTACCGAAGGTCACTCTATGACAATATGTATGGTGGGCCCTGTTGGCTGGACCAGCGGCTGACTGGTGCTTGGAATATCCCACTACTCACTAGTCAAAGCATACGGAGTGACTACCAGATGAGGACTTGAAGACTAAGACAAGTCCAGAGAAAAGTGTGGCTGATCACGATGTGGTCGAGGTGGATTTTCTAGATCCAACTACTCAAAAGACTATGAAGGGGGTTCTGATGACACCAGATGAGAAGGATGCGCGTACTAAGCTCGGCGCCAGGCCTGCAGCCTGGTTTTAATTGCATGACCAGCCTGGCTAGAAGTAATGACTAAGGCACTCTAATGACCCATATTTTCATGGCTCCATTGACGTTGATGACGGCTAGGGACATTGGGAGGATCCACCTGGTGCTCCTCATCATCAGGAATCATGTAGATGTTTACTTACTCTATGGTATTAACCGAGGCATGCCCTTGATTGTAAATTGACGATTTATCCACTATTAGACGGATTTTGGAAAAAATGGCCATCTCCAGGGGCATGAAGTTGTCAAGAGTATGGGATGACTATGACATTGGTGGGGGACTTTGTTTTATCTTGTGCCATCATTCTTTTCTATTGTAAGAAGGGGACAACTGAGCCGATGATGTAGAAGTTGTAGCTGCGGATTTTGAAGGCTCTAACCAATTCAAGCATGTACTGATAACACCATTGGCATGAGTGATTGTTTTACGAGCGATCCAGTAGTCATAATTCTAGGACCTTTGGTTATACACCTGATTCCACTCACCTTCTGTGTCACTACTGCTGTCTAGCTTCACGAAGACACATTCCACCCATCCAGAGCCGGTTTAAATCATACAATGTTGTTATCCACCTGGTCTCGAAGCCAGAATTTAAACACATAGCATAGTTTGAGGGTGTTCCCCAAGATCTAATGGTAGGGTCATTAATTTGGGCGATCAGTGAGGTTTGCCTCTTCAGGCTTCCTGCACTCAGGAAAACGTACAATCCCATGCTCCAAGGCACTGCGAAATTAACCGAGGATTTGATCGCTGTTGAATGAGTAAGTCTAGTTCCTCATTTCCAGGAAGGGGGCCCTTAGAGCCTGCTGAGGAGTTGGATCCTGGTTATATCACCTAGGTAGTGGCCAAAGATTGCATAGGGGAACTTTTCAATTATGAGGTGGGCGCTGCTGGGTCAGAGGCTATGCCTGAGGTGGTGGGACACTGTGGGGTTGTAGAGGTGGCTCCACTGCTAATAACTCTTGTTTCCTAGGGGCCTCTATTTTAGCCACTGTGGAGTTCTCTGACCTAGTGGCCCTTATCGCAGGGATTTTAGGAGTCAATATATATGCCTGGATGGCCTACTGCAAGGCTTCTTCTAGGGGCTAGGCCTTATAAAAATTTTCTCAAAATCCCCCGGGATAGTTTTTGGGGGATCAAAGAGGGTACCGGTTCTGTCTGGAAATTCCCTATGCCCATTTTTAGTAGTTTCGCTTGAGTCTACGGCATGTGAAGGGAGTATGTGAGCCCTTTCCAGTAGGCGAAAATGTCTACAATGTGCTCATTCGGCCTCTGCTTGCACTTGAAGAGGTCCAGGATACTTTTCTTCCAAGTGGTGGAACCGAACTAGTAGAGAAATTCCCTCCGGAGGTCTTCCCAGCTGACTACTAATAAAATGGGGAGATGGTTGTAACAGATGAATGCAAGACCCTTCATTGTCTATATGAAGAATCAGAGTTTGATGGCCTTCTGTTACACTGGGGTTCCCAACATGCATCCACATTTTGAGATAATGTGGGCCAGGTGCTGCGGCGGGTCCCCTGTCCCATTGAAGGGGGAAAAGGTGTGATTTCCAAATCTTGAGGGTGTTGTCATATCATCCAACCACGCTTAATATGGCTTTCCATCAGGTAGGATTTCCACCTATCAAGTCTCTAAAACATCGAGGAGGGAAATTAGTGCCCATTGGATCATCTGGGTGGGGGTTCCAGTCTTAACAGGGATCCCTGTCCACCAATGCGTTGGAGGGTTCTTCAACCCAACAATCAAGCCTAGTGGCTCATGGAGCGGCTTGTTGATTGACTTGGGGAGTAGTTGTGGGAACATGAGATGGGTCCCATAGATTGTCTTGCTGCTCCAGTGGATTTGGCTACACATACCACGCCCTCTTTCCATAATATCCAAACTCAACCCTATCTGCATGGGGAGGATGGTCGGTGTCACCTGGAGGCAATTCGCCAATAAAGAGTTGTGTCAGCCCCTACTACCCTGGCCAAGGATCACCATAATCTGGCCGTCGCTCCACATAATGTTCAACAAAGAGGTCATCTAACATCTACATGTGTTCGGCAAGTTTCTGACGTAATGCATATTTTTCGTGATCATCTTCCACATTCTGCACTGTGCCAGATGAGTCAAAGGGTTTGTTATCTTCAAGGATCTCCTTACCCTATTTGGGTTTCCGACTGAGGACCAATGCCTCAGTGGGCACCGGAAGACCCAGTAGATTCATCTTTTGACGAGTAATCCATCCCAACAGATCCAATAGGTGTGAAAATATCAAAGGGGGTAGGTCATATCCAAGAAGATCTAGCATATTCTCACCCCTAGAAGGTCTTCCATGTTAACCACAACCCTTCCTAGAGGCATATCTTATAGGTCACCCAATAAATCGGGTTGGCGCCAGATGGAAATAAAATGGAGGGACACATACTACCCCCAACCAACGATTTTCACATGGGGAGAAGCCTCCTTTATTTTCCTGTAGATAACTTTATAGATCTGGACACATCATTGTTGGAGGGTCCTATGAAGATTTGGTGACTCGGTGTGTTGGGCCACATAGAGTGTGGCCAAATTAACCCAACGAAATGGTTTTCCGATGTCTTCTAAGTGTGCCTAACTCTTGGGGTAGTTCACTCGTTGATGATGAATATGGAAATGAGTCACCTAGAGTGTCTAGAAAAAAAATTGACCACTTTCAGGGTCAGAGATTTCAGCGCACTGAAATTCGGCGTTACAACTAGAAAAAACATCTCAGGGAAATGGTCTGCGTTGAGAATATTACACAAGATCCTTGGTGTAGAGTCAGGGTCTGACCCTTCATTTCCCCACTCATCAACCAAAAGCGGGTGGGGAACCGGTAGTGGTACTAAAGCGGACGACTGAGATAGAAGGCTGGCTGATGAGGAATACGTCGAGTGAGCTGACAAACCACCCCATCTCAGGCTATCCTCTGAGACTGTTGTGACTTCGCCACCACATCGTGGTAGGATAGGCCTGTGACTGCAATTTATAGTGATGGAAATATGGATACTATAGATGGACTATAGTGCTGATCTTCCACCATTAGTCCCCAGAATAAATCTCATTCATCTCTTGTCAAGATAGAGAGTGCTTCTAGTGATGATGGCAGTGATTGCGTGACCGTACCATGAAAAAATTCTAGATTTTCATATTTCTATATATACCTATAGAGGGAGGTAGGAATCTGATGGACCTCACATTCTGGAAGTATGAGGCTGATGCACCTTTTTCTTGCCCCAACCAATGACATAGAGGTTCTAGGTGAGGTTTCTATCGCTGAGTTTTATTCTGCCTCAGAATCTGAGAAGATGACCGGTTTAATCTCAGTCTGAATCTTCTCAGCATTCTTTTTATGGCTGGGATGACCCGCCCTCCTGCCCAAGGATGGTTTTTTAGGAGAGGGATCATTTCTAGAACTAGAAGGACCATCAGCTATACTAGTGCTTGGTCGGAGAGAATTTCCACATGAGTTAGCTGGGATGTGAGGAGAACCTGAAACAATATCAAAGGGACTACGTAGAGTACCTACATGGGAAATGATGGAGAGGGTAGGACCTCCACTAGAGCTGATAGGAGCATGAACAAGACCTCCATGCTTTTTTCCCCTTGTAACATCAACACTAGTAGGGTCCTCATACTGGTTAAGACGAACATGGGTAGGACCTCCATGCTAGGTGATGGCGATGTGAAGATAAACTTCACTCTTATGATTTCTAAGGAGAGGCATACCTTCTCCAGATGCTGTAAGAATATGGGGAGGGCCCCCACACAAGAGATTGATCAAATGTGTAATTTCCCGACACCGGCATCCTGCGACATGAGGAAAAACTCCATGCCCTGATATAATGAGTGAATGAGAGGCTTCCGTGTTGAGTATCACAACCATGGGGGGGACCCTCGTTCGGATTAATGGTGGCATCAGGTAGACATCGTTTTCGATCTTGGAAGAGGGGAGGAACCAAATTCTCCGCAGAGGCGGTATGGGGAGGACCTCTGTACTGGGTGCCATTGTCGTGGGTCAGTCTGCAGTAGGTTCTCCCTGTGATGGTGAAAAGAAGAGTCAACCCTTCCTGCTTCTGGGGCGGTTGGTGACTCGATCTAGGTCAGGTATATTAGTCCCCCCTTCTTAGCATACACAGGGGACAGATTATACATGTCAGTTGTGGAGTGGGCCATAATAGTTGTTGATGTTGATGCCCCTTGGCTGGAATCCTCCTCAGCATGTGCCTGACACTGGCGTCAAGTTAGCCAAATCTGGGTCGGTGGTACAAGCACATGGCTTACCTACTTTTCATCCCATGGGACTAGGTGGCAGCGGTGGCACAACTTAGTGGGTGCCCATATTGGGAGTCCCTAAAATGGGATCCCATCTAAGATGGCCTAGACTTCCCAAACCCCATCGACATAGGGGAGGGAGTCATCAAATCATTCTTGGGAGTGGCTCTCGAAACGGTTGTACGTTGGAGTGGGGAGAAGTGGCTCCCTGCGCGGCCCTTGGGGGTGGCGGTGACAATAGGGCACATATGCCTCTAAATCCTAGCGGGCCATATCTCGAGTCGAGATAATCCCCTCATCCTTGTATTGGAGAATGAGGACATTAATTACCCTTTTTTTGAACAAATTCATAAGGGTATATGGTGAGTGGGAACCCAACAAATGTGGGTGTGGAAGCTGTCACAGAAGAGGTGGAGCCATGCTCGATAGCCCCATAGGCGCTACCCCTACTTCTATTGGTGGGTGTCGATTAGATTCTAGATACAATAGATTGGTTCTTGAAATTAGGGAGAGTAAACCATTAGTGATGAAACAAAGAAATCAATGTCCAATTCCCCAGTTCCATTCTATCCTGCATGGTTGGTAAGAAGAATCCACGCTAACAATGTCAAAGACCGGGATGCCCAATGTTTTAACTGCCCTGATGTCTGGTGAGTTTCACGCCAGACCCATAATTTTCTTGGTGGGACCTGTCACCAGATAACTGGATTTGGTGACATGTTAGTGAAATAATGTCTCAAAAACTAATAATCTCCACATTGAGGAGTAGAAATTCACATCGGGGTCACCATTTTTGTTTCTAACTCTTTCGCTGGGGCGCGCACATTCGTCTGTTTGAGGATGATGAGGGAGCACTGGATGTTTCCCCGCATTCCCGCTTTCTAAAGGTGGGCGACAACTATTTCTTATTCAGGGACGTTTACTCCTTGATCAAAAAGTGATGATGGGATGTGGGTTCATCCTTCTTTGAATTACTCCTTGGAACTCGTTACATAATTCAGGTCTCCCTTATAGATTAATACATTGTTTATGAAACTCTTCCCACCATATCTTCATGGATGCTGGTTAATTACACAATTTTTGTTAGGATATTCCAAGGGGTCCGGTCAGGGCATCAAACTTCAGTCGAGGGAGTAGTCATGATGGGCATCACTGGGATATCTAGACACTAGAACACTAGCGTGTCTGGGTTTCTTTCAATTATTATAGGGCTTCTCGAGGGTGAGTAAGCCCAAGGAATCCCATGTCGAATGTGGGGAATTATATTCCATAGGCATGTCTCTGAGGTTTTCCTCAGCTTCCCATGTTTAACACATGGTATACCACAAGTTTAACATCTAACAGAGATGGATCAGACTAATCATAACACTGACTAGAGTAGATTGGATGGGTGCAACCCCTGGAGGGAACACTGTTGTTGGGGCTAACACGTGGTTAGTTACCCGGTTGCCGCTAGGAGTAGTGAAAAAGTGAATTGGCCTGATCTCTCTAGGATGTGGCGGCCCAGGTAAGAATCATGGTAGATAATGGATGGTTAAGTTAAGTGGATAGAGAATGAGATAGAGTCAACTCGAGGGTGACAGTGATGTTGGTCTTGAGCCTAGAAGATACCTCCAATTTATCCTCGTGGTAGAGAATCAGAGTCTACATAGTTCAAGATGGGGTATATGATAGGGGATTGTATAGAGGACAGCGACCCAATGATATATTGGGGCTTACACGTGGTTAGTATCCCGAGGATGGTCCGACACCACTAGGGTGGACCAAGGATGCGGGTCCCAACAAATGGATGACAATGACTTACTGTTGATCAGAGAGAAATACAACTTACAACTAGATGGGGATTACAACGGGTTACCACAGTATGGGGAGTGACAATGACATACCAATGGATGGGGGGGGTGTTTAGTTTCATGAGGGATAAACGGGGCGTACAATTTAATGTCATGTAGGACAGGGGTGGAATGACATGAAGATGGTCGATACCAATGGGTGTTGGGCTTGAAGCTCAGGGAGACTTCTTACATACCGTACCTTGGCAAGGATCAAAGTCCACATAGTTCGGAATGGTGGGAGCCGACTTAGAGGGGGTCAGAACAAATGGTTTTTGGGATTGATCCTCAGGGAGGCTTCCTACATACCTTTCCTTGGAAAGGATCAAAGTCCACATATTCCTAGAGGGGTGTTGGTGAGCCAATTTGTAGATTGTCGAGACTAATGGTTGTTGGGCTTAAACCTCTAGGAGGATACCTACGTACCTTGTATAGGGGACAGGGATCAGAATCCACATAGTTCGGCTGGGTGTGGAGCTTACACACTAAGGTGTACCGTAGAGGATTACATGGTCGATGCTTAATCTAAGCCCGTGTGAGTCTTGCTCGGTGTGAGTAACAAGAGGTAGCAAAGTCCAGATGATCACATCGTGAAATATGCATCTGTGGGAAGTGGAGTGGGGCTTACACATGGTTAGTGGCCCAAAATGGAAACAAGGGATTATGAGTGGTTAACAACCCCGAGAGATATATATTAGTACATACTCCATGGTGGAGGCTAAGTGGTGAAAAATCCCAACGGGGAGGGATTTGGCACTGAATAAAAGAGGGATCCAGTGCCCATCCCCCTCTCTGGTCTTTGGCCAGGAAGAAAATAGAAGGAGTAGTGATGCTGCCTCTCGCAAGAAAGGCTAGGGGATTACACCAAGATGGTTCCCCTTTCCCCGTGGACATATTACACTCTAATAAAGAGGATCTCAATCTATATGAGGAATGATATCACTTTCGTGGATACCAGTGGGCGTAGAGAATTTCTGAGATGGGGCACCCCACGTATGGTGCATGGGGAGGGGTCAGAGTTTAATGTCATGTGCTGAGGACGATGGTCCTTGGAAGTTTAACGTCATACAGCTCAGACGAGGTGGGTTTACTCCACACCCCTAGGCCATATAGAACTAATATCCACCCTCCCTTGGGGAAGGGAAGGCATCAACAATGCCATGGTGAAGGGGTGTTATGGAGTGATCCATTGAGGGTTCCACATTAGCATGGTTATGCGAAGAAGAAGTAGTCATTAGAATGCCTATGCAAAGAATCATGAGGTGAAGCAATGCAATGGGAAGCACCACCCAAGGGACTTTGAAGTCAGTTCGTACAAACCTAGAGGGTTGTATGAGAGAAGGGTGCATAACACAGATTTATTGGGTGTATAAAGTGCCCAAAGATGATATCTGGAAGAGTGAAAACAAAGTGAAATAGTACGCACAAGGTGTACGGATTGGCCAAAAATGGAGCAGTTGCACAGAAAAGGCCGGGGGGGGGGGGGGGGGGACTCGGAGGTCTGTGCGCAATTGGAGAGGTTTTTGAACAATTGGTGCACAATTGGAACAAATACGTGTAAATGGCCGGCTGTGCGCATAATTGAGGTTGTTTTCTCGCAAATGGTGGCCATGGTTTTACGCGCATGTTGGAGGAGTTGCGCGCAAGGAATGCTTTTGATTTTTCCTTCAAGGGGAAAGGATTGCGTGTAGAGGGTCCTACTTTTAGGGACTTGGGTGAGGGTCAAGCTAAAGTGGTCTTGCGTGAAGGAAGACCCCTGGTAGACCTATTGCAGAAAATCCCGTACTTGAATGCTATATTTTTTGTGTAGAAGAATAGGATTTTACGTGGAGTAGACAAATCATATTCTATAGTTTTTTGAAGTAAAAGGGGTTCCCTTATATTTATAGGCCCTCGGGGTCACCAGGTCTGTGCAGAAGTTGGTTAGTGTAGAAAAATCCAGTCCCAGTGTCAATGGCTTGAAAGAATTCGTGCTCGGTCTCGGCTGCGCGCATGTTTCCGCACCAGGTGTCGGCTGCACGCAAGTTCCTGCACCCGGTGGTAGATGTATGCAAGTGTCCATGCCCATGCGAAAAGCATATTCAGATCATGTAGTTTTTTGCACGAGATATATTTTTTTCGCACTCCTTTTTCATTTTTCGAACATCACTTTTGTCCCCCCCCCCACCCGAAATTGATTTTCAAGTCGAAATATGTATTTTTTGAATCCACAAATTCCCTCTTTAGGCTATAAGAAAATTTTGGCATCTAAAAAACAAAATGAATTGATTTCTCAAATAGAAATGTTAAATGGAAATAAATATGAAGGATCCTACCTAGATTCATTCAGATTGATGTCACTAATGCGTTCACCTCGATTCTGCTTCGATCCACCGATTCTCCATTAGTGGTTTTCTCCTGATTAGATGAAGAATGGGGAGGGAGAGAGGATTTCAGTGGAGAATGGATTTGGGGTTAACCCTAATCAAAATACCATAAACATAAATTTATATTATCTAATTTGGATTAGCGTATCCTCTTAACCATGCTCACCAATTGTTAGAGAATATGAAACCTCCACGTTCACTTATTTTATGTCATACCTAAGGAAAACAACCCATTTTGAACTCCATGTAAGTCTATAATTTCCATTCCTACTCACAGTTCTGATGTTATTTTCTTTGGAATTAAAGATAAAATAATTAAATTTAATTATATTATTTATAGTTATGCCCATGGGTGGATTTTCTCATAGAATTCCCATGCCGACAAAAGATATACCATACCTGGGGAAAATGCAACATTTTAGACAAAACGGTTGCCTCATATTTTTTATCTGAGCTACTGATTGAGAGATATCATGTTTTCAAGACGTACATAGTATAAAAACACATAATATTTTTTGTATAATTTATTTCGGGCACACTGGGCCTTATAATTTCACTTTGTCTCAGCGCCTAGAACTGGATATATATCTATTAAAATTAAAATGTCTTATAAGAAAAAAATATGGTCTCTACATGAGATCTATTTAGAACACAACATCATTATTTAGTAGAAGGCTAGGAAAATAATCTGGACCTACATCCACAAAATCTTGAATAATAGGCATATCATTGATGTCGATTCTCTTTTCAACCATTTGATATAAACAACCTTTTTGAATAGAATAATGTCCCAAACACTAGATGAAATATCCACATGAAGTTAATACTTATCATCAAATTTATAATGATCACAAGAGGTTTTCAAATATCAAAAGTAACTTTACTTCCCCCAAAAAATGATTTGGGATTAATGAATATAAATCCAATCCATGCCTAAGATGACATAAAAATCTACAAAAGGAAGAATGAAAATAATTCCATGCAGAACATTCCCACAAACTTCAATTGGAGAGGAATCATAGACTTGAGATTCAATCATCATACCATTAAATATTTTCACTGCTAATACCACATCTATTTTTTTGGTGGATTCTAAACTCTCTAAGAAAATTATTTAGATAAGAAAGAGTGGGTAGATCTAGAATCAAACATGACATTAGCAGTAATATAGTGGATTGTAAGTGTACCTTTTATGAGGTACTCATCACACCACTTATCATACAGAGAAACTGAATTATATTTCCCACAACCCTAGGCTTAAGAGGTTTCTAACGCCGATCATCATCACCAACCCTTGGGTTTGGGTAGTGATTATAATAATTCTCATTCTCCCCACACATGTAGCATTAAATCATGAGAGATGAATTCTATTCTAATTTTCCCCTTTCACAACATTAGATAACCTCTTCCCATAACATTGGTAATCAAATTCCTAACAGAATTACCTTACACACTTAAAACATCTATTATTCCCCATAAGGAAATTTCTTCCATTCTTCTTCCCACACTTATAGAATAAAGGAATTCTCATATTCTATTCTTCATTATTTTTATATTTTCCTTTAAACTCTATCTTCTTATTCTTTTCAAAACCTTGAGATTGATACGTGACTCCATCCTCTATTTTAACCTTAATTTTACAAAAAAAATATCTTCATTTATAATAACGTATCGTATGGTAAACATCGTTATAATACATTTATTTAATCCACTTACGAACCTATAAAATTTAATTTTGTGTGTGATGATAATTCTTGAAGTGTACCCTGAAAGTATTATGAAATTAACCTCATAGGTATCAATAGATTCTTCAACCATTTTCTTGAACACAAGGAACTATTTCTCTATCATAGTAAGAATAATTCAAGGAAAGTGGTTATTGAAAAATATGTTCTTGAACTCGTACTAATCCATGGATTCAATTTCATATTTCTTCCTTGTAATCTAGATTAGATTCCACCACTAGTCGACTTCACCTTCTAATTGATAGACAACCAGAATTACTTTCTCATGATCCAAACACTGGAGATTGGATAATATCTTCTCAGTAGTACTGATCTATTGTTAAATAATAAGTGGAAGAGAATACCGTATAAAATAAGGTGGTTGTTTCCTCTTGAAAGACTCATCAAAATGTTGTTCTTGCCTTTGGTCATTTGGAAGTCCACCATGATTCAATTCATAGCTTGAGAAAGCTATATAAGCAAAACAATGAGGTTTTACATTCCAGATCCCCTGGAATTAGATTACTCAGGAGGAAAACCATTTTATTTTTCATCTCAATTATCTTTAATGTTGTTCCTTTAGGACCCATCCATTGAATAAAACAAAAAAATCATAGAGTAAGAAATTGTTATCATAACGAGGAACCACATAATCATGAAAAGTCACATTTAAGATTTATAAATCATGAAAACTTCCTTAATCTATCACACATTAGATTTATAATATTTTATTCATTAAAAAATTCTATTTAAATACTTCATTATGGTTCATGAAGTGTTTTAGAATTTCAACAGCATATCCCCTGGGAGTTTCAAACTAGGTTTGCAGCACGAAAGGTTGTCGTGTACCAGATTACCCAGAGTTAGGCCTAAAATATCGTGTTAGAGTTTTTACCCCGACGTACGTCTGTACAAGATCCATATCCAATTTTTAGCTCCAAATAAGGATATATTTATAGTAAATCACTCAGTCTATCCATTACCAAAATTTCAATAAAAGTTTTCTATACTCTTTCTTATCCTTAGACATATATATAGACATGTCTTTAGTGTTCTCACTAAGGTTTTATCATCATATATTCCAAAGGTTAACTAAAAATTTTCTCTGATACAATCTGTTGTGGCCCTCACTTTTAAAACATTAATATTACATAACATTTTCAGAATACTTGAAACATTATACAAATAGAAACCAAAAGACCATACTAGTCTTCTGTATTTGAAGACATGGAAACATAAACAATGATACATAAGTGAGTTATATTATCTCCCACTATATTCTTCTTGACCAGAACCCTTTTTTGAAACATCAAACATAATACAAATCATTACATCCTGGGGAAGGAAAAACAAAAAGTGGTCAGATCAAATTCTCAGTAAGGTTAAATAAGGGAGATATGTAAGCATAATCATGAGAGTAAAGGTTTGAGAACATGATTATGAAAATATAATAAAATTCCATACATATCAAAGATCATATACATGAATCATGTCATAAATCGTGTATGTTAAAAAGATATGAATCATAAGTAAATAATTATCATAATCCAAGAAAGCATAACATAGGAATAAAAAATGGAATTATGGTGGACACATAAGCATATATAATATGATTTTTATAGTAGCCATGGCATCAGTACCAAGAACATCGTGGTTGTATTTGTTCACTCCCCATACCATGATGGTAGTAATGGTTCACTCCCAGGGCCATAATAGGAGTATGATTTCACTCCTCATTCCATATTGGAAGTCATGGTTCACTCCCATGGTCGTTTTAGTAGTCAAGGTTCATTCGCAATACCATCTTGGTCTATGTCATGAGATATAAATCATTACCCAATTCATTGGAGGGAGATATAGGTCTGTAACATCTCATATTGATATTATACATACATGATACACAAGATCATAAATAATCATATCATATCACATGAAATTAAATGAGTATTATAAACATGTAATCATATCATAACAATTGAAAAATATAGGTTTCATAATCATTTTATCAAAATCATAACCGATGAAAGAGAAATGAGTTTCAAAATCATCATTCCATCAAAACACAATACATTAGGAGAAATAATATGAATGAAAACACTGAATTATTTCCCCAGAAAGGCATGAGTAACAGAAAAAGATGTTATCTTAGATGGGAAACAATTATTAAATATCTTTTAAAAACATTTCTTGACAAGAATACCCTTTCTTCATTGCAAACTCTTTTTAAAACATAACACTTTTTTGAAATATGTTGAATTTGAAAATAGATTTTAAAAATTATAAAGGTAGAAATGAATACAATAAAACGTGATTTGAAATCCTTGTTCCTTGAAAACAGTCTTCAATGATCCTTGAAATCATTTTTTAAATCATTGTTTTTGAATATAATAGATTTTTGTTCGGAGAGAGGGTGGTCATATTTTAAATAAAATCATTATATTAAGTACCGAAGAGTGGAAAATGGTAATAATATACAGATATATCTTGAATAAATAGAGGATAATGAAACACATGAGTATTATTGAGAGATGGATTACAGGATTTAATCAAAGTAAGCATAAACATAAATAATCTTGGAAAGAGATGAGATTGTTTCAATATGCTCTTATCACTAGGTATATTTGGATACATACTATATTTCAGAAAAATAAATCAAATGAAGATTAAAATATCATGGAAATAATTATATTTATGATATAACATGTAAAATATAAGATTATACACCTCATAAATAATTTAGGTTAATAAAAAACATGAGTCTCAATGAAGGAAAATCGAGACAAAACTATTTTTTGAATTTGGTAACTTTTGAAACTTAAATCAATTGAATGAAATATCATAAAATGGATATGTGAATACCAAAAACATTAGCTATAATATATATATAATACATTCATGGGATGTATATACACCATACAAAAGTAATGGGTTGTGAATAAAGCATGTATCTGACAGAAGTAAAAAGTGAGATGAAATCCCCTTACCATGTATCTTGAATCTCGTCGTACTCATTTAAAACACCTGTATAATAAATATAAATTTATTATAAATATTATAAATTACCATATTATTATATAGGGTACCATATATGGTTTGATGATGTCCTTATGTTACCCGATTGTTAACCATCCTATGTTAAGGTTTCACATCTGATAATATACTCTTTGTTCTTCGCATGTATCTTAATTTGATATATATTTGTTTCTTACACTTATATCATGATTCAAGAATGTAAAATATGATTTAAATATAATTTATATTCATTATATGAGTATTATAATAATATATATAATATATAATTATGAAATCAAATACACCGTTCATGGAGACGGTAAGCTGCATGTATGCATGACCCTATTTCCATTTTTATTGTCCTATTGAAAGAAAGAGAGAAATTGACCTAAATGTATATATGTATTTAATATTATTATAGTATAATTATAATTATATATATATCATATTATTTCAATAAACCTATCTTTAATAAATTCCATTTAATATGTGAATGACTGACATCAATTTCATGGGGTGTTAGTCCGCAGTTCCTCAAATAAAATTATCATATTTACACCAAACAGAAAGTAAAAAAACATGTGTTTGCTTAAAAAGTAATAAATAATCCTAAATAAATAATAAATATAATATATAACATATAATTTTCACCATTATAGGTGGTAATGTAAAAAAATGAACAATCATCATTTAGTGTGGTGGTAGTTCTCTTTACATGTAAAAAATATATTCAATACACATTAGATGGAGGCGAGTGTAAGTTTAGGTTAAAAAATTAATATAAATATATCATTTTATATTGAAAAAAATGTTTTTTATAAAATATTGTAAAAAATATTGTGGAGTGGGTGTAGAAGGAAAAGAAAATAAAGGAGCTTGAGAGAAGGCGTTACCTCTTAATAGGGTAACTCCTTTTGGTTTGTTCCAAAATAATTCCTTGGAAGACTTCATACCAAAAAAGAAGATTCAATAAGTAATATAGGTATTTTGGGAAGTGTATAGGGTATATGTTGGCCATATATAATTAGTTTTAAAAGTGTTAAGAAGAGGGAGGTGTGGTGGCCTTTTATAGGGAAGGAGGAGTGGCACTCTGGTAAATATTTGAAGAGGGAATTCCACCCACGGTTTGCATATTGAAGGTGGATACAATAATAATAAAATTATGATAAAATGGAGTATAGGGTCTAAATATTTCTATAATATGGGTTTTTAAAAGTTTATAAGTCAATTTGGATCATAATATTAAGGTTTAGTCCTTATTTAAGCTTAATTTAACCTTAATCGATGTAATTAATTTTAATCACTTTCACTAATAGTTATGGTAAAAAACTTAGTTCACCATATTTAAAATTATAAATTATGATGATTCCAAAAATTGAATCATTTTTTAAAAATTCCAATCAAATTTGGTTAAGAAATTAACTTTAAATTATTCCCGTAGTTTAGTCAACCGTTCAGGTTTTTACAGTAAAAATGATCAAAGGTTTGCTATGTTTTTATATCCAATTTCAATGTGAAATTGGTTAAAATTACCCAAATTGTGTTAAATAATAAAAATATAATATAATTATAATTTTAAACAAAAAAAAAATTATCTTTATAATTAAATGAGATGAAAAATCTATTTTGAATTAAAATCCGATATTTTTCAATATTCATCAAATAATGATGTTTCTTAGAAAAATACCAAAAAATAACCCTAAGAAAATGTAGACCATATAAATTCAAAAATTAAGTTTATTTTATGAATATAACTTTTTAAATGTGTCTAAAATTAATTTTATTTTTTTTTCAAAAAATGAAATTAAAATAAATTCATTTGAGAAAAAAGTATTTTTTAAACATATAAGGACATTACCAAAAATCATATTTTTCATTATCAAAATACTTTATTTATATAAAAACGTTATATATAATACTTTAAAATTTGTTATAACTATTCATATTACTATTTTTAATGGATAGGTTATAGTTATCCCATTTAAATAATTATAATAATAAAATGATGTTTTATAGAAACAACAGTGTTGCATGTAACAAACGCTAAGTCGATGTTCCGTGTAACGTATGCCAAGTTGATGTTCCATGAAATATAAATCATTTTTGTGTTCCGTGTAATGTGTACCAAGTCTACTCTATTTGAAAGTAATGTTTTACTTAGTTCATTAGAAGACATAAATAGGAATTTAATTTAATCAAAAAAAGGTTCATAAAAAACTTATGGTGTTATAGGTTTACCTTCATGAAGATTGGGATCTTAAAAAACCCCAAATTATATTGGATAATCCTTGCTCCTAATTCCCAATAATCACTAAGATTTTGGAAAAAAGATTTGTCCACTAGGACCAACTATATATTCCATATTTCCAAGTTTTTCATTGAACATTATAATGCTACCACAAAATTAGATCTAAAGGAATGTCCTGCCCCACAAGAATTGCTCACCAAAACCCACAAAATGAATAAGATAATCAGGAAAGGGAACCTATAATTCAACCATACATCAACCTATAGAACATAATAGGTAAAACATACGAAATAATCCATAATTCACGGCACACAAAAATCTCATACACAACATCATACCACCATGGAGGAACCAATCAACACCCTATCAGTTTGATCCTCTTTTAAACTCTTGACCCTAATCACATGGAATCATTTTAATATGTTTTCAAAACTATAATGGTTACCAAAACTAGATATAAACCAAATAAACACACACTGTCTTTCCAACCACATTTCCATACTACGTCGATCCCCCACTCAAGTCTCGGTGATCTGATTCCAAAACCATACATACAAACGCAAAAAAAATATTAGGCACTCAATAGATTAAACCCATGCCAACACAATATATCAGGGCTAACTCACCCAAATGGTAATCACTTAAGTCCAATAATCCCAAACACTTATCATGTTATCAACCAAACACTTTTCTGTTATGGTTCTCTCCACAATGTTCTACTATTTCTCACCCCCACTATCAATGATAGACTACCATAATCTCACCTAAAATTTCTCATCATACCTGAATTGTTTTAAACATACCATGCCTGAACATCCATATGTACATATCCCTAGACCAGACTCTAGATTTTCCATTAAAACTGTCTAAGTGGACATCCTTATACCATACATGAGAGGACTAAGATCAACCTAACCTCACTTGTGTAAAGCATCATTTTTGAAGTCACTTGCTGCTACAACATCAAACTGGAGGTGGGACACTCTCACCACACCCATTCCAATTTACCATCCCAGGTTGGACCACCCTTGAATGGATTATCCCAGAACACCCATATCCCAAAATTGGATGGATTCCCCTTTTTACCTCATCATTGAGCTTACTGATTTAAATCCTATCATTATCCTCCGATGCACATACTGAGTTCATCCCTTAACCTAAGGTAGGATTCCTTCACCACAACATAACTTCCATCCAAACCATCATTGGTATCCACTACCCCTAAAAAAATTCCTTAGGAGGGAAAGCATACCAATCATACACTAAATAAAGGAGGCTAGGTTTTCACTCAAATCCATTCTAAAATTTGATATGTGTTTCTCACCCAAAAACATCCACCGAAGGTGATTTACATCTTTCCACATCTCTCCCCCACTCTTATATGAGTCAAGTTATCCCCGAATGAATCATATTAGAATGATTAGATTCAACATTATAATGAAACTACATAACATGGATAGGGTTCCATTAACTTCAATGCATTAAACTACCACCCAAAGACACTCAGCTGAGTCTACTTCTGATTTTGTTGGAGTTATAGAAGCCATCCTATCATTCCAAAAATAATTGTCATGGATTACCACCCCCTTCAACAATGTTAACATAGGCATATCAAATTTAATATGGAACTGCCTTGAGCCCAAGGATACCACTTGGTTCAATCAACCACCCTATTCAATTCCCACTTGAACTCTCTCAGAGACCCAATATGCACCTCACAGGTTCCTCATTAGAATCCCAGTGCCCCTAAATAATCACAATGTTCTCCTCCCCACATCTAGGGATAACTTATCACTCCCCACCATAGTAGTTTTATTACAATTTTTCTCCACGAGGGATTAAAATAACCCAACATACACTTGATTAAAAGGCAAACAAAACAAACATAGACATGGTTGTGTAGACTTTTCCAAAACAAGAAAACAAACACCACTTAGTTCCCATAACCAGAACCGCAACCCCAAATTTTTTTTGACACCCATTCCATCATGAGGACTTAACCAAACACTATCTATGTTGTACATACCATAATCATGCTCCATATATATCACTCCCATGAGTTTAAACTCCATGATGTCCCTCTTCCAACCAAAACACCCTCATATCTCTTGACGTATATACAGAGCATGTCAATTCATTTGGGATGATGTAAAGATGTTGGGAATGGTCATAAAAACTGTGGTATTCTAATAAGTTGTAAAATAACACCACCAACAACTTATCCATTATTGATGTCACATACCACTATGGGTAACAATGAACTACTAAGGATCTCAGGATTCCCTACCAAACACATCTCATCATCACTTAACCACCACTAATCTGGCATGATTTCCAACCAAGAATCACCACTGCTCCATGAACATCTTCTAAGATGCTGTGAACTAACGTTTCATGTTGAAATAATTTTACCATGCCACTCAAGATCTTTCAGTAGGCCCCTAAAAGTTAACAACTTAAAAAAATGTTCCAACACACAAATAAACCCAAGGACATCCCACATAACTACACTTCCCACCTTAGTATAACATAGTACAAAAAATTATTATACCAATAAAAATCACACATTACCAGTGACTTCCCATATATGGACCACATTAGAGCCCTCACGGGTTCATACTTTTTTGAACCACTCTCACATCGAATTTAGTTTCCACCATCCCACCATAACCTAATCATAAACCAACACCCACTTACTCACCTAACCCTAACTCTTAATCTATCACCCTTATCAGTCCTAAGTTATTCTCATAATCTTACCTAATAAATAAACCATTTGTACAAACTAGCTTAGCAACATGACCACTCTCACCTGAGGTTCCACCTTTGAAACAAAAGCATCTAACCATGATTCAGTCACCCTTGTCCCATCCACTTGAAAAAAACATCGAGACCACTATTATTCAACATACATATAGATAGGTCAAGAAACCATATGATACAACCTTTTGAAACAAACCTTAAAACCAACCACAAGAAATCAGGTGTACTTCTAATGGATCCAGGGAACAACTATAAAATTTAACAAAACTTAATGTTACTCATTATTCATCAATTACACCAATAAAGATCTCTTAAAATTCATATTCGAATTGCACCCACATCACTGAGATAACTAACCACAAGGGAACCCTTGATTTCAACCAAACTTTCAATGCACAACCACATCTCAAGTTGCATCACCAAATTGTAAACCTTATCACTAATCCCTCTATAAAAAACCTACACTAGTGGAATTTATCCACATACCACTATCAAATTCTAAAACATACACAGATGAAAAACACACTGAAAAGCACTAGAAACCCCGTCCTATTTCTATCATAAGTCACCTTGAGGGTTGAATGATACAATCTCCCTAAAGAAGAGTCAAAACAAAAAACATCCACTGATCCACTCTCCAAACCATGCACATAAATCTATGAATGAATCAAAGTTCACAAGTGGGACTCTCACCCCCATTTTCATACACACTTTTCCTACCACAATAAGAGGTAATTTACTCTTTGTTACAAACCAAGGTAACCATACACATACATCATCACAACAATCCAAACACCCTATTTAGGATCTAAAAAAATCTCGTAAGGTCCTTACACATAAGGTCACCAAAATCTAGGAACCATCCTTGAGGTCCAACATGCACATTGTATGGTCAAGACCTGGGAGAGATTGCACACTGTCACTACCGCACAATGCATCATGAACCAAGGGCTATAACCCTACAAAGGATTCCATAAGAAAATATCTTATGCCATATCATAACTAGAAATGCCTCACAAACCAAATATAAGGTCTCAAACATGGGAACTCTCACTTTCTTAAACCACTGATACTAGATTCTACCAAAATTTCCATCATTACACATCCTTTCATAACTAAATTTTCCTCTTTTGAACTCAAGAAATCACATTTCAAATTCCCCGCTCACCTGATTATTTGAATGTACCTACCGTATTCATGACCATATTCGAAAACATTTCCATAAAAAAAACTTCAATGAATGATCGATAGGATTTAATCCATATATGGAAATGATCTTATACTATTAGTCATAAAAAACCCACACCACATAAATTATTTCCATGGTCATAAGAACACATAGAACACTAAATTATTCTATCCCTACTGCAAGTCATGGAAAACATGGGCTAAAAGAAATTACATAATCCTAAGTCTTTATTAAAACACCTTTCTAAATTTTTTAATATTTTGAAGTAAAAATATTTTCTCATAGACACATTCCCTATTTCACAACTAATTACAATAATAAATTTAAATCATGTACAACATTCAGTAAACAAATTTATTTATTCATTCTTAACATTTTTTATATTTTTCCCATTTTGATCATCATTATTAGACACCATTTCTCTTTAAATTTCAGGAAATTAAAATGAATTCCACTCTTTATGTCTCACACACACATCCTGTGTATTCATATCATAATTCATGCCACCTATATCCGTAGGTACCTAAAATTATCTATAAATGCACGACATCATGATATTCTGACCACGAGAAAAATATCATAAATTAGTCACATCACACAACATGTGCATCACTTAATGGTGAAACATCATTCAACCATAACGACAAAAATCAAAAAACAACAATTCCTACCCTAAGTGACTTTGGTTTTCCCTCATACATGATTATATATTTTCAAGAAGGTGCTCATTACCAAGGCCCAACACATCCTAGAAAACTATCATCCATTCAAAATAAAAATACAATTGAAAATAACTTCTCTAATACCATTTTGTAATGTCCCTAACCAGGGAGACACTAAACCTAAGCCTCGAGTTGAGTCATCAGATGAACTGAAGCATGCCTACCAATATGCCAACGCTTGATGACTAGCTACGATGGTCTAAAAAGCAACGTGGGAGACTATACACTATTTACCATAATAAGACACAACATATAACAATATACATAGCCGAAAATATATGACATAACCAATAAACATGCAAGACCAATCACTTCCTAAATAGGGTACAAACCATAGCCAATAGTAAACTATGTTATGTCATGCTAAAAAATACCAAGTGAACAGAAAACCCAAAGTAAAGACAACATCCAAACATCCAAAACACCCTACCTCCAAGTACATATTATCAATAATTCATTCCCCAATCCCAAATGAACTCTCAAGAATATGGCCTTTTCCCTTGTCCTGACCTGCAACCATGAAATCTTATAGGGTACCCAACGAAGACCTGAGCAGGGTGTGAGTACAACTCAATAGTTCACCACCAGTGATGTCTACAGAATATATCGTCTAAATAGACATTTCATGATAGTATGAGTAGATGAAAATTAAACAATGTACAAATCAATACCATTAGTTAACCAACTTTAATTTAACCTATTATTCCCATTTTTACCATTTCCATCATTTATGCCAACTTTGTTATTAGAACCATTTTCATCATGATTTGCATGGGTTATACATTTACATCACAACAGATAAGTAATAAATTCATGTCCCTATCTCACTAGGGATACAAATTTACCAATAGCCAAATCTCACTTACCTTGGAGCCATAATCCAGATAGTTTCAATGAATGCAACGATTTGGGTAATAGTGCATTGGTCCAACAACCTATCCCATGAACTCCTAGGTGGGTCTAGAGAATCAGTCTAACCCAACCCATGGGAGGAGCCTCAGTCAATTATCCCACCACCAATCTATGTTCACATAATTATTTATCCATCCACCACACACATACCATTTCACATCTCAACATAACAAATAAAAATAGCAATCACATTCTATAACAAAAAACAGGGAAATTAATATTATTCAGCAACCCATTAGAACACTTTCCATTTATATTACTTAGATATTTAGATCAATTTCTAATCATAAACCATAACCCATTAATTATATTAAATAATTCTAGTAAATTAACCAATATTCACCAATTACTATATATTATCCCATTTATTATTTCCAAATCATTTTTCCAATTATGAATTTCATGTAAAATCCTTATATCGCATAACACAACTACATTATTACCTTCAACCAATTAGGTGTACCGATAATTATCATGTATTAATGCATTAAACAACTTCATCAATTATCTTACACAACCCATTTAAATATCTCAAATCACAATCTATTTCTAATTTAACATGTTCATCAATTAATATATACTAAACCTTTTAGAAATTTCAACATAATTTATAAACCATTTGACACATTCTCAATTAAACTAAATAACCCACATTATAACCATGACAAACAACCCATGATGACATTATAAAAACATCTTCACAAAAATCAATATTCCATTTTCAAATCAACTAAACATATTAACGTGTTCTGTATGGGCTCTACATTATCACACAAAAACTCTACACTTAAATTTACCAATTCTTGGATTAGAAATGTCTGCACACCCCATGGGTGGCCCAAAATCATTTTAATCATCCTAAAAACCTACCGTGAGGATCATGATGGATATAAATTATTAATTATTTAACCATTTTACCAAATGTTACTCAAGGTAAAAAATTTACAATAAGAGGGAAGACAAATCTCAACACACATGCCCAAATCTATATTAAAACTATGGGATATAACTTATATAACACCTACCTTGAATCCATTGATGAAATAACTCTTAATCAGGAAATTTGATATGGATTCAAAGAACTTTTTTATCCCCAACCAAAATTAAACCTAAAATGAGTGTTCTATGTATTTGGAAGAAAATGAGAGAAATTAAAAACCCAAAACCAGAAAAGAGAAGCAACAGAAGCATTAGACATACCCGGGGCTACGATCCACAACAAATAGTGCTCAAAATGGTAAATAATACAATATGAACTACCCTTAGTAAGCTTGGTTTGATTTGGTTCGTCCTTAGGGTAGATAAGAGGATATACGACGGAGAGAATCAAATGAGGATATAAATATCGCAATATGAAAAAACTATAAATTTATAACTTTTATTGGAGCATTTGGTTTGTACGAACAGTTTGAAAAACTGTAGGCATTATAATCTATAAGGGGAAAAGGGTTTCATAGTTAAATGGAATGATCTGAATGGTTTGAATATCCATTAAACAACTATTCCTAATGCCACTATCTCAGGTTACACAATTTTCCTTGGATGGATGCATGATTTACTTAACCATGCACTGACCGTGCACCTTGCAAAGGTTGGCCTGATTTTACTTCTTTTAATGTCCTGAAATCATGGAACACCTTGATTCTCTCCTTACTCCTGGGAAAAATTTATTAACCATGGAAGGTATATTATGTGAAATATTTAATCAAGGGTATACTTTAAAAAACATTGGGATATTACACAGAATCTAAAGGCCTGATTGATATTATTCAACAGAACTCCCATCAGTTTCCTATATGTGGTACTGGAATAAGGTGTATTCATGTGGTAAAAAATTTTGATTCATAAACTATATTAGAATACAAAAATGAAGATATAACAATCCATGTGAGATAGATGTATCTGAAGCTGGATAGTGACCAGTAAGCAGAAACTGAGGTATATTGTCTATGTTAATCACATAAATATTTCACTAAGAAGTGTACTAAAGTGAAAAGTATTAATAGATGCATAAAAAACTTTCATACAATATAATTTTAATAGGATAATGGATGGAGGGAACCTAACAAGGTTCAATATGGATTTGGGTAAAAAAGTAATCAGTAAAACTGGGACCAACCACCCTACCAAAACCAATGCACATAATAGCCCCCCTTTCTACAAAATCAATAATTTCAAAATCCACCACTATTTCAAAATCCTTACAAACAACCCTATAATTAACCTACATACCAAAAATAACCCCCTTTTCTATAATATAATTGATATGAAAAACCATTAACTAGTGTCGAGACCCTAGTACAACAACATGGAGGAAATAAATTTCATAATTTTAGGAATGAAATGAGATAATTAAGAAACCAGATGAGCAGCATAATGGATAATTTATCCAAAAATATTGGAAAACTACCAGCCAATAAAATTTTCAACTAAAAGGAGACTTTCAACAGATAACCGCTACATGAAATAAATAGATTCACCCCATAACCACAACTGCGCTGAAAAAATCCCCTTTATTATTAAGAAAGAAGGATATGGATATCTAAAACCTAAAGAAGCACAGTCTGACCATGAAGAGAATGTTATAGAGGATGTTGATGGAAACAAATTTGTAATTTATTGGAAATGTTCTGATAACCATCCCAAGGTAGAAAAAAATAAAGATGATAGAGGAAGATCTATCCAAAGAAATAAGATACTAGAAACACTATGGAATTAAAATCAAAGGAAGAATATGGATCTCCCACTTCCATTAACATCTAGAACAATTTACCCTAAAAACTTTCAGGATAAATATTTTAAAGGGAAATTTTAGAAATAGTATAGAAAAGTTGAAATCAACATAACCTTTCTTGAAGCACTAAAAATGATCCCAAAATATGCTCAATTTATCAAATAACTCTACAAAAAAATGAGGATACTTCAAGGGAAAGATAGAATTATTTTGGGAAGAACATGGTTAGCCCATATCGCACAATTATTACCCACCAAATGTCAAGACCGATGGACACTTTCAATTCCCTTCATCATTAGCTATTTGACTCTGTCTAATTGTATATATGATATTTATTATTTTATATATGTTATACATTAATCTATATTTACCTCTTTTCATATAGAATATATGAATCCCATAAAAGTTTTTGTATAATCAGAAAACCAATTCACTATATTTTCAGTAGGAGTATTGAAATATGTAATTATGAATATCTAAGATATAATCGTCCAAAAAAACTCTTGTGTTAAAAATGGATGTATAAAGAGTACTAGGTCACTAACCCACCATTTCAGAAATTCTTTTCTTGAATAAATAGAAAAATAAAAAATGTATAAAAGAAACCCAACAATGGAATTCATATACAACATAATAAACTTCAACTATATTTTGACTCTATGAGGCACCCGTCAGTAGGACAATCGGTCATGAACGTTTCTCAATTTGAAGAAGGTTATATCTCTAAAAAATAAAGTATTTTTTATGAAATTTTAACTTCATGAAACCATTTATTGATTGAAAACTCAATATAAAATTACACTATACAGAATTATAAAGAGCATATTTTTAGACATAATGAAGTAGTAATCACTGAATTCCTTTAGGGTTTCAGTTTTTATTTAATGAATAATATTAATAAATTTCATCTTTTGTGTAAACAATTTGGGAAATAAAAAGGAGAAACCCAACTCTGATTTCATCCCTTGAACAACCACCAAATCTAAAATTCAATGGACTGCCCATTTATTTAAAATATTTGTATCTAAAGGTTAGATAATAGATACCAATACCAAAAGAATAACCACTAATTACAAATAGATTAATTATTAATTTTAAATACAACATGTAATCCATACAATGATGTTTAAGTGACATTTAGGTAGCTAATCCAAAAATCTAATCACATAGGATATTACATAAAAGACAATTCTCAACTTGTTCGTCCAGCCCAATAAGGGATAGACCCAACCATAATGGAATTAGATAAAATGAGATAGATACTTTATTGGTAGAAAACATAATTTACCTAATTTCTAACACCTAGTGGGTCATCCCAATCCAAGTAGTTCCTAATAAAACTATAAAAACATTGTAAATAATGATAAAAATGAGTTGATCCTTGTGAGAATTTAGAAAAATTTGTGAGTGTGCATTGTCTACAAAAGATGAATCAACACACTAGGAAGTGAAAATTTCTTATCCCATTTATTAATTATATACAAGAATTATTATCATTCTATACTCACTATTGTTTTCTAGATGGGGTTTTAGGAAATTTTCAGGTGCCAAATGCACCAAAGGGACAGTAAAAGACAACATTTATGAAGACCATTAGTGCCTTTTCGTACAAGAAGATTCTATTCAATATATTTAATGCTCCAAGTATATTTTAGAGTTACATGGTAAATATTTTTTCTTTATAGGATGAAGTGTGAATTGGAAAACCAATTCACACTTATAAAAAATATATTAAAACATAAAAGCGGTATAATGTTTTCACAAGGTGAAAAGATCTTGCACTATCATCAACAAACTGAAAATGAAAAATCTAAAAAGAGAATAACCCAAGGAAGAGCTATTATTACAATCTATAACAGACATTCCATATCCTTACTAAAGAATTCCATTCTAAAGTAGTCCAAGATTTTCACCCGAAGTATTTTTCATCGAATCTATTGATAATCTATCCCAACAAAACAAAAAAACAAAAATATATAGAAAAATCGACTATATAAAAAAATATTGAATAAATAATGACAAGAATTAATTCTCAGCAATTTTTCACACCATTAAAAATACAGAAATAAGGGAAACAATTAACCTCTTCTATAAAAATTCATGTTCGTTCATCAATAAATCTTGACATATCAAAATGAAAAAGTTAAAAATTCTTGAGATGAATGGTTTCTGGTTTCAATAAATAAAATCCTAAAGTAAGAAATTTGTTTTGTTAACCAAATTATGTAAACACGTTAGATATTTTATATGAAATATAGGTTTCTATAGATATTTTATCAAGGAATTTACAATGATTTATCATCCATTTTCTTGATTACTTTTGAAAGAATCAAATTTTTTATTTTATCAAGGAATGTAGGTAAAATATTTATGACTTTATGAAAAGATTAATCACAACTCCAAGGATAAAACAAATAAATTTTTAATATCCATTTAACATACAATTTGTTTCATCCAACCATGATTATGGGGCAGTTATCTATAATATAATGAATGGGAAACCATAATTCATTTCTCATGACATGAGTAAATTAGATAATACCTAAATCAACTATAAAACTACTCAAAATGATTTCATTATAGTTGTTTTATCTTTAGATAATCATGTTTTCAATGAAATTAAGTCGATGTGTTTTTTGATAATATAACCCGTATATAATTAATAATGAAAGAAGTTTCAAAACCTTGTCTCGTCCGATAGATGTTACTTCTACCTAGTTTATTCTATAGACCATGGACATGAAATGAGTTTAAAATACAGTAGTTGATCACCTATATGGACTAAAAATCAAAGCTAAAGTAGAAATTTGAAATCAGGACCCAATTAATGACTTCTTATCAGGAGAGAATCTCTATATAGTTAAAGGTAAAGTACCCTAGTATGTATAAATGGTCAATTATTTAGTAAAATCGTAGTTATTATCATTTTTAATACCCACCAAAATGAAAAAAAATAAATTTAAATCTAGATTTTACATATTGGAGGATCTATTTATTTGTAATGTGTGAAATGATCAATTGATAATATGATGTTATCATGTATGTTATATTGAGTTTGTTTTTGAATTTTTTCATACTCTAGCTCATGGAAGGCACTTTGGACCTCAAAGTGAATTAAAGAATTATTTGGAATCATTGATTTATTGGACAGATTTGTTTAAATATAATCATGGGTTATATAAAAAATATCATAAATACAAATCTTTTAGAAATATTTTGAAGTGAAAATAAATGACCCAAACACCAATCATATTATCTTAAATTTTTGAAGTATGAAGAATAGACATTATGAGACCCTTTCCAATTTCTTATGGAAATTCTTATATTCTTATTATTGTGGACTAATTCTAAAAATGGCTGGACGATATGGAAAAAAAATTATTATGTAAAGGTTGTTTTTCATTTTTTAGTGATAATATATTTTACAGGTTTAGAGTCCCCATATCCATCATTAGTGATAAAGGAACCAAATTTTGAAACAATAGAATGATGGTTTTAGTAATAAAGTTTAGCATAAATCATAAAACAATCACACCCCATCATCCATATACTAATGGTCAATTTGATGTTTCTAACATTGAAATTAAATGGATATTGGTGATGACAATGAAACTTAATAGGAATAAATAGATTTAAAGGTTGGAAAAAATCTTAAGGGATTATAGAACATATTACAGGACACCTATCGTAATGAGACCCTATGGATTAATATATGGTAGGAGATTCCATCTCCATATGAAAATGGAACAAAAATCCAATTGGTCTATATGAATGATGAATTTGGACTTAGAGAAATCTAATATTGAAAAAATATACAAATATAATACTTAGATGAAACAATGAGAGAATATTTTGAAAATGAAAATATTTACAACGAAAGTACACAAGTACAAAATGAAAATATGATTTAGAATAAATTATTATAGCATGGAGATCATGTTTTGCTATTCAATTCAAGACTGAGGCTAATTACAGGTAGGTTGCATTCTATATTTTAAGGTCAACCAATATTTACTCATGTATACCCTTTTAATGATGAGTAGATTATTAAAGAAGGAACCCAAAATACATTCACAATCAATGAATATCGATTAAAGAAATCCCATCTAAATTTTTCCCACAAACCAATAGAGGATATTACACACCTTATCTCTATATATAAATGTAAAACCACATGTTTTTACCTCTCCTTAAATTTTTTCATAACATGATTCCATTTAAAATCATGTTACATGTTACATTAGTTTAAATTCATTAAGGTAACTACATCTTTTAATAGAGGGTGGAACCTTATAGTTTAATAATTTTAAAATTTTCATTTTTATAAGTATTTTTCAAAAAATATTGTGTTTTTTTTTCATTTTAAATATTTTTTTTGAAATCTATGAGCCTAATTCGAAAACCCTTAAAAATTTTGAGTTTAGGGAAATTTTTAAAACTAATTTCACTTATTAACTCTTTTTAGATGAATGTTGAAATTATATTGTTTTTAAATTAAATGTAAATTAATTTCATGAAAACCACAATTATTTTTGAAACTAATAACATGACATACATTACTAAATTTTTCAATCACTTACTTTGGAGGATTCTAAATCAATTTTCATATATTCTTTAAAATACCATTTGTATGAGAAAACCACAAAATGCATGAATAAATGGAATTATTTGATTAATATATTTAAAAAATAAGATAATTCATGGTCTTTATGCTAAAATTATTGAGGCATTATTTTTATCTTAAGTCCATTTTTTAAATGGAATGTACTTTTCAAGTCTATATTTACATTAATCCTTGTAGATATTAAAAATAATGAATTAATTTTATAGGAAGCTACCATACGAGATTTATATCTACATTTTACTTGATCTATAATTTTTTTCATTATCTTAAGTTTAATTCAAGTGTGGGGGAGGGAAGAAAAGGAGTTAGAAACTATTTTTGGAAAAATCATCATAAATTTAGAGAATTATTTTCTACACATTTATCACTAAATATTTTTGATTGAAATCATGTTTGGAAGAAAGAAAAAGTATACTATTTGTCATCCAAAGTTAAATATGGAAGCCTACCATGGTTTGGAAGGGAAAATTACCACATTTTCACTATGAAAATTTGATTCTAAAGAGAATATGGATCTATAAAGATGAATGATTTCTATAGAAAGGGTGAATAAGGATGAAATATGTCAATGATGCTAAAAGATCTCTAAAGTATACTAACTGATAAAATAGATTGGATTTTGGAGGGTAGATAGAGCTAAAATATTCTCAAAATATGTTTCTGGAAGGATATGGTTAAGAAGAAATACTAAATTTGAACTAAAGACCACAAAACACCTAAACTAGAATAGAGTACCCCCTAGTATAGGGTAATACATATCTCACAACATTAATAAGAAATGTTAGAGTCCCCATTTTCCTCTAAGAGTTAAAAAACACGAAATGTACTGAAGGAAATAGTGAAAGGGAATATTGTACTCCTGAATTATTAAAAAAGAGTGGGTTGTCTCTATAGAGTTAAATGTGATGAGTTGGTGAAGATGACATTGGGGAGGAATCCTTTATTGGTGGAAACTGAAAATCATGAACTGTGATTCATATTAGAGTTGACCCCTCTCATTCCCCCACAAAATCTTAACATTTTAACTAATTCCAACACTAAAACCATAGAATAAACCACATTAAGACATCAGGATATTTATAAATAATTGAATAATTTTTTGGATATAGAGATATTCATCAATAAAAAGTTCAAACATGTATGAAAATTAAATGTGAAAAAAATTTCTTGAAAAATCATACTTCATCATTGAGTGAATTATTCTAGTAATTTAGTTGTAAATATTAATAATGTGTTGGTAGAAGTGGGATTTAATAGAATTTAAACAATAGATAAAATGTGACCATGAAAATTGAAGAGGAATGATAATTTGGGAACCAGGGTGTTGAAATGGGAACTAAATTTCATTAGTATTTTAATTGTTGTATGGTAATATTTTTGAAGCTTACTTGTTTGGGAGTCTAATATAAAAGTGTGGGGGAATTTAAAAGAAAATATTTTCATACACTTTTTCTTGGGTTTTGAGGATTTTAATTCAACTATTTAAAAATTTTCAGATAAATTTTCACCTATTTAGTTTATTGGATCATTTGGGATTAATTGTGAGAATGGATAAAAATATGATCTATGATTGTTTTATTTACCTTTAAAATTACTAGAGAAATTCCTACAATAAATTATTTGTTTTTTGATGTTATTTTAAGGTTATTAGATGTTATTTTTAAGATATAATGAAATGAATCATGATCTTTTAGACCTTATTATTCCTAGATCTATTAAATAAAAAATAAACAATATAAAGTGATAAAATGATGTGTAAAGAACTTACACCGACAAAAAAGATAATAAAAAAAAAGAATAAAACATCACAAATCTTATTACTTGGAAAATCTGTTAATAATTTTTCTATTATGAAATAATTATTTATATTTTATAAAATAATCTTCTACAAGAAGGGTTGGAACTTCATATATGGATAATTTCTACACATGTTCATGCATTAGAAAATGGCCTTTCTATATATAGTTTTCAAAATCCTACTTCAACCAACACCTTGAAAGAAATTACAAAATCCTCATGATTTGATATCAGTATCATATAGAAATGAATAAATAGGATGTTGAATATTCAAAAATTATACGAAATCTAATATACCACACTATTTCTCAATGTTTCATCCATCCCTATATAAGAAACATTAATTCTTATAAAAAAAATATGCTAACCAAACCCAAATTCCATAGATAATTTAACTGGAGTAGTGGAAGGTATAAATTTTATCATGTAAATAAAATAAAAAATTTTGGATAGTCGGATCCACACACAACATGTTCACAAGATAGATATCAATTAATTCACAATAATTAATTATCTATATTCAGATAGTGTATCTTTTACAATGATCCTAAAGTCCTCATTCTAGAAATGAAATCAATTCAAAACATAATTGATTCAATAAGTAAACAGAATCCTCCATTAGAAAAATTTAACTCTTGATGTAGTGTAAACTACAACAGAGTAAAAGGGATCCTTATAATAGTCAAAAATATTCTCTAAATATTCCAAAATCCAAAACATCATTTGGATCCATCCACTGAATAAATGAACAACCATTAGATTATGAAACATATTAAAGAATTTATGAAATTATATAAAACATGGATCCCCATACATGGTTCCATATAAATACCCAACGCATACTATGATAAAGGAAAATCAAATCATCATCCTAAAAATGTATATAGCCAACATTAAATTCATCAATTTTGAACTACTTCAAAAACATTGCAAAAATTATCAAGAATGAAATAATTCATAAGGTTAGAAGACTCTAGACACAATATACTTAAAAATAATAAATTAAAACGACCCATCCAAAGTGAAATAAATATTAAAATAAATTCATTTAGATAATTCTAAATAGTCATAGACCATCATTAAAAATCATTATTTTTTAAAAACCAATGAAATGAAACATCTTAATTTTATTGAAATTAGCCTATGTGTGATGAGGAATGATCTTTATTGAGATATAAATATCCCTAGAAATAAAAATTCTTCCTTGAGAAGCCTTAGAGGAAAGATAAAAAGGTAATTATTAAAGAACTTCATGACCAAAAAAGGGAAATATTGATGAAATTCAAACCCCCAAAAAATAATTCCAAGAAATAAAGATTCAAATATTAAAAAAATAGGAAATCATTTAAATAGAATTTACCTAGAGTTAGAATCAGGATTTCATTTAGATTCTGTCAATATCATAGTGAATAATTGATTTCTAATTTGAAGGTAAACTTATATAGTGAAATAACCATCCTTGAATTTTTGGAATAAAGTTTCATATTGTTAGTCATGACAATAATTTAGTTATTCCCCTAATTCATCCTCAACATGATGTGAATATCTCATCATGTGGTCAAAATCCTCATCATTATTGATATATTCTATATCATCTTCACCAGAGGATGAAATAATATGCTCAATAGCCATTGGTTGTGAGGGAATATATATTTATTCATTTTTAGTGGCCTCTAAGAATCTATTATCAATTACTCTATTGAAATTAGAATAATCTATAAGTTTCTAAATATTCTTGGTATTCATATTAATGAATCCATCTAAGTCAAGAATTGTTTAATTACCTTTCCAAGAATACAATATCATGTAACCATCATCAATATGAATATATTTCTCATAATAATCTTCAAAAGATTCATCATAATCAAATAGGACACCCTGGTACTCCTCTTGCGAGGATCGAATAGCTCCAAGGATATCAAATTCATATTTATCAGATTTTTTAAGATTCTACTTATTCTAATTAATAGGTTGTTTATTGTGAAAAACAACAAAAATATAAAGAATGGTTAAGTATAGGTATGAGTCATATATGATTTAGCCAGATTCCTATAAACATCCTTATCAATAGGATCCCTAGGGTGTCTAGATAAAGCATCACCCATCCAATTATTTTATCCTTTTTAACCCAAATTGAATTATATCATATGTGTGTGTGTAAAATATAAGTCATGTTTCCACATTCTTTTGTGGAACAATGAATTTTCAAACATTTACTAGAATAACCTATAATGTTTTCACAGATTAACTCTTGTAAAAATCTATAATAATCATTTTGAATCTATATTTTGGGTGGAATAGGTTTAGATATTATTTTCTCTATATAAAATTCAATGATAGAAGGCTGAGAATGATTTTGGGTAGTAGAGTCTGTTTTAGGGGTTTCCCAACTAAGCTACTAATAAAAAATAGGGCATCTTATTCCTATAAATAATGTGTAAAACTAGGTTACACTAACAAAATGGGAGTGATCAGAGGCATAAAATTAGTGATAAAATAAGGGGACACTAAAATACAATCACGGAGCAACAAAAACGGAACACAATCCACTCATCCAAATATGAAAGTATTCATCTTTGGAAGTGAAGTGTAAGACCACATGTGAATAATTCTATAGTCCATCATGAAATTCCAATGATTTTAAATTCATCCCTAATTGTAGTGATTTATCATAGTACATAAAAAAACATCCTAATTATTTAAAAATACTTACGATGAAATTATAAAGAACATAAATTTAAAAATGGTAAAAAAATTATTTGGAAATCTAGGAGTGATATTGGATTCTATTTTACTAGGCATGAAACGAACCAGAAGATACCACATGGATTAAAATTATACATAATACTTTGATCAAGAAAATAAAAAATAAATATATTTATTTTCATGTAGAGGCTATCACATGTACATATAAAGCTGTGAATAATAATTTTTTTGGATGATTTGAAATGTGTGAGGATATCTAGGATTTTAATTAGCCAAAAGAGAGGGAACTTCAGGACTTTTAAATAAAGAACACCATCATGGAGTGGGAATCATCATTTATATGGGATTTTATCAAGATCATATGCTACTAACCTATTATTTATGTTGATTCTTTTATTTTATAATTTTACTTGAATTATAATTCATTTACCTTCCCATTTTTTCTCTTCTTAAATTCAAATGGAGGATTAAAACATTGAGTTATTGGGGAGGGAAATAAGACCCCCTTTTAATTCTTAAGACTTCATACCGATTTGAATATACCATTTTCCTTTTGATTTATTTAGGTCTTGTTGAATATTTTATGATTTTATTTATATATTATTTCATGTTTTTAACATTTTCATTGTTAATTCCAAAGTTGAGAATAAATTATATCTTTTCACCTGATCCTTATTTTAATATAGTAGGATGTGTTAGGTGGTGAGATTCTAGTAATTTCGTACATATGTGTGGGACTCATACATTACTTACAACATCCCAAGAAACACTAAAACCCAATTAGGGGTTTGCATAGAATGATGATAGTGGTTCAATAAATTTATTACATACTGGACATGGAATTTTTGATATAGTGACACTATTATGATAATACCTAATTTATATCATCAATCATGGTTTTTTTATAAAAATATTGAGGAACCATTCATTTTTCTATTATCATGGAAAGAAGATAAACAGTTTTTAAGGCTGGGATAATATTGCATAGCAAAATAGAACACTGACCTGATCGCCCTTCTATAATATAATCGCATGTTTCTAATTTATTTTTTTATTTTTATTTTTATGAAAATCCCAAACTCAAAATAAACCCCTTTCCCTTTAACTAATTAATATATGGAAACATATTTATATATGTAATTCTAGGTAGGATATTAACTAGGTCAACCACCTCCACCAAATTTATCATAGGAAATAAATTGATTTCTCCACACCAATGTCAATTTCAGTAATTTGCCATGGTTTTGATTTCATATAGGTGTAATAAATATGCTCCTGAGATAAAAGTGGAGTTTTCTATGTTGGATAACCCCACAAGTAGACCACATAAATTTTCATACAATTTACCTTTCGTATATTTGGGGTGCTTGTTTCATAATTGGGATTTCCAATAACATAATATTGGAATGATACATGAATGGGAACATTATTACTTTGATACAATTCTTATGCACTACTTAGGTCTTATCTAATTAAGTGGTGGTAGGGTATGTTGATGATATGGTCGTTAGTTGAAGCTTAACCAAGATGATATTTTTTATTTTATACAAAGAGTATAAAAAATATCCCCTCAATTAAGAAATACTAAAGGAGTGTAATACCATAACTAGTTAATACATAAGATTTGGTTATCTATTTTTCAAGGGAATGTGATTTTCTCATCTATAAGGGTAAACAAAACAAATTTTATTCATCAATTAGGTCAATTTATAATTGGAGAATCAAGAATATATGACTAAGATATACAATATTACCATTATCCACTTCCCATTTTCAATCTATGACTTGAATAAGGGGATCATATGAAAATTAATGTAGTTATATGATATATCTAGGGGTGAATGATTAATGATACATGTGTTTGAAGGTCCCGGATTTGTTTGATGGATACCCTAATCTTCCTATCTCGAATTCAGAGTTCGTGGAAGCTTCGTCTCTCTAGAATTTTTCTTTGGTTTCTAGGTTTAAGAAACGACGCCCATCGGTGGATGCGTTCGATAGGTATGTCTTCGATTCTTGGGATTTACTGGAAAAATCTATACTGGGTCTTCTAGACAGACATCAGATTCTAATTCATTTTTCCTCGGAGGCTGATTTTATCAAAGAATGGTCATGTGCCCGTCGCAGCTACAATGGAAATAGATTTTACCTGTTAAGATGGTCGTTCGACCTCCATATGAAGCGGGATCCCCCTACAATGGAAATCTGGGTATGTTTTCCCAACCTTCCCCTACAGTTTCAAAATACTTCTGTTATTAGGATGCTCGAGAACCTTATTTGAAAGTACCTATGTTTGGATATCCGCACTGAATCCCTTTGTCACCGTATTAATCCGCGTGTGTGCATCGAAATGGATGTATCCAAGGTTCTGTTTGAATATATTTGGATCACTATTGGTGAGGAGTACCGATGCAAACAATGTGTGGTCTACAAATCCTGGACGGATTTTTGCTCTGTCTGCAAGCACCTGGGAAACTCGAGGGAGCACTGTCGACGTGGGTCTCAGGCAAAGTCAAAGGATCATCCAACTAGTATGGAAGGCAATGCTCGGGGGGTTCAATCTCCTAGGGGTCCGCTACAGTCGTCAATGCTGGCTTCTAGAGGGGTTGAGGGGCCTTTGGAGGAGGTACGACTTGTTAGTTCTGAGGTTTGAGATGGCTTGGTTCACAGGGTTGGAAAGTCGACAGTATTGAGTATGATGGACACGATTAAGGGGGAATATCCAATGTTTCAAGATAATATGAAAGTCTCTACGGTTTTTAACAGATTAAGATAGGATTTGGTTGGTCTTCATAGGCGGTACAATTTAAAATAAAATGGCAATGGTAGAGGGGCAGGAGTTGGTCTGGTTGACATTACTTAGAGTGAATCTCAAAAGGAGATTAGTAATGGGGCTATGGTCCAAATGGCAGGAGCTGAAGCAGATGTTGTTAATGGTGCTTTTGTGGAGGCTTCACGGGACAATGATATCCTGTCCAATGGAAATCAGCCCTTAGTTATGGATGACCAAATTTCAGCCCATAAGGAAGGGGATTCCACTGCAGAAAACTAGTACTCAATTCAAGTGTGAAACAACATTGATGGTCTTGCAATAGAAGGTATGAACACTGAACAAGAAGACCAGGACTGTGCAAACAGGGTCTATGCGGAGGATCCCAGTGAAATCGGTAAGATTTTTTCAGCAGAGGAATCAATCCCGATAAGTGGTAGGAGTAACAGGAGAAGGAAGGGTAGGAAGGATCACTCATCCTTGAATCCTCCCTTGGAAACTCATTCAGCAAAAAAGAAAGACAATGAGAAGATGGTCAGCAAGACCATGTCTCAACCGAAATCATGCGGTCTGTGTGAACAACACTTGGATTTGCTTATGTGTTCGGAAGATGAGGTGACAAAACAAGTCCTGTTACTCAATACTTCTGAAGAGGAAGCAGCCAAAATAATGGGACAGTCTATTGAAGTGGCTATGAATGAGGAGCAATACACATGGATTAAAATGCAGGACACAATCTTGGTTGGGGGATTCAACAAGGGGAAGATCAGCATCGAGGAGTATATACCGACATGGGATAAGCTGGCCTCTACATTTTAAGATATGATAAGGGATGATCCGAGCACTCAGGTAACCTCTATTTCCTAGAACATGTTTAAGGATATTGAGTCTGGTAGAATTAAGTTTCTTTTCAATGAATCTGCTTTATCGTTATGTGGTTGACTCTTGGTTTCTCACATTTCCTCAAAAGTGTTTGAAATAAAAAATTAAATTTCATTCATAATTGTTTTAGATTGACGTTCATAAAGTATTTCAAATGAGATGATTCACTATGAATTTGATGACCAAAAAACGTTTTATGGAACATCCAAAATGAGTTCTATATATGGTTTCATAAGTTATTAAATATAATAAAATATAAATTGAAATTAAACAAAGTCTAAATATTTAGTGAAAGTGGGATATTGATAGACATATGACCTAAATCCAATTTAAATCATTTGATGCATTTTTGGCAATATCATAATGTATGATATGAGTACATCATATGGTATGACATACATCTGGAATAATATATACCTTTGGTTATATCTCTTATGATGATATAATGATATCATATAGGAGTTTTCTATAAAAATAAATAGAGTATTACATGGCCTTTTAGTATGGAAGTGTTCTTAAAAGAACCATATTATATAATTTTCATAAAAACATATAATTAAGAAGTTTTAGTTGAAATTTAAGTGTTAATGTTCATAATTATTTTAAATAATATATCCTTGAAAAAATAATTTGAGAAGAAAAAATGTATGAGGTTGTATTAGTTATATGTTACAAATGTTGTCCCCATATGAAATTTACATATATTTTACAAAAATATGAGTAATTTCTTGGGAATCTTGGGTACTATCTCCATGGTATATATGAATGATTCAATAACTATTTTCTTGGTGTGTTCATGTCTTCCTTTACATCCAATTAATTCTCCCTACCATATCTATCTCCCCCTCTATCATTTCCTATCCGAGGTACTACCACATCTTGTTGATAAGGAGGGTCCTTCCTAGAAATATAATGATTTAGATCAAAATGTGGATTCACCATAGAGGGATGTATAATTTTTCTATTCCTAATTATATTAATAAAAAAATTATCAAATACAATGAAAATATACATCTTCAGTTTAATTTATACATTATTGACATTGTATACACTTGGTTTTGGTTTTATATAGCAAACTTTTCATGGAATGAGGTTTATAATATCCCCCAATGTTTAAAAAGTGTTTTTTAGTCCATATAAACCATTAAAATAGGATAATAAATAATATTTTGTAAAACATGGATTATAATGATAAATAAATATATAAAGATAGGGTCTCATTTATGTAAACCCATGGATGATTAAAAATCCTTTATTACTTCCAAATTATATTAATTTTATAAGTAAAATTTCCAACACATTTCATAATATTAGTAATCCAAATGTTATGTAAATCCATTTTTAAATAAACAAATTAGAAGAAGCACTATTCCACTATATAATATGCTTAGATGATATGTATTTTATGTGACCTAGTCCCCTTCCTAGAAGATGAATAAAATTTTGTTGAATCAAAAATATAATGAACAATAATTCCATTATTTTCTTTGATAATATTCTTTATGTGTGTGTAAACCACATTAATTTTGATTCATAAAAGTCCATATTTCCAAAGTAAATGTTAAATGGGGTTTTTACTAGTGACACTTTTAGTGCACATTGGTTGAGATGATGGGAGGTTAGGCTCATCACATCCTTTAGGGAACATTATTACATACCCTAAGAATCTATTAAATATTTATGTCATGTTCATGAATTCTTCCTAAATATCTTTGTGAGAATGGTAACTACTATTCAAGTGATTGATCATTTACATTCATTTTTGTGAACATCTAAATGCTTTATTTGTTTTTATATTTCTATTTCTAGTTAGTGATGCTATAGTTTAAATCCCAATAGTTGGGTGATCTATAATTTATTTTCATCTGAAGAAAAAATATGTGTTTTGTAGTTGGGATCATCTCCATGAAATGGGATTCCTATGTATCCCTATAGAGGGATTCAGAACCCACCTAGTTTGGTGCCACTTAATTTGATACGTCGTACTATTTAAGGTCAATTTAATAGGACCATCCTAGTGTATTTTTAGGTCATAAAACCATAAACATGACAATTCTTATTTTTGTATTTTCATGAATCTATTAACTATTTGAAATATTTAATAGTCATGTGGGGTGGACTAATGGGTGGAAAGTGAATAGAATAGGTTGGTGTATAACTTAAGCATGAGTGGCCCTTTCTAATTCTTCTCATAAGTTATACAGACCTTGAGGAATATTTCATGTAAAATATAACCTATTATGGATATGGTATTGATGGAGAATATGGCCCAATGAAGGTATGATTTTAGAAGTGGGATTTAATCCTCATAGATACATCTTTCATAAAACATTTAATAGTAATCAAAGACCACATAGTTATATTTCCATTGATTATGGATATTTGGTTGGACCATACCATGCAGTTTAGTATTATGTGTAAATGATGTCTCACATAGCTTTACAATGTGTGAATAAGAAATTTTAATGCAATTTTACATCATTTTAGAAGGATTTTTTCATATATTTTTACATCATGTGACAAATTAGTTTTCATGATAATTTTTACATTATGCTACAGAGATGTTGCCATCCAGTTTAATGTCATTTAAGTAGATGTTTTATTTATGAAAGAAGAGAAAATAATAGTTGGATGGGGCGCACATGAGCCTCATCCTAGTTGGTGGGGAATTTTTATGTTAATCTAGGATACCTGAGATCAAATCCAGGTGGAGGATAATTTTCGGGTACTATAGAACAACTATAGTAGTACTATAGAAGGTGTTGTAGAAGGAACTGTGCAGAAATGTACCAGGTACTATTGTAGGGACTGTTTGGCACTATAAAAGCTATGAATATTCCCCTATTTGGGCCTTCGGGCCACAGATTTGGTCCTTGAGTCCTTTAAGGCCTTCGGACCACCCAGGCCTTCGGGTCTGTAAGGCCAAGGGCCACCTCAAGGCCTTTGGGCCACTTTAAGTGCATAGTCAAACCAGGAAACCTACAAGGAAGATACATCAGAAGGAGGATAAGCAAGGATCTTTCACCATAGCCGAAGATGAATAGATTTCAAGAATGATAGGGTATGGAACTTTCAATCGGGACAAGCTTGTGCATGCATGGGAAAGGTTATCCGAACATCCATACGAAGGTGGAGAGCTATTCTCATGATGAAGATGCTCGGGAGGAGCAGTTCCATGTAGTTAGTCCGGTTTGTATGATATGTTTGAAGCCTACATGCATTGAATTTTTCTAAGGCCTATGGTACATGTAATACTTATGCATATGGGCCTTTTAAGGGTTCCACCTCACCCCTGGAAAGGTGGATTATCAAAATCAATAAAAAATGAAGGCCTTCATGCCATTGGAGTAATAGTTGGATGGGTCTTATCAATGGTATATTCCTAGATGTTTTCATCTATATCTCAGGTATTTCTAATTAGTTAGTGAGTAACGACTATACCCATAATGTGTGATATTTTTTACCAATTCCATTTGTCTGATAATGTTTTATATATTTATATTTTTGGGGGAATTTTTGGTATTAAAAATATTATATATTCTAATTTTTTTTAAAAATTATAGCCTAATAAATCAATAAGCTATAGTGGATACATCTATCTGGTAGTTTCCATAATCAAACACAACTAGTCTAGATGGTGGAGGAGTATATAACTAGTTCAGGGTACTATATTATTTGAGAAGAAAGTTCTTGGATTGGTATGGCACCTAGTAGAGGACCTTACACATGAAGTGGGGTGGATCAATGGGATTTCTATAATGACATATGGAGTGTGTAGTTTCATAAGAAAATTAAAACATTAAAATAAATTCTTATATAGGATTGGCCTTATGTATAGAGCTTGTGGATGAGCCCTTTTTAGAGGATCCCTAAGAGAACAACCCATAGGTAGAACCTCATAGGAGAGGTTCCGGAATGGAACCTCAAAGAGGGAACCTCAAGAATATGGTTAGGATTTGATGCTTCCTAGATGGAAGCATGTGAATGAGATCCATGAATGAAACCTCATAAATAGTTCCTTATAAATGATTTTAATTAATGAGACCTCACATATGGACCCTCATGAAGGAGGTCCATGGATGTACCCTTAATAGAGGAGTTTCATGAATGGACCCTCATGTAGTGTTTTATTTTTTCAATATTTATTCCCTTATTCAATATTTGAATCACAAATTTCCTACTAACCTCTTTAATAATGATCTCCCAAACGGTAAATATATCTCTAAAGTGGGTAAAAATTCCTCTGGTCCTTTGTAAAAGTTTTTTTCTCAAATTACATGTTAGGTATTTGAAAGTAAATTTTGAGAACTACTTTTATAAAATAGATGGTCATGTATGTATTAGGTGGATGGTTTCAACCACTTACGGGGATTAATGGATATGATAAATGGTGGAGCTCATGATAGAACCCCATAGTCATGAATGAAACATACCTCACTTCCATGAATTCAAGCAATTTACAAGATTAATACATAGTCGTTTAGTTTATAAATCTCACTTCCATGAACACCTTCAGTCCATGAAGAATATGTTCATAACTATTAGATTATACATGAAACTATTTTTAAAAAAATTAATATTTTAATTTTTGGGAGTTATATCACTTCATATATCTTCCAATATTTTCATAGGTCTCAACAAATTACCCTAATTAAAATTTTTTCTGATTGAAACAAAGTGGATATAATTATAATGAATTAAAATTCTCCATTTAGTTTGATTAATGGTGTGTGTTGGATCCTGGTAGTGAACATAGGAGGCTCATGATCCACATAGGAAATGTAGTCCAATTTATAAATAGTTCACGACCCCCCTCATTTTCTACTTTACAAAAATATTTTTATACCTATTTGTGGATAAATATCCATGGTGATCCTGATCTCATTTTGAATACATAGTATTTGTCGAATGAATTTTAAATCATGAAAAAAATGTAATAAGGTAATAAACATTCAGATTCGGACATCCACGAACCATCATCTATTTATCACTTATGGGTTCCTAACATAAGTTCTATAAATAACTTTAACTTGTCCATTTTTTGTAGATTTTTTTTAGACGTGAAAAACCTACCACCATTTATTTTTGTAGAGATAATGGATTTTTTATTTTCTCATATTTATGACAGATTTACCCCAACTAAAGAGATAGATACCATTTCTAGGTATACTATTGATGACTCTTGATATTGTTTTGTTACTAAAAATGAATTCATAACGAATTTTCATAGACTAATGATTCGAGACTATTCACTATACAGTAGGTTACCTATTAATAACATCTAGATTAAAAAGTCATAAATATATTTTCTATGATTATAATATTCCATTATAATGTTTTTATATTCCATAGATTACAACCATGAAAATGTTTCTTCCAAAGGTCACCCTATTCAAGATATTTGTCAAGGAATGTCCTATATCTTGCATATCACTCTATTAACACATGATTCACATGATCAACATCAACATCACATTTCCCTATCATTTCCATTTAACTACAAAATTCTAAAAGAGGTTGGATTCTAAAGTGTTATATGTACTGTAATGGAAGCTTCTCTGATGAATTGGATTGGACCTTATAGTTAGATTTGATTTGTGTATAATTATCCTGTAGGACTCATGTAATTTATCTATATGAGGAAATATAGATCTCACAATTCGTGACATACTGGAAAACCAAAATTCTCCTAGAACTATTTATTCTTTAGTGATTAGGCATAGACATTTTCCACCTACAAATGGGAGAGGTAGGGATTAGTTCATGGGATAAATAGTAGTTGGGGTGAATCTCAATACTTCTAAGGATGGACAATTAATATCATCCCCTAGTCAATATTTTGTAAGATTAATAATAGATCACTCCCATGGTGATGAATTTATTGATCATGGTAATGAGGATAATGGGATCTGTTATGGAATATAACTTTTGGGAAATTTAATAATAAATTATGTTACCCAAATGGATTGAGAATATGTTTAAACAACCTAATAATCTATCCCACTCAGTAGATTTGGTACAATAAATTATCATATTTAACCAACATGGAAATGTTCTAATATAACATGAGGCGCTATGGAACCTTGATGCACATGGATCTGATCTTTTGATTGGTATTGTTTTTATTCATTTTCTTAAGTGGCTAGCTCTTACTCACCATATATTCCTACTTAGGTGTTTGGTTCGCTATATTTTTGATAGAATCATTGATATTACATGGACACCCCATCAATTTGGAATCATTCATTATTTCCCAAATATATCATATGTCATGATATATACAAGAAGAAAGGACCCCATATAAAATAATTGTATTTTTATGATTACTATATGGTGGTGTGGATGGGCACTTCTAGTGTTAAGAGTACCAGAACATTGAAACAAAATTCTACATTCTCTATTTACCCATAAGATATTAAATATGACTAGTAATCAATTGATGTATCTATGAACATGTGAGGTAACCAATATTGTATGGAGATATTTTCAGTTTTCATTTATGGAATTACCTTAAGATCTAAGGTCAATAATGGTGGTGGATCCCAGAAATATCATTAATTATTTCATTATGGTATGGTTTTATAGTATATTGGTAGACGAGCTAGTCATATGTGACCCCTATGCCCATCACAAATTTTCACACATGTTCAGATGTCTAAAGAAATTCTCTCTACTTCGGTTCATTGGTTTTAGGTGTTAACTAGATCATGAAATTATCCACAAGATTTTTTCAATTCTAACGTGAATATATATATATTGTGCTTAGACTACTATCCACATAAACTCCCATCAATCTATCATGGGACTATACACTAGAATCAGTAGATAATTTCCCCAATAGTATAATGGGATTGCAATTTTGATGTGTAAGTAGGCCATTAAGAACACTGAGATGATTAGTCAAGACCATCTTAGGGAATATTTCTGAATTAGAGGGTGTTGTGACTAAGAACAATAAACCTCATGGATAATACACGTCTTAATACCCCCTTCATATGAAAATTAGTGTAAATCTAACACAAGTGACCATGATTTTCAGTTATATTACTAACATTAATTCTATTATGTTTGTAGAATGTTATCCATTGGTTGGGGATATGATACTAAATTAGTCATTAAAAATAACTAGGGATTGATAGCTACTAAAGAACCATCTGTACTCTTTTCATCAGCTAAATCGTGCTCTTCTATGTTGAAAATAGTTCTAGGATACATTTCCCTAGTAGTGGATAACTAGAGTTGAAATATTTAAAATGCGACCAAATATTGGATGATGGGGATGGGGCACTGGCTTCAAGTCCATGTTATTATCCCTGGTACCCAATCGAAGGAGATCTATAATATGGAAGAGATCCTTTGTCAACTATTTAATTGAATGGGTGTGGGGATATTTGTCTATCGACAAATTCACACTCTTTCCTGATATTTCTATGTATAATAGAAGTAATTTATGATTCATGAATGATACCTATACTCATTTGATAGTTCCAAACATAAAATATAGGCCATGGAGCAGGATACCAAAAAGTGAATTCATCATATTACTGATGAGTTTCAGTTTCATGACTAAGTATCAACCTATAATATAGAGCTTTATAAATACATGGATCATGTGGTGATGGTGAGTGATCATTTTTTTAGGGTGACTAAAAATCATGAGACCAACAGGAAAATAAATTGAGAATTTTAAACCCACATAAAATAGACATGCTCATTGGTTGATGGTAAAGCTACCAAATGAGAGAACATCTAAAAGCCCATCAACACTTCCTATAGAGAATTGACTAATTTATTTAACTCATGAACCCAAACACTATTTTTTTATTTACATGTTTCCTTTTCTTTGTAATGATAGAGAGAGACTCTAATTTGTGGATGATACTCTCCTTTTTTGGTTAATAAATGATAAATATTATTTTAAATCATTGTTAGAAATTCTAATCTCCTATCCCTTCAACAATTTATTTATGATAATCTATGAAATATTCAATTAATATAATTATAATAACTGATTCCACTAGACATTGAATGAGAATGGAAAAAATTCAATCTATTTATTCAACTTTTTTTGTCAAATTGAAATATAGGGAAATCCATTATCTTTCATAAATGTTCCTTTAGATAGATATAGGTTATAAATATTTAACAACATTTATTCCATTGCCATACACTATAGCGACTCTTGTGAGATAAAGGATCACAAATTGGTTTCATCCAAATAACATGAACTTAGAAGGATATAGGTATGCCATATATGATATAATATATACCCTCACTACCAACGAAGGTCATCACACTGATATATGAGATATCATTTATTTTTACAGGTATGCTATTAGATGGGTATATGTGGGATAAATATGGTGGCACATATACCATCACTATATAAAAATTTGATCTATTTAGATATGGGGGGTTGAAAGACTCATCATGATTATGAACATGAAGGTGGATTCAAGAATGACTATTTACATCTTCAAAATTTTCTAAAATACATAGAAAATATATCTTTGTAATTTTCACATAGATAATTTGGAATGAAATATGGGAGTAACAAAAGTTTTCTCGAATTTTTTCCATAGTATGAGGGACCTAGAGAGAATGAATTGATTTTTTTGGATCATATGATGGATTCCACTAGCTTTGTATCTATTTTACTTTGACACTAACATTTTCTTAAGACTCTTATGGGGGGGACTTAATTTTTTAGAGATTATATTTTTCTCAGGATAAACATTACATGTCTTAAACCTAATAAGTTATGTGAATTTTTCCTTTCCATTTAAAATTATAAATTTCTAATATGTTGTTCATGGTGCATTCCAAGAAATCTAAGTTTTATTTATGAGTTGTAACCTAAATATTATGATTTCTCTTTCATTAGGTAGTTTATGGTCACTAAATCTATAAAAGTTTTGTTTTTATTTAATATTTGATATCTTTAACCACAAGGTGAGGTAGTCTACCTAAAAACATGAGTGAGACAAAGCCGATGTTAATGTGATCCAAATTCCACCAAATACCTTCTCATGGGTAGTTTTAAATATTTTATGGACATAATGCTTAAACAATAGATATAATATTTATGGTCAGTCAATTTTAAAAAAAATAAAAAATGCTATATAACTTAAGAGTGAGGTGTTAAATATAGATGAATGAGGGTCTAATACATGTATTGAACATTCTAGTAATAGGGAAATATAGTTTGAGGTTATGGTGATTAGACTATCACATCATACAGTTTAATGTCTAATGACAAGTACTAACAAACGATCATGAATAAGATATTCTATTACTTTGATTAATATGGGTATGATGTATAAATGTGTAACATCAAGGGTGTTGAATAAAATTTAATAGTTGGATAATGGATTGTGTTAATCATAACTAAATACATTTTAATCAGGTTTTGATGATATGTAATGTGTATATAGGGGATTGTCATTGGCCACATTCTAATGAAGAGTTATACTACAATAATATAGGGGGTATGGGGTATTATAGGTTTTATAAGGGTGAAATATTTATTTGGTAGGAATAGATGAATATGGTAGCACTGATATAATTACCACATATTGGTTTCTGATGGAGCTGAATGCACTCATTATGGATAACCATGAAAGCATTGTAAGGATTAAAACCATTTTGGAATTACGAAATAAAATGGAGAGAAGGGTATGCAATAAGTACATAATAATTCTAAAAATTACTCGATCATGTTTTGAACAAATATTAAGTGTAAAATGATATAAAATGAAATTGATCTTACTTTTTCATATATTGTTAGGTCCCTAGATTACAAATCATCTTTTTCCAAGTCCATAGGGTGGGACATATAAGAATTATACTCTATCTTTTATAGTTTAAGGGTATTCTATTTCGAACATTAAGATATTTAATTTTTTGATGCACACGTTTGACAAACAATTCATGGATTTTAAAGTCATATAAAATTGAAAAAAATTGTTGGAGTTTATGGCTATACAAATTGAACAAAAATATGAGGTATTCTACTTATTGGTAAGTGTATGGTTGATCCAACATGAGTGGAATCCCAATATCAAACATTTAGAAAACCTAAGGGAAAGATACATATAGTTTAAGGGCATAGTGAATTAACCAGTTGGGTGAGATGGTCTATCTAGCTAGGGTAAGGAAAGAGAAAACATAAATAAAAATACAAATTCTACCATAGACCACCTATTGAAGCTATGAAACTAGTTTAAAGGTCATAGTTCTTTGACCATAAGTTGTTGGGGTCTAAGTGAACACAATTTAGACCAAAAAGTGAGATGGTATACCTAATAAGAGTAGGGAAATATCTTATATGAATGAGATTATAAATTCTAGTATAGACTATTTTTGAGGGATTGAAAAATGTTAATGTCTTATTACTTGGACCAATGTTAGGGGGTATAATTAGACAACCCATATGGGGGTAAAGGGATAAGATAATACCAACACCACTTAATGGGTAATAATGATAATGTAAATTTTGATCTTAAGAATATGGATTCATAAGATGAGATGGGGAATGAATACCAAGAATGAATTTTTAAAAAAAAATTGAATGATAGGTTCTATGACACTATTGTTAGTGCATAAAGAGATTAAGTGATATTCTCATTAGGACAAAACATGACTTTGATTTTTAGGGATAAATACAGTTAAACTATTATCATTACCAAGAAAAAGTGTCCCTTAGAGTTGAATTCACTCATTATTTATTTTCATTAGAGGTTTATGATGATTCCAAATACATATAAAATTGGTTGTGATATATGGAAGGAAATATTGAAGAGGTGGTTAGAATTTTCTAGTCATGAAAAAAACATGATTAGTCTATTTAGGGATGATAAATGGGGATATGTAATAATCTATGGATGGATATGTAGTGTATGGTTAAAATGGAACTACATATATTGGGGAATTGAGAATCAATCAAAATGGAGTTATTTCAAGAGATATTATCTTCATTGATTTTTCTCATATGTGAGATTAGTGTATTTTATCATATAATAGATTAGATCTAGATGAGGACCCATAGTTTTATCATGGGAAATTCTCCAATTCATAGAAAAATATGAACACGGGGATCCAACACACAATTACTTTTATAGAAGAATGATCATTTTATCACAGTGTAGAATCCCATATGCTAAGCACCATTACATGGATCTGTCTCTCATGTATATTAATCAGATTGTGAAAAAAGAAAACACTAAATAGTTTAAGTTCATACAAGGTGGACCATATATTGTGTATTTTAACATCCTGTGGTAAGGTGAAAGGCTTTTTGTAGTTTAGGTTCACACGAAAAGGACCTATATATATGGAAATTTTCACAAATATGGACTATTTGAAAAATTAAATAACTTCATTTTATTAACAAACATCAGAAGGGGAATTTGACCTGAACTAAGAAAACGAAACATTGTGATTAAGTAGGGGCCTTAATTGGGATTTTTGGAAGCCATGGAATAATATTAATTTTCCTCTCTATATACCCTAAAATAACATGAATCAAGCCACATGTAGTTCTTGGAAAGAGTTGTCTCAATGTAGTTTCTTATATAGAAAGACCCACTATGAATGAAAATACCATACATCAAGAAGTATTATGATATTGGAGGAGTTTTGGATAGGCCTAAGATAAGAAATATAGGAATCACTACATATACCAGGGTATGGGAATGAATCCACACACAATTATTATAGAATGGTGTAATATTTGATAATTTGTGAAAATTAATGGATAGATGAGAAAATGCACCAGGGACCCATTTATGGATCTAAATTTCATTTACGAATAATATATATCATCAATAGTCTATACCAGGAATCTTATAATGTCATGTATAGTAAAAACCATTTCATTCAGTTAAACATCATGTGATGAGGGAAAAGGTATTCAATAGTTTAGTTTTACACAATGAGGACTTGTATATTATAGTTTAACATCACAAGGAATATATGATTATAAATCCCATGAAGATTGGAAAGATCCTTTACACCAAGAGTAAAATAAAAAATATTTGTGATTAAGATCACAATATGTAATTTGAGTGGCACTACATATCCAAAAATAAAAAGAGTCAAGTCAGACATAGTTATTATGAGGTCATAGTGTTAGAGGGAACTAGTAATGACCTAAAATAAATAGAGAGGACCCAAACACTAGGATATAAAGGATATTGGTTGAATTGCATCTGATATTAATATAATTTATCTAGGAATAACTATTTAACCCAATACATGGGAATTAATCCACATAAAATTTTAAATAATGGGGGAATAGTTTTGTTCATAAGTTATGTGGATCATAAAATCAGTATAGCTAAATGACACTGTATTTGATTTATCTTCACAGAATTAATGTTCTCAAATAGGGAAGGATATTACATACATGGGTGTTCATTTATAGTATATGTTCTAGGATAAATAATCATATTCAAGAGAGTTCATATATAAATATATATATTATACATAAGAGAGATATAAATGATTATGTACTAATATCAATTAGTGAAGGAGAGAAATATAACATGATTGGGAAGTGTCCAAACATTAATAAACCATTTTGGATAGAAATGGAATTTTTTCTCTCCATTTAATTTCAAATAAGGATCAATGTCAAGGTTATTAAATTAAAAAAAGTGCCTATTGGGAAGTATCCTACTGGAATTATTATCAAAATTAGTCAATAATATGTGATTTACATGTTAGATAATTTCATGAACAAAGAAATTAGTTGAAATATTTATTGACATTGATTTATGATCCAAGATGGAAAGATAATAAAATAGAATTTATTATTATGTCATTTATTTAGTTTATCTTGTGTTGAAATTTATTATTCATTGAAGATTTAATGGACTATTTCTGATCATACCATCACTATAACAAGAGTATTTAAGGGTATAATCCCTCTAGCGATGATCCACACATGCACCAAGGACTCTCAAATCCCAATATATAGATCCTCAAGTGTTAGTGTGAATGATTATATTTTTGTATCATATGTTTTTGATCAAAACAAGAATCAATTCAATTTTTTTAAAAATTATACCTTATCTATAAATATTTGAGAGGGTGGAGAAGGAGAATAAATATACATTATTAAGATAATTCTAGAGGAAGATATCATTGGGGCTTGACATGATTATTTCTGGACATTCAATGTGTACAACGATGATAAATGTTGTGAATGTTATAATGATGTTTAAATATATATAGGGTTAGAATAAAAAATGAAAGATAAGTCTTTATTATTTTTACAATCCCCAAAGAATCCCCATGTTTAAATAATAATAATAATATTATTATTATTTTTATTATTTACATTAAATTATCTAGACTCATAGATGGATAAATATTATTTCATGAATAAATAAATAATACTTTATTCAAATTATATTTAACAAATTATTTCTCACCAGGTCATTAAACTCATTCCATCAATGCTCGTTAATATTTAATAATCCCTTAACAATGAATATTTATTTGAATAAATTAATATTACTATATTCCTCATTGATTATTAAATAAATAAAATTTTCACTAAAATGGAGAAAAATATTTTGTGTAATATTTAACTCACATTTATTGTCCCGAATAATTGGCGACTGGATATTTTCCATTTATGAAAACATGCATATTTATTAAACCGTGTGTGAGAATAATATTTATTCAAAATTTTAAATTCATATAGAATTTAACTAAGGTTTTGGATACACATATTGTGTGTCCCTGTAGGTCCCTTTTTATATGTATTTAGGAAACACCTAACAAAGTCCTCGGTTAGATTTTAGAAACATTCCAAGGAATACATAAAGAAAAAAAAATTAATTTCTCAATGACATTCAATCTCATATGAATGAATAATATGTAATATAACCCATTTATCGTGATATTTATAATCAATAAGGACTCATATTTGTGAAATGAACCCATATGATCGATTAATATTTATTTTCATTTTAAGAAATTAACTTCCCAATAGAAATCCATGGTCATGGACATAATTTGGGACTTTTATTCCTATAAAAGGACATAATATATTAACATCTACTAAATTGGGAAGGAAATAATCCTATCTATCTTTATTCAACAGTCCAATATGACTCATGACACACCCAATGTATCCTACCTCACTATGAGAATATTGCATCACAATTTTCATCAATACATCAGATTACATGTCTCATTATATGAATTAATAATAATATTAATGTATATGAACCATTACACACATTCACATATTGTAATTTTTAATAAAACATTCGAATATGTTTTTCAAACCAGGGGGACATATTATCAAAACCTCATTTCTTGAGATTAACAAGAAAATACCCCATAAGATAGTTTTTCCAAGTCGTAAAAGTATCCACATATGATATCCGATATCATTTCTGTCCCATAAATTGATATCATCCATCTATATAACTTATATTTAAGAATAATGTCCTAGAACTTCTATGTTCTCAGTGAAATATTTATCCTCAAGAAATTTATCACATTAAATGTTACATAGAAGAAGAATCATGATATGATTATAATGATATTAATATTCCAAGACCATGAATATAGGTAATCATAAACTATATAGAATTTGGTTATAGGGTACAATCTCTAAAAATATTCCACATTCACTAGGTCCAATGTTGAATATTATTCGGTCTACTATCTCTCTAATGTTATTCTTGATTATACAAAGATAATGTGTTAGTAAATGGGTCTTCAACATTCTCTTCCATGGAAACTCTTCTCACAAAAACCTTACCTATTTTTAAAAACAAGCCTCAAAATAAAATTCGTTTAAAGGGAGTTCTCCATCCATTTATGTGGTATGTCTCCTTTGTGAGAGCCACCACTATAGTTTTTTCAAAATACAATCTAATACCATATTTAATATTGGGAATTACATTAAAATCTTGGATTAAGTTTCATATCCACCCCAATTCTTTGGCTACATATGATGCAATTATATACTAATATTTTTATATAGAATCAGTGATAACTATATGCTTTGAAATCTTCTAGATCACAAATCCGAAATTGTGAATGAATAAACATCCTAAATATGATTTAAAATCATTCAGTTCTATTTGAAAACTAATAGCAGTATATCCTCTCTGTCTAGCTCTTTATATCCTCCATATGCCAGGGAAAAATCCTTTGTATTCCTTAGATACTTAATTATAACCCTAACAAACATCCAATTATATTGATCTGGACCATCATGAAATATTCCTACCATGCTCAAAGTATATGAAACATAAATCATAGTTCCTATACTAACCCCATATTGACATACATGGGAATTACATTTCATTTGCACAAAAATTAATACATGACACAAATAGACACCCAAATACCGTATTAGTTTAGTGTCTTTGGAAACTTGGAACATCACCTTCTAACATGCTGAAAGATCTTCATCAGCTTCAAAAAAGATCTTCCCCCTTTTTTCCTACCGAAAATCTTCCATTATATCCTGGGAAAAGGGAAACACAAAAAGGGTGATCTAAAATTCTCAATAAGGGTAACCATAAACATAAGAATGTATAAACATGAACATAATGTTTAAACATCAGAATCTTGAGTCATGAAAGAAATCATGGTAATTCGTACGGTATAGATCATAATGGAACATTAAACAATAGAAAGTAACATTGGCATAAATATAAAATTTTGGAAAATTAATAATCACATAATATGATTTTCATAATATCCATGACATTGATTCCAAGACCATCATAGTGGACAAAGTCATTTACTAAATAGAATTTACTTACTATTCCAACAATGTATTACTGAACTAGATTTACATTCTATTCTAGACATATATTACTAAACCTGATTTACTTGTCATTCCATTCATGTCTATCTCATGAGATATAAATCATTACCCAATTCATTAGAGGGAGATATAGTTTCCACCCATTTCATAAGGAAATAATTCTTACATGTTCCACAAATCATAAAAACAATATTCACCATATCAAAACCCATGAAATAAAATGGGTTTCTTAAACATAATTACATCATAACATAATCCATATAAAATTTCATTTCATCATTAACAAAATAAAATCATAGTAATAACTAGGATAGAAAAATAACCATATTTAAAAGAATCATCTTATATGGAAAATAATTTTGATAAAACCTTTGAACTTAATTCTTAAAAAAAATACCCTTTCTTCTTCCAAAATGATTTCTTTTATCAAAATGTAATTTTTTTAAAATAAAATAATTTATTGGAAAATAAAATTGAAAAATATTATAGGAATCTTCATGTAAATAAGGCATCATGAAACCGTAAAAATCCATTCAAGTTATATAAGATAAAAAATATATTCAAATCATAGGTTTTCCAGAAATGTCAAGAAGTACCTCATATGGTAAACAGAAGAAAGTTGTATTCCATAACATGTAGTAAAAGTATGAAATGGGTAAAAATGACTATAAAAATACATAGAATAATAATAAATATTTTATGAAAATGTTTTTAGAAAATATGGACATGGATGATAAATATATCCCCAATAAATACTTATGAATAAACAATATCAGATAAAAATTATATTGTAAAATTATCTCTTACCAATCTATAATCAGTCAAATCGTATGCCTAATAAAATAAATAAAATAATATGGATATGTAAATTTCATAACCATCATAATAAGAATAATAAAAACATTCATGGGTAACATAAACACCACACGAAATAATTAGTTGGTGTATAAGACATATGTTCCATAGAAATAATATTGAGAAAAAATAATCCATTACCTTTTAATTTTCGTTAGTATAGGGTGTGGTTAACTTCTTTATGATGTTTAAATCATGTTATTAATTTATACCAGGACAATATCTATATTTTTGATTTCATATATGATCCTATAATATCATTTTGTTAATAGTATTTCAATATTACCATTATTTTGTGTGTTAACTGCTTCGTTTTCCCATTCATGTTTAGCCATGTAATTCATGTTAATTATGAATATGACGTATTTTATTCATGAAATTATATTCATAATTATTATTTTACCAAATCATATAATTTTTATAATCATTCTTGAATTGTTAATGAGGATAACGAATCTCACCACGTCGTGGAGATGGTAGACTGTACGTACGCATTAACGACAATATCATTATCTTGATCGTTAAATGTTATGTAATTGGATAGTATATTAGTTATATAGAATCATTAATCATTTTATTTTAATTATTTAAATCCATTATATTCATCATATTACCAGTCTTAATAAAGAATATTTGAATAACAAATTACACCATAGTGTGGAGACGGTAAGTCGTATGTACGCACGCATGGTGATATTATTATTACTAGGATGGATAAAAGGAGGTATAAGGTTTTACCATAATTATAATAAAATATAATAATGTGTCATATAATAGATTTATTAATTTATTATGGAATCAATAAAGAATGTTTAAGTATAATAACAACAGAAATAAAATTGAATTTGTAAAGCAATTACTTCTTCTTCATTGAATTTACTTTGGATCTCTTATTCGGGACAATAGGGATGGACTTTTTGGAAAACCAGGACCTCAATAAGTTAAATATTAATGTTTATAGGATAATTGGGAAGGGTTTTGTCGATCTTTATGGCTCATGGTTATGTGAGGAAATGTGGGAGGAGATTCCTTTTTATAAGAGAGGTGGAGGGTCACTTAAGAATGGTATTGAAATATTCTTTTATAATAAACTTATTTTCTGTTTCAAAAGGTCCAAAAAATATTTAATTAGAATATTAGATTATTATTGTTCACAATACACAAAACCAATAGGTTTTAGCCCAGTTTAGGTGGAAAATTAACCTTATCTTTTAGCTTAAACCCTAAATTCACTAATTTAACTCTTACCATGTCTTCTTGTATATTCATACTATATGATTAATATAGTTACTATAAAATGACAATAGAACCTCAAGTGGTTAATTAATTAAATTTTAAATATTATCTAAGTCATTTTTCAGAATATTATATTTTTATGTATATTATATCATTTAATAAAATAGTATTTTTTTTTAAACCCATTTATGTCATGTTTTGTACTACTCATATCATGACATATTAAAAACATGTAAAAACTTTATTATTTTAGAAATAAATATTTAATTAAAATATAATAGGTCATAATAATACATAAAATTCTTTTATGGTAAAAAATGTTTCAAAATAAATTTTTATAAATATTTTTAATCTCATTTATTTAAATTATCCATTATTAAGGTAATCACTACATCATCATTGTGTCCTAAATAAATTTATTTATATGGTATATAATAATTATAAATAAAATATAATTATGTAATAAATATTATTATCTTTCCAATTACTATTTGTAGTCAAATTTATCTTACGCATAACCCCATATTAAAATTGTTTTATGAAGAAAATACATGTTTATGTCGTTCTTCTCTTTACATTAAATTAATTCTTATGACCCAAGGATTCCAATGGTAATATATATCATCAAATAGTATTATGACATGTTTTCGGGTTGTTTAATACTATTATAATATTATATAATTACCCTTATTTACCAAATTTACACTTTAACCATGGTAAATAAAATTATTACTGAAGTTACTATTTATAATATTGAAAAATAAAAGTTACCTATTAAAACAATTTGTATCTTAAGATTACATATATGGAATAAATTTTTCCAAATTCAAAACATATTAGCTTCAGGAATAAATTTAAAATTAATTCATGTTGTCAAAACCAAAAAAGCATATTTTTAAGAAATAATAATTATCTAAATATTTTTATGTCCAATTTAAAAGTTAAACTACATAAAATGACCAAAATTGGATTAAATGATAATAATATAATCCAATAACACCTTTAAACCAATTAGAAGTTAAATCTAACTATATTAATAAATTAGATTAGAAGACAATTTTGAAAAAAAATTGTAGTATTTTTCACTATTCATTAAAATTTGAATTTTATCCGAAAAATACCAAAAATAAAAAAAAGTAAATTTTTATTTCTGACAGAAAAATACAATTTTTTTTAAATTTAACTTATAAATGTGTCAAAAACTATATTTAAAATAGGTTCCCTACAAAAAAACGGTAAAACAACATTTTTTGAAAAATAATTCTTTTATCCAAAAAATTGATTTTGTTCTTATATCATGTTCTATAAAATATATAATATGAATTTCAATTTTATATAAAATAAAAAATTTAGTTAATATTATTAATAATTCCTATTCTATATCACATTGAATAATAATACTTTAATAATATATCATTGTTTAGTGAAACTTAGTATCACTTATAACACAAGTTATCGAGGAAGGTTTCTCTTTCATGTAACGCAAGACAAGTCAGTGTTTCATATAGTTCAATATTCCTTTGGTGTTGCTTATAGAATAATCAAAACAGAGTCCATTTATACATTGAAAAAATTGTATAATCAGTGTTGCATGACATGAATTCAATGAAAATAAATTGAAATTGAGTGCAACATAAGCCAAGAATATTATTGTGTATATTGAAAGCTAGTAAGGGGTTGCATATAGTGCAAGATAATATTATGGTAGAGTAAAACACATGACATCAATGTAATTAAAATAATATATCTCATAAAATATCATAGTGTTACATTCTACAACCTTAAAATAAATTTCATCCTTGAAATTCATCAGGGATATAAATAGTTTTCTATATGAATGTTTCTTTCATGGAAACCCACATCGTAAAAAAGAATATTAAAACATTATTTTAAAAAGGAAAGTTAGAAACATAATGGTTTCCCAAATTAACTCATCAATAGGTTTCCACATATGAGAACATATGTGATAAGTGAAAACAAGGATATGGAAGAGAAATCTAACCATCAAGTTCTAATGGATAGTGATAGAGAATATGGTTTGGAAAAATCTAACTACCATAAATCCATAAATCTCTGATGATTTAATGGACCATCTGATTTATTGGATAAAAAGGTACTAGGATAACATTTTTTTCATGATCTGGTTCTTAAATTTGATGAAGTTTTGTATGATAAGAAATAATTACTTGATTTTAGTAAAATCACACCATTGATCGCCCCCAAAAAAATTTCCACTTAGTCTCTTATTTAATGAAATGAAGTTGAAAGTGTCCTTCATGAAGTGTTATCAGATCATGCAATAGAATGATATGTCATTCCATCTATCTCAACAATAAGGTTATAACAAGTTATCAAATATGCATAAGTCCATATATAGTGATATTTTTCATATATGGTTCAAATAATGGACTTATACCTCATCTATCATACAACATAAATAAAAAACTAATGTATACTAACCATGGAAATCCTGTAGGCCAGTGGTAATTGATAAAGGCCTCTCGTACTTCAGTTGTGGGTTCGATTCTCACAACCTTGTCTGTCATGATGTGTTTTCACCCATCCTGTGAGTTTTTCTTTTTCTAATACTATACTATTATAACATTCTAGAAATAATATAAAATATATTTTTTAATCCACTCCAACATTTAGGCATATCCAAAATATTTATTTCCAAACTCACTATATAAAAAATAATTTTAAGAAAGGACATATAAAAAGCATGTGAATACCATCATTTATCTCCCATATATCATTAGATATATCTTTTTGGTCACATTCCAAACATTGTAATGACTTTATGAATTCTCTTGAGTCATGGTAACAACCTGAGTCATCATATATCCTTATGTAAAACATGCATGTTTCCTTATTCCAAAACATATTGGATATATTTCCTTGTGTCCCAAAAAGTTGTATACTTATTCCATGATATCATAACCCACTTTTTAATAAGTCCATAATTAGTTCCCATGAAACTAGCATCATCTAGTTTGCTTATTCAAATCCAAATATATCACCTCACCCACAAATCACTTTTTTGTATCTATAGAACTACTCAATATATCCTTTCCAATACTTTAACAAATACTTATACTAAAAATAGTTATATGTTTTAGGATTCATACCACATAATCCTTGAAATAAGAAACTTGTACACCTCAATCATCCATCATTATTCTTAATCCAGTACTCAAGATCCATCATCTTCGTCTTTCCTAAAATATGAATCAAGTCTAAAAGTTTCTCAATCTAAATTTTCTTAGGTATAATGTAAACTATACTCGAAGAACATCACATACCTTTCACATGTCATTGAAAATATCTTTATCTTCAACAATATGACAAATAATCTCACCATATTTATGATTCTCTTCATGATATTTCCTCATAGAAAATTGATCTTCATAATTTTTGTACTTTTCATATTTGAAAAATTAAATGGTATACTATGTTGTATGTTGTTCTATCTATTAAATAATATTAGAAAGAAAAGTGTGAGAAAAACATATCAAAGATTTGAAACAAATAATTTAGGCAAATTACATAAAATATTTTAATATATGATAACTTTGGTTTAGGCCTAGGTTAGTCATGATTATCACAAAAATCATAGGATTGTAACGAATACTTGACTTATCCTTAGAAAATCCCTAGACATTCCAAAGAAATATATCTAGGGGTATCACTAAAGATTTCTCATCCTACTTTCCAAATTTTAACAAAACATTTTCTCTGATACCAAATTTAGTGACCCCAGATTGACGTACATGGGCCTTACATGTCCTTCGCAGAATACTAAATAAATGACACTAATAGACTCCCAAATACCATATTAGTTTAGGGTCTTTGGAAACTCGGAACATCATCTTCTGACATGGTGAACGATATTTAACATCATCCAAAAATATCGGACCCTTTTTTCATACCTAAAACCATTACTTATATCCTGGGGAAACTGAAAAATAAAAATGGTGAGCTCAAATTCACAGTAAGTGTAACTATAAACATATTCATGTCAAAATATGAACACAAAGTTTAAACATCATAATCTTGATTCATGAAATAAATCTTGGCAGTTCATAAGGTATATATCATAAAGGTATATTAACCATGATAAAATAGAATTAGAAAAAAAATATAATCATGGAAAATAAATAAGCAGACAATATGATTTTTATAGTAGTCACGAAATTGCTTCCAAGACCATCATTGTGGACAACATAATTTACTGAACCGGGTTTACATGTCATTCTTTCTATGTATTACTGAACTAGATTTACTTGCCTTTCCATCCCTATATTACTAAACTGGATTTACATTCCATTCCAATAATGTCTATCTCATTAGATATAAATCATTACCCATTGAATTGGAGGGTACGTAGGTCCCACCCATCTCATAATCAAATTATTCTTACGTGTTCCACAAAACATTAAAAAAACATTCACTATAGCATAACTCATGAAATAAAATCGGATTCGTAAACATCATTCTATCTTAACATGATCTAGATAAAACATAATTTTATCAACAACACAATAAAGTTATATTAATAATTAGGATAGAAAAATATACATATTTAAGATTTCGATCTATCATTGAATATAATTTTGATGAAACACTTGAACTTAATTCATGAAGAAAATATCATTTCTTCTTCAAAATTGATTTCTTTTATCAGAATACAATATTTTTTTAAATGAAAATAATTTTGTTGAAAATAAACTCAAAATAGTATATTGGAAGCTTCCTATAAATAATTCATCATGAAACCGTAAAAATATATTCATTCTGTATAAGTTAAAAAAACATGCTCCTCGTACTTTTTCTAGAAATGTCAAAAAGTAATTCGTATGGTAAAAAAAGAAAGATTCATTCCATACCATGCAGTAAAAGCTAGAAATTGGTAAAAATGAATTTAAAAATACATAGAAGAATAGTAAACATTTTATGAAAATGGTTTTCGAAAACATGGACATGGATGATAAATATAGCCCCAGTAAATACTTACGAATAAACAATCTTGGATAAAATGAGATTGTAAAATTACCCCTTACCAATCTATAATAAGTCAAATTTTATGCCTCATAAAATAATGAAAATTATATGAATATTTAAATTTCATAACCCTCAAAATAAGAATAATAAAATAATTCATGGGTAATATAAACACCACACAAGAAAATAAGATGATATATAAGGCATATGTATCATAGAAATAAAATTGAGATTAAATAATCTCTTACCATTTAATTTTCATAAGTTGAGGGTGTTTTAAACTCCTATATAATGGTTAAATAATGTTATTAAATTATTCTCAGAACATATCAATATTTATGATATCATATATGATCCTATTATATCATTTTGTTAATAGTATTTCAATAGTACAATTATTTCAGGTGTTAACTGCTTCGTTTTCCCATTCTTATATATATATATATATATGTAATATTGGTTATAATTTGGATTTATTTTATTCATGAAATTATATTCACAATTATTATTTTCAGAAATAATATAAATTTTATAATAATGTTTGAATTCTTAACGTGGAGAATGAATCTCACCGCATTGTGGAAAAGGTAGGTCGTATGTATGCACGAGCGATGATATAATTCTATTAATGGTTAAATGGTATGTAATTATATGATATATTAATTATAAAGAATAATTTATCATGTTATATTAAATATTTAAATTCATTATACTCATCATTATACCCATCCTAATAATGTATTTTTGAATAACAAATTACGCCACACTGTGGAGATGGTAAGTCGTACGCACACATGCATGGTGATATTGTTATTACTGGATGGATAAAAGGATATATAAGGTTGTCCCTTAATTATAATTTCTTCTAAGAATCTATAATATATTGGAGTTATTAAATTAGTTTGGAATAAATATAGAAATAGGATGTAGTAGAAGAAAAGAAAATGAATTGAATTAGTAATGGAATTGACACTTCTTCATTGGATTTCCTTTAGATCTATTCTTAGGGACACTAGGGATGGACTTTTTTGATAACCAGGACCCCAAAAAGTTAAATATGAATGTTTATAGGAAAAATGGTCAGTGGATTGTCGAGATAGATGGATCAAGGTGGTTTGAGGAAATGTGGGAGGAGATGCCTTTTTATAAGAGAGGAGGAGGGGCAATTTAGTAAGGTATTGAAATATTTTTTTATTATAAAATTATTTTTGATTTCAAAAGGTAAAAAACTCATTTAATTCAAATATAAGATTATTATTTTTGTATATCCTTAAAAAATATATTTTATACATGTTTAGGTCTCATATTTGAACTTGTCTTTTAGCTTTAACCCTTTGTTAACAAAATTAACTCTTACAATGCCTCCTTTTATATTCATACTATATGGTTAATATAGTTACAATAAAATGCCAGAAAAATCCTCAAGAGTTTCATAAAGGACATTTTCAAAATTATGTAATTCATTTTTTAAGAATATTATATGTTTATCACTATTATATCATTTTATAAAATAGTATTTTGTTTTAAAACACATTTATGTCAATTTTTGTACAATTCATATCATGAATTTTTACAAATTCATAACAACATGATTCCTTAAAAACACTTCATTAATTAAAAAATAAAAATTCACAATCCTTAAAAAATCTATGTATGGAATAAAATGATTCAAAATAAATGTACTTTAATATTTATAATCTCATTTATTTAAACCATTCCTTAATAAGGTAATCACTACATCATCATTGATTCATAAATAAATTTATTTATATAGTGTCTAAAAATTATAAATAAAATAACACGATTTATGAAATATTTTTATCTTTACGATGACTATTTATTATCTAATTTAACTTATTTGTATCCTTATATTAAAATTGTTTTATTAAGAAGATACCAGTTTATGTCATATTTATCTTCACATTAAATTAATTCTTATAAAATTTCATTTTCACATCCAAGTGGCTCCACGGGGTCCCAAAATTGACACAAGGATGCCCATGGATTTAAATATCTCATCCCATAGGATTTGTACTTGTGTTAGGATTTCTTAATATTATTATAATATTATATGTTTACCCTTATTTACCAGATTTACCCTTTAACCATGGTAAATAAAATAATTACTGAAATTTCTATTCATAATGTTGAATAATAAAAGGTATATATTCACAGAATTTGGATCTTCTGATTCTAAATATGGAATATATTTTTCCAAATTCAATGCACAGAAGTTTTAGTAATTAATTTAAAAAAAATTCCCATTTTCAAAAACAAAAAAAGGGGTTTTAAGAAGTAATAAGTATCAAAATATTGACCTATGTTTGTGTCCAATATAAAAGTGAAATTACTTAAAATGACCGATATTGGATTAAATGATAAAACGTTTGTCAAATTACAAGTTAAAAACAATTAAAATTACAATCTAACTATAAAAATAAATTATATGAAAATGAAAATTTGAATTAAAATGCACTATGTTTCACTATTCATTAAAATTTGTATTTTATCATAGAAATACCAAAAAATTAAAAAAGTGAATTTTTATGTCCCTATTCTAAAGAAAGAAGTTTATTTTGTAAAATTTAACTTATAAAAGTTTCAACAACTAGATTTAAAATAGGTGAGTCATCAAAAGGTGGTAAAACTCTATATTTTGAAAAATACTTCTTTTATCTGAAAAATTGATTTTGTTCTTATATCATTATCTAGAAAATATATAAGTTAAATTTTAATGTTATATAAAATTCAAAATTTTGTTAATACTATGCATTACAACTATTTTTTATCCCATTAAATAATAATATTTTAATAATATATCATTGTTTACTGAAACACGGAATCATGTACAAAGAAAGCTATTGAGGATTGTCACTTTTTCATGTAATGAATGCCAATTAAGTGTTGCGTGTAGTTTAAGATTACTTTGGTGTTGTGTATAACATAATCCAAAATTACTTCATTTATAAATTGAAAAAAATCTATACTTAGTGTTGTGTGAAATGAATTTTATCAAAAGAACATGAAATTGTGTACAACACAAGCCAAGATTACTATTGCGTATACTGCAAGCTAATACGGTATTGCGTACAACACAATAAAATCATGGTGTAGTGCATTACACATGACATCAATGAAATTATATGTTTATATCTTATAACATAACACACATGATGAAAGATATCCCAGATTTTTATGGAATAATAATCATATTCTATCTTTCATATTGTGTCTAGTGAAAACAATTACTAGAATGATTTACACCATGTGATATTAGAGCCTATTATAGGTTTTATTATTCTATATAGAATCTCTTCATCATCTGGCCATTTTATGTACCCTGACTTAGTCTACGCAACCTCTTGCACCTATCTTCAAAGATACTGTTCTACAGAATGTATGACAATTCACCAAATTAATTCATATAGAAGCACTTTTATCTAATCCTTAACTGAATATAAGACTGGGATGTTGTTTATAATAAGTAATATGTCATCAATATATAAAACTAGGAATGCAACTACAGTACTACTAAACTGATTGTAAATATGTGTATCATATTTAATCATTATGAAATCGATTTTTGTATGGATTCATCATACTGAATGTTCTAGGACCAAGATTATTTCTTCAATCCATAAATTAATCTATATAACTATAAGGCCTCGGCCTTAAACCTTACTTAATATTGTGTTAATACAAGATTACACATTGAGGATCTTTTCAGGTTTAGAGTTTTAGAGAATTAGGACATAACTATTACATCTCAAAAGATTACAAAGTAGTCGCTTCTACTAAATTTCCATAAAATAAAAACTCTTAAAAAGAAACATGTATAGTTCCATGTTTTAGGTAGCATGACTTTCCCTTGATCCCATCCTTGACCCTATTCCACGCTAAGTCCTGTGAAAAACATTTCAAAAACTTGGGATGAGCATAAGAAGCTCAATAAAGGATACACAAAGAATGAAAACTGTTAGTTTTTCAAAACAACAAGTGAACCATGAATACTTTATCAATTTAATACTTTTCAACTTCATGAAGTAGTAAAAACATTTCACTGAAAAAAAAGTATCATTACTTACCTTTTTGTAACCAAAGGATTACCATAAAACCCATATAAAGAACACATAACATATATAAAGGTAATTTGGGACATAAACATACTTAAGTGGAATAACCATACGGTCGACTTCCACACATATCACTTAATGGAATAGCCATACGGCTAATTTCCATACATACTTAATGGAATAGCCATACGACCGACTTCCATACCCAATGCATTAGAGGTTATAACGTAACCACCCGTCCTGGTATTCACGACACCACCCGTCATATGGTTTATAACGTAACCACCCGTTAAAATGTCCAAGTACCAATATAAAATCATAAAACATAAAACCAATATAAAGGAATGATAACATTTCCACATCACAATATATCATAATAGAATCCTTTATCAAAACCATTTTCAAAACCATTTAAAATATTTAATAAAGAGATTTTTGAATCAAAGTGACCCATACCACCTTAAAGCTTAAAATTTTAAACCATTAATATCCATATAAATAAATCCTTAAAACCATTTTTAAAACATGGATATTAATAAGAACAAATAATTAAAACATTTAAAACGATATTTTGGTTAAAGGGGTTTTACCAAAATTAGAGACACTTGAATACAATAATTGAGGAGTAACATTTATTCAGAACTTTATAATATCATGAGAATAAATGTATTCATGATATAATTCTCCAAAGGACAGTATATACACCATATAAGAGTTAATTGGTGCATAACAACAATGAACCCTCAATAGAAATGTCAAATGTGATGAAATCCCTTATAAAGAAGGTATCCTTAAATTAAGGACAAATCAATCTCAAAAATATGTGTGGCAATTATAAATACACCCAATATCAGTGGATATTAAGTGTAAAACAATAAAAGGTCATTCACACATATTCAATGGATGACATATCCCATGACTACATGTTGAACCCAAAGAAATCGAAATTGGGTTAAAAAGTTCCCTTGACAGCCTAACGGCATCACATCAAAATGAGTTGATGAGAGATAAAAAGTGTATATCATCACTTGGACATAAAATTGACATCAATAAGGATATATGAGAACATATCCCAACATAACAATATGTAAATTAAAAGACCAAACAAAAGAAGTCTTTTAAAAAAGAGGAGGGTGAAAGGTTCCCTTACCGACTTGGGTATCTTTCAAAACAAACACCCCATGAAAGAAGGACAATAGATCATTGACGTAAATACTCATAAACGAAATTATATTACAGAAAGAGTAGAATAATGGGCAGTACATACACCAATAAAATTAATTTGTGGCAAATGTAGCATAAATCTCACGGGAATAAAAGTGAGATGAAAAATCCCTTACGAAAATTCGGCAGCCTAATGACGCCACTCAAAACTTCCAAAATGGATTGATGAGAGAGAATAGGGTCTCTAATCACATGAAAATAAAAATTAAATTAAAATTAATATAAAAGAACATCCCAATAACAATAAATATGAGCTTTAAAAGGAATGACATAAAAGAGTGTACTTAAAAAGAAAGAGAGGTGTAGGATCCCTTACCTCGGGTCCGACTTGACTCGATCATTCTTTAACGTCCTGAATAATAAACCTGAGTTAATTTATATTTTCTTAAGAACATTTTTCAAGTGCATTATTCCTTTTACACCATGTTATAAACATCATGTAATCATTTAAGTTAATAATGTTCATTTTGTCGGTATTTGGTTCTTAAGTCGAAAGTGGACTTCTTACAATTACATGTTGTTCGTGTGGTCAAAGGTTCTTTATATCCCGAATGAAATTCCTGATTTGGGTATCATATATATCATATATATCCAGAATATACATGTATTTATAATATTACATAATCATTTAGAGGTAAGAAATGAAATGCACCGTTCATGGAGACGGTAAGCCGTACGTACGCATGAACGCTACTTTCATTTCTTTGTCACATTAATGGAATTAAAACTAAATGAGAGGTATGTATATTTTAATTACAGAATTATATTCATCATTTAGATGTATCATTCATCATATATATCTATTATATACATGTACTTATAATAGTACATTACATTTGGGGATAAGAAATGAAATGCACCGTTTATGGAGACGGTAAGCCGTACGTACGCATGAACGCTACTTTCATTTCTATATCATACTTTAATGGAAGGAAATAATAATTATATATAGGTATATAATAATTCCAGTATAACATGATATATAATAACATTAAATCCATCCTTTATACGTCCCACGTATGGCATTAACGAATCACATCACTTTGAGGGGGCGGTAGTCCGCACTTCCTAAAATGAAGATATCGAGTATACCCATAATGGAAGCCATAAAGGTAAGAAAAAAATGAAAAATACAGAAGCATAAGTAAAACATAAACATATTATATATCATATATAAAAATAGTGACATCATAATGGCCACCATTGAAGGTGTTAAAAGAATGTTGAACAATCACCGTTTCGGGAGGCAGAAATTCGCCATCCACGGAAACCGTATGTTCTTTAACCATTTGATGTAGTTGTGTGAGAGTGTAGCTCGAATAAATCTTATAACAACATCCTAGTATATTAAAGATACTGGTTCTGTTACAAAAGAAATAAATAAAAAGAGTTTAGGGGGTTGGAGAAGCAAAATAAAACAAATGAACATGAGAGAATGAATTACCTTTAAAAGTGTAACTCCTTTTGATTTGAGCCTAAAGGCTTCCTTTGAAAGGATTCTGCCCAAAGGGAATCCTCTAGGATGAGGAGAGGTATGTGGAGAGAGTAAATGGGCAGGTTTTGGCCGATACAAAGGCTTGAGGAGTGTGTTAAATGAGGTAGAGGTGGGGGCCTTTTATAAGAGGAGAGGAGGGGTACTTTTGGAAAGTAAAGAAATATTACTTTATTTGAAAATGTGTTTCGGTTTTAAAAGGTCCCACATTGATCGAATTCGTGGATACGGTGATAAGGGTTCTAAATCCACTCATCCAATTGGTTTTTGACATGTGTAGTTCATATATTTTACATTATCTTTCCATTTTATTTAAATCGTCAAATAATGATGTCATCGCTGCATCACTATTATGTCATAAATAATTTAATTTATTTAATGTCTAAAAATTATAAAACAAATACTATGATGTAGTAAAGCTTTTTATCTTTCCAAAGACTATTTATAATCAAAAATCGGATCTTTATAACCCCATGTAAAAATTGTTTTCGTAAAACATATTATGTTTGTGCCATTTTTACTTTTACATTAAATAAAAAGTAATTTATGTCATTTCCCAACCAAAGTGTCTCCATGGGGTCCCCAAGTTGACCCATGGCTTGTATTGGTCGGACATGACACAACCAATAAGGTTGGGACATGTGTCTAGGTCATTTAATATTATTAAAGCATTATTTATTCCTTAAACTACCCTAATTACCGCTAATCGCGATTAAGAACTTAATAAGTTACTATTCACCAAAAAATTATTTTTATCCCATTGAACCACATTTTACTTCTTAATGACAACCATGTATGTCGGATTTTTGAAATTAAAAACACAATGATGGAAAAATTTCATTTAAACGGAAAATCAGTATTTATAAGTACCACTTAGTGGTTTCACTATTCATCAAAAATTGAAGTTTTTCAGAAAATTAACAAAAATTCACCCTAAGCTATATTTGATATTACGAATTCAAAAATGAATTATATTTTACAAAATTAAAAACATATAAGTCACATTAATTAATTTAATAATTAATTCCCGTTGTCATAGCAAATAGCGTGTTTTTATGAAACAATAAGTATCAAAAGATTGATACTAGTTTAAGTCTGATTTCAAAGTGAAATTAAATCCAACGACCACTATTGGATTTAATGGTAAAAATATATTCAAATTTAAATTTAAAACCAATTCAAAAGATAATCTAATCATATAAATAAATTAGATTAAAAATAGGTTTTGAATTAAAATACAACATTTTACACTATTCATTGAAAAAAATGAACTTTATCGGAAAGATACCAAAAATTTACACAAAGTAAATTTTGATGTCCCAATTATAAAGAAGAGTTTTATTTGTTCCAATAGAATGTATAAGAGTGAACAAAACTATATTTAATAACGGTTCTCCATCAAAAGGCGATAAGTGAACCTTCAGGGAAAACTAGGGCATATACGCCTCAAATTGAATTCTTTCCATATTTTAAGCCTTTATCTTGTATTGGATAAATGTAAAAACATTTAAAAACATATATAATCATATTTTATTTATTTCTATCCATTCCCGCCAATAAAACGGCTACATGTTAACTGCCATTTAAAATAATATTATTTTATTATTAGAGTGCAACGTAAGATTCCCAAGAAACTCGTTCTTGCGTGTTGGGTACGCCATCGAGCATAGCGTCCCCTTTAAAGTCATATCAATATTTTATTCACAAATATGGATAAATATGAAAATTTCATATTCTTTATTTACCTGGGGTGTTACATCCTTCCCCCCTTTTGGGAATTGTGTCCTCACAATTTTTGAAAAAATTGAGCTTGGAAACATCCTTGAAAGTCCCACATCGGAACAAGAGTCGGTAAAACAATCACTTTAAAAGAATGGGAGAGAAGTACAAATGTCACCCGAGTTAACCCATACTAGGATTCCAAGTATGAAAATATGGACATGGAGGAAGAAAACAAAGGGTCATGTTCTGATGGAGAGTGATAGAAAACATGTTTAGGAGAAAGTTATCCATGAGAAAATCACAAACTTGTGATGGTTTAAACGGTATTCGATTCCCCAGTAGGAAAGGTTAATAGACAACATTTTTGTTTTAAGTTACTTTTTATTGAGGAATTTAATCATAAGGAAACATAATCACTTATCATGTTGACTTTCATCTTTTACTAGATTCCTTTGTCAAACTCATATTTTTTTTCCAAAAGGTGAGTATTTAGGGAGACTTGTTCGCATTAAGAGTACTATAATCAACTTCTAGAGAATCACCTAATCCACAAAAGAGAATAATATACATCCCATGTATTTAGGCTTTAACCAAAACCAAAACCAAAAAGGTTAGTACAAGGTCAGATAATCCAGAAAAGGATAACCCTTTATAAAAAAGAAAATCTATTCTTAATCTCCAAAATTTGTCCAACAAAACCCAAAGTTCAACGAGGACCCTTCTATAATCAATTTTTCCATAAAATTCTTCAATGTAAACCAATATAAGATTGAAACCAAAATATTTGAAGGATTTAGTCACATAGACTTCCAAGTTAAATTGTAACATTTATCTCCAAACAACATTAGTTTCTTCTAAAGTCTCATATTGAAAAGTAATAAACCTAATCACATATCCTCCATGATAGGTTAATCATTTTCATAAATAACCCAAAATCAACTAACTCTTAATTCATAAAATCATATAACTAAAAAGAATCAGTCAAACTAACCAGGGAAATCACGTAGTCCAGTGGTAGGCGATAAATACCAGTCGCACTTTGGTTGTGGGTTTGATTCCCTCAGCTTTGTCCGACGTGATGGGTTGTCACACGGTCTGCGTGTTGCCCTTTTTCCAAAACTATATAATTCTTAAATCATTCCCCAAAAAGGGATAGAGTCATAAAAAATGGTCATAACATATTTTAACCTCAATTTTATCTCATGCCTTTCATTTTCCAGCATATCATATAATAACCCACAATTACCTCAAAAGTAAGGATCATATAAACTCTAATGGTTACCTTTATAATTATTAATTGAACATCTATATGGATTGGTCATCTCGTACATGATGCATTAAATATCATACCAAGGTTCAAGTGGTTGATCATGACTCCTTGATAGTTGGTTTAGAACAACCATGACTTTCCTCATTGAATCCTCCATTTTATCTAGTATCTTAATCAGAGAACCACCACAGTTTCCTTCCAACCTGTTGTCTCTTTGGTGCCTTCTAGATCCATCCATTCACTAAAAATAGAAATGTCAGTGTGAGTATATCAACAAAACCATCATGTACTAATGAGTAAGATAAACACTAAGATATACTTACTCATTCACTTTATCTAAAACTAGTACTCTTTCTGAAATCCTAACCATTATTGTAACACCCCAGGTAAATAAAGAATATGACATTTTCATATTTATCCATATTTGTGAATAAAATATTGATATGACTTTAAAGGGGACGCTATGCTCGATGGCGTACCCAACACGCAAGAACGAGTTTCTTGGGAATCTTACGTTGCACTCTAATAATAAAATAATATTATTTTAAATGGCAGTTAACATGAAGCCGTTGTATTGGCGGGAATGGATATAAATAACTAAAATATGATTATATATGTTTTTAAATGTTTTTACATTTATCCAATACAAGATAAAGGCTTAAAATATGGAAAGAATTCAATTTTAGGCGTATATGCCCTAGTTTTCCCTAAAGGTTCACTTATCGCCTTTTGATGGCGAACCGTTATTAAATATAGTTTTGTTCACTCTTATACATTCTATTGGACCAAATAAAACTCTTCTTTAGAATTGGGACATCAAAATTTACTTTGTGTAAATTTTTGGTATCTTTCCGATAAAGTTCATTTTTTTCAATGAATAGTGTAAAATGTTGTATTTTAATTCAAAAACTCATTTTAATCGAATTTATTTATATGATTAGATTATCTTTTGAATTGGTTTTAAAGTGAAATTTGGATATATTTTTACCATTAAATCCAATAGTGGTCGTTGGAATTAATTTCACTTTGAAATCGGACTTAAACTAGTATCAATCTTTTGATACTTATTGTTTCATAAAAACACGCTATTTGCTATGACAACGGGAATTAATTATTAAATTAATTAATGTCACTTATATGTTTTGAATTTTTAAAATAGACTTCATTTTTGAATTCGGAATATCAAATATAGCTTAGGGTGAATTTTTGGTAATTTTCTGAAAAACTTCAATTTTTGATGAATAGTGAAACCACTAAGTGGTACTTATAAAGACTGATTTTCCATTTAAATGAAATTTTGTCATCATTGTGTTTTTAATTTCAAAAATCCGACATACATGGTTGTCATTAAGAAGTAAAATGTGGTTCAATGGGTTAAAAATAATTTTTTGGTGAATAGTAACTTATTAAGTTCTTAATCGCGATTAGTGGTAATTAGGGTAGTTTAAGGTATAAATAATGCTTTAATAATATGAAATGACCTAGACACATGTACCAACCTTATTTTTTGTGTCATGTACGACCAAGACAAGCCATGGGTCATCTTGGGGACCCCATGGAGACACTTTGGTTGGGAAATGACATAAATTGCGTTTTATTTAATGTAAAAGTAAAAATGACACAAACATAATATGTTTTACAAAAACAATTTTTACATGGGGTTATCAAGATCCTATTTTTGATTATAAATAGTATTTGGAAATAAAAAAAGATTTCCTACATCATAGTAGTTTTTTTATAATTTTTAGACATTAAATAAATTAAATTATTTATGACATAATAATGATGCAGCGATGACATCATTATTTGACGATTTAAATAAAATGAAAAGATAATGTAAAATATATGTACTACACATCTCCAAAACCAATTGGATGAGTGGATTTAGAACCCTTATCACCTTATCCACGAATTATATCAATGTGAGACCTTCTAAAACCGAAACACATTTTCAAATAAAGTAATATTTCTTTACTTTCCAAAAGTGCCCCTCCTCTCCTCTTATAAAAGGCCCCCACCTCTACCTCATTTCACACACTCCTCAAGCCTTTGTCTCATCCAACCCCTGCCCATTTACTCTCTCCACATCCCTATCCTCATCCTAGAGGATTACCTTTTGGAAGAATCCTTTCAAAGGAAGCCTTTAGGCTCAAATCAAAAGGAGTTACACTTTTAAAGGTAATTCATTCTCTCATGTTCATTTGTTTTATTTTGCTTCTCCAACCCCCTAAACTCTTTTTATTTATTTCTTTTGTAACAACATCAGTATATTAAATATACTAGGATGTTGTTATAAGATTTATTCGAGATACACTCTCACACAACTACATCAAATGGTTAAAGAACATACGGTTTCCGTGGATGGCGAATTTCTGCCTCCCGAAACGATGACTGTTCAACATTCTTTTAACACCTTCACAGGTGGCCATTATGATGTCACTATTTTTATATATGATATATAATATGTTTATGTTTTACTTATGCTTCTGTATTTTTCATTTGTGTCTTACCTTTATGGCTTCCATTATGGGTATACTCGATATCTTAATTTTAGGAAGTGCGGACTACCGCCCCCTCAAAGTGATGTGATTCGTTAATGCCATAAGTGGGACCTATAAAGGATGGATTTAATGTTATTATATATGATGTTATACTGGAATTATTATATAACTATATATAATTATTATTTCCTTCCATTAAAGTATGAGATAAAAATGAAAGTAGCGTTCATGCGTACGTACGGCTTACCGTCTCCATGAACGGTGCATTTCATTTCTTATCCCCAAATGTAATGTACTATTATAAGTACATGTATATAATGGATATATATGATGAATGATACATCTAAATGATGAATATAATTCTGTAATTAAAATATACATACCTCTCATTTAGTTTTAATTCCATTAATATGACAAAGAAATGAAAGTAGCGTTCATGCGTACGTACGACTTACCGTCTCCATGAACGGTGCATTTCATTTCATACCTCTAAATGATTATGTAATATTATAAATACTTTTATATTCTGGATATATATGATATATATGATATCCAAATCAGGAATTTCATTCTGGATATAAAGAACCTTTGACCACACGGACAACATGTAATTGTAAGAAGTCCACTTTTGACTTAAGAACCAAATACCGACAAAATGAACATTATTAACTTAAATGATTACATGATGTTTATAACATGGTGTAAAAGGAATAATGAACTTGAAAAAGGTTCTTAAGAAAATAGAAATTAACTCATGTTTATTATTCCGGACGTTAAAGAACGATCGAGTCAAGTCGGACCCGAGGTAAGGGATCCTACACCTCTCTTTCTTTTTAAGTACACTCTTTTATGTCATTCCTTTTAAAGCTCATATTTATTGTTATTGGGATGTTCTTTTATATTAATTTTACTATAAGTTTTATGTTCATGTGATGAGAGACCCTATTCTCTCTCATCAATCCATTTTGGAAGTTTTGAGTGGCGCCGTTAGGCTGCCGAATTTTCGTAAGGGATTTTTCATCTCACTTTTATTCCCGTGATATTTATGCTACATTTTCCACAAATTCCTTTGAGTGGTGTATGTACTTACCATTATTCTAATATTTGTGTAATATAATTTCTTTTATGAGTATTTACATCAATGATCTATTGTCCTTCTTTCATGGGGTGTTTGTTTTGAAAGATACCCAAGTCGGTAAAGGAACCTTTCACCCTCCTCTTTTTGAAAAGACTTATTTTGTTTGGTCATTTAATTTACATATTGTTATGTTGGGATATGTTCTCATATATCTTTATTGATGTAAATTTTATGTCCAAGTGATGAGATAGACTTTTTATCTCTCATCAACTCATTTTGATGTGATGCCGTTAGGCTGTCAAGGGAACTTTTTAACCCAATTTCGATTTCTTTGGGTTCAACATGTAGTCATGGGATATGTCATCCATTGAATATGTGTGAATGAAATTTTATTGTTTTACACTTAATATCCACTTATATTGGGTGTATTTATATTTTTCACACATATTTTTGAGATTGATTTGTCCTTAATTTAAGGATACCTTCTTTATAAGGGATTTCATCACATTTGACATTTCTATTGAGGGTTCATTGTTGTTATGCACCAATTCACTCTTATATGGTGTATATACTGTCCTTTGGAGAATTATATCATGAATCAATTTATTCTCATGATATTATAAAGTTCTGAATAAATGTTACTCCTCAATTATTGTAATCAAGTGTCTCTAATTTTGGTAAAACCCCTTTAACCAAAATATCATTTTAAATGTTTTAATTATTTGTTCTTATTAATATCCATGTTTTCAAAATGGTTTTAAGGATTTATTTATATGGATATTAATGGTTTAAAATTTTAAGCTTCAAGGTGGTATGGGACTGTAACAGCCCAAGATTTTATGAAAAATATTCTTTTTAATTTCACTAATGTCTTGTGTTGTACGCAACACAAAAAGGAGCTTGCACAACACACATCATTGACTTTCCTTGCATTACACGCAATCACAACCTTCCTCGATAGCGTGTGTAGTACGTAATACTGAGTTTCACGAAACAACGATATGCTATTAAAATATTATTAAAACTAGCCGTTATGAATAGTAATAACCACTTTTTAAATTATAGAAATTTTAGTTCTCAAAATGGACTTCATTTTTGGATTTGGAGTATCGAATTTAGCCTAAGGTGAAATTTTTGTACTTTTCGGATAACTTTCATATTCTGATGAATAGTGAAAATTTCTAAATTATAATTAAAAACAACTTTTTTAATCAAAATAATTAATAGTGATAAATTATTAATTTGAGTTGTTTTAAAGTATATTTAGAATATATTTTTACAATTTAATACAATGTTGGTCATTGGATGTAATTTCACATTTAAACCAGACATAATCAAGTGTCAATCTTTTGATAGATATTGTTTCTTAAAAACACGCTATTTGTTTTAACAGCGGGATTTAATTATAAAATTAATTAATGCAATTTCTATGTTATGAATTTGGTAAAATAGACTTCATTTTTTAATTCGGAATATGAAATATAGCTTAGGATGAAATTTTGGCATTGTTCGGAAAAACATCAATTTTTGATGAATAGTGAAACTACTAAGTGGTAGGTTAAAAAACTGAATTTTGCATAAAACTTAATTTTACCGCTTCTGTGAATGGAATTTCGAAAATCCGACAGACACGGTTAATATCAAGGACTAAAATTTGGTTCAATGAGATGAAAATAATTTTTGGTGAATAGTAACTTTTTACTTTTTTACCACGGTTAATAGTAAATAGGGTAACTAAGGGTAAATATGATATTAATATTACCCTAACACATGTCCTAATTCTATTGGATAAGTGTAATTCGACCAAGAACAACCTTAGGAATATAATAAGACCATTTAGGCCCACTTGGATTAGATTAGGACATTTATTATTATTTAATTCAAAGAAGAGTTAATAGAGTTAAAATCAAAGTTTATTTACTAAAACATTTTTAATATGGGGTTATACATAAGATAAATTCGACTATAAATATTCATTAGAAAGATAAAAAGATATCCTACATAATGGTAGTTTATTTGTAATTTTTAGACATTAAATAATTTAATTTATTTATGACACAAAGATGATGCAGTAATTATCTTACTAATGAAATATTGACATAATTGATGTTATAAATACCAAAATAAATATAATTTGAGACTTTTTATGAATTACACTAATTTTATAGGTTACTATGATATATTAGCGTTGATTTAATCAACTTTGTTCGAACATATAATTCTGTTATGACTTTCACAAAAATCATATATCAAATAGTGTCAAAATTGACACAAAATAGTTTTTAAATCAAATATTATATTATTAATTGTTATTTTATTCCTAAAAATATAAGGTTCGGTAAAATGACTTAGATAAGGATATATATTAATAATAAACAATTTGGGGTTCGTTTGGCCTGTTATAGTAAGTGTATTAACCATATAGTGAAAGAAAACAAAAAGACACGGTAAAAGTTAAATTATTTAACTTAGAGTTAAATCTAATTGATAAGGTTAAAATAATACCCTAAACTTGTCTAAATCCTATTGGATGATAGGATTTCGACCCATCTCCACTTTAGCTTCGAAATAAGACCCTTTGTAACCATTATAAACCGATTTTGACTTTAATATAAAATAATATTTTGAGATATTCCTAAGGTGCCCCTCTCCTCCCTTATAAAAGGGTATCTCCTCCCCCTCCTCCTCACACCAATTTGAGCACTCAAGCTCGGCCAACCCCTGCCAAAATCCCTTCTCCACTTCCCTAGAATAATCCTAGAGGTCCTGGTCTTCTTCAAAGACCAATCATAGTTCCCTAAGTGGAGGATTCAAAGAGGCGTTTCAAAGAAGAGGTAATTTCCGTTACCAATTCTTCCACCTTTATTTCTTCTTCCACCTCTTCTTCTAAGGTTGTTTAATTATGAAGTAATAACATCAGTATCACTCATATACTGATATGTTATTATAAATATGAAACAACTCTAATTAACCTTCTATCCATCCTACGGAAAATGGAAATCACCGCGCGTGCGTACGTACGGAATACCGTCTCCACGCTGTGGTGTAATCTGTTTTTCCACCAACACCTTACATGGATGGGTATTATGGTGTAAAGAATAACTATACATAGTTATTACAACATCATATTGATTCTGATATATTGTATAATCCACTCCAATTCATTTCAATATTTATGGAAATGATATCATCGCTCGTGCGTACGTACGGACTACCGTCTCCACGACGCGATGAGATTCATTCTCCATGTTAACCATTTAAGAATGATTATAAAGTATATATAAGAAATAATAATGAAATATATGACATCATAAAGCTACTGGATTTATGTATATATATATATGTATGTCATCTACTTACTTCCATTCAAGACAATAAGGAAAGGAAAACAGCGTTCATGCGTACGTACGGACTACCGTCTCCATGAACGGTGTTTTTCATTTCATTTATCTACCTATTATATATATATACTGAATATATATGATATATAAATCATATTTTATATTCTGGAAGTAAGTAAATCATGATATAAGTAATAATAATGTCAAGAACAACAAGTCAAAACACCTACGATAAATGAAACGATTTTACCCAAAACGCTTCTTTAACATGGAAGTTACAAAAGAACATGTAATATAATGTCATAAGTGAACCATATATGATATCATAACAATGAATATGATTCTGTAATAAGTCAATGACATTATTTAAATCATTATACTGGAGGTTCGGACACTTACGAAGCAAATCGGACCTAAGGTAAGGGGAAATATCACAATCTCATTTTTATTCGAGATTGTTTATACTTTGGTATTTACTGGGGTGTATTTTATCATCCACATACATGTTTCATCAATATGTAATATTATTTCCATCCACCTACAATTGTTTAAATCCATTTTTACCCTTCGGTGAGTTTTTAGTAATATTTATGAAAGGAATCTTTTGTTGTTTTTCATACGAGGTACTTTTTGACTTTCCCGACAAAAGTACGAAGAATGTTTTTTTTAACTTATACGGCATGAATGGATTTTTAAAACATTATTTCCAAGAAGCTTCCTTTACAAGTTTTCAAGTTTATTTTTAATCAACTTCTTTTAGTTTATAATTGTATGACATATTAAGAAAAGAAAAGTGTTTTTGAAGAAGAAAGGATATTTTCCTCAAGAATGGTGTTCAAGTGTTTTATCAAAATTATTTTCCATCTAAGATAATAAAGGGTTATGTTTTTATCCCTTTAATTACATTTATTTGATTATGTTGTGAGGGAATTATTTATATGAAGTCATTTGCCTTATAAGATTTGTTTTATGATGTCATGATGTTTCAAGAATCCCATTTTTGTTACATGTGTTATGCGATGATGTATGATTTATGATTATGTGGCACACATAAGAAAGGATTCATTATAAGATGGGTGGGACCTATATCTCCCTCCAATGCATTGGGTAAAGATTTTATATCTCATGAGATAGACAGGGTTGGAACGGTAGGTTATACCGGTTCAGTGAAACAGGACTGAAACGAGGGTTACTCGATTCAGAAAGGGACTTTGTCCACTAAGATAGTCTTGGAAATGAGTCTTGACTAACAAGAAATGATTCTCTATGATTATGTGTGAATGCCACAAAGTTTCATGTTTTATGTTATGATTATTGGGATTTCATTTCACTACTATGATTTATCCCATGTTATGAAATTATGCTCTCTTTTGCAGGTTAAGATTTCCAAAATGTTATGTTCTTATGAATACGATGTGATTGATATTTCTTTTGTTTACCCTTACTGAGCATTTGAGCTCACCCTTTTATGTTTTCTTTTCCCCAGGATATAAAGAAAGGTTTTAGGTAAAAAAAAGGAAGATCTTTATGGGAGATGCTGAAGATTTTTCACCACGATTAGAAGATTTTATTCCGAGTTTCCAAAGACACTAAACTATTACGATCCTTGTGTGTGTGTTTTTGTTATGTACTAATTATTCCGCAAATGTAATGTAATGTTCATGTACGTCAGGCTCCGGGTCTCTACAGTTGGTATCAGAGGAAAGGTTTAGTCAACCTTTGGAAACTAGGATGCGAGAACTTTAGTGAAATCCCTAGAGATATTTATAAGGTATGTCTAGGGATGTCCCTAAGGATAAGTATACGTATAGGATACAGTCCTAGAACTACGGTAATAATCATAGAATTTAACATAAGATGTTAGATATTGAGGGTACTCCCCCTTTATAATGTTGTTTTCCCTAGCATGATTTTTGCCTCTCACACTATTCTTTTTGGGTTTTAGAAAATGGCTGGAAACAAGATGATTCACGATAATGGAGGATATGATGGACAATGGAATAATATTCTTCATGAGAAACCAAATGAAATGGTATTTGGAGGTCCAAACATCATTATTATGCCGAATCAGCAATCTCATAATATGATCAATAAAGTAAAATTTGGTAAGTTTCCTAGCTCGGCTAATAAGAGAAAGATGGAGTTTCATGATGATCATAGTGGAAAGAATGTTCAATTTCCCCTATGTAAATCATGTGGGAAGAGGCATCAAGGAGAATGTTTCAAGGGAACTGGAAGATGCTTTGGGTGTGGAAAAGAAGGACACAAAGCAAGTAAGTGCAAAGGAAAAGGGTCGGTTAACACCATGGATGAGGATAATGGTATTGCTACGACATCAAAAATGGTTAAGTGTTTTAAATGTGGAATGTATGGGCATTATGCAAACAAATTACCTAAGGGAAAGACTCATGAAGAGAATCAGTATGGTCATATGGGTAGTATTTATGTGGATGATGATGAAGAGACTACAAATGATATGTGAGATGAAAGAATTTTTGAAGCTCGGTCAATGGTTAAAGAATGTAGTGGAATGATTACATGTTTATCATGTGTAATTTTGTATAAGTTATCTCATGCTACTATGGAATAAAGAGACATCTATGGATTGTTACACTGTTGTCTTTCCTTGTGTTTTGAAAGTGTATGATTAATGTTACCAGTATCCATGAAAGGTTATTCAGATATTTTTGGAATGTTGATGATATGCGCATAATGAAGGGATAAAGAGAAAATTAAATGTTTGATAGTATTCATGAGATCATGATTGATATAAGGACTAAGTGATATCATGGTTTGAGTATATAGAATTTTGAGGATTTTGGTATGTGAAAAGTGTTAACATTTAACTGCATTCAAGTTTTCACTATGGTTCAATGGGTATTCAAGAGAATACATTATTAAGGACTTTGAATGTTTGGAATGTGACCAACAAAACATATCTTATGATATATGGGGATCAACGATGGTGTTAAATCTCTGGTAATCGTTTTCACTATGTTATGAGAGTGGACTGCAGTATTATGGATAAGCCTAAAGATTGGAATGGATTATGTTGGACATAAGTTAGTATTGTTTAAGGATAGAAGTTTTCTCGATATTTTCGATGGGATGTTATAGTAATATAGTTTTAGAAAAAGGACAACTTGCAGGACGGGCGACAACCCATCGCGTCGGACAAGGCTGTAGGAATCGAACCCACAACCGAAGTGCGACTGGCCTTTTTCGCCTACCACTGGCCTACAATAAGTCCCTATTTAGTAGAAACTAGTTTTATTATATTAAGCAGTATGATATATGAAGTATAAGTCCATTTTAGGAACCATATATGATTAATCTCACTATAGATCGACTTATGTATATAATTTTTGCTAACCTTTTGTTTGAGACAGATGGAATGACCCGTCATTCTATCACATGATCTGCTAACACTTCACGAATAACAAATTCAACTTCATTTATTTAAGAGATGAAGTGGAAATTGTTCAAGGCATGAACAACAGTGAGATTGTACCAAAATAAAGTATGTATTTATTCTAATTCAAATTTTCAACTTTAGGGAAATGATCTTGAAAACAAAAAATGTTGTCCTAGTAATCTTATACCTAATGAATCAGATGGTACCTTATATCATCACAAATCTATGGATTTGTGATTACTGGCTTTTCCATAGCCATGTTCTCTACCACTCTCCATCAGAACATGATGGTTAGATTTCTCTTCCATATCCATATTTTCACCTATGTGGAAACCCAGTGATTAGTTTATTTGGGTGACCGTTACGTTTCATACTTTTGTTTTTAAAGATTGGTTTTGGTATTCCTTTTTACGATGTGGGTTTATATTAAAGAAACTTTCAAGTAGTAAACCATTTATAACCCCGACGAATTTCGAGGGCGAAATTCATTTTAAGGGGGGTAGAATGTAACAGCCCAAGATTTTATGAAAAATATTCTTTTTAATTTCACTAATGTCTTGTGTTGTACGCAACACAAAAAAGAGCTTTCACAACACACATCATTGACTTTCCTTGCATTACACGCAATCACAACCTTCCTCGATAGCGTGTGTAGTACGTAATACTGAGTTTCACGAAACAACGATATGCTATTAAAATATTATTAAAACTAGCCGTTATGAATAGTAATAACCACTTTTTAAATTATAGAAATTTTAGTTCTCAAAATGGACTTCATTTTTGGATTTGGAGTATCGAATTTAGCCTAAGGTGAAATTTTGGTACTTTTCGGATAACTTTCATATTCTGATGAATAGTGAATATTTCTAAATTATAATTAAAAACAACTTTTTTAATCAAAATAATTAATAGTGATAAATTATTAATTTGAGTTGTTTTAAAGTATATTTAGAATATATTTTTACAATTTAATACAATTTTGGTCATTGGATGTAATTTCACATTTAAACCAGACATAATCAAGTGTCAATCTTTTGATAGATATTGTTTCTTAAAAACACGCTATTTGTTTTAACAGCGGGATTTAATTATAAAATTAATTAATTCAATTTCTATGTTATGAATTTGGTAAAATAGACTTCATTTTTTAATTCGGAATATGAAATATATCTTAGGATGAAATTTTGGCATTGTTCGGAAAAACATCAATTTTTGATGAATAGTGAAACTACTAAGTGGTAGGTTAAAAAACTGAATTTTGCATAAAACTTAATTTTACCGCTTCTGTGAATGGAATTTCAAAAATCCGACACACACGGTTAATATCAAGGACTAAAATGTGGTTCAATGAGATGAAAATAATTTTTGGTGAATAGTAACTTTTTACTTTTTTACCACGGTTAATAGTAAATAGGGTAACTAAGGGTAAATATGATATTACTATTACCCTAACACATGTCCTAATTCTATTGGATAAGTGTAATTCGACCAAGAACAACCTTAGAAATATAATATGACCATTTAGGCCCACTTGGATTAGATTAGGACATTTATTATTATTTAATTCAAAGAAGAGTTAATAGAGTTAAAATCAAAGTTTATTTACTAAAACATTTTTAATATGGGGTTATACATAAGATAAATTCGACTATAAATATTCATTAGAAAGATAAAAGGATTTCCTACATAATGGTAGTTTATTTTTAATTTTTAGACATTAAATAATTTAATTTTTTTATGACACAAAGATGATGCAGTAATTATCATATTAATGAAATATTGACATAATTGATGTTATAAATACCAAAATAAATATAATTTGAGACTTTTTATGAATTACACTAATTTTATAGGTTACTATGATATATTAGCGTTGATTTAATCAACTTTGTTCGAACATATAATTCTGTTATAACTTTCACAAAAATCATATATCAAATAGTGTCAAAATTGACACAAAATAGTTTTTAAATCAAATATTATATTATTAATTGTTATTTTATTCCTAAAAATCTAAGGTTCGGCCAAATGACTTAGATAAGGATATATATTAATAATAAACAATTTGGGGTTCGTTTGGCCTGTTATAGTAAGTGTATTAACCATATAGTGAAAGAAAACAAAAAGACACGGTAAAAGTTAAATTATTTAACTTAGAGTTAAATCTAATTGATAAGGTTAAAATAATACCCTAAACTTGTCTAAATCCTATTGGATGATAGGATTTAGACCCATCCCCATTTTAGCTTCGAAATAAGACCCTTTGTAACCATTATAAACCGATTTTGACTTTAATATAAAATAATATTTTGAGATATTCCTAAGGTGCCCCTCTCCTCCCTTATAAAAGGGTACCTCCTCCCCCTCCTCCTCACACCAATTTGAGCACTCAAGCTCGGCCAACCCCTGCCAACATCCCTTCTCCACTTCCCTAGAATAATCTTAGAGGTCCTGGGCTTCTTCAAAGACCAATCATAGTTCCCTAAGTGGAGGATTCAAAGAGGCCTTTCAAAGAAGAGGTAATTTCCGTTACCAATTCTTTCACCTTTATTTCTTCTTCCACTTCTTCTTCTAAGGTTGTTTCATTATGAAGTAATAACATCAGTATCACCCATATACTGATATGTTATTATAAATATGAAACAACTCTAATTAACCTTCTATCCATCCTACGGAAAATGGAAATCACCGCGCGTGCGTACGTACGGAATACCGTCTCCACGCCGTGGTGTAATCTGCTTTTCCACCAACACCTTACATGGATGGGTATTATGGTGTAAAGAATAACTATACATAGTTATTAAAACATCATATTGATTCTGATATATTGTATAATCCACTCCAATTCATTTCAATATTTATGGAAATGATATCATTGCTCGTGCATACGTACGGACTACCGTCTCCACGACGCGATGAGATTCATTCTCCATGTTAACCATTTAAGAATGATTATAAAGTATATATAAGAAATAATAATGAAATAGATGAAATTAGAAAGCTACTGGATTTATGTATATATATATATATATGTATGTCATCTACTTACTTCCATTCAAGACAATAAGGAAAGGAAAACAGCGTTCATGCGTACGTACGGACTACCGTCTCCATGAACGGTGTTTTTCATTTCATTTATCTACCTATTATATATATATACTGAATATATATGATATATAAATCATATTTTATATTCTGGAAGTAAGTAAATCATGATATAAGTAATAATAATGTCAAGAACAACAAGTCAAAACACCTACGATAAATGAAACGATTTTACCCAAAACGCTTCTTTAACATGGAAGTTACAAAAGAACGTGTAATATAATGTCATAAGTGAACCATATATGATATCAAAACAATGAATATGATTCTTTAATAAGTCAATTACATTATTTAAATCATTATACAGGAGGTTCGGACACTTACGAAGAAAATCGGACCTAAGGTAAGGGGAAATATCACAATATCATTTTTATTCGAGATTGTTTATACTTTGGTATTTACTGGGGTGTATTTTATCATCCACATCCATGTTTCATCAATATGTAATATTATTTCCATCCACCTACAATTGTTTAAATCCATTTTTACCCTTCGGTGAGTTTTTAGTAATATTTATGAAAGGAATCTTTTGTTGTTTTTCATACGAGGTACTTTTTGACTTTCCCGACAAAAGTACGAAGAATGTTTTTTTAACTTATACGGCATGAATGGATTTTTAAAACATTATTTCCAAGAAGCTTCCTTTACAAGTTTTCAAGTTTATTTTTAATCAACTTCTTTTAGTTTATAATTGTATGACATATTAAGAAAAGAAAAGTGTTTTTGAAGAAGAAAGGATATTTTCCTCAAGAATGGTGTTCAAGTGTTTTATCAAAATTATTTTCCATCTAAGATAATAAAGGGTTATTTTTTATCCCTTTAATTACATTGATTTGATTATTTTGTGAGGGAATTATTTATATGAAGTCATTTGCCTTATAAGATTTGTTTTATGATGTCATGATGTTTCAAGAATCCCATTTTTGTTACATGTGTTATGCGATGATGTATGATTTATGATTATGTGGCACACATAAGAAATGATTCATTATAAGATGGGTGGGACCTATATCTCCCTCCAATGCCTTGGGTAAAGATTTTATATCTCATGAGATAGACAGGGCTGGAATGGTAGGTTATACCGGTTCAGTGAAACAGGACTGAAACGAGGGTTACTCGATTCAGAAAGGGAATTTGTCCACTAAGATAGTTTTGGCAATGAGTCTTGACTAACAAGAAATGATTCCCTATGATTATGTGTGAATGCCACAAAGTTTCATGTTTTAAGTTATGATTATTGGGATTTCATTTCACTACTATGATTTATCCCATGTTATGAAATTATGCTCTCTTTTGCAGGTTAAGATTTCCAAAATGTTATGTTCTTATGAATACGATGTGATTGATATTTCTTTTGTTTACCCTTACTAAGCATTTGAGCTCACCCTTTTATGTTTTCTTTTCCCCAGGATATAAAGAAAGGTTTTAGGTAAAAAAAAGGAAGATCTTTATGGGAGATGTTGAAGATCTTTCACCACGATTAGAAGATTTTATTCCGAGTTTCCAAAGACACTAAACTATTACGATCCTTGTGTGTGTGTTTTTGTTATGTACTAAGTATTACGCAAATGTAATGTAATGTTCATGTACGTCAGGCTCCGAGTCTCTACAGGGACACTTTGATTCAAAAATCTCTTTATTAAATGTTTTAAATGGTTTTGAAATTGGTTTTGATAAAGGATTCTATTATGATATATTGTGATGTGGAAATGTTATCATTCCTTTATATTGGTTTTATGTTTTATGATTTTATATTGGTACTTGGACATTTTAACGGGTGGTTACGTTATAAACCATATGACGGGTGGTGCCGTGAATACAAGGACGGGTGGTTACGTTATAACCTCCAATGCATTGGGTATGGAAGTCGGCCATATGGCTATTCCATTAAGTATGTATGGAAATTGGCCGTATGGCTATTCCATTAAGTGATATGTGTGGAAGTCGACCGTATGGTTATTCCACTTAAGTATGTTTATGGAATAGCCAATTTCCATATATACTTAATGGAATAGCCATACGGCTGACTTCCATACCCAATGCATTGGAGGTTATAACATAACCACCCATCCTGGTATTCACGGCACCACCCGTCATATGGTTTATAACGTAACCACCCATTAAAATGTCCAAGTACCAATATAAAATCATAAAACATAAAACCAATATAAAGGAATGATAACATTTCCACATCACAATATATCATAATAGAATCCTTTATCAAAACCATTTTCAAAACCATTTAAAAGATTTAATAAAGAGATTTTTGAATCAAAGTGTCCCATACCACCTTGAAGCTTAAAATTTTAAACCATTAATATCCATATAAATAAATCCTTAAAACCATTTTGAAAACATGGATATTAATAAGAACAAATAATTAAAACATTTAAAACGATATTTTGGTTAAAGGGGTTTTACCAAAATTAGAGACACTTGAATACAATAATTGAGGAGTAACATTTATTCATAACTTTATAATATCATGAGAATAAATGGATTCATGATATAATTATCCAAAGGACAGTATATACACTATATAAGAGTGAATTGGTGCATAACAACAATGAACCCTCAATAGAAATGTCAAATGTGATGAAATCCCTTATAAAGAAGGTATCCTTAAATTAAGGACAAATCAATCTCAAAAATATGTGTGACAAATATAAATACACCCAATATAAGTGGATATTAAGTTTAAAACAATAAAAGGTCATTCACACATATTCAATGGATGACATATCCCATGACTACATGTTGAACCCAAAGAAATCGAAATTGGGTTAAAAAGTTCCCTTGACAGCCTAATGGCATCACATCAAAATGAGTTGATGAGAGATAAAAAGTGTATCTCATCACTTGGACATAAAATTTACATCAATAAGGATATATTAGAACATATCCCAACATAACAATATGTAAATTAAAAGACCAAACAAAAGAAGTCTTTTAAAAAAGAGGAGGGTGAAAGGTTCCCTTACCGACTTGGGTATCTTTCAAAACAAACACCCCATGAAAGAAGGAAAATAGATCATTGATGTAAATAGTCATAAACGAAATTATATTACACAAAGAGTAGAATAATGGGCAGTACATACACCACTCAAAGGAATTTGTGGCAAATGTAGCATAAATCTCACGGGAATAAAAGTGAGATGAAAAATCCCTTACGAAAATTCGGCAACCAAACGGCGCCACTCAAAACTTCCAAAATGGATTGATGAGAGAGAATAGAGTCTCTCATCACATGAAAATAAAAATTACAGTAAAATTAATATAAAAGAACATCCCAATAACAATAAATATGAGCTTTAAAAGGAATGACAGAAAAGAGTGTACTTAAAAAGAAAGAGAGGTGTAGGATCCCTTACCTCGGGTCCGACTTGACTCGATCGTTCTTTAACATCCTGAATAATAAAGTTGAGTTAATTTATATTTGCTTAAGAACCTTTTTCAAGTTCATTATTCTGTTTACACCATGTTATAAACATCATGTAATCATTTATGTTAATAATGTTCATTTTTTCGGTATTTGGTTCTTAAGTCGAAAGTGGACTTCTTACAATTACATGTTGTTCGTGTGGTCAAAGGTTCTTTATATCCAGAATGAAATTCCTGATTTGGATATCATATATAACATATTTATCCATCATATACATGTATTTATAATATTACATAATCATTTAGAGGTAAGAAATGAAATGCACCGTTCATGGAGACGGTAAGCCGTACGTACGCATGAACGCTACTTTCATTTCTTTGTCATATTAATGGAATTAAAACTAAATGAGAGGTATGTATATTTTAATTACAGAATTATATTCATCATTTAGATGTATCATTCATCATATATATCCATTATATACATGTACTTATAATAGTACATTACATTTGGGGATAAGAAATGAAATGCACCGTTCATGGAGACGATAAGCCGTACGTACGCATGAACGCTACTTTCATTTCTATCTCATACTTTAATGGAAGGAAATAATAATTATATATAGGTATATAATAATTCCAGTATAACATAATATATAATAACATTAAATCCATCCTTTATACGTCCCACGTATGGCATTAACGAATCACATCACTTTGAGGGGGCGGTAGTCCGCACTTCCTAAAATGAAGATATCGAGTATACCCATAATGGAAGCCATAAAGGTAAGACACAAATGAAAAATACAGAAGCATAAGTAAAACAAAAACATATTATATATCATATATAAAAATAGTGACATCATAATGTCCACCTTTGAAGGTGTTAAAATATTGTTGAACAATCATCGTTTCGGGAGGCAGAAATTCGCCATCCACGGAAACCGTATGTTCTATAACCATTTGATGTAGTTGTGTGAGAGTGTAGCTCGAATAAATATTATAACAACATCCTAGTTTATTGAAGATACTGTTTTTGTTACAAAAGAAATAAATAAAAAGAGTTTAGGGGGTTGGAGAAGCAAAATAAAACAAATGAACATGAGAGAATGAATTACCTTTAAAAGTGTAACTCCTTTTGATTTGAGCCTAAAGGATTCCTTTGAAAGGCTTCTTCCCAAAGGAAATCATCTAGGATGAGGAGAGGGATGTGGAGAGAGTACATGGTCAGGGTTTGTCTGAGCCAAAGGCTTGAGGAGTGTGTGAAATGAGGTAGAGGTGGGGGCCTTTTATAAGAGGAGAGGAGGGGCACTTTTGGAAAGTAAAGAAATATTACTTTATTTGAAAATGTGTTTCGGTTTTAAGAGGTCCCACATTGATAGAATTCGTGGATAAGGTGATAAGGGTTCCAAATCCACTCATCCAATTGGTTTTGGACCTGTGTAGTTCATATATTGTACATTTTCTTTCCATTTTACTTAAATCGTCAAATAATGATGTCATCGGTGCATCATTATTATGTCATAAATAATTTAATTTATTTAATGTCTAAAAATTATAAAAAAAATACTATAATGTAAGAAATCTTTTTATCTTTCCAAAGACTATTTATAATCAAAAATCGGATCATTAAAACCCCATGTAAAAATTGTTTTCGTAAAACATATTATGTTTGTGTCATTTTTACTTTTACATTAAATAAAAAGTAATTTATGTCATTTCCCAACCAAAGTGTCTCCATGGGGTCCCCAAGTTTACCCATGGCTTTTCTTGGTCGGCCATGACACAACCAATAAGGTTGGGACAAGTGTCTTGGTCATTTCATATTATTAAAGCATTATTTATACCTTAAACTACCCTAATTACCACTAATCGCGATTAAGAACTTAATAAGTTACTATTCACCAAAAAATTATTTTTATCCCATTGAACCACATTTTACTTCTTAATGACAACCATGTATGTCAGATTTTTGAAATTCAAAACACAATGATGGCAAAATTTCCTTTAAACGGAAAATCAGTCTTTATAAGTACCACTTAGTGGTTTCACTATTCATCAAAAATTGAAGTTTTTCAGAAAATTACCAAAAATTCACCCTAAGCTATATTTTATATTCTGAATTCAAAAATGAAGTCTATTTTACAAATTCAAAACATATAAGTCACATTAATTAATTTAATAATTAATTCCCGCTGTCATAGCAAATAGCATGTTTTTATGAAACAATAAGTATCAAAAGATTGATACTAGTTTAAGTCCGATTTCAAGGTGAAATTAATTTCAACGACCACTATTGGATTTAATTTTAAAAATATATTAAAATTTAACTTTAAAACCAATTCAAAAGATAATATAATCATATAAATAAATTAGATTAAAAAGAGGTTTTGAATTAAAATACAACATTTTACACTATTCATTGAAAAAAATGAACTTTATCGGAAAGATACCAAAAATTTACACAAAGTAAATTTTGATGTCCCAATTCTAAAGAAGAGTTTTATTTGGTCCAGTAGAATGTATAAGAGTGAACAAAACTATATTTAATAACGGTTCGCCATCAAAAGGCGATAAGTGAACCTTTAGGGAAAACTAGGGCATATACGCCTAAAATTGAATTCTTTCCATATTTTAAGCCTTTATATTGTATTGGATAAATGTAAAAACATTTAAAAAAATATATAATCATATTTTAGTTATTTCTATCCATTCCCTCCAATACAACGGCTACATCTTAACTACTATTTAAAATAATATTATTTTATTATTAGAGAGCAACGTTAGATTCCCAAGAAACTCGTTCTTGCGTGTTGGGTACGCCATCGAGCATAGCATCCCCTTTAAAGTCATATCAATATTTTATTCACAAATATGGATAAATATGAAAATGTCGTATTCTTTATTTACCTGGGGTGTTACAATAACATTCATACATTATTGGAATATCATTGAGTTAATACCCTTTTCTTATTTAATATAGAAATCTTTCTAATATTTCCCAATAACAAAATATTTTTTTACATCCATCTTCTAAATGACATAGTTATGAATGACCACTATAAAAAGTTTAATTCTAATGTAATTAAACATGATAACTATAGAAAAAGGTTTTTTCATAGAAAAATACTTGAATTTTTTTAACTCCTTTATCAACTTTCTAGGATTTATAGGTACTCAATTTACCTTATATGTATAGTTCTCTCTTGTATACCCACTTTCAGACAACATTATTTTCATCTACAGGCTAATCAACTATACCCATACTTGGATATGAAATATAAAATAAATCTATGAATTCATTGATTATTTCCATCTTGTAGATTTTGAGTTATCTACTAGATCCTTCTAGGAAAGGGGATCATTACTATTGACCTATAATGGGCCACTATCATCATTGACTAGAAAAACATATCATTATAGTTATATTACCTCTATAGTTCTCCTATGCAGTAATATTTTTAGGAACAACCATGTAAAGGGGGAATATGATGTTTTTTATGCACCATATGTTGTGTATATTGAGCATAAACGTCCTAATATTTAATATTTTCCCACTATCTTTCTTGATGATTTGATTTCAATAATGAAAAATAGCATGTATTTTGATGAATACCTTATTTTCTAAGGTTTGTATAGATAGTATACCATTGTTTCATTGGGATATCTTATAATTGTACAATTCATGTCTTGGTGTTCTAATTTGTTTCTAGAGGTTTCAATAATAAATTTCTCACATCCTTATCCATATATGTTAAAAAAATACATTTCCTTGAATACATTAACTTGTATGGAATTCAGTATACTACTTTGGTTGGAACCTGATTTAGTTTTTATGATTCAAAATATGATCCATATCCCCAAAATGATAATAAATGATATAAATTATTCATCATTGACCTTACCATTTCAAGTAAGTCATGGTTCCTCCTTTCACTAACACCATTCCACTATGGTGTATAATTAGGATTTAATTGTTATAGATTCACAAAATACAATAAATAATTTATGAACTCTTGGTTAAGATACTCTCTATCCTAATCAGATAAAATTTTCCTTATCTTCATTAAAAGTTTATTATCCACTTCATTATTGAACTCTTTGAAATAGTAATTTTTTTATACTTATACCTAATTAACTATAAATATCCATATCTACATAAGTAATTAGTTTTTGTAATTAAGTATTCTTACCTACCTATAGCTTATACTTGAAAAGTTCCACCCACATATTTGTGTACCAATTATAGAATATCTATTTCCCTTTTCATCCATACAAAAAAATGTCTTAGTTATATTTACTTTTAAATAATTGATAAATATATCAAGTAGGTTTATTTTAATAGAGTCCAAATATCCATATTTATAGATCTTTATAAAGTACTTATCATTTACATAACAAGTTGGTGATTCCATGGTTGGGTGAGATATGAGTCATGAAAAATTGTTTCATTATCAATTTAAAATAATTTTTTTTCATAATATAATCTCTAAAGACTATTATTTAAATGAACTATATGATAACATATACATTCTTTATAAAAATATTTTTTTAGATTTTGAAATGGAACCATATTAATATAAGATGGATATAGAAATTGGGTTCTTGGTAAAAATGTGTACATAATAAATATGTTTCAAAACTAAGATAATCTCTATTTGAAATGGAAGTTTGTATTCTCCAATATCAAAGGCAGTAATTTATACTCTGTTGGATTATCAGAGATCCACCTATCCTCTAGAAATATTTTTGAATCTACTGGTTATTGAATTGGTACAAATTTGAGTACCACAAGCTATATATATATATATTACCCAATTAGTATATTTGGAAATATTAAACTCGATAATGACCTCACTGAAATCTCCCCCTTAAATATTTGACTAGTTTTAGTTCTTTTTCAAATAGCCTATATTTCCACTTGTAAAACATATTAGGTTTTTTTGTCTCATTTATCTCTGGATATTCCTCTTCTTGGAAGGATGATTCATAGAAACAATATATTTTGAGTGAGGCTTATTTACACGTTCCTTATTATTCATTTTATTCACCATAAATATGACACGTTTCTCATACCTTGTATCCTTAAAGACTAGGGGAAATAAGTTAATGAGTTCCGAGAGAGTCTAATAACTATTTTACATATTATAATTAATAATGAAACATCATATGTTCTTAGTTTGTGAGGATTGAAGGTGTTCATTTCAAAACATATCATGGATATTGAAACCCAAGAAGTCCAAGATCTCTAAATAGAAAATCACCTTGATACATGTTGTCTATATGGAAATGACTCTAAAAGATTTCATGTGAATAGTTCATTAGAGATTCATGTCTCTCTTAACAGTTATTCTCTTGATAAATCTCATCAATGTGGGACATGGGGATATATTCATCCATATGCTCATGTCACATTAGAAACTCACTAGTCATGGTTGATATAATGAAACATTATACATCCATGTAATTATCCAAATGTTTCATTTAGAGAGACAATTTACCCTCAATGGCATAATTTCCATGCACTTTAGGGATTTGTGTTTTTAGTATGTATAATTTCTTCTCATTGTATAGTATAATGTTCAAGTTATTTTACCATTACTGGAAATTAGGACCTGTGAAAAGGTTATCCTTATCTAATATATATTATAGAGATATAATCTAAGTTGCGTGGATTCCGATTTCTAAAATAAATAAGATTATATTTTTAGTACTTAATTTTTATTACCAAATTATAAAATAAATATTATTTATTAGTCTCCCACTATTTTTTAAGATCTGATATCCCTCACCATTAGATTAAAAATATATTTTCATGTGTATACTCAAGTGTAATGGCCCCATATTTCCATTCTCAAAACCAAATAGAGGGCCTCGTTAATTGCATGAAGATATTTAGGTACGTTGATCCTTTATCTATTCATCTACTTGAAGATACTTAATCTATTAATTGGACTCCCATATACTGAAAGATTAGGCTTAGATTCCCTTAATTATTACCTTTATAAATTATACCATATCTTGTTAGGGATAAATTTCTTTCTATGAATTTTTCTATATCAAATAAAATTATTGATTAAAGTCCCCATTAAATGTTAGTGTTCCAATGAAGGATTGATCAAACACTAAAATCTGGTGTTTTCATTATAAATCAGGAAATGGAATCCTATACTGAATTTATATTTTAATTTTGAGGGGTTTTTCTATATCAATACACAAATTTTCAATTTTATCTCATCACATACCTACTAATATTATGTCAATTTTCCTTAAGTGATTAACAATTCCCTAAATAAAATTTAAACATAGACCAATTTATTTAATTTCTATTTTGAAGGCTTGGTAATAAATTTATTTAGTGATCATGATAAGGAATCTAGAAATAGTCAACTATGAAAAATAAATAAAAATAATAATAATGTTTTTTGATAATGATATTTTATAATGGTTGGTTTATTTAGAATTTGAAAAAGAAACCCATGACCATTGGGAATAAACCCCTCAAATCAATCCTGGTTCGAGTTGCACCATTCAACCAATTCTCTTATGTATCTCCTGGATTAGTTTCAACTCAATTCCAAACATAAACCACTAAAACTCATCTAATAGCTCCATCCATTACATAATAATTACTCGCATGCATGGTAAGGTAACCACATAAGTTGTTAGGGGGTTTATATAAAGGAAACAATGATCACACATGAATTAACATAATGAGAAAGCATGCTATAGATGATATCGATTTATTTTAATAAATTATTACATAAACCATGAAATAATAAATGATTACTAAAAAAATCACATAAAATGGTTGATCTAAACTCATGATCATCCACACAAAATAAAATATTATTCATTTAATTAACTATTATATATTTAAATAATTTTTAATTAAGATAAAAATGATTAAACTAACTAATTATCTTGATTAATTAATCAATTTATTTATCTTAATCTCCATTCAAAATATCCTTGATATTCCTATCCTTTATAATTTCAAAGAAATCAAATAATTTAATATTATTTAAAATTAACCAAGTAAAAAGTGAATACATGGGGAACACATCAAGTTCCAGTTAGAAATACCTGGTGTGTATTATGGTAATATGCTTTCCTCATTTATGACATATCTAATACAAGTTACATCACATAGTTTCACAATGTGTATAATTAATTAATATATTATATAAAAATGTGATTTAAGTAGTTTGTAATGATTTTAATGCACATTGAGTGGTTTGTATATAGAGAGTATAAAAAATATGTAGTTTCAAATATTTCACTGAAATTTTTTATGTATTTAATAAATATAAAATCTATTAGATTTCATGTACTATTAATAAATAATAGAAATACATATGATAATGAGAAATAAATGTAATAATTACGTAATTTTTCCTTTTGTGTAAATAGTAAGGGTATATGGTGTGTACAGTTCAACTACAAACCACGTATATCACTTTTCAATTTTTTATGATACATGAATAAGGAATGGGCATGTAAGGTAATAAAATATTTTAATGAGGTGTATAACATGTTTAAGAGTTATACACTATCTGACCACTTAGTTACATGGTTTTCAATCACATGCATCATGAAAAAAAAATTACATATCTTTGACTCTGTGTTTTCCACCATGAAAACATGTGGTATACATAGTGAATTGGAAAGTTAAAAAATGTATAGTCTATAAAACCTATTTTATACTAGGATGTTCAACAAACAATTCAGATTTTACAAACTCTATGTGTTAATAACTACATAGAAACCGAAATTTGTCATGGATCATCTATTATTGGTGAAAACAAGTACACGACATGTACCTTCAAGATACACTCAGTTTACACTTATTCAATCAGTATAGAATCCTCAGAACAATCAGATGGGTTCTTCAGATGTTCTTCATTTATAATTAATCCATTTTCATTATATGAGTAATAAAATATTGGAATTCTTTATTAAGAAATTATTAAAACATAAATAAAAAAACAATAAATAAATGTGTAGATCAATAAACAGTCAATAATTAATTATAATTTATTATCAATTCACTTTTAAACTATTTTATGGGTTCTTTCATAGCATAAGACCACATTGTGAAGTAGAACACCCATATTATTTTCATAATCAATGAATAATTTTAGATTTAGATGAAGAAAAATGTCAAAACCAATAAAATTAAATCGAATATTAATTGAAATAGATGTTGGAATCAAGAAGTCATGATCATCACTTAAAACTTATAATTATTTTACATAGATAAAGAATCAGCTTGTGTTGAAATTCTTTATTCATTGAATATTTGGTAGACCACTTCTTATAAAACTGTTAATACAGTTATAGGATTCAAGGGAAAAATCTATCCAGTAATAATCCACCAGTGGAACAAAACCTCCAAAAAATCACCATATAAATAACATGTTCTATCATAGAAGATTATATTACTTGCATCATTCATTAATTATCAAAACAATAAATACATTGAGTTCGAAAGGAATATTCTTGTTTTATTTTGATTTGATAGTGGGAGGAAGATAATGACTCTCCATTATTGAGAGTATTCTATAGAAAGATATTTATGGTCATTGGGGTAAATTCTCTATAAAATTTAAATTTACACACCAATGATTGTAATTCAGAAATATATAATTATGTTTAAATAGAACTAGGGCTTGAAGAAAATAATTTCACAAGGGCCTTTATTATTTTCATAATCCTTGGGAAACAACATTTCTAAATAATAATAATTTTATTAATATTATTTATTTTACAAATGATAAACTTGAAAAAGGTCAATGATATTTCTTCCAAAAATAAATTATCATTTATTCAAATAATATTAATTATTTTAATTCTTACCAGACCATTAAAATCATTTCTTCAATCCAATGCAATGTTTATCAAAACCTAAATAATAAATTTTTATTTAAATAAATAAATATAATTTCACTAATCACTGATAAATAGATAAAAATTATATTTACTAAAAATTGATGATTAATATTTATTAAATATTAAACTCACATTTATTGTCTCGAATAATTTGTGATTGAATATTTTTGATCAGTCTAAACATGAAAAATTATTAAAAAAAATGAGAATAAAATTTATTCAACATATGAACTTTTTATAATAATTAATTGGGGTTATATATACAATTATTCTATGACCCTAAAGGATTTCTCTTTGTGTAATTTGGAAACCATGACTAAAGTACAAGACTAATGTCTAGTAACACGCTATGGAACCCATAATGAAAGAAGTAAATGTCTCAATAATAAAAAATTTTGATGAACATATACTACATAATATAATTTCTTTATCAAGAAATCTCAAATAAAGCATGTTTAATGCTAGTGTCATCAAAATATATTCTCAATATCACATTATTTGAATTTTAAGAGATAATCTTGTCAATAGAATTATATAGACATTAAATTATTTTAGAAGTTCCATTCCTATCAATTATCATAATATATCAAAAATCACTAAATTATAATGGTAAACATCCTTTATCTACTTACTTATCAATAAATATCACTTAAGACTCACCCATAATATCATACCTCACCTTGAGCATATGTCACTATAACTTTAATCAATACATCTTTTACTTCCAATAGGGGCCAAGGTTCCCTAAGAGGGGGGGGGGGGTGAATCAATGTATGTATATTATTTTCAAACTTCTTCCTACCCCACTAGATCTTGAAATATTTATTACAAGAATCACATATTATGCTAATTATGGTCAATTTAGATCATATCCTTTCCAATTTTATCTGATGATAATGTACTAAAAGTGTAGAAACAAAGCTTTCATAAGGAAAAATGATTTTATTTGGTTCAAACTCACTAGGATAAATATGGGGAGAATATAATGGAAAAGTTCTGATTATACCAAATTCACTATGTTTAATGGCCAATAATAATAATTTGGTTGGATCACTTTTATTCCCTAGCTCACTGCCTTTACAAGATTAGGTTCTACACACTGTATTTCCAAGTGTCACTCCCTATGTCACTTTATGTGGCTCAATGCTGGTGGAAGGGATCATTGCCTTCCTGTTCTTCTACTCACAACTCTTGGAAGGTATCCAATCACTGTTTATTTACTTGTTGGTCCATTCATATTAATGAATAAATGCATCCTCATCTGTTGGTAGATACTACGTTGATGTCCCATTTTCACATGTTGATGAAATAAACTTCTCCATGAACTGTTAGATTGTGGAAATTACATTCAAAAATTGTTACTCCCCAAAATTTGTTGAGTCCTCCATGGGTTGTCTTAATCCTTATCCAAATTGCGCTTCACAATGTATCATGATTAATTCATGGAAAACTTTTCCTCTATAGACCTTCCATGCTTCATAGATATATTATTCCTTTGAAGATGTCCTATCCTTTATTGACCACCTCAACATTTGTGAATTGATGATGCTCTATGGACCACCTATCCTTTGTGGACCCTTCTTTCTTTTCAGGATATAGGACCCCATAATCCTCCTTTCATGAATTGTTCCCATAAACCAATTTACCATTATTGGGATCCACCCTTACGACCTATTCTCCTTTGTAGAATTGTTTTCCAACAAACCATTTTGGACTTATCCAAATTCATACCAATGCAAGGATGTATTTTAATGAAACCCACTCTATGTAATTTTTGGATTAGCATTACTTTTATTGTAAAATAGATCCAAAAAATCCACTAATCCATTTTACTCAAATCATCTATGCATTACAAATTTGACTGAAGATGGTGCTTCTCCCACAAACTATTTTTCCCTCTGCAGTCCATGTAGTGACTTCATCTTATGCAGTGGACAATCACTTCCATGAATGATACCCTTTGCAGCTCGAAAAATATTTTCCTACTTTACACAAGTGATGAGACATCCCACAAAATTAAAGCCTTCGTTGAAGTACTTTCTTTCCTACGAACCACAATCCTTCCCACAAACCAAGTTCCCTACATGTTCCGTGTACCTCTCTTTGCTGTCTACATAGCTCTGTAATGCTAAAATCCTTATGTTGACAATTTCTTCACTATAGATGTACTATTAACTTATTATTTGAAATCATTACTTTGAAAAAAAACCAACTCTAGATCTTGAGGCCCACAAATTTTACGAACATTGGGAAACTATCACACCTTAAGAACCTGCTTCGGCAATATCAACCAAACTCATTCACGATCATCTGGATTTTTCAGCAAACACAATCACACCCAAAAATACAAAGAAGACACCTTGAGGTATGTTTTCCCAAAAACATCATAGCACATGAATCTTGGTGTGCATTGAGAATAATATTAAACTGTAAAGACCATTACACACACCCACATATAGGAACGTCCGATTACTCATATAAATGGGGATTTCGTATTAGAGGGACATGTTCTCATAACCATATTTATTCATATTACCATGTTTGTACACCATGAGATAATTTCTCAAAGTCATATAAGTATCCATCTGTAATTGCATATATCATTTTATACAATAAATTTATATCTTCCAACAATAGAATTTATATTTAAAAATACTATCACAATAATTATTATATCATATCATAGTGTGGAACTACTATGAAATTCTTGTGGTATATTTACATTGAATACATTAATAAAATTTAATGTTATATTGGAGAATAACCATGATGTGATAAAAAATTATTAACTATAAAATCCATGAATACGAGCACTTATAAAGTACGTAGAATTTATTTCTAGGGAACAAGATCCAACACCATAAACTTGTTGGACTAATAAATGGATCTATATATCATGTAAAAAAATTATATATACATCTCTAAGATGTTTTAAGTCCTTTTAGGATGGACGAAACATTTTGAATTTTATTTTTTTTTCATCAGGGAATTTTATATAGTAGATATTATACCTATCTAACTCATTCATAGAATAAAATAGTTTCATATCAATGATGGATACATTGAGGGAAAAATGTTGTGAAATAAAGGGAAATGACATCTATACAAATCATGTATTTGATTTTGATTTTTAATTGGTATCAGGATATGTGATACCAAACATCACTACCTATCATATATTAACAAATATAAAGGAACACATTATTATGATATATGTGATATAATTTTATCTTAGTGCATATCTGTAGAGACCCGTATCCTGACGTACATCGACATTACATTACATTTGCGGAATACTTAATACATAACAAAAATATACACACAAGGATCGTAATAGTTTAGTGTCTTTGGAAACTCGGAACGTAATCTTCTAATCCTGGTGAAAGATCTTCAAAATCTCCCACAAATATCTTCCTTTTTTTTTACCTAAAACCTTTCTTTATATCCCGGGGAAAAGAAAACATAAAAGGGTGAGCTCAAATGCTCAGTAAGGGTAAACAAAAGAAATATCAATCACATAATTTTCATAAGAACATAAAATTTTTGGAAATCTTAACCTGCAAAAGAGAGCATAATTTCATAACATGAGATAAATCATAGTAGTGAAAATGAAACCCTTACTTAAAACATTACTCATTGTGGCATACACACATAATCATAGAGAATCATTTCTTGTTAGTCAAGACTCATTGCCAAGACTATCTTAGTGGACAAAGTCCCTTTCTGAATCGAGTAATCCTCGTTTCAGTCCTGTTTCACTGAACCGGTATAACCTACCATTCCAGCCATGTCTATCTCATGAGATATGAAATCTTTACCCAATGCATTGGAGGGAGATATAGGTCCCACCCATCTCTTAATGATACCATTCTTATGTGTGCCACAAAATCATAAACCATACATCATTGCATAACCCATGTAACAAAAATGGAATTCTTAAACAACATGACATAATAAAACCATTCATATAAGATAAAGGAATTCACAAACATAATTCCATCACAACATAGTCAAATCAATGTAAAAATATGGATAGAAACAGAACCCTTTATTATCTTAGATGGAAAATAATTTTGATAAAACAATTGAATTGAATTCTTGAGGAAAATATCCTTTCTTCTTCAAAATCAATTTCTTTTCACAAAACATCATGCAATTTTAAAAGAAAAAGATTTTATTGAAAATATTCCTGAAATATTTTGGAGGAAGGTTCATGAAAATAAGGCTTTATAAAACCGTAAAAATCCGTTCGTGCCGTATAAGTTAAAAAAAAACATTCTTCGTACTTTTGTCGGAAAAGTCAAAAAGTACCTCGTACGAAAAACGAAAAAAGATTCCTTTCATATCCTTTACTAAAAACTCATAGAAGGGTAAAATTGGATTTAACCAATTGTAGGTGGATGGAAATAATATTACATATTGAGGGAACATGGATGTGGATGATAAAATACACCCCAGTAAATACTTACGAATAAACAATCTCGGATAAAAATGAGATTGTGATATTTCCCTTACCTTAGGTCCGACTTGCTTTGTAAGTGTCCGAACCTCCTGTATAATGATTTAAATCATGTTATTGACTTATTACAGAATCATATTCATTGTTATGATGTCATATATGGTTCACTTATGACATTATATTACCCGTTCTTTTGTAAATTCCATGTTAAAGAAGCGTTTTGGGTAAAATCGTTTCATTTATCGTAGGTGTTTTGACTTGTTGTTCCTGACAACATTATTACTTATATCATGATTTACTTACTTACAGAATATAAAATATGATTTATATATCATATATATTCAGTATATATATATATATATAATAGGTAGATAAATAAAATGAAAAACACCGTTCATGGAGACGGTAGTCCGTACGTACGCATGAACGCTGTTTTCCTTTCCTTATTGTCTTGAAATGGAAGTAAGTAGATGACATACATATGTATATATATACATAAATCCAGTAGCTTTATAATGTCATATATTTCATTATTATTTCTTATATATACATTATAATCATTCTTAAATGGTTAACATGGAGAATGAATCTCATCGCGTCGTGGAGACGGTATTCCGTACGTACGCACGAGCGATGATATCATTTCTATAAATATTGAATTGAATTGGAGTGTATTATACAATATATCAGAATCAATATGATGTTGTAATAACTATGTATAGTTATTCTTTACACCATTATACCCATCCATGTAAGGTGGTGGTGGAAAATAGATTACACCACGGCGTGGAGACGGTATTCCGTACGTACGCACGCGCGGTGATTTCTTTTTCCGTAGGATGGATAGATGGTGAAAGAGGGTTGTTTCATACTTATAATAACATATCAGTATATGAGTGATACTGATTTTATTACTTCATAATGAAACAAACTTAGAAGAAGAAGTGGAAGAAGAAATAAAGATGAAAGAATTGGTAACGATAATTACCTCTTCTTTGAAGTGCCTCTTTGAGACCTCCTCTTAGGGCACTAAAATTGGTCTTTGAGGAAGACCAGAACCTCTAGGATGTTTCTAGGGAAGTGGAGAGGAAAAATTGGCAGGGGTTGGCCGAGCTTGAGTGCTCAAATTGGTGTGAGGAGGAGGGGGAGGAGGTGTCCTTTTATAGGGGAGGAGAGGGGCACCTTAGGAATATCTCAAAATATTATTTTATATTAAAGTCAAAATCGGTTTATAATGGTTCCAAAGGGTCTTATTTCGAAGATAAAGTGGGGATGGGTCGAAACCCTATCAACCAATAGGATTTAGACAAGTTTAGGGTATTATTTTAACCTTACCAATTAGATTTAACTCTAAGTTAAATAATTTAACTTTTACCGTGTCTTTTTGTTTTCTTTCACTATATGGTTAATAAACTTACTATAACATGACAAACGAACCCCAAATTGTATATTATTAATACATATATCCTTATCTAAGTCATTTGGCCGAACATTAGATTTTTAGGAATAAAATAACAATTAATAATATAATATTTGATTTAAAAACTATTTTGTGTCAATTTTGACACTATTTGATATATGATTTTTGTGAAAGTCATAACAGAATTATATGTTCGAAGCAAGTTGATTAAATCAACACTAATATATCATAGTAACCTAAAAAATTAGTGGAATTCATAAAAAGTCTTAAATTACATTTATTTTGGTATTTATACTATCAATTATGTCAATATTTCATTAATAAGATAATTACTGCATCATCTTTGTGTCATAAATAAATTAAATTATTTGATGTCTAAAAATTACAAATAAAATACCATCATGTAGGAAATCTTTTTAGCTTTCTAATGAATATTTACAATCGAATTTATCTTATGTATAACCCCATATTAAAAATGATTTACTTATTAAACTTTGATTTTAACTATTTTAACCCTTCTTTAAATAAATTAATAATAAATGTCCTAATCTAATCCAAGTGGGCCTAAATGGTCATATTTTATTCCTAAGTTTGTTTTTGGTCGAATTACACTTGTCCAATAGAATTAGGACATGTGTTAGGGTAATATTAATATCATATTTACCCTTAGTTACCTTATTTACTATTAACCGTGGTAAAAAAAGTAAAAAGTTACTATTCACCAAAAAATTATTTTCATCTCATTGAACCACATTTTAGTCCTTGATATTAACTGTGTCTCTCGGATTTTCGAAATTCCATTCACAGAAGCGGTAAAATTAAGTTTTATGCAAAATTCAGTTTTTAACCTACCACTTAGTAGTTTCACTATTCATCAAAAATTGATGTTTTTCAGAACAATGCCAAAATTTCATCCCAAGCTATATTTCATATTCCGAATTCAAAAATGAAGTCTATTTTACCAAATTCATAACATAAAAGTTGCATTAATTAATTTTATAATTAAATCCCGCTGTTAAAACAAATAGCGTGTTTTTAAGAAACAATATCTATCAAAAGATTGACACTTGTTTATGTCTAGTTTAAATGTGAAACTACATACAATGACCAACATTGTATTAAATTGTAAAAATATATTCTAAATATACTTTAAAACCACTCAAATTAATGATTTATCACTATTAATTATTTCGATTAAAAAAGTTGTTTTTAATTATAATTTAGTAATTTTCACTATTCATCAGAATATGAAAGTTATCCGAAAAGTACCAAAATTTCACCTTAGGCTAAATTCGATACTCCAAATCCAAAAATGAAGTCCATTTTGAAAAATAAGATTTACTGGATTTCAAAAAGTTGTTATTACTATTCATAACGGCTAGTTTTAATAATATTTTTATAGCATATCGTTGTTTAGTGAAACTCGGTATTGCGTACTACACACGCTATCGAGGAAGGTCGCGATTGCGTGTAATGCAAGTCAAGTCAAGGATGTGTGTTGTGCAAGCTCCTTTTGGTGTAGCATACAACACAAGACATTAATAAAATTAAAAAGAATATTTTTTTATAAAATCTTGGGCTGTTACATTCTACCCCCCTTAAAATGAATTTCGCCCTCGAAATTCGTCGGGGTTACAAATGGTTTACTATTTGAAAGTTTCTTTAATAGAAACCCACATCGTAAAAGGGAATACCAAAACTTGGCTTTAAAAACTAAAGTATGAAATGTAACGATTACCCAAATAAACTAATCACTGGGTTTCCACATAGATGAAAATATGGATATGGAAGAGAAATCTAACCATCATGTTCTGATGGAGAGTGGTAGAGAACATGGCTATGGAAAATCCAGTAATCACAAATCCATAAATTTGTGACGATCTAAGGTACCATCTGATTCATCAGGTATAAGATCACTAGGAAAACATTTTTGGTTTTCAAGATCATTTCCCTAAAGTTGAAAATTTGAATTAGAATAAATACTTACTTTATTTTGATACAATATCACTGTTGTTCGTGCCGTGAAAAATTTCCACTTCATCTCTTAAATAAATGAAGTTGAATTTGTTATTCGTGAAGTGTTAGCAGATCATGTGATAGAATGACAGGTCATTCCATCTGTCTCAAACAAAAGGTAAGCAAAAGTTATTAAATATACATAAGTCATTCTATAGTGAGATTAATCATATATAGTTCCTAAAATGGACTTATACTTCATATATCATACTGCTTAATATAATAAAACTAGTTTCTACTAAACAGGGACTTCCTGTAGGCCAGTGGTAGGCGATAAAGGCCAGTCGCACTTCGGTTGTGGGTTTGATTCCCACAGCCTTGTCCGAAGCGATGGGTTGTCGCCCGTCCTGCAGGTTGTCCTTTTTCTAAAACTATATTACTATAACATCCCATAAATAATATCGAAAAAACTTCTATCCTTAAACAATACTAACTTATGTCCAACATAATCCATTCCAATCTTTAGGCTTATCTAAAATACTTCGGCCCAAGATCATAGTATAAAGAAAATGATCACGTGAATGCCATCATTTATCCCTCATATATCTTGTTCGTTACATTCCAGTCATGTGAATACCATAAAATGAATACCCATTGAATCTCAGTGAAAACATGAGTGCTGTCAAAAGTGAACTCTTTCCACATACCAAAATCCTCAAAATTCTATATACTCAAACCATGATATCACTTAGTCCTTATATCAATCATGAGCTCATGAATACAGTCAAACATTTCATTTTCTCCTTATCCCTTCATTATGCACATATCATCTGCTTTCCAAAATATTTGAATCACTTTTCATGGTTACCGGTACCTTAAAATTATTGAAAACCACAATAATACAAAAATATTCTAATACACAATAAAAGTACCTCAACAACATTATTCTTGAATACCAATACATAAACACTTCAATCCATCCTCTTCAATTATTTTCCTGGAATAAGTCCTTCCTTGATTTAGAAGTAACTTTTTAGGTCAGGGCATTGAGTTGGGTAATGCCCATGTTCTCCACAAATAATACATTGAACTCCATAACAGTCTGTCACTCTATGACCCTTTTCTCCACACAAATAACATCGGTCCCTCCATTTGAGGTATTCCTCAAGGTTCTTCTTCCCTTCTTTAGAAATCTCAATCTTCCTTTCTTTATGCCCCTCAACATGCGAACATGCATAATAATCTATCTTCCTCTTCTTTGATGAATTCAGTATACCACTAAGTTTCACCTTGTTAATCATATATCGCGATGACTGATTTGGCATAATCACAATATCTTTCTCTCTAGGCATTACGTAATTTTGTTTCTCATAGTCACCAATTTGTCCATTGGATTCAATGTTAACCAAATTCCGTCTGGTTCCCTCCATTAACTAAAACACAAAAAGAATTCTGTGAGAGGTAAAAATCATGCTAGAGAAAACACCATAGTAAAGGGGGAGTACCCTCAATATCTAACATCTTAGGTTAAATTCTAATATCGTTAGCGCAATTCTAGTACTATAACCTATACGTATACTTAACCTTAGGGACATCCCTAGGCATACCTTAGAAATATCTCTAGGGATCTCACTAACGTTTTCACATCCTAGTTTCCAAAGGTTAACTAAACCTTTCCTCTGATACCAACTGTAGAGACCCGTATCCTGACGTACATTGACATTACATTACATTTGCGGAATACTTAATACATAACAAAAATATACACACAAGGATCGTAATAGTTTAGTGTCTTTGGAAACTCGGAACGTAATCTTCTAATCCTGGTGAAAGATCTTCAAAATCTCCCACAAATATCTTCCTTTTTTTTTACCTAAAACCTTTCTTTATATCCTGGGGAAAAGAAAACATAAAAGGGTGAGCTCAAATGCTCAGTAAGGGTAAACAAAAGAAATATCAATCACATAATTTTCATAAGAACATAACATTTTTGCAAATCTTAACCTGCAAAAGAGAGCATAATTTCATAACATGAGATAAATCATAGTAGTGAAAATGAAACCCTTACTTAAAACATTACTCATTGTGGCATACACACATAATCATAGAGAATCATTTCTTGTTATTCAAGACTCATTGCCAAGACTATCTTAGTGGACAAAGTCCCTTTCTGAATCGAGTAATCCTCGTTTCAGTCCTGTTTCACTGAACCGGTATAACCTACCATTCCAGCTATGTCTATCTCATGAGATATGAAATCTTTACCCAATGCATTGGAGGGAGATATAGGTCCCACACATCTCTTAATGATACCATTCTTATGTGTGCCACAAAATCATAAACCATACATCATTGCATAACCCATGTAACAAAAATGGAATTCTTAAACAACATGACATCATAAAACCATTCATATAAGATAAAGGAATTCACAAACATAATTCCATCACAACATAGTCAAATAAATGTAAAAATATGGATAGAAACAGAAACCTTTATTATCTTAGATGGAAAATAATTTTGATAAAACAATTGAATTGAATTCTTGAGGAAAATATCCTTTCTTCTTCAAAATCAATTTCTTTTCACAAAACATCATGCAATTTTAAAAGAAAAAGATTTTATTGAAAATATTCATGAAATATTTTGGAGGAAGGTTCATGAAAATAAGGCTTTATAAAACCGTAAAAATCCGTTCGTGCCGTATAAGTTAAAAAAAACATTCTTCGTACTTTTGTCGGAAAAGTCAAAAAGTACCTCGTACGAAAAACGAAAAAAGATTCCTTTCATATCCTTTACTAAAAACTCATAGAAGGGTAAAATTGGATTTAAAAAATTGTAGGTGGATGGAAATAATATTACATATTGAGGGAACATGGATGTGGATGATAAAATACACCCCAGTAAATACTTACGAATAAACAATCTCGGATAAAAATGAGATTGTGATATTTCCCTTACCTTAGGTCCGACTTGCTTTGTAAGTGTCCGAACCTCCTGTATAATGATTTAAATAATGTTATTGACTTATTACAGAATCATATTCATTGTTATGATGTCATATATGGTTCACTTATGACATTATATTACCCGTTCTTTTGTAAATTCCATGTTAAAGAAGCGTTTTGGGTAAAATCGTTTCATTTATCGTAGGTGTTTTGACTTGTTGTTCCTGACATCATTATTACTTATATCATGATTTACTTACTTCCAGAATATAAAATATGATTTATATATCATATATATTCAGTATATATATATATATATAATAGGTAGATAAATAAAATGAAAAACACCGTTCATGGAGACGGTAGTCCGTACGTACGCATGAACGATGTTTTCCTTTCCTTATTGTCTTGAAATGGAAGTAAGTAGATGACATACATATGTATATATATACATAAATACTGTAGCTTTATAATGTCATATATTTCATTATTATTTCTTATATATACATTATAATCATTCTTAAATGGTTAACATGGAGAATGAATCTCATCGCGTCGTGGAGACGGTATTCCGTACGTACGCACGAGCGATGATATCATTTCTATAAATATTGAATTGAATTGGAGTGTATTATACAATATATCAGAATCAATATGATGCTGTAATAACTATGTATAGTTATTCTTTACACTATTATACCCATCCATGTAAGGTGGTGGTGGAAAATAGATTACACCACGGCGTGGAGACGGTATTCCGTACGTACGCACGCGCGGTGATTTCTTTTTCCGTAGGATGGATAGATGGTGAAAGAGGGTTGTTTCATACTTATAATAACATATCAGTATATGAGTGATACTGATGTTATTAGTTCATAATGAAAAAACCTAAGAAGAAGATGTGGAAGAAGAAATAAAGATGAAAGAATTGGTAACGGTAATTACCTCTTCTTTGAAGTGCCTCTTTGAGACCTCCTCTTAGGGCACTAAAATTGGTCTTTGAGGAAGACCAGAACCTCTAGGATGTTGCTAGGGAAGTGGAGAGGAAAAATTGGCAGGGGTTGGCCGAGCTTGAGTGCTCAAATTGGTGTGAGGAGGAGGGGGAGGAGGTGTCCTTTTATAGGGGAGGAGAGGGGCACCTTAGGAATATCTCAAAATATTATTTTATATTAAAGTCAAAATCGGTTTATAATGGTTCCAAAGGGACTTATTTCGAAGATAAAGTAGGGATGGGTAGAAATCCTATCAACCAATAGGATTTAGATAAGTTTAGGGTATTATTTTAACCTTACCAATTAGATTTACCTCTAAGTTAAATAATTTAACTTTTACCGTGTCTTTTTGTTTTCTTTCACTATATGGTTAATAAACTTACTATAACATGCCAAACGAACCCCAAATTGTATATTATTAATACATATATCCTTATCTAAGTCATTTGGCCGAACCTTAGATTTTTAGGAATAAAATAACAATTAATAATATAATATTTGATTTAAAAACTATTTTGTGTCAATTTTGACACTATTTGATATATGATTTTTGTGAAAGTCATAACAGAATTATATGTTCGAACCAAGTTGATTAAATCAACACTAATATATCATAGTAACCTAGAAAATTAGTGGAATTCATAAAAAGTCTTAAATTACATTTATTTTGGTATTTATATTATCAATTATGTCAATATTTCATTAATAAGATAATTACTGCATCATCTTTGTGTCATAAATAAATTAAATTATTTGATGTCTAAAAATTACAAATAAAATACCATCATGTAAGAACTCTTTTTAGATTTCTAATTAATATTTACAATCAAATTTATCTTATGTATAACCCCATATTAAAAATGATTTACTTATTAAACTTTGATTTTAACTATTTTAACCCTTCTTTAAATAAATTAATAATAAATGTCCTAATCTAATCCAAGTGGGCCTAAATGGTCATATGTTATTCCTAAGTCTGTTTTTGGTCGAATTACACTTGTCCAATAGAATTAGGACATGTTTTAGGGTAATATTAATATCATATTTACCCTTAGTTACCTTATTTACTATTAACCGTGGTAAAAAAAGTAAAAAGTTACTATTCACCAAAAAATTATTTTCATCTCATTGAACCACATTTTAGTCCTTGATATTAACCGTGTCTCTCGGATTTTCGAAATTCCATTCACAGAAGCGGTAAAATTAAGTTTTATGCAAAATTCAGTTTTTAACCTACCACTTAGTAGTTTCACTATTCATCAAAAATTGATGTTTTTCAGAACAATGCCAAAATTTCATCCCAAGCTATATTTCATATTCCGAATTCAAAAATGAAGTCTATTTTACCAAATTCATAACATAAAAGTTGCATTAATTAATTTTATAATTAAATCCCGCTGTTAAAACAAATAGCGTGTTTTTAAGAAACAATATCTATCAAAAGATTGACACTTGTTTATGTCTAGTTTAAATGTGAAACTACATACAATGACCAACATTGTATTAAATTGTAAAAATATATTCTAAATATACTTTAAAACCACTCAAATTAATGATTTATCACTATTAATTATTTCGATTAAAAAAGTTGTTTTTAATTATAATTTAGTAATTTTCACTATTCATCAGAATATGAAAGTTATCCGAAAAGTACCAAAATTTCACCTTAGGCTAAATTCGATACTCCGAATCCAAAAATAAAGTTCATTTTGAAAAATAAGATTTACTGGATTTCAAAAAGTGGTTATTACTATTCATAACGGCTAGTTTTAATAATATTTTTATAGCATATCGTTGTTTAGTGAAACTCGGTATTGCGTACTACACACGCTATCGAGGAAGGTCGCGATTGCGTGTAATGCAAGTCAAGTCAAGGATGTGTGTTGTGAAAGCTCCTTTTGGTGTAGCATACAACACAAGACATTAATAAAATCAAAAAGAATATTTTTTTATAAAATCTTGGGCTGTTACAATATCAATAAATAGAAGAAAGGAACATGCACTATGAATTAATACATAATTATGGATCTCATGTAAGGATAACATGTCAACAAAAATACTATGCCATTTTTTGAGAGGTCATGTGTTGTGGACCATATGCAATTAAATTTAACATCATATGTCTAGGACTCAGGTTTTGTTTAGTTTATGGTAATGTAATGAGGACTCAGATATTCTGATGCTTATGGTCATACAATGAGGACCCATCCCATGTAGATTAATGCCACATGGGAAGGATATTGTTGGGTAGTTATAAGTCATGTGACAAGGATGTGGCCATGTATTCATAGGTCTTGTAATACAAAATATAATGAATCACATATGAAATTAAGAAAAAATATTTCATGAGAAATATTATATTGGTGACTAGTTGATATGATCTCTATCAATTGTGATAAATGAGAATACTTAAATTGAGTAGACTGTTTTCTAGAATATGTTATTTTTAATTTATATCCATGATTTAGAGGCTTCTTCCTAGGTATCATGGGAGTTGACTAATCTAGATCCAACCCCCTAGAGAAATGGGTGGATAAAACCCTTTTTATTCAATTATCACGAAACTCTATTTTGATACCTCAAGGTAATGTAAGGTGTGAAAAACCTTATCATTTGTTATTTTTTTATCATCATATTAGATATATGACAAATTATCTTATGAGAAATGATTTCATAATGGATATTTCAAGTGATGGTAGTTGGAATTTAATAGGGAGAAATCCCATATACATGAGAATACATGGTCTCATGTGTGACAATATGAGTTGTGGAATACTAATACCCCTTGGAATTCCTAATTTCATCATGAAATTATTTCATATCATTTTTCGTCATCTTATAAATTTTTTTTTTAAAATTATCTATGTATCTATTCAAAACTTCATGGCAGTAGGATAGGTGGTTGGAAGGAATATTATATTCTTGACACAAGATTTTAAATTTATAAGGGTATAAATTGGTGTCATTTTTAGTTAATATTGTGTGAGGGGAATTAAATATGGTAATTTTGTTTGACTTCATGGAATTGATAATGGAATTTGTTTCAACATACATGAAGGATATATCCTTGACCAATATAGATAAGATGTTTTTCGTTGTTAGGATGCACTCCAATTTCAAGGATATAGTTGTGGGATATGGACCTATTACATTTATATCAATGATGTTAAATATAAAAGAGTATTTTGGAAGTATAAAATATGTCAGGGGATTATTAAAATATATCTTGAAAGATTGTATCTTCCTAGTGACCCCCATTAATTATTCTACCATCAATGTAAATAATTATCCAATACTCTTTATTTTATTGGAGGGATTGGTTCCTTATTGATGGTATTTTCAGGCACTAACATGGAAATTCTAGAGGATAGTGAGGGTATATTTTAATTTGATGAACTTGATTAGGATTTCATCAAATATTCATTTGTATTGTTATTTTTGGGAGTTCATTACATAATAAAGGATGAAATTTACTACATTTATCTAATGATATTACATATTATATTTTTCTATAGAATAATTCCACTTTTGAAGTAGTTTTATACCAGGGAAATCCATCCAATTATGGTATCAATTATCAATGAAATTGATATACCATACAATGGAGTGGTATTGATCTAATTAATTTCTTCCATTTTATTTTTGATGAATGGAGAGATCAGCCCATGATATTTTATGGAAATGACTATATCATCTTTTTTTGGATTTTCTATGGATGTGATTAAATTAAAAAATACATCGGTATGAGTATTATATAAACATGGGATATAATACATTTTTATTTCAAAGAGTAATTCCTCCATCGACCCTAATACATAATCAAGGAGGTTAATTAATTATTTCTTCTTAGTGGAATATTCACCATTAATATTCATGATCATAAATAATGAATCAAACAAATTGATTAATAATACCACTAGTATATGTACATTTATCTTTACATCTATAAAGAGGGCATGCTATTGTATATCATTGTTGGTGCATCCCTCTGGAATTAAGAAGTACTTGGGAAGAATCACCCTCATTGGTGATATGAGAGAATTTGTTTAGTTCAATATTTAGAACATCAAATTCTCTATCCTTCTTCCTATTGGTATCCTAGAATCACCCTTAAAATATTTCTCCATTTTTTTGGTTCCATGAATTGAGAAAATGACTTCATCCAAAATCTCTATAACTATCAATTTAATTTTTATGTAGGGTTTTTTTGTGAGGAAATGATCCAATTCTTGTTCTTTTACTACCTTATAAGACACAAATTCAATGTAAAATTATTATAGGATGACTTACAACCATACTAAATGTCCAATTAGAATTGGATGGCTTAAGATATATTTAATCATAACAACGTCCGAAGAAAAATATAACTTTTTATTTTGTAGGTAGTGTTTAAATTTTAATCTTGAAAATTAATATAAGGTATCACTTATCGATATTGTAATATCTGGTCTTAGTATCATTTTTTTGATGAGATAGTAGTGACAGTTCTCGTTTCCTACATTATTCTTTTTATTGTGGAGGTATTCAAGTGTTTTTAAGTGGTGACATGTAAAAAATTTCAAGAATCTCTTCTATTAGTGGAATTATAACCAGTAGATTAAAGAGGTATTTCTTGCGGTCATTAAAATATTTCTAAAAACTATATTCGAATCGATGAGTAAATCCTTTCTTCATTAACATTGTAAAGGACAATGAATTTCTGGTAAAGTTGTCTATGAGGTTCTTATACTAGAAATACATAATGGGAATCCCCTTAATTCATTAATGTTTTACAATATGGAATATTTTGGATATCATTACTTTTTTAGGGGTGAAATTTGATGTTGTGATGGCATACCATGAAGTAGATAAATTTTCTATATGTTAAAAACAAAAATCACATTTTAGGGGATTCATATTTATGTTGTGTTTTAATTTTTTATTGAAAACAATTTTTGGATAAAAAATCTCCATTAATTATTGAGGCTTGACCACTGGACCATCTTATATTATTATGTGATAATCCCAAATAAAGGATTGTAGATATTTTACATGGAATGTAGGTTAGTAGTACCAAAATTTTTCAGTCAAAATTGAATTACTTGATTGAAACATACCCTATTATATTTATTAAATGATAGTGGACTTCTCATCACTGGGATCTATTTACATCTAATTGTTCTCTAAATATTTATCCATGAATGGGAGGACATGCATGATAGTTGTAACAAACCAACCTGGTATACCCTCTTAACTAGTACATGAATAGATTCACTACTAACCCGAACAGTGTTCCCTATACTCAAGGGCAAGAAACTATCACATGGGCATTGAACAAAAATAGAGAGAATTACTTCACCAAACATGAAATGTGATATAAATAATATATATTCATAGTTAAAACTAAAAGGAATATTCCATAAGAAATTAAGGAAAATGATAGTGATACAACTCAAAAATAGAAAGATAAAACTCCAAGGTATATATCCAACAACTACCAAAGAAAACTAAATGGGGAGAAGGCTAGTCCATGTGATAGGTGGTAAACATCCAACCACCTCAACACTAGCTACCCATAACCAGCACAAAAAAACCTTGTTACCTCACTTTGGAACCATGAAATTTCCCTAAATAAAAGGAAATACAAGGTCTAGACATCCTTGAAGGAATGTGTAATGTGTTAGCTAAAAACTCTATGTAGGATCCCACCTATGTGTTTAATATCTATTCTATGTAGAAAAACCCCAATTTTCTCAATTTACAAAAAAGATGGAATGATAAATAGTTACATAGTTTTTTATCAAAATCATGGAAAATAATTCCCCTTTTTCCATTGTTCCAAAACAAATAAAGGTAAAAAAATTCAATGTATAAATCTGGAAAACCATTTACATTGGTCAAATATAGGCATATCAAAGACAAAACAATACAATCCAAAACACAATGATAAGTATTCCTATGATTAGCTAAGGTTAGGCTAACTATATTTCACATATCTCAAACATAGAATACTGTACACATCAAGTCCCAAGAATCCTTGAATAAAGTCCATATAATAGAGGAATCACCCTAAAATTAATCCACCAATAATTTATATCTTGTCATTAAACCCATGCTTCTCAATTTTGGGAATAAAGAACACACCATAAAGTGATCCTCTAAAAAAAATAAATGGATGAAACTAGATACTACACCCTCAAACTATGTACCCTAGGATCCCATGGGTTACGCTTATCAAATCATTTCAACGTGATTATCATATTTCAAAATAAAATTTTCAAATAATCATTTCCCTCAAAAACAATCATTGAAATCCCATTTCAAAATTCATTTCAAAACTCATTGAAACAAGCAGTTGTTTTACCAAAATACGGGGAACCTATATTTTATCAGAAAACTATTTACAAAAAAATCAATAAATCAAGAATCATTACTATTCATTTATAATAGAATTCATATAACTAAGAGAAATTATAGTTCAAATGCCACAATTTAGAGACATAACCACCTACATCATGCTTGGGTCACAGACCACCCATGATGAGATCCTCACACCAAGAAGAGAAAGGAATAAAAATTAAACAAATGGAGGTCCAATAATCAATTCTCACATATTAGAATCAAAATACATTAACAATATTGTCATCAAAGAATTCATATCAAAACATACCTAAATAATCTTGAACGCCACACCACACCCAACACAATAACCAACATTCAAATGAAAAAACATTAAGTAATATACAAATGATTGAGAGAGATCAAATACTGACCAAGATATTACAAAAGCATCCCCAAAACAGTACCAAAATTAATATAAATGAATGAAATGAGGGTAGAATGAAACACAAATACCAGAAGAAGATAAACCTACCTAGACATAGATCAAATGATAAACATATAAGTATAGATGGGATACAATCAGCAAAAACTCCTAGAGAATCTCTAGGGTTAAAGGGGGAGATATCCTATTGAATGGAGAAGGAATTAGATGAGAAGTGATAAAAACCCAATGGCTATAAGGGATTCACTTCATAAACTAGTTATTCGTGTTGTGAATCTACCTTATTGAATGTATATTTAATAGGGTTTCACATTATTATAAAAAAAAATAAATTATGAATTCCCGATGTGAATTCATTTCATGTCATGGACATTTTTCAGGCCTTAAACTAGGTGTTCAAGGATACTACCACAAATGAAACTTACGTCATGGATCCAGGTCATAGTGTAAACTGGTTATGTAGACTTTTCACAACACTAACCCAATTGAAAACTCTTAAAACTCCTTTTATTCCATATTAACCCAAATTAAAACCTATTAAACTTATAAAATATAGTGTATCTCAACTATTATGTTGAAATATCCCCCCATATGATGTTTTAATCTATATATTCATGCAGAAGATGGGTGATCCATGAATAGGTGATGCCACTAATCCCTCACTGATGATTCTTTCTCACAAGTATTGTGAGAATCTAATTCATGACATAGAAACACCTTTACCAAAATAATATAATTCCTATGAAATATATTTATTTGAAAATAAAAAATATCCAATGGGTACTCCACAAAAAAAATATAGCGCCAAATCAATATACTCCCAGACCAGAAAATGGGGGGATCTGGATGATACTTCCTTAGTTGAGATATGTGGAAGAAATCACTAATACATATCAACTGATCTAGAAGTTACAATTAATAAGAAACCAGATCAAGTCAATCAATGACCTAAAATGGTCCAATATATATAGAAGCTGACTTCTCCTACCATCCAATCCAACAGTGACCCAACTGAGGAGAATATTTCAAGAAAACCCGATCAACATTGGTAAAATCTAATGGAGGTTTCAATGATCCACATATGTATTCTTATAACTAGGAGCTTTGAAAATGTGTCTAGATATATCTTAAATCCTTATATATTTCTTCTACATTATATTCAGCCCCAAAAGAGAGACCTTTCCCACCTATACCTGAAAAATAAGTGATCTGCATGGGTGATCACACAAAGCCATAATTGGTTCGATTCAAATGGATGACTGGTAACTATTGTTTTTAAAGAAACTCATCCAGTCCCATATAGATATCCCATGATCCAAATATATCATACATTTAGGAAAAAATAATATATTTTAGGATAAGAATAACACAATTTATATGATCACCAATTTTTTAATAGTATGTTTTACTCAATCTTGCCTGATTCCCCATCAATTCTTAAAAAATATTATAGAAATTAGATATTAACCTAGAAAACCGATTTAAAACAATTATCAATGTAACCCCATGAATCATCACACTATATTTAATGTAAAACATATTTAGATATTTATATTTATTGGTTTCCTTGATTGGAATGAAATTATTTTACTTCTTCAATCAATCAATGACAATGTTGATAGCATTCTTCTGCTAGGGAGTCTTTGGTAATCCAAAAATAAAGTCCACAGAAACTGATATCCCTATAAGGTATCGTTAATTCAGTATGGTTCTATAAAAAAAGTATAAATATAATACTATGCTACTAGATTAATTGAAACATATCATTAAGTACGTTCAAGGTCTAACCCCTAGAGATTGTGAAATTAGTTTGATTAAAATTTTAAAATATTAATTTTTATTAATTTTGAGAAAAATGGAATAAATGATTGGTTTTATTGATTTTAGAAAAATATTTATCAGACAAAAGTGAAACACATTGATTGGGTGGTAATAATATTTTGAAAATGTGTTGGGGTAATGTTATATCAGATTTCAGGTGCAATTGGATCTTTATAAAATAAGTTGATTCATGATTGGTGTCAGATTTGATATGGGGAGGATCCAATGGTCAGTGTATCCCTTCCGTAACATAGTAATATCTTATTTCTCTTTGTATGATAAGTTAGGATTTCACCAAATCAAGTTTGTCTCGATAACATTTTCAAACATAGTTTCCCCCAAATTCAAAAATGATCACGCATCATTTTATAGTTATCAATTGCATAATTCAAAAGTTCATATTTAATTTTGATATCAGTGATCATGATAAAATAAAAATAATGGTATGGGAAAATGAATATAGAATTGTGAAAAACCAAATAAATGAATAAAATAATGAAATTAATCAAACGCACCATCCACCATCTAGTTTCATCACCCTATCACATGGTGGGATTACTCCCTAATCCTAGAGATGAGTGGTTTAGAGGTTAGGAGAAAATAAAATGAAATCATATAGAAATAACTTGAAAAATAATCCTTACTTAAAGTGTTGGTCTTTAGCTAAATCTAAATATCCCTCCAAGGATTCATGAAAGCCCTCTATTAATAGGATTTGGATGGGATCTTCCAATTCCATTACATGATGTGTAATGTGATTACACATCCTGTAATCCTAATTTAAAGTAGGATCCACGATTTTTGGAACTACACAAATCTCATTCGAAGACATTGACCATTGACTCATGTCACAATGTGTTGTTTTGGCTCATGACATGTAATAGATTCACGACATGGAATTTCACGACATGGATTCATGGTTCATGACATGTCATGAAATGATTCTACTCATCATTTACTGATGATTCAAGACATATAATTACTTTTTCTACTCCTAGTTATCAGATTTCCTTGTTCTCATCAGTTTGTGGTCTTAGAAGGGCTCCCAGATTCTATACAAAACTCTGGTGTCATGCCGTGAGCGATGTAAAGTGGCGTAAAGTGTCAATTTTATCTATTCTTCATAAAATTTGGTTCATTTTTCAATAGTTTTTTTTCTCCTATCAGAAAACATTAAACAACCCAATACGTTCCAAAATTTGAAATATTATTCATTAAAATAAAAAAATATAGATATTAAAATACTATAAAATATATGCATGAATTACATTTTTCAAAAACCATGTACCATTGAAAAACTGGAAACAGAAGAGGTTGGAAAATATTAGAAGGAGACCACCAGAAAGACTACCTCATATCATAATACAACATTATAGTTCAATAGTTAACAACCCAAAAAGAACAATGAAAATCATGCAACATTTAATTCCCGAATAATGATTGGATGAAAAACAAATTATCATAGTAAATAATACCATCATAGTGGAGAGACCAACTTGAAATGTTCATCCCAACATATATGGTATACATGATTCTTTTAAACTCTTCATCCTACTATTAGTATTATAGAATAGACTCATGGAGAGAGGTTGATAAATATACACTAATCATAACCATACCTGAATCATTCTTCTATTTATTGAGATAGAATTGAGTGAAAATAACATTAATGATTCACTTATCTTTTTATTTTAGAATATCCCATTCTAGAATATTCATATCGAAACTATCATCAACAATGTTACAATTTTTTGGGGTGTTGACAATATTGAAGTCAAATGCCTCATGAAATTCAACACATCATCTATGTCTAAGATTTATATCATTCTTAGAAAAGATATACCATATTATTTGATTATCATATAAAATTGTGAACCACTCCACAATATATAATGTCGTCAATATTTAAGAGTATGCAATATTAAAATGAATTGTAAATAATGAATGAGGTAATTATTCTCATGAGAATGAAGATTACGAGATCCATAAACCACAAAATGATCATCCGATATAACCACAAAACCCAAAACAACATGAGAATAATCATAGTAACCACACATCCCTTATGGTGCTTAGTCAAGATCAAAATAGGAGTTGATGTCATAAGTCATTTGAACTCATCAAAAGAAATATTACATTTATTATCCCAAATTAACTTCACCCATTTATTTTTAAGAGGTTTCAATCGTGATTCCAACATTGAGAAATCCTTAATGAAACACTAATATTATGCAACAAGACTAATAAATATTCATATCAGAAAGATGTATTGTGGTTATTACCATGAAAATAAATCCTTCAAATCTTTTCAGAACAACTAAAGTCTATGTCCAAAAATCATGTACCCCAAGAACATCACATTTTAGATATATAAAATTTATTTTCATAAATTTATATTAATTTAGTAAATCCTAAGGATATAAAAAACATGATACATATGGTGCTCATTCTCATTACAAAAATTTGAATAAAATAGGATATCGTCATCAATTACAACAAAAAATTGTTGAGATGTGGACGGAATATCCATTTTGTCAAATCTATAAACATTACATGAGCTTCAGTTAGAAAAAGGCCTTTGAAAGCTATTTTTAATGGACATAAATACTGCAAAAAATAGGTATTCAGAATATCAGATTCCAAATATTTGATTTGTTGATAAACCAACTGAATATCATTTTTCTGGAAACCACTTCAATCCCATCAATTGATCAAACAAGAAATCCAGACTGGGGAATGGGTACTTATTAGTAATTGTCACCTGATTCATATTTCGATAGTCCAGGAACAAATATCATGGACCATCAAATTTATTGTCAATGAGCATGGGTGATGAACATTGTGAAACACTAGGGTAAACAAAACCTTTCTCCACCAAATCACCAAACCAGATATTACACTCTCTCAGCTTAGTAGGTTCCATTAAATAAGAGGTTATCAAGATCATTTGAGTACCCAACACCAAATCAATGATAAACTCTACTACCCATTCTAGTGTAAGAAAAAATATTTTATCAGGATTGACATTAGGGATTACTCTAACAATGGTAGGAAGTTTAGCAGAAGAGGAAACTTAATTGGGAACAACTACAATGGAAGACAACAAAATCATAAGATATGGATAGAAAGGTCATACATGGTAAGTCCTCAGATCCCACTCTCTGTATGACACTTGAAAAATACCCTCAGTAGTAGATAACAACACATGTTGATGATTACAACCTATCTTAACATGATGTGAAATAATCCAATCCATCACGATGATGAATTGAAATTTATCAAGATTGAGAACCACAAAATCCTAGGAAAATTACAAGTTGACAAATGATATAGAACACACACAAAAATGAAACCCCTACTCCTTCCACTTTCCATGAGGTTTCACTAGCACCATAAGAAATGACATGAGTTCCATCTAAAGTAATAACATATTGACAAAATAAGTAGATATAAATGAGTGTAGGTAATCTAAATCAAATAGAGATATTACTATAAAATATACAACAAAGATGATACCTCTCACTATAGCTGGGATCATATCAAATTCTTCTGTAATTTATTTTTTGTGTGATGGTTATTTTCTCATGAGGCCTATGGCTAGATACTTATAGTGTCACGAACCAACCTTGGTTGACCCTAAACTGCTCACCTGAGCCAGTACACGTCATGTCCCGAAAGGATTTCTTGACCCCCAGGATGGTAACTATTGTTGGTCATCAAAACATGCACTTGAGAATGATTTAAGGTTGAATGAAACCACCCAGGAAAAAAATAATAAATTGAATCAAATAAGCCATGAGAAAGAAAAACTGAACACTAATAAATAAATAGTTGGTGAAAATATATGATACAACTGAATTAGTAGAAACAAAAAGGAACAAACTGAAAACAAAACCACGCAAATATGATTTCCATGTGTCCTCTTGGTCACCTCCAACTACTAAACCAAAAATGATCCACAATGATCACCTACCAAGAATCATTAAAAGAATATGAACATGTAACTAAAATGAAAAAATAGAAGTGAGCATTGAGATTCTCAGTAGGGATTCCCAGATAAAACACTGAATCTAAGTATTTCCTTTTCCAAAATAGTCCAAGGAAAAAAGTTTTAAATAAAATTGTAAAAGTGTGTTTTTCAAATTTTAATAAAACAAAATCATTTTCCAATTTCAAAACCCAATACACAACACATACTATTTCTGAATACAATTAACATTTTATAAAAATATCCATAACAAGGATGACTAGGGAAATTCTAAAAGAACTGGTGAAAATTACATGATAGAAGATAATATAGAAGAAAGTAAACAATTAATTTGAATAATAACCTTGGGTGATCCTAAACATACCTAAAAACCCCTTGGACATACTCGGATTAGAACCACCTACCGGGGTATGGTGATGCCCCATACTCTATAACCCACTGATCGTCTTCACGAAGAAAACTAGTGAAAATACCACTTAGCCTCTCTATATACCAGGGGAACCAACCCATATAATTAGGGATGGTATGAATATATCACTCTATCATCTAAATGATTCTCAAGAACCCCTAGTTGTAATAATAATACTGTTTATGTTGGAGCCAACACACACATGACCTAGCTCGTCTATCACCACTTCCCTTGCTGACCCACATCACAGACACTAATATATGATAATCCATAAGGTAAATCCATCTTATAATGTTTCCCCATTTATATGGAAATAAATTTCATAAAATAATGTTCCAATTGTTCTAATATACCATTAAACATTAAAAACATTTCATAAAACATTTCATAATACATATTTGGTTACAAACCGGGCACACACACAATGCCAAACCATGATACTTTCTAGATATTTGAACAAAAACAATCCTTTAATTGGATGTGCCAAATAGTACTTTAACTCAATGTGTCCAAAAACATTACTAAAATATCACACAAAAACCACTTTCACTTTTACAATGCCATATGGGCCTTTAAGATCCAAACACACACCCAAAACACGTTTCAAAGCCAAACGACCAATCATTAATAAACACATTAAAAATAATGATTTACAAAACACTTGAAGAAAGACTTTATAAATAATCTTTTAAAACTTTATTTAGGAATAAAATAAGGAAATAGAGTTTATTTTAAGGCTAAAACCCATTTAAGAAATCGAGGACTAAAGAGATAATTATTTATTAAGTGACACCATCATTTGAGATCACATGCATGTGTATACGTAGTTCACCCATAGTTGTGACAAAATCAAATGGCACACCCAAATCCAAGATGGAACTTGAAAGAAATTATTGTAAAGACACAACTTACATTGAAACCCAATCCAACTGATTATGTTATTAAAAGGACATCACCATCCCCCCTTAAACCATAAAACCCTTTCAAATACATTTTAACACTTTAAATATGCCACAACATCACTGGCCCATACACACGAAACTAGGATCACAAAAAGAAACTACCATCACCACTTTTGTCATGCTAAAAAGTTTATATAAATACCCAATATCACTTTAGAATAATAAGAGAATTTAAAATAAACACCCTAGGCACCTTAAACCTTGCCATTTTACATAAATCAACATGTAAAGATATTTGATAACAAAATAAATAAACATAAAAACATAATTTACATATAACCATGGATATAATAGAGGTTAAAATGGCATTTAATAAGAAAATGAAAATATTTAACTGTGAAAGGATCATTAGAAAAAGGAAATGTTGGATTTTCCTACCTCAAACCAAGTGCGAATGAGATAAAACTTCGACGAGAGGGAGAATAGGTCCCCATGAATGATGCTCATTCCCTAAATCAAAATAAAATCACCCAGAACCAGACCCTAGACATTAGGGTTCATCCTAAGGGAGAAAACCCCATAGGAAACATAGAAATAAGAGGGGGGAGAGAGAAGGTGAAAATGGGTTGAAACCCTAAGAAATTACCTTGGATTGGAGAGGGGAGTATCCATGGATGAAGGGAAGACATGGAAGGCGGGGTTTTAGAACCCCCTGGTGTGCCAAAACCGATGAAGGAGGTGGGGTTTGAAATATAGAAATATTGGGGGATGGTAGAATAGTTAAATCACAAATTAAAATTCCATCACGGTTTATAGGATTCATCCACATGGTTTACCAAACTGTGTGGTATCCGTGTAGACCTCTCTGCCTAAGAGGGAACAAATACACACTTACCTAGGAGCAAGAATACGGTTAGGAACATGCCAAATAGTCAGCTTTATCTAACTAGTAGCAACCACATGATCACTTCATGGTTATTACTAACCATGTGGAAACTGTTCTCCCCTTGGAGAAATTCTTAAAAACTCCAAAAATTCAAAAAATTTACTGGGACTCTAAACCAAACCGTGACCCAAAGATATAAGAAAAATAAGGGGACAAAAAATAATAAGTATTTGAGGTCAGGGTGTGACAATTCCCTTCACCAAATACACTTTCTACACCCAGAAATTCACCAAGAAGATAACGGGCCAAAACTATAGTCCATGCCCAAAATAACCAAGGGGAAACCATGAATCCCACGATGACCATTACACTACACATGGCACACATGACCGATATAAGTGAAACCACAAAAAATAACATGGGGGAATATGAGAGGTTTCTCCCAACCACAAAATGTCTACTAACCAAAAAGTTTCAAGAACCCAATGGACCATTCCCCCCACCCCCTAGGGTGGGGGAAATGTGGGAACCCCCAATCTAATTACCCCAAACTTCATCAAATGAACCAAAAATGGCCTTACTGCAACCAGGTACTAGGAAGATCTTATCTGAGAAAAACCAACTCCCTTAACTTGAGAAGAAGAACTCCAACATAAGGATTCAACCATAGAACAATCCATGAGGCAGCACAGCATACCCAGATGTTGAAACAAGAAATATTACTAGAAGAACCAACAACCCTCCACACAATGGACATCGAAACACCACCAGAACAATGAATTTATCATCTTGATCTAAAAATAACAATACTAGGGGAAGTACAACAAAAACGAATTCAACGACACCTCAAAAACACCATATACTATATCCATAAATCCCAAGTGCTCTTATCACAAAACAATAACTTACAATGCCAAAACCATCCAAATACAAAGCCAAAAAACACCTTAAAGAAAACGCACTAATGATTAAAAAATCCACGATCAATGTACTAAATTGTTTACATCACAACTGAACAAGTCAATCTTAACTTCACACTAAAACAATCAATCCACCCCTACTAAGAAAAGGAATAAAGGGGGATTCTAACATATCCTTCCCAACATGGAGAGCTAGAAATGTGATGAGGTCCCTTACCCCCTCTTCATCTCCTGACTGTGCATGAGCTTCACCTCAAGTCCAGAGGCTTGGGTTTTGATGGCTGAAGCATCTTATGCCTCGTAGTTAGGCACTACAATCCCTCGGTCCCAACTCCATCCTTTAGTGACACTTCCTCCGAGACTTCTCTCGATGACCCGAACAGTCACCATGATAACAAGTCTTAAGAAGGATAAGTAACAAAAACATAGAATGTCGTCTGATGAATGAGAAGATGAAACCAACGAACATGACTATTCAAGAACATGTTCCTCTATCACACCCTGCTCGCCAGTGAAACCCTCACAAAATCTGACCACAACCAGCTACAACCCAGACTCCAATGATAAAGATACATCCAACCTCTACTGGTCCAAAAACTGGACCTTTAACAAAACCAAAACAACACAAACCTTAACAAACCATGGAGTTCCCAAAAACCCAATGAAATGACCTAATTACACATACCACTCCCTTATACAGACCTCGATCACTTAAATAGACAAACAACACATGATAGAAACTAGAATTAGGAATGACTCATTAATAACACTTGGGAAAAAATCTGGGAGGCATACTCTAAAGAACACGAAGAACATAAACCAAACCTGTATCAAGGCAAACAAAATAAAAAAAACACCCCAAACCAAGGGAATCAGTCTCTCAATCCATACATATACAAAAACAAGAAAAACAACAGTTCTAAAAAGAACCCATTTATTTTAAATTTTAAAACATCTTTATCCCAAGGAAATATTTTAAAAAGCAACGAAACCCATTTCCCAAAGAAAAAAAACTTCCCAAATAACTGTCTTTGTCAAATTCATTTTATAAAAACCAAACCTCACATTCAATTCCAAAACCACACCCATGGAATCTTATGAAGTACCATATACATGTTCATACACTTCCACTCAATCACCTGTACACATGTGCCAACATGAATTTCCCATACCTACCCATGCATATACGAATGTTCCTTATGAAAAACAAGGGTCATGTTTTCCATTTAATTACAAAATCTAGACATATCCCTTTTTTAAACAAACATCTTTCTTTAGACCCTATTTTACAAGTTTTTATACCATTAAAAAAAGACCTTCCATTTCAAGACCACTTTCAATTATAATTCATCTAAAATAAATCCTTCTCCATTTTCAAAACCAACATCATTTTCCAAAAACACCCTAACACCAACCAGAATCAATACAAAGCACAACGAAAAATAAAATACCCTGAATGAGGAAATAGTTCTTATGTCTAACCTGACAGCACGGTAGTGAGGCATGCCTCACATAAGGAATCACAACATGAGTACCTTGAACCAAGAACTCAAACACCGCATGGGTCACTACTCCAGGTGTGGTCACAATGTGACACCAGATCACCTCTATTGTCATCCCTCAACCCAAAATAATCCAAGATAAAGAATCAAAACCCGAACTACCCCTGGTAACATAGTCTCATCATGAGGGGTGGTGATCAAGGACCAACCCATAACCTACCTCTTAGGCCCCTAAAATATTAATCTCCATCTACCAGACACCCCAAATAACAAGAACCTCCTTGAATAACATATTGTCGTGAACCAACATTGGTTGACCCTGAACCGATCACCCAAGTCGGTCTGTGGTATGTCCCGAGGGGTATTCGCATTCCCCCCAGGATGGAAACTATTATTGATCATAAAAACATACACTTGGGAATGATTTAAGCCTAAAGGAAACTAACCATGAAAAAAATAATAAATGGAATAAGACAAGACATTAGAACCAAAAAATGAACATAAATAAATAAATAGTTATTCCAAATACATGATACAACTAAAGAAGTAGAAAAAAAGAACAAACTAAAATAAATACCTGCTAATACGATCTCCATGTGACCTCCTGGTCACCATCATTAACTAAATTGAACATGCTTCACAACTAGCACCTACCAGGAAGCCTACAAAAAGATGAACTTTGAACTGAAATGATAAAATATACATTATAACTGAGAATCCCGGTTGGGATGCCAAGATAAACAATTGAGTCCAAGTATTTACTTTTACAAAATAGTCTAAGGACACTAGTTTCAAATACAATTATAAAATTAGGTTTTTCAAATTTTAATAAAACAACATCATTTTACATTTTCAAAACCCAACACACACCACATACCATTTATGAAACCAATTACCATTTTATAAAAAAATACAGAACAACAAAAACCATGGAAATTCTAAAAGAACAGGTGAATAACATAGGATTCTACCTAATACATAAGAAAGTAATCAAGAAATATGAATAATAAGCATGGGTGATACTAAACATCCCTAGAAAACCCTAGACATAATTGGTTTATAACCACCCACCAACATATGGTGAATCCCCATAGTTGATAACCCATTGATCGCCCTCATTACAAAACTAGTGGAAAATCCCACCTGGACTCTATATCTACCAGGGGCACCGACCCTTGTCATCGAGGCTGGTAAGAAACCATCACATGATAATCAAAAACATTCATAGTAACCCATGGTGGTAATAATAATATGGTGTACCTAGGAGGCCAAAACACATGTGACTCGGCTCTACTGTTTCCATATCACTTGCCTACCCGAAACACGAACACCAATATATGATAACCCCTAAGGTAAATATATCCAATAAATGTTCCCCATGTACTTGCATATAAATTTCATAAAACAAGGTTCCAATTGGGATACTATACCTTTAAACATTCAAAAACATTTAATAAAATATTTTGGGTTGCCAACCAGGCACACACACATTTCCAAAACACGATCCTTTCTAGAGATTTGCACAAACACCATATTTGTATAGGAAGTGATAAATGATCCTTTAACTTAATGTGTCCAAAAAAATAAAAAATATCAAAAAACACCACATTCACTTTTAAAATGCAATATGGGCCCTTAACATCCAAACACATACCCCAAACACGTTTCACTGAAAAATTGGAAAGCCTTAAAGAACACATTAAAAACCATACCTTCCAAAACACATGATGTAACAATGTATAAAATCTCATTTAAAACCTTCTGTAAGAATCACATAATGGAATCAATGTTATTTGATGGAAAAATCCCATTTAATAAACCAAGTTTTAAATAAATAACCATTTAATTAGTGTCATATTCATATGAGAGCACATCCATGTATGCACCTAGTGAACCCATGGATGTTACCACATCTAATGGAACACCAAAATCATATAAGGAAGTTGAAAACCATTGTTGAAATGTCACCACTTACATTGAAACCCAATCTAACCACTTATATTATTAAAAGAACATGACCACCCCCTTAAAATCATATAAATGCTTTTGAAGTCATTTTAACACATTAAATATGCCACATATCACCAAACCATGCACATAAAACCATGTTAACATATAATAAACTACCATCAACATGTAAGGAAAGTTAAACATTTCATATAAATCCCCAATTTCACTTTATAATATGATAGACATTTAAAAAACACCCTGGGTGGCCTCAACCTATGAATTTTACACAAATCACCATGGAAATCTATTTTTAACATAATTAATCAACACCAAAACTTCTTTTACATCTATCCATGGGAATAATATAGGTTATAATAACAATTAATAAGCAATTGAAAACATGCAAGTGCCAAAGGATCATTATGGAAAGGAAATGTTGGATTCACCTACCTCAAATCAAGTGTGAATTAGATAAAACATCAAGGAGAGGGAGAATAGGTCCCCATGGATAATAAACATGCCCTAAATAAATGGAAACAACACCCACAACAAAAACCTAGACATTAGGGTTCAACGAAATGGAGAAACCCCCAAAGGAAACCAAGAAAGAGGGGGAGGAGGGAAGGGAGAAGGGGAAAATGGGTGGAAACCCTACGAAATTAGCTTGGATTGAAGTGGGGAGCATCCATGGATGAACAGAGGACCTGTAAGGTGGGGTTTTAGAACACCATGGTATTCTGAAATCAAACAAGGAGGAGGGGGTTTGAAATGAGGTAAAATAGGGGGATGGTAGAATAGGTAAATCACATTTTAATATTCCAGCACGGTCCGTACGGTTTATCTAAAGGGTTTATAAAACTGTGCGGTAACCTTACATACTTATATTCATAAGAATTAACTATCACATTCTTACCAGGGAGATACCACATAACCATGCATAGGCTGAGTGGTCAGCTCTTACCAACTAGCAGTGGCCACACAGTGCCTATACAGTTACTACTAACTATGCTGAAATTGTGCTCCCCTTAGAGAAATTCACAAAAAATCCAAAAAGTAATTTTGTTGACAAGGACTCCAACCCGAACCTCAACCCAAAGATATAAGACAAATAAAATGAAACAAATAAAGACTATCTGAGGATGGTGTGTGAAATATAGACTTTGAATAATATAATAAATCCATAGTTCGATTTGTAAATGAAAATCCTTGAGTGTAATGGGGAATAATTATAGCCTGCATGAACCTCTATATATGGCCTCGATGACTAAATGAATATGATATCTTCATAAGAGTGGGTCATGAACTTTGGGGGTGCTAAAAATTTATTCAGTGATAGTAAGTTAGGGATACACTACTAGGTACCAGGGATAGTGTAAAGGAGTCCTACTACTGAGAACCACTTCCACCAACCTTATGATTATCATGAAACTTTAACTTCTTTCTATACATTAAATTATAACAACTTTTTTGAGGAAGATATAATCCAGATAATAAAATCAATCCCATTATATCCATTTCTCCCATCATCTTCCTATCAACCATATCCGTATATGTGGTATGATTTAGCATACATACAAGTGATCTGATATCTAGTCTAAAAAATATATTTATTTATTTTCTCTTATCTAATCATTCATCACTATCTCCAGAAAGAAATTAACCAAATACATAAAACATTTGGTGCACTCTAACACAAAATTATCTCCATACTTTATGGAGAGGAAAAATGGATAATTCTCTATCATTTGTGTGTCTGGATAGAACTAATAAAAATTGGGGGTCTTGAAACCCATATAATCCAAACCCATGTGGCAATTTGACATTACTAACAAATTACACCACATAATTTTGGGACCTTTCCGCTCAAACATTGTGTATTTCACCATTTTAGCCTCAGGCGTATCTAGGATGTCGAAGACCAAGTCAATCTTGTCTATGAATTCCTCTGCCTCTTAAAGATCATGCATACCCTTAATGGATGAGAACTTCCATATAGGAACTCTCATGATTGGTCCCTAACTCCTCCCACTCCTGGATACACATCAATCATTATGTTTGGAACTCGCAGTACATTCTGGTCCTTGGAATGAAATACATGTACAACATCTTCTAAAAGATTATGATTCAAAGGCGGAATTTTTTTAAGGATAATCTCTCAGTAAACCCTCTTATGGAACCCATGGAATTTGGCTCTGAGCCATGTTACTAAAAAACAAATAAAAATGATTATTTAATAGGATAATCTTAGTTCAGAACAGAAAAGTATGAACAAAAACTATGTCCAAGATGAAAACCCGAAAAAAGAGACATACGTCGTATCACCACATGGTAACTGTTGACGCTCCTTTCGTCACAGAATCTAAAGATCGGAAAAGGGAATATCCGAGCTCAAAGTGATTCATCCTTTGAAGAAAAACATAAAAAATCAACAAAGGAAGGAAGAAAGGATCAACAGAAACCTCACCGTGCAAGTTATCTAACTGTCGCGCAAGTGTACTTGCGCGGCGACCTTGGTCGCGCAAGTGACTTGCGCGACCTAAGTGGTAACCGCCCGGTAACCGCCCAGGGTCTTCTCCTACCTATAAATAGACCCTGTGGGCCCCCCATTCGAGAGGATCTTTTTCCAGAAACTCGGATTGAAGCTCTCGACGCCCAAGTCTCTTCTCAAAGCTTCCGGAACACTTCTAAGGTAATTTCTTACCTAGAATGGAAGATCTAAAGAGAAGAAAGAAGGCCTAAGTGTTGAAACTTATCAACACTTGCGCGCCGACTTATTTCCTTCAATATAACTTGCGCGTCCCTTTTTTGGAAGAACCTCAAGAGGATTCTAAAGGGTTTAAAAAAGAGTCGCTCAAATATTTCAATGCTGGTTGAAAATCGCGCAAGTACACCATGTGTCGCGCAGGTATACCTGCGCGACCAAAACTTGCGCGCCCACGGAAGACTTGCGCACCTTTCAAGACTTGTGCGCCCCTACCTTTTTGGGTGCCCATCTTGCCCATTTTACCCCTCTTAAGCCATCACACCTTTCCTTTTCAAGATTCAGTCTTCAAGACACTCTTCAAAGCCATTTATGGCATGATTTCTTGATTTGACTTCCTTATCTGAAAGGAATTATGTGGAATATCTCTCAAAACCTAGTGATTTAAATATCCTTATGTCACTAAATATAGAGAGTTCATTCATTCAACCTCATCCTTTAAGATTATAGAATCCTTAACTTGGGCATCCTCCTCAGGAGTAAGCCCCAATCATAATCCTTTAACTTGGGCATCCTCCTCAGGAGTAAGCCCCAATTTCAAATCTGGGCATCCTTCTTTAGGAGTAAGCCCCAAATTCATAAAGTTCCCAAACTTGGGCATCCTCCTCAGGAGTAAGCCCCAAACCTTAATTCCTTTAACTTGGGAATCCTCCTCAGGAGTAAGCCCCAACCTAAAATATGGGCATCCTCCTCAAGAGTAAGCCCCAAACCTTAATCCCTAACTTGGGTCTCCTTTTCAGGAATAAGACTCAGTCGTAATCTTGGGCATCCTTCTTAGGAGTAAGCCCCATGTCCCCTAACCTGGGTCTCCCTTTTAGGAATAAAGACGCAGTCATAACCTGGGCCTCCTTTTTTAGGAGTAAGTCCCATTCACAATCTTGGGTTTCCTTTTCAGGAGTAAACCCCAAGCCCCCTTAAATTTCTCTTAACCAGTCCTAATTTACCCTTGATTCGGGTTTCCTTTTCAGGAGTAAAACCCAATAATAAGTCCCCTCTTAACTTGGGCATCCTCCTTAGGAGTAAGCCCCAAGATTAGAGTATTCAAATCAACATAAAGCACATATACCTTTATGGACCCTGTTCCTGGATTTTCTCCCTAAAAGTGAATCCTAAACCTTCATCTATCTGGGCAGTCATACATACCTAATCCCCAAACAATTTCTTATGATTGCATCTTTCATGGCACAATTGTCTAATTTTTACCAATACCTCTTGTTTCTCATACCGAGCATGACTCACGTGAGCTTAGAGTGTAAAAGTAATTATGACATTCTTCTTTGAGCCATCAATCATAAACATCATACTCCATTACTCGAACTACGTGGGTTCTGATTCCTTTTCCAAAACAAAGGATACATAGGTAGCCCATTTACGGGTTCGATCCCAACTTTGAAATAATCCCTGTCCTTCTGAATGACGATAAACTTCAAGTGCCCCACTGAGTGGCTTTAAAACCATCCTGGTCATCATAATGACAAAGAGACTTTTATATAAATGTTTTGAAGGATACCATTGACCAGGAATCTCTAAACAGATATAGATGATTCTCTATTGATGAAGAACCTCGAATACATATAAAAGATTCTCTAAATTTCTTGCATATTTAATCATTGATTGTTAAAACTAAAGGAAAGCACATTTTATACTTGATAATGTAATAAGGATTCACGAACATAAATTAAATCTATAAAGAGAGTCCCGGAGTAGACAATAATTCCCCTCAAAAAGGTGTGATGAGTCCGACCTCCCATCCTCTCGACCAATGCAAATTCCTAATCCTCATCAGTCCACAAGCTAATGAGCGCCTACCTTTGGAATGTGGGTCCAAACGGATGTGGAATCATTGGATGTTTCCGGTTCTATGAACAAACCCGCTAGAAACCGATCAGAACGTTTGAATCTCCCGTCAAGGAGGTCATCCCCGAAATCCGTCGAGGAAACAAAAATGGTGAACCCGACGTGAATCCTTAACCAAGTTAAAGTGATGTTCTTCTTATTTGTTAGGCCCCTTGGGCCAAAAAAGTAATCATTGACATGTGATCATCCAAAAGATGCAGTGGCCGGATTCATCTTTATTATGTCTGTTATATGGAATAGGCACTCTTTTCTCAAGATCATCTGCAAAATGGCTTTCCTTAAATTCACCCCTGTGAATACTACTGCTGTGAACACCTCTACTGTGAGGTCTGCTGCTGTGAAAACCAATGCTGCTACTCCTGCTGGAACGTCATCCGCTTTTAGGATGACATCACCAACTCAGCGTCTTCAACGCTGGGTTTCTAATGCACTGGTTAAGGAGTACCGTCGCAATGGTACTATCCCAACTCTGGAGGCCGCTCGTCAAGCCCTCCAAGTTAACAACTCTACCCAGTCGTCCGGACAACGGCGGCCAGCGATCAAGAAGCAGGCGGTGCTGACTACTGTCTCCAACCGTTTCGAGTCGTTATCCCCGGAACGCAATTTCCATTCACTCCCTTACTCTGAGGAAGTGAATGAGCAGGTCCAGCAGGACCATAATTCAAAAAGACAGGAGTCCTTCTCAAGGGCTCCCATCAACAATCGCCGCCAGACTCGTGCGGTAGTGCGCCCTCAACATGATGAGGGTATTGACTCCAGGCATTCAGCTCAGGTTCCTCGAACCCGAGCATGCAAGATGAACCGCCAGAGACGGAATCCAGTGAACAATGGGCAGGTTGTCATCCCTGCCATCTCCGGAGAAGTCCACCAACCTAACTTGGTGAAAAACAACGAGCAGGCACACACACCTGCCCATTTTAATTCCGCTATCTAGCAGAATCGTCTGGCAGCATCAAGCCAATCCCGCCAGGCAATTCCGGCGGAGTACTGTAGGCAGGAACATACACCTGCTTATACATCACCAGTTAGTCAGCAGGCTCGTCTGACTACATATGATGGATCTCGTCAACCGCGTTTGGCGAAGTGTAATGAGTAGGCACATACACCTGCTAATACTAATCAAGCCTACCAACAGTCTCGCTTGGTAGCGCACGGAGAAGTCAGTCGGAAAGTCCCGACGACAAACAGGAGGCAGACTCAACTCTCTGCCTCCACACTTGAGTACTGTCAGGATTCACTGACAGGAAAAGGAGGATAGGAGCAGGCACATACACCTACTCCAAGCCCGGAATGGACGTATATCCCCATTCCGGCGGCTGAAGTCATCAAACATATTTTGTCAATGGTGAAAGAGTAGAAGCAAATTCTGCTCATATTCTGGATGCTTGCCAGGATATCATAACAGCTTCAGCATCATCACAGGGACAGACACATAAATCTATCCCTAGCAGTGGAGTGACACATCAACGATTCACTCCGGAACAGACACACACATCTGTTCCAGTCCAAGAGGGTTATGGGGCATACTCCCCCATATCAAACGGACAACCAAGTCAGGCACATACACCTGATTTTAGTGGAGATCGTTAGCCTAACCTGCCCATCTTTCCTGATCAGGCACATACACCTGCTCAGAGTAACCACTTTTGTCAACAAGTGGTTTCTAAAGTGAGTAAGAAGGCATCTAAGAAAAAGATCCGCCCAGCACAGTCAGGAGATCAAAGGCCAATCTGCAACAAGGCCTTGCTCGATGCTGGTGTTCTTGAAGCCCTCAGACATTTATCTGTCGTAATTCAAGATTCTACTCCCTCAGTTCTCAATAACGGGAACATTAATTTTGAAGGTCTTCAACAGACACTTCCTCATGAAGGCTTGCTTCATGAAAGTTCGGTCAATCTTGAAGTTTCTTCTTCAGATGAGAGCCACAGGAACCCTCTGTGTGGTCAGAAGACCAAGGAGCAAGAGATTTCATCTTTTGCTGTAACCCATCATGACGGTCCTCCTCATGGTGATGAACTTCGCTGCGAAAGTCCTCTCCGCATTAGTGATTCACGTTGTCTCGAAAATTCTTCAGAAGGCAATGTAGTGACGAGAAATCCCTCCTATCTCGAGGCACTTGAAAATGTAAAACCAGTCATGTCTGATGCTTTACTATCGGCAGATGAAACTCTTTCTCCATCAGAAGATAGCCTGGGGTTCAGGTTATTCTCCGAACCATCCCTGGGTCATTCATCTTCCAGCATGAATAATGATATCTCTACCAATCTTGTTGAATCCGATGAAGCAACAGGGAAACACCAACTCTAGTCCAAACAGGTAGAAGAATCTTCATTTAATGATAAAGAGGAAACGCTGAACATGAGGAAAAAACTGGCAAAAGGTGAAGTACCAGTCATGTTTTGGCCTTTGGCTGACTCCTAGTACGACATTCCAAAGATGTTGATGGATGATGGAATCCATGATATTTGTCTCAACATATGGAAAACTCTTTTTCAATTAAAGAAGAAGGTATTATCTTACGATGAATATGAAAATCATCTTAAGATAATAGAAGGGCTACAACGTCAGATTGATTTGGCATCTCTATCAGTCTCTCGGTATCCGAAGGCTGAAAAGAAACAGAGAACCCTTCAACATTCATGCCTTGGCGCACTAAGAAAATTGCGTCAGTTAATTTCCAATGCTCCATCTGATGTTCATATCAGAGGATGGGGTGTTCACGGAGCACTACATTTCATAGTGCTTTCCGGTCAGCAAAGCCCGCCGAAAATGGTCTCATGCAATGTTATTGCCCATGGCCGGCCACAGTCAATGGGCTTTGTTCATAATCAAAAGCTTTCTCAAGAACAGGCTTCAACTAGTTCCTCTCAAAATCAAGTATATAGAGAACAAGTTGTTGAATTGCTCCTACATCAAGCAGGCGAGAATATTGCACAAGCCTCTCGTCTGGAGCAAACACGTCATCAAATGACAGAAGTTTCGGAAATCATCCAACGATCTGTTGAACCAGGTGATAAAAGTGGATACAGGTTAATGCATCCAGCTAATTTATGAACTAAGATTCGCAAGATCAAGAGATATTTTAATAAGATCTCAGACATAGCATGTCAATAGACACCCCAGCTTGCCAGACTGGGGACTTCTCTAACCCAACCCTCAGAGTCAACAAATGGGATTCGAGGAGTTGAGCGGAAGCATCAGGAACATCCCCAGTCCACCGGACTGGGGACTTTTTCAAATCCTCAATCCCTCCCTCAGAGAAAGTCAGTATTCTCTTGATTAGGGAATAAGCCTCAAGAGGAATGAAGAGCCAAGCTATCAGGAGATTCTCTCCAAGTGACGGTTATCCAAGAAGTTCCTGAGGGATCAAGTCAATGGAATGCCATGTCTCATCATGGATATAGAAGAAGACAATATCATATAAATGCTGATAGAAAGGATTCCATGCAATATGCATCCATTAATGTCATCAATGTCGTTGCTGCTGATTCACCAGATGAGGCTCAATCAGAGGGATTAGACGAAGAGGTTCATGCTCAAGAAGTTGCACACACAGACTTAAATGAAGAAGGTGTGCGCACACGTAATCAAAGGCTTACCCAAAATCTGGGTATTCCTTCAAGTAACCCACTTCCCCCTCTCCGAAATGGATCCAATAAGGGGAAAGGAAAGAATCAGGTTACTTCTCACCCTTCCTCTGAAGGAGGTCAATCACTCTCATTAGAGAAAAGGTTTGCACAACAGGAGTAAGTAATGAAAGAATTAAGAAGGTTGAATGCAGAACTACTTCAAAGTAGTCTTCTTCTTAAGAATGCTGAAGTCTGACAGCCGAAGGAATTTGTTGTAACTACTGAGATGGATCAGGAATATCCTCCTTTATCAGTACAGCCTCAGAGGTCTAATCCTACGGGTCAAACGCAACAACGGTTGGCAGCACTACCATCAGTTGCAGCACCAACCACCACGTCTGTCCAAGCTCCATTTATTGCACCTACCCAAAACCAAGTTCAACCTGATGTTTCTCAAAAGTTAATAACTACTATTGAGTCATTAACAGCTCGGTTAGAAACTATGGAAGGAAAAAGGGCGCATGTTCAACCTGAAAAGAAAGTTTACCCTGAATTGATAGATTCAATTTCTCCTCCATCCAGTTTTGGAAACCCTGTTTTCCATACTTTCAATGGATCAGGCAACCCTGAACAACATTTGACGCATTATGTGTCTTGTTATGATCCTATGATGGGAACTCCAGAGCAGTAAGAAGCAGTGAAACTCAGATGCTTCGTGCGAACCTTGCAAGGACCAGCTTTTGTCTGGTATACAAGCTTGCAATCCCGGTTAGTCATCGGATGGGAGGATCTTCGTCAAAAATTCCTTCTTCAGTTTAGCTCAACTTTGACAAAAACGACAGTTTTCGATATTACAAACTGCAATCAAAGGGAGAATGAAAGAGTCTCTGATTTCATTGCTCGTTGGAAGGGATTAACGTATTCCTTGAGTTTAGCACTCCCTCAGGAGGAATTGTTGCCAATCTATGTGGAAAATTTGCGTGACGAATTACGCACGCCATTGATCCCTGTGAAATACACAGGAGGGTTTCGAGACCTTACTTCAATCGATCAGCCGATTGAAGATTCCCTTATACAGGCTAAGGTTAAATCTCGTATAATTCCATCAGCTTCAGGAAGAAGAATGGGTAAAGCAGAAACTGCTACATTTATGCTTAAACAAGAACCTGTAGCTATATCTACTTCAAAACCTTCATCTTCTCGAAGGACTCCACCTCCTGAACGCCAACAACAAAGGCCGTTTCGTCCAAATGATCAAAGAGATCAACGACGAAAACAATTTGAGGATATGAAGAGTAAAACATACTCTTTCCGAAGTGAGCAAGTTCGTAGTTACTTCATTTCAGCTCTGGAAAATAATTTGGTTCAGTTACCAGTGCCGAAGAGGCCAAACAAGGAAGGAGATGAAGACCGTCCCAATTATTGTCCCTTTCATCAAATGTTGGGGCATCCCATCCAGGAGTGTTTTGTCTTTAAAGACCTCCTGCAAAAGATGGTCGACTTGGGACAAGTCAAATTGAAGGGTTCTTCAGCTCATGTAGCGTGTATTACCGCTACAGATCCAGAGGAAGGAGGCGAGTGGCAGGAAGTCAAAAGCAAAACTGCAAAAAAATATGATGATTGGATGGTCAGAAAGGCAATAAATCGGACCCATTCCATTTTGCGAACACAATTGAATAAGACAATTGCGTCTCCTACAAAAGCTGCAGTAAAGCCTCCATCAAAAGACAAATCCTCAAAAGGGCAGCACAATTCAAAGAAGAAAGAGGAATCAGGAGAAGATGATTATGTAGCAAAGCCTAAATTGTCTTTGAATCTGGAAGATTTCATGCCATCTACTTCAAAGCCACGGGAACCGCCCCATTAAACGGCACAGCCTAAACAGGCTAACCAGGCAGATTCTTTATCAGACGAAGAGTTAATCTTTGGTTCTGTTAATATGATTCAATTAACAGATTCATATTCCAGTCTTGATGAGCCTGAATTCCCTGTATCAAATAAGGGAATCTGAAGAGGTTCTAGAGGTTTAGGATATAGGGGAAGACGTGGATCTTTCCAAAGCCACTACTCTAATTTTACCCCAGCTAGCACTGTATATGCAGCAGAAACTCGTGGTAGAGCCCTTCAGCGAGCTCAAAAAGAACAAGCAAGTTCTTCTGCCAATGGCCAACTCAGTTTTGGCACAGTAATTTTGGAAGACTGATTAAAGGTTCCATCTTCTTTATCTCAGCATGTAAATGGATCTAATCAGTCTAATCTTCCAAAACCAAGGATGTTTCCAACTTCAATAAAAGATGCATCAGCTTCCAAAGCATCTGCTTTCAAGGTACCTGCTAAACCGCATATTACTTTTGGGAAACGCAGACCTCTAGATCAAAAGTATGATATATTGAAACACTTGGCCCAAGTACCATCCAAGTTATCAATTTTGGATGTTTTGAATCTGTCAAAAGATCTTCGGGAAGCACTCATCGAAGCTTTGCCAAGTCCTCAGGAGTTTGAAGCTGAAATTGCTGCAGCTGAAAACTATCACATAGAGAATAATCCTGGAGAATGCCATGCGGTGATATCTTTTACTAATAAAGATGAAGATGATGTTGTGCATGGGCACATAAAACCTTTGTACTTATCTGGAAAAGTCAATGGTATAGATGTTCGAAGAGCTTTCATTGACAATGGTTCAGGAGTCAACCTCATGCCCATTCGTACACTTCGTCGATTGAGCCTCACGGAATCTGATTTATCTCCTTCTACCATGATGTTGCAAGGATATGATAAAAATGAACAAGAACCACTGGGAGAAGTTACACTCAGAACTCAGTTTGGAGATCTTGTTTCCAATTCGGATTTCATGATTGTTGATCAGGACTCAGCTTTCAATATCTTGCTTGGAAGACCCTGGCTACATCAGCATGCAGCTATTCCGTCATCATACCATCAATGTCTCAAATACTATTTCGATGGTCAAGTTGGAACATTTTATGGTGATAAGGCCCCATTCAAGACATGTGAGTCTCAATACATTGAGGCAGAATTTTATCACATGAAGGGAAGAGAAAAATCTACAATGAAGGAAATTACCAAAGTTAATGCTCCATATGGTTTGGAAAAAATTCCAATAAATCCATTTTCACATGTGAGTAAAGATTATGTATTACCTATTAGTCAAATTGATAAAATAGGCCCAAATCAAAATACTCTTATGGAAAGATCCATAATGTCAATTACGGCAATCGAGCCAGACAACATAGGAGAAATTGGCAACTTACCAAGCAGTGATGAAAGCATAAGTTGTGACGTTTTCATTTCGTCTGCTGAAATCCAACATGTCTATACTTCGCTAATCAGGCCAGAAGAAGTTATAGCAACACCAGAGGTGAATAATGATGTCGATTCTCAATCCATCATATCCTCTTTATTTCCCAAAGAAGACCCTTTATCATCAATAGGGTCGGAAATTGAAGCTTCTTCTTCAAAATGTGAAAATTTTGACATCTCTTATGATCATGAGAATTTCATTTTTTCATCTACTTTGCAAGTAGGAACGGAAGAAATAACACATGATGAAGAGGAAGAGGAAGATATTAGAGATGCTCCTCCAGCATTTGAAGAGGGTATCTCTACCACTGTGGATGAACTCAGAGAAGTAAATCTGGGTACAGAGAAAGATCCACGCCCCACTTTAATTAGTATGGCCATGAACCATGAAGAGCAAGAGATGTATATTTCTTTTCTAAAGAAAAATAAAGATATTTTTGCTTGGAATTATACAGAAATGCCTGGGCTTGATCCTGATGTTGCTACTCATCATTTGGGTTTACCAAAAGAACATCGAGGTTTTAAACAAGCCGCGAGAAGAACACACCCAACCAATGCTTCCAAAATTGAAGCTGAAGTGGATAAGCTGATCAAAGCTAACTTCGTCAGAGAAGTTCAATATCCCAATTGGCTGGCTAATATTGTCCCTGTAAAGAAGAAGAACAGAAAAATTAGGGTTTGCATCGATTTCAGAGATCTTAATCGGTATTGTCCTAAAGATGATTTCCCAGTTCCGATTACAGAACTCTTAATTGATGCGACGGCTGGCTATGAAGTACTTTCTTTCATGGATGGATATTCTGGATATAATCAGATCCGAATGGCCCCAGAAGATGAGGAATATACAGCCTTCAGAGCTCCTCAAGGTGTGTTTTGTTACCGGGTGATGCCCTTTGGTTTAAAGAATGTAGGTGCAACATATCAACGCGCCATGCATCGTATCTTCAAATCTCTTTTAGGGAAGTTTGTTGAATGCTATGTAGATGATTTGGTGGTTAAATCCAAACAACGTTCTAATCACTTGGCTGATTTGGAAGTCATATTCCTCAAGCTTAGACAACATAATTTGAAGATGAACTCTTTAAAATGTGCTTTTGGGGTAACCTCAGGAAAATTCCTCAGCTTTGTTGTACGCCATCGTGGTATTGAAGTCGATCCTGAGAAGACCAAATCAATCCTTGGTATGTCACCTACTCAGAATTTGAAAGAATTAAGAGGACTTCAAGGACACTTAGCCTATATTCGGCGTTTCATCGCCAATTTGGCAGGCAAAAGTTTAACCTTTGCCAAATTATTGAAGAAAGGAGTCACTTACCAGTGGAATGAAGAATGTCAAGAAGCATTTGATGTCCTCAAGAAATACCTCTTGAGTCCACCAGTACTCATGCCACCTGTTGAGGGTAGACCTCTTATCCTCTATGTGACAACTTTAGAGCGATCATTGGGTGCCTTTCTCGCTCAAAAGAATGATGCTGGGAATGAAAATAGTCTCTACTATCTCAGTAGAACTATGCTTGAAGCAGAAACCCGGTATTAAAGTATTGAAAAGTGCTGCCTAGCATTAATCTTTGCAGTTCAGAAACTGAGACACTACCTGCAACATCATGAGGTCCAATTGGTATCTCGTAATAATCTGCTCAAATTCATCCTTAGTCGTCCAATGCTTACAGGACGTCTGGTAAGGTGGGCGGTTATTCTACAGCAGTTCGACATTCAGTATGTGTCTCAAAAGGGAATTAAGGGCCAAGCTCTAGCTGATTTCCTGGATGAACATCCTTCCGTGGAAGACACATATTCAGATATCGAACTCCCTGATGAGGAAGTTTTCTCTATTCAAGAGAGTCCTCAAACATGGGAAATGTATTTTGATGGTGCTTCTAGAAGTCCAACAGGGAAGAAAATGGAAAATCCTAAATTCAACAAAGTTGGTTTAGGAATTGTGCTCATTTCTCCAGATAAGGCAGTGTTACCTTATTCCTTTTTGTTGTGGGAAGGTGGTACCAATAATGAAGCTGAATACCAAGCTCTCATTACAGGCTTGGAGTTAGTGCTTCAAGCACAAGTGAATCACTTAAAGGTGAAAGGTGATTCAGACCTGGTAATCAAACAAGTCAATGGGGATTATGCCATCAGAAAAGAAGAATTAATCCCTTTGTATGATTACATCAGAGTGTTAATGTCGGAATTCCCTTCAGAACCGACATTTTCTTATGTCCCAAGATCACAAAATGCTCAAGCTGATGCACTGGCTAATATAGCCACAGCTTTAGCAGATCCAAATCGGGACGAGACAACCATCTGTATTGCCCACCGTCGTGCAATTTCACCTTATGTTCAAGTCAGAACTGAGGAAATTAATGAAATTAGTCCCATTCCAGAACCGTATGGTCATACTACAGGATGGATGTCACCTATCAGGGAATACCTTCAAAATGGAACACTTCCACCTGATAGAGCCGAGAAAGAACAAATTCGGCGACGTGTGGTCAATTTTACTCTTTATGATAGCCTAAACCACCTCGAGAAAATTCTTTACAAACATGGTTTTGATGGAGTTCTCTTCAGATGTATTGATGGTGAAGAGACAATGGTTGTCATAAAAGAAGTGCATGCAGGAGTCTGTGGTGCCCACCAGTCTGGACATAGACTGTCTGATCAAATTCGAAGGCTTGGATACTTTTGGCCTTCAATGATACAAGATTGTGTTAATTTCACAAAGAAGTGTCATTCATGCCAAGTATATGCCAACTTCAGTCATAAACCTCCAGAGTTGCTTCATACAACTAAATACTCATGGCCATTTTCCACATGGGGAATGGATGTGGTGGGACCTTACCCTTCAGCTACGGCCAAGCATTTTAAGTACATTCTTACTGCTACTGATTTCTTTTCCAAATGGGCAGAGGCAGTACCTCTCAAAGAAGTCAATTCTAAATGCATTGTTAGCTTCATCAAGTCTAACATCATTACTAGATTTGGTGTCCCTCATACCATATTGACGGACAACAGCACCAACTTCTGTTCTTCTGAGGTAAAGAAATTGTATCAAGAATACAACATTAATTCCAACCATTCATCTCGATATCATGTAGCGGCTAATGGCCAGATAGAGGCCTTCAACAAGACTCTTTCAAATATACTTCAAAAGATGGTGGATAAAGATAAGAAGTCATGACCTGATAAACTCTTTCATGCTTTATGGGCTTATCGGACTACCACTCGCAATGCAACGCGGTCAACTCCATATTCATTGGTATATGGAACAGAAGTAGTCTTTCCAATTGAAGTTCAATTGCCCTCACTCAGAATAGCCATTTGTGATTAGTTATCTACAGATGAGAAATCCCAAAAGCGGTTGAATGAATTGGAACAGTTAGATGAGAAAAGATTGTGCACTTTGCACCACTTGGAAATCTATCAGAATCGAATAGCACGAGCTTTTAACAAAAACGTTCGTCTTCGTTCATTCATTCAGGGAGAATTGGTATTGGTTCTCAGAGAACCAATGATACCAGGAAAGAAGCCTCCCAAGCTTGAACCAAAATGGGAAGGACCTTATTCAATACATAAGGTCTACTCCAATGGAGCATATTCTCTAATATTAATGGATGGAGAACACATCACGACTCCAACTAATGCCAGATTTCTGAAGAAGTATTTTGTATAAACACAAAATATTGTTTCCAGATCCAAACCAATCACATTGGTTCATGATTTTGTCCTACATGACACTAAATTGTATTATGTCCTATCTACATGACATTAAACTGTACAGAAGTTCCATATTTTGTCCGAGATGAAATTAAACTATATTGTGTCCTAGCAACATAACATTAAACTGTGTGGCACTTCCAACGTCCAGCATGACGATAAACTGTAAAAAAGTCCCCTGAACTGATATCCTCGTATTGGTTCACCTTAGTCCTAGCTACATGACTTTAAACTGTAAAGCACAAGTTCGTCCTTGCTATATGACGTTAAACTATACAGCAATGGTCCAGTATGACTTTAAACTGCAACTTCATCCCACACGACATTAAACTGTGAAAAAGTTCCCTAAACCGTCCAGCATGACCTTAAACTGCATCATCCCTGGTCCATGTATATGACCATAAACTATTTTCAAATCCTTTATGTCCAGCAAGACGTTAAACTGTGACGTCCTAACTACATGACGCTAAACTGTATAAAAATCCCTCACGTCCGGAAAGACGTTAAACTATATAATCTCAAAAGTATAGTATGACATTAAACTGCACCATTCACGGTCCATGCATATGACCTTAAACTATTCTCACTTTCGTCCGACATGACATTAAAATGGTACACTCTTTTGTCCTTACTGCATGACATTAAACTGCACAGTCCCCCTTTCGTCCAATATGACGATAAACTATTTTATCCCCATCGTCCTAACTACATGACGCTAAACTGTACAGAAAATCCTTGATAGGTCCTACATGACATTAAACTGTATTTTGTCCCTGCTACATGACACTAAACTGTGCAGCACCAATAGTCCTAACTACAAGACTTTAAACTGCATAGTCCCTTTTTTTTGTCCTACATGACATTAAACTGTGCATCGTTAAGGTTGTTATTACCTCTTGTTTCTCACACCGAGTATGACTCACATGAGCTTAGAGCGAACATCAACCATAACACTCCCATTGGGCCACTAACCATGTGTAAGTCACAACAATATTTTTTTAGATCATTGTCCCCAAGAACAACTTGATCATTAATTCATTCTTTAATTGAACTACACGGACTTTGATCCTTTCCCTCCAGGCTGGGTTTGTAGGAAACCTCCCAGGGTTCAAGACCAAAAATAATCTCTTCACATCGGTTCACCACCATCTCATATGATGTTGATTCGTGAAACCGCCCCTAGAATCAATATTTTTTTTTACATTGATTCACTTTCGTCCTTGTTATATGACGTTAAACTATGCAACACGTTTGTCCGGTACGACAATAAACTACAATATTCTTTGATTTCCTCATTTGAGAGAGAACTATTATTGACATTGATTTTTCAATCATGGTTTTCATTTTTAAAAGACTACATGCATACATGGTAATGCCTAAACTTTTTATCTTAGGTTAAACCATCATTGCACTAAAGTCCCCTTTCACCCTTCACATGTACGAACCAAATTTGTACAAAGGGTAGTTCTAGAACTACGTGGACTTGATTCCCATCCCTATGGGATACGTAGGAACATTCGAGTATCCCTCGAATCCAGTCCCAAGTCTTTTGGGCCTAACCCCAAATTTCACTTTCAGTCCCTTGGCTGAAAAGTCCTCATGAAAACACACACTGTGTATTCATTATTATGGTCTGAATTCTATGACCCTAAACTAAGATCACTCATACTTTCGTCCTTCACGACGTTAAACTGCATTTCAAGAACTACGTATGGCTTGATTCTCATTCTTATGAGATACGTAGTGAAGTCCAAAATTTCAATTCAGGACCCAGCCACAACATGATTATGGTTATCATTGACCTATGTATCTCTATATACATTGGACAATACCCATCTTTATGTGTTATAATCCTAACCTTAAATTTTTTCAGATCTTCATAACCCTTTTCACGACTTCTAGTCACAAAAATGTCAAACTTCTGAGAATTCTTTTGCCTGACTATGCAGCACGTGCCCATAGGTGGCCTTGCATAAACAGTCCACATAAAAGACTTGTCAGCCGAAAGATACTATTTATTTGACCATGCAGCCAATGCCCATAGGTGGCCCTGCATATTTCAACCCCCTAACGGGTTTTGTTAAATAATAGTAACTTCATTCATGGGAAGAATGCCCCTTTTGTCCTTATTTGTCTTAAACGACAGTATGTAGGGATCCGCAAAAAAATACCCATACTTAACATATTTGTCCCATATCCTTTTTCATGATCTGAAAGTATTCAAGTCTATGGTTTATTCTTCTTCCCTACGTTTGGGTCAGACCTTCATAGGAGTGATATTCATCCAGTTCTTCGATATTCTTGTTCGGAAATATCTTCTCCATATTCAAGTACCTATTTCCATACAACAAACTCTATACTATAGAAAATTTGAATCTCCATAAACTTTCACTGGCTTTTTAGCACTAGGAAAGTAACTTTTTGAGAGTTCTTTTCGCCTGACTATGCAGCACGTGCCCATAGGTGGCCTTGCATAAACAGTCCACATAACATACTTGTCTGCCAAAAGATGCTATTTATTTGACCATGCAGCCAATGCCCATAGGTGGCCCTGCATATTTCAACCCCCTAACGGGTTTTGTTAAATAATAGTAACTTCATTCTTGGAAACTACTTCTTCTAATGCCTTTTAGCTCTTTTTCATATCATTCCTCAGATTCAAATATTCTTAAGCCATAGTTTACATTTTTTTCTCTCATACTTGAGTATGGTAATATGTTTTCAGATAAACTGTCAAGGAATTGAATCAATTTTAATCTATTTTTGGTCAAAGCTATTTTGACCTTAAACATTAGCCCCTTTATGTCCGGCATGCATGACTTTAAACTGCCCACAAAAGACAAAGGAACTCTGAATAAAAGTCAAGTTCCAACTCACTAAATATACATTTTTTGTATAATTTAGGTAATATTGAGCAAGTAAAAAGTTCAAAGTTTGTAGGATTATTTGTAATAATCCTAGTAAAAATCAAACTATGCTTACTAGGCCCATTGGCTTAAGTAAATTTGAAGCAAGTAGTGAAAAGAATGCAGGTAAAAATGATTGAAGACAAAAGTGTTTTTCATTGATACACAAGAGTTAGAAGGACATCCACAAACTAGAGTCTCTTCTCTTTTTCAAGAATTACAGAAGATTGTCAACATCAGTCTTCATTTGATGTATAGCATCCTGAGCCTTATCAGCAGTTACTTGAAGCTCGTGCACTTGACCAGCTTCACTCATTCCAGCTTGCTGAAGTGCCTTCTTAGCATCTGCGATGGCTTTCATGCCATTCATATGAGTTTCATCCAATGATTTATTAAGCTGATCAAGTTCCCCAGTAACAGCATCTAACTGTTGCTGGAGTTGCACCTGCTGGACGACCTTTTCCTTGATTTTTTTGCTTCAGATCCTTCATCTTGGCAGCATAATCAGCTTCAGCTTGGGATATCGCAGCCTCAAATTCACCTATGTTGACTGACAATTTCACTCTAGTCAAATCTTCGTGACTTGTCTGCACTTTCTCCCTCCTGAAAATGATCTGTTTCACCGCAGCATGGATCTTTTCATACCCAAAACCACCAAGTCCCAGTATAACAAATTGGGATGAAAATCGAGAAATTTTTGATGGTAGCTCTTCTAAAGGCACCCCAGATATGATGTTCTATATGTTGTTCCATGCCTTACGTCATTAAAAGCTGAATGCTTTAAGCATCTCTGTATCTGATTCAATATCATCGTCAGAAGGGGGTATGTAATCTGGAATTAGCACGCTTAGGGAAGTGCCTTGTCCTGCTCTTTCCCCCCTGACTTGTGCTTCTTCACTTTCAATTCCTGTTGGGGTAGAGTCTGAGGCCTCATCTCCAGATCTAGTCATTGCAGTTGATGGTCCTGCATGATTAATTGAAAGGTTTAGTCAGCTTCAATGGATAACAAAAGAATATATTGTCTTGCGAATAAAGTACAATCACAAATATTGTTATCCCTTACCCAAGGGTGGTTCAGCAACCTGAGAAGACTTCTCCCCATCTTTCCCGGTTTCAACAGGATTTTCAAGATGGGTCTCAGGAGAGTTTATTGGATTTAGCTCTACTTGAGCTAATGTTTCTGCAATGATATGGTTGACATCAGTGTCTACACCCTCTTCGGGCATTGGCAGTTCAGCAGCTTCTACGGAAGAAACTGCATATTATTTTCCATCATGGTTAGAAGCATATTTTTTTAAAAAAAAATTGAGCGAAGGGTAGCACTCACGCCCAAGGTCTTCTAAATCATATGACAACTTAGCATGATCATAAAATTCTTCAAAAGTCATTCCTTGATTCATCATTTCATCCAATGATACTTCAGAATCTTGATTAGTCTCACCAGTGGGAGCATTTGCTACATCTTCTTGCCGACTTATGTCCTGCAACCCCTGACCCTGGACAGTATCATCAGTAGTAGGAGGGATACTGGTAATGGATGGTAGCTCTTCTCCAGGAGCAACCAAGTCAGCCTGGGTCTGTGATTGTTCTACAGCACCCTCCACGACCTTTGAAGGAGGGTCAGTCCCTTCCCTCAAGGGGGAAATTGAAGAAGCCCCGACAATCCTCAGAAATATGAGTAACCATATGATTATGGGTATAAACTCATGATTGTTCGAAGGACTTACCACTGCTAATGAAACGTTTATCTATGGATTTCCTCCATCGTTGCCTTAGCTTCTTTTGTTTTTTTGGAGTATCAGTAGTCTCCCTTATTGGCACTTGGATTGGCGAATGGAAGGCTATGTCCATTGCCTCATTCATGGCCTGCTGGCCTGGAGATATCTCGCCTGGTTCGTGAGGAGAATCAGCAGTAGCCCCGATAGCAGTACCACCAGGGCTATATTGTGGCGAAGGAACCCCAGTTCCTTTCTTTGCAAGCTGCAAGATGATGAAAATAACTTCCTTAAGTAACAAAGCTTCATCTGAAATCAATTTGCAAAGAAAATAAGAAAGAAAACTTACATCTTCAGGAGCCACGTACTCTTTCCATTCCTCATCTCCGGAACCACCAGCCCCCTCAGTGGCGCCACGATCAATCATTTCCTTCACCCGCCTGGTGATCGGAACTGAATCATCAGTGGCATATATGAGCATTTCCAGCTCTCTGATGTAAGCTCACACTTCATTGGGGTTCTCTTCGTATTGAAGGTTTTTAGAAGCTACAAGATTTCCTATTCCAGGAAGTTGTAGGCCCTCACACAAATCCAGCCAGGCGGTCTCAGTATCACAGTATAAGCTCTGCCATAGCTGAACAACCTCTGATCTTAGATATAAAGGCTGTGAGGAAGGTCATACAATTTTTGATTTTAATCTCTTCCCAGCTCATGCAACTATAAATAGAGAATAAGAATGTAAGACTTATTACTTTATAAAGTAGCAGTGATTGAAATTTCTACAATGAAATAACTCACCAGGAGTTGATGGAGTGGGTATTTTAATTCTGGCCGGAGGATTATATCGGGCACGAAACCGCTTTTCCGCCGGTTGTGCCTCATCATCCCCATCGTGATAATCCGATGAATCAGTTCTAGAAGAGGAGTCTGTTGAACCTATTTCAGGTGGAGAAGCATCACCTTCATGAGGAAGAGTTTCTTTCTCTACAGTCCTCTTTCTCTTTCCCACTTGATATACTGGGTGATTTAATATCCCTTTTGGGTACGATGCTATCCAGTGTTCGGCATAAAATGTAGTCAGATTATGTGCCGCTTTTTCAACTGGTAGATCAAATACTTCCCCAGTCTTCTCTCTTGATGTCAGCAACCATAGTTGTCGAGCAACCATCGGATGTTGCTCTAACCTGACATGTACCGGAGGGGATACAACAATCTGTTGCAAACATTTGAATTGGCGTGCAAATCTATATGGAGCATAGGCCTCACATATGATTTCTCCATCAATCCTGGCTACTAACACGCCATCCCTGCAAGCTAGCATGTATGCCCTCAAATGCAAATGGGCTTTCCCATCATCAACAAACCGCCCAGATGGCGGACTTCCATAGGGAAAGAAGTTGAATTCCTTAAACATGCTCAGTCTTACTTTCATGTCATAACCATTAACATCTAATGGAGCAATTCCAGAGAATGCTTGCACTGACGATCTGAAAGAGCTTCTAGGAATTTGTAATCCATTCTGTACATTGTAAGTCCTGAAGTGAGTGGCGATCCATCCCCACAAAACCTGGAATGGTCCCACTATTCTTAAAGGAGATTTACCCTGGAAGACGTGAAGTAAACTCCTGTGAATCTTTGCTAAAATGGGGGTAGCTAACCCAACCATTTTTCCCTCAGCCAACTTTGCCGCAATGACGAAGGTCCCTGGCCTAACGCCTCCCTTCGAATCCCTGACCGGCAAGAGATAAACACTGAGCCACATTGCCAAGAAACCCGCCAGACGAGTTTTCTTTGGAATTCTTTGATTCACTTCATATCCCCACTTTTCAAACTCTCCTGCTTCTAGAGTTGGCCAGAATGTGCCAGGAGCTCCTCTCTTCTCAGGTTTTGGACAAGTGGTAGGACGTCTGGGCCTGGTATCCTTGGTTTTCTTTTTCTTGGATCCTTTTTCTTTTGGCTCCATCCTTTTCTTCTCAGTAAGAAACACATTCATCCATTCTTTCAGATGAATATCTTTTCTAAAATGAGTTAATGAGGTCTCTGAACTCTTGAGCCTGTGGAAGATTTTAAATAATTCTCGAGCTAAAGCAGGAGTCTTCTCTGAATCATTCCAAGTCACCCTGGGAGGAATGAATTCATCATACATATTGCCCAAGATTGGAGCTCCTGAAATCTTGTGGACATCCCACAAACTGATACCTACTTCTCCATGAGTCAAATGGAAAGAATTAGTTGCTGGGCTCCAGTGGCTGAGTATCTCTGGCATGAAGTTATCATGTCTGTAAACATATGTTTGCCCAACCCAAATAGCCTCATATATTGCAGCTCTCTTCAGGTCCTCGATAAATTATGCGCAAGTCTGTCGCACCCAGTATACCCACATCCAAGTTGGATTCACACCTCCCCCAGGACCGAAATCCCAACTTTTCTTCCAGCCTTTGGATTGATCCATCTGAGCATTTCGGAAGATTGAAGGACGACAAGGTGGTTGAAGCTCAGGTGTATGATCTTTCAGATCTGGTGTGCAAGGGCTATGATGCATCACATAAGCCTTCTCCACTGTTCCAGCAGTTAGAAATGATCCTCCACCTGAGATATTTGCTGAAGCAAAATTGGTATAATTCTGAAACCACGAAAATGGAAGATATTTCTTTACTTCTGGAATAATGACTTCTTGTAGATGCCTATATCCATACAAAGGTAGATAAGTGCAGTGAGGAAAGTTGCGATGATATTTCTTCAGATACTTAGCCAAATATGGAAGAGTACTATCTTTGACAGTATAGTAATCAGGGCCAATGATGTCCATCATATCATCTATCCGCTTGCTAGCCAGTTCATCAATTAATCCAGGTCTAAGAGCCCTTGAATCTGCACAGGAGTTGAATAAATTAAACTCTTAAATGGGTTTATTTTTCATAAAATTTGTGAAAGAATTTGGAAAAAATGGCTAAGGCATTAAGGCGCGCAAGTATGAAGATGTCGCGCAAGTGATACATTTGCCGCGCAAGTATTACCGCGCAAGCCCTATTACCTTGAGAGTAGCACGACAGCGAGGAAACAGTGGAAAAAAGAGACTTGCGTGGCGAGAGCTCGAGAACTTCGGGATCAGGTGTTATCCACGGCCAAAAATGGTGTATTTATAGGCCAGGAGGCCTATCTGCGCGCCGCACTCAGAGCGCTTAAGGCCTACGTGACGAAAACTTGCGCGCCGCCCTCTGTGCACTGAAGACTTGCGCGCCTCCCTTTTCCTTTGGAGGAATTCGATTTCCTCAGAGTCCGATCCTCTTTTCTCTCCGGATCCAACTCTGAGGGGGGACTTTTGTTGACGCTCCTTTCGTCACAGAATCTAAAGATCGGAAAATGGAATATCCGAGCTCAAAGTGATTCATCCTTTGAAGAAAAACATAAAAAATCAACAAAGGAAGGAAGAAAGGATCAACAGAAACCTCACTGCGCAAGTTATATAACTGTCGCGCAAGTGTACTTGCGCGGCGACCTTGGTCGCGCAAGTGACTTGCACGACCTAAGTGGTAACCGCCCGGTAACCACCCAGGGTCTTCTCCTGCCTATAAATAGACCCTGTGGGCCCCCCATTCGAGAGGATCTTTTTCCAGAAACTCGGATGGAAGCTCTCGACGCCCAAGTCTCTTCTAAAAGCTTCCGGAACACTTCTAAGGTAATTTCTTACCTAGAATGGAAGATCTAAAGAGAAGAAAGAAGGCCTAAGTGTTGAAACTTATCAACACTTGCGCGCCGACTTATTTCCTTCAATATAACTTGCGCATCCCTTTTATGGAAGAACCTCAAGAGGATTCTAAAGGGTTTAAAAAAGAGTCGCTCAAATATTTCAATGCTGGTTGAAAATCGCGCAAGTACACCATGTGTCGCACAGTTATACCTGCGCGACCAAAACTTGCGCGCCCACGGAAGACTTGCGCGCCTTTCAAGACTTGCGCGCCCCTACCTTTTTGGGTGCCCATCTTGCCCATTTTACCCCTCTTAAGCCATCACACCTTTCCTTTTCAAGATTCAGTCTTCAAGACACTCTTCAAATCCATTTATGGCATGATTTCTTGATTTGACTTCCTTATCTGAAAGGAATTCTGTGCAATATCTCTCAAAACCTAGTGATTTAAATATCCTTATGTCACTAAATATAGAGAGTTCATTCATTCAACCTCATCCTTTAAGATGAGATAATCCTTAACTTGGGCATCCTCCTCAGGAGTAAGCCCCAATCATAATCCTTTAACTTGGGCATCCTCCTCAGGAGTAAGCCCCAATTTCAAATCTGGGCATCCTTCTTTAGGAGTAAGCCCCAAATTCTTAAAGTTCCCAAACTTGGGCATCCTCCTCATGAGTAAGCCCCAAACCTTAATTCCTTTAACTTGGGCATCCTCCTTAGGAGTAATCCCCAACCTAAAATATGGGCATCCTCCTGAGGAGTAAGCCCCAAAACTTAATCCCTAACCTGGGTATCCTTTTCAGGAATAAGACTCAGTCATAATCTTGGGCATCCTTCTTAGGAGTAAGCCCCAAGTCCCCTATCCTAGGTCTCCCTTTTAGGAATAAAGACTCAGTCATAACCTGGGCCTCCTTTTTTAGGAGTAAGTCCCAGTCATAATCTTGAGTTTCCTTTTCAGGAGAAAACCCCAAGCCCCCTTAAATTTCTCTTAACCAGTCCTAATTTACCCTTGATTTGGGTTTCCTTTTCGGGAGTAAAACCCAATCATAAGTCCCCTCCTAACTTGGGAATCCTCCTTAGGAGTAAGCCCCAAGATTAGAGTATTCAAATCTCCATAAAGCACATATACCTTTATGGACCCTGTTCCTGGATTTTCTCCCTAAAAGTGAATCCTAAACCTTCATCTATCTGGGCAGTCATACACACCTAAGCCCCAAAAAATTTCTTATGATTGCATCTTTCATGACACAATTGTCTAATTTTTACCAATACCTCTTGTTTCTCACACCGAGCATGACTCACGTGAGCTTAGAGTGTAAATGTAATTATGACATTCTTCTTTGAGCCATCAATCATAATCATCATACTCCATTACTCGAACTACGTGGGTTCGGATTCCTTTTCCAAAACAAAGGATACGTAGGTATCCCATTTATGGGTTCGATCCCAACTTTGAAATAATCCCTGTCCTTCTAAATGACGATAAAATTCAAGTTCCCCACTGAGTGGATTTAAAACCAGCCTGGTCATCATAATGACCAAGAGACTTTTATATAAAAGTTTTGAAGGATACCATTGACCAAGAATCTCTAAACAGATATAGATGATTCTCTATTGATGAAGAACCTCGAATACATATAAAAGATTCTCTAAATTTCTTGCATATTTAATCATTGATTTTTAAAACTAAAGGAAAGCACATTTTATACTTGGTAATGTAATAAGGATTCACGAACATAACCTAAATCTATAAAGAGAGTCTCGGAGTAGACAATAATTCCCCTCAAAAAGGTGTGATGAGTCCGACCTCCCATCCTCTCGACCAATGCAAATTCCTAAGCCTCATCAGTCCACAAGCTAATGAGAGCCTACCTTTGGAAAGTGGGTCCAAACGGATGTGGAATCATTGGATGTTTTCGGTTCTACGAACAAACCCGCTAGAAACCGATCAGAACGTTTGAATCTCCCGTCAAGGAGGTCATCCCCGAAATCCGTCGAGGAAACAGTAACTTAGGTGTCACCATAGTAAGAGATGGCAGAGAACTCACCATAACCTTATCCTCATGTCCTGAATCTCTAGTATCTTTTATAATAAACATACCAAGATAACGAATATTGATGATAAACCCCCTTTGATATCAATTGTAATGAACCACAATTTGATCCACTCCAAACAATTGCCTAAATAAATTCCTCAATAACAAGAAGGGCATTCTCGATCACAAAAGTTTAAATATTAGCACTTTGTAATTGAAGAATAAATAGAGGGAATGATTTCTCCAAACATAAAATGAGAAATATAGAATATATATAAACAAAATAACCATAAAGAAATATTCCATTACCAAATAATTAAAATGGTATTGATACTACCCAAAAGCCAAAAGATAAAATTCCAAGGCACATGTCCAACAACAAGAATGGTTAACTAAAATTGGAAACTTCTACTCCATTTGATATGTTGGAATTGTACCACCATATATCCACCAGCTATCCATGCCATGATGAAATAAACCTAATCACCTCACTTTGAGGCCTTTACTTTTCCTGCATAAAAATACAATTCAAGGTCTAAACATACATAGAGTTATATGTAAGGTATGAGCTAAAAAGGATTAGTAGGATCAAACCTATGTGTTCCATATCAATCCTTGTTAAAAAAATTCCAAAACGGTCAATTTTAAGAAAAATGCATGATAAATAGTAAAAATATTTTATAATAATATCATGGTAAATAGTTCCTCTTTTTCCAATATTCCCAAACAAATCTAGGTAAAATAGTTTCAATGAATAAATATAGAAAACCATTTTCATTTATAAAAACTAGTAAAATAAAATCAAAAATAGTACAAGATAAATAATAATAATATGCATTCCATGAATCACATAAGGCCATTATAACTAGATAGATCATGACTCAAACATAGAGTAGTGCACATATAAAGTACCTATAAACCATGAATCGAGTCAAAGGAATATCAGAACACCTCAAACATTTAACCATAGCAATATATATCAAGTCATAAAACAAATACACTTATATTTTAGGAATAGACAACACCACAGAAAGTTAAACCCCAACAAAAATAATGATGGAGGTGTGACACTACATGCTCAACCTTAGTACTAAAGGCTCCCATGTTCTGCATTTATTAAATAATTTTAAAATGGATTCTCACATATCACAATACAATTTCTAAGAACCCTTTTCATAAATGTCCTTAATTAAAAATCACTTTAACAATGCTATGAAAACAGATTTCTTTTACCAAACAAGAGGAAAAAGTCCTTTCTCAAGAACACAATCACACATACAAATCAATTTTTCAAGCGTCATCCCAATTAATTTAAAAATAATTTATAAAACCATTATAAAATAATATAAAAATTCGACAGTCTAGATATGGAACCACCTACCTCAAGCTCAGGTAACACACCAACCATAATGATATCCACACACCAAAAATGGAAAGAATAGAAAATAAATAAATGATATCCCTATCACTAGTTCTCATATATTATAATCAATTTCACTAAACAAATTTTTTGTTAGAGATGTTTGATTGACACATACCTTGATAATATTTCACTCCACAACACATCCAAACATAATAACTAGCCTTCGTAAGACAAAAAACCTAAAATAATTTTCAAAGGATTGGTAGAGATCACATATCGACTAATAGAATAAAATAATGCATCCAAAATAAACTTCAAAAACATAGATAAATGATGGAAATGAGGGAATAGTGAAATAAAATTACCAAAGAAAGAAAAACCAACCAAGCTGAAGATCAAACACAAAATGTAGATGTCTAGAAGGGGTGGAATTAGCTAAAATTACTGTAGTAGGCCCATGGTTTGATAGAGAGAGTTACTGTTGAATGAAGAATAAGATGAGTAAGAAACAAATAAAAACCCAATGGGTATAAGGGATTTATGTTTTTAACCATGGGTTTATGATGTGAAACTCCCATAATTTATGTATACTATGAAGGCATCATCTTATTTTAAAAACTAAAAATATGAATTTCTGCTGTGAATTCCATTAATTTCATTAGAATATTTCTCACCATAAATTGTATGTTGGTTGATTTTTTCCTAAATCAAACACACATTATGAATCCAGTTCATGGTGTGAACTTGTTCTGTAGCCAACACGCAATACAGGCTGTGAAAAAAACTACAAGAACTCATTGGATTTCATAAAAACCGTAAGATAAACCTCGTAAACATTTCAAAGATATATTAACATTACAATGATTTTTTATATATGTTTCCTTGATCATAATTTTTGTGATCATGAAAGGAAATTATCCTTAATGTTGTACTGATTAAGACCCCTTAATTCAATGCTATCCCCAATTTCCCTTTTCTTCTTATTGATGGAAACAATGTTTATAAGAAATTGTGTGTTTTATAACTACAAGATAATGTTGGATTTAATGGTTTTATCTAATTAAAATGATATATTATCCTTATGGTAAAGTTTCATTCTCCTAGATTCCTATTTAAACTCACAATTGTCATATAGTAATTTTAGATAATGAGTTTCCACATTAGGATCTAGTCTGATTATCTTTGTATAGTTCCAAGAGAATGTATCTTCGGGTTTCTTAAAGAAGAATATGTATGTCTCTATTTCATTCTGGTTCACGTAGATAAATATTAATGAATGTATCTAATCATCATCCATACCAAAATTAACTTAATAAATTTTATCAATGGTGGTAGAGACACATTGTTCAAACAATGGAGGGGAATCTATAATATATTTCTTTTCCTCCTTTAATACCATAACATTATCAAAAGTGTATGATTAAGTGTAATAGTTAGGCTTAAAAGGATACATAGTGGAATCTTTATATTCTAAAGATTCTATGCAGGGGAATAATCACAACGGGCAACCTATATATTTTCCCATTATTTTTCAATGTAGTATAAGTAAAATAATGTTCAAATATACTAATATTATAGATTTGATGTGGGGGAATAAAAACTGAGGGCCTTATTTCCATCCCAAATATCAAATCTTTATTCTAAATTGTGGGTTTCATTGAACAAAACTAATATCACCAGGATTGGAGGAATTGTTCCCAGGCCTAATGTTGTCTTTCTTTTTTTTTTGCTGGTTGAGGTCTATCTGATCAATGATAATTGGATGTGTGATCCGATATTGGTCAAACTAGTCCTCACATAGTTTTTCTGAGGGGAAATATTGATCTAAAAATATGGTGTGATGATATTTTCATTTTTCAGCTGAAAAACTCAATAGGGGAATCATCATGACCTTTAGATAATTGGAGGCTGATAAATACTTTGATGTATAAAAACGAAATCATTTATCCTGATGATTGAATAAACCCAGAGTGGGTTCTTTAATTCAAGTTATGGGAGACACATTCTCATCACCATGTTTAACAATTGTTTGATAGGATCTATCTCTAAATCCATAGTGGTAGTAATATAGATAAAATTTTCTAAAATTTAATGTTTCAACTAAAATTTATTAAAATGTTCATCTATATATTGAGACTCAATCAACACAAAAGGGGAATTATCCTCATAAAATACTCCAATGTATCCATCAATGAAAATTTTAAGGAACTGATGATATGATTAAGGGAAAGCCACATGAATATTAATTCTCAAGCATTGCAACTGGTTTTTGAGAGCTATATCTCGATGAAAAATCATAAACTGGACATGGTGATGTGGTATTCAAATTGGGCTCTAAGATTCATCTTTAAAATTTGTTATTACTCACTCTTGTGATATCCATGAATGATTATACCATAAGGGGACATGTTTTCATCCTCATAGACTAAATATTATATGGTTGAGACTAGTATGAGATTGATATTAGATATATTTTCAATCATGAATTGACATATATAAATATAATTTATATTTTTAGACACATAATAGGGTCTGATGGGTACTTCTATGTAAACCTCTTGGTCTTTTTTTTGAAGGAAAAGACCATGTGGCACTCATTAAGGTTGGTTTTCATATGATACACCTCTGATGTATTGATCTCACCCTCAAATTACTGAGGTCATAAAAAGGCCTTAATGAGGAAATCCCAAGTGAAGTTTCTACATTATTGAAATCATGGGTTGGATAATAGAAAACGTTTTTAGGATATCTTATTTCCAGACCATAGGCCTACTTTACTACAATGATGATGTTCTCTGTAATAATTTTTATTAGTTTAGGATGCTTATATTTTTGGATCCTTTCATTTTCCAGTAGTTTGAGGATCTTTTGTGATTTGGTGGATGGGATGAAATGGAATTTCAATATTTTTATGTGAAAATATAATGATAATAATTCACCATTTAAGAAATTTCATTGTGTTTTAATTGGTTCTAGATAATTTAGGACAAGATATTTGATCCTTTTTATCTTTATCAAGTGCATACCATTGGGTTTCAACGACCAATATTTCCTCTACTGAGACATTTCTTGAGATCCCAAAAACATTTTTACCTATCCTTCCACATCTTTATTGGAACCTATGACCTCTTCCTATGAATGAAAAATAATATAGAAATAATATGTATCTTCTTCATAACATAATGGATCTATAAATTGGAGTACATCAATAGAGTCTTATTGTGGTTCTTTGCTTGAAGTGGATTCATTTGACGGTTTGGTTCAATGATTTCATTTTGTGGGATGATTCCCATCATCCTAAAGATGGTGGTCATATTATTCAGCATGTAAAAACTGACATTCGAGTTGGCAGGGTTTCTTTCTCCATTTCTTTATTCCTTTTGTGCTACTTACATTGGGTATTAGAAGGCTGCGATTATGAAGAAGTTATGTTGGTAATTGTTGTGGGAATTGGGGTTACAACTGGTCGATGTAGTCACATCCTAAGGATTTCATGTTGTTGATGGAATAAAAATTTATTCATATACTCGTCAAAATTTTTTACACCTCTACTAAAGGTGTCCTTCCATTTTTCTCCGTCTTCATGTTTTTTGGTAGCGACAGAAGTCACCCCTAAAAGGATTTTTCCTAATTTCACTTGACATAGTCAACCTTCTTTTGGAGTATATCTTTGAATAAAAAATAGTTTTGGATATTCGTCGCCAGAATCAAATGGTTGAGGTTGTAGTCAAGGTAGAAATTGACACCAACTTTATGATTCCTCGTGGATATGACCATCTCAACTAGGAAAATTAAATCAAATATTTAATTTCAATACATCTCCAAGACATTTTATGTTTAGAGTTTTAGATAAATATAATCAAACATTAAATAAAAAACTCATGCCTTTTCATCCGAAGGAAATTTTTCCCACTATATAAACATGTTCTGAACCCATAACAAGCCATCATTAGTTGCCACAAAATATCAACAATGGATACTCTTCAAAACACATCATATGTATTAATTTTCTTTATAACCAAGGGAGATAGAAACACAAGAATGGGGAAAGCTCTAATTCTAAATAATTTTAAACAGAAGCGATAATAATTAGTTATCATAAGTGTTTATAATATGAGAATATGGTTAAAAACAAGATGCTTAAGAAAATCATACCCAACAAAGAATAGATCATAAAACATGAGTCCTGGCATAGGCCATGGAATAACAGAAGAAATAAATCCAAAGAGTGTGGAAACACGAGTTAATATAAATAATCCATGAGAGCATAGAATAATCATATTAATACACATAATAGTTTGGTACCAACATGAGTACAGGTAAAAATAACATTGTGGAGTAGGATACACCACCAGATTCACATTACATTGTGGAGAAGAATAAAAAAATTGATTCCCAGAACATAATAGATTAGGATACCTCATCTGATTACCAAAACATAATGGAGAATGATACCCCACATCATTCCCACAACATAGCGAAGTAGTAATCACTACTTGTATTCCATAGTGGACTGATAATTTTATATAAGATTCCCATAATTATCTCATGAGATAGAAATCCTTAACTAATGCATTGGAGGATAAATTTCACCCCACCCATCGTTATATATACCTATGAGTTCCAATTGAAATCAATCATTAATAAAATAACAAAGAACCCATAAATAATAAAATGGTTTTCATTCATTACATAATAATGAACCCATGTATGTAACATAGTTTTCATATAATTTTGAAATGGAATCCCATAAATAATTTTTTCATAATTATAACAAGATAAACTCATGGAAAATAAATTTAAATATAAAGATATTGATTAAATTTCTAGGTAAATACACATAAATTTTGATGATGAGATAATAGGGTATCTATATCATATATATAAAAACGATATACTATTTAGTCAAGAATTTTCCCTAATCAATCATTTCATGACATCTTGGTGAACACCATTCAATCAACAATATAGAAAACATGGTATTGATAAATAAAATTCATTGGATGAAACAACATTCCTATAATAGAATATTATTTGTAGAGAAAAAGGCAGTGATGAATTATATATTTGATAGAAAATTAAAATACATAAAACATATATAGAAAGAATGTGAATGATAAAATTAAAATAATTTACCTGATCAGGCATAAGGTATGTCAAAAAACAATGAATTAGATGGAAATTTTTTTTTTGGGATTTTTAGAAAAATAATTGTAGAAAAAATAAATATCCTTGGTTTTTGAAATATATTTTTAAAAATATTTTATATAACTATTGGAAAAATAATATCTTTTTAAACTATTAAAATGTAGAGTGAAGGTTTTATATAAAATGATAAAAGTGGGAGAATTATGTGTTTACACATGAAAAATTAGAAAGATATGATTCTCACACTTTTATGAAAATAACCCAAACATAAACTGTTAAAAAGTTATTTGAAACTTTTAAATAAGGTAAAGTATTATAAAATTTCTATAATAAATTATTTATTAATTTAAAATTTTATTAAAAAAATAAAATGAATATGGAAATGAAAAATTGGAGGTATCCAACCGAAAAGAAATGGTAGGGTCAGTATCCTTACAAGTATGGTTTATGATGAACACGATACATTTTTCTTAAACAAAGATGCTCTAACCCCATAGGGGCATGAAAATAACACATAAAATATTAACTAATACAAGTATGAATAACAACATGGACATGAACATAAATGATATCATCGTCACTAATTGTCCATCTGGAAGGTTACTCCCCACCTTCAATGATTTATCTCAAGAAAAAACACTCTATATCCTCATACTGACTCTCCTCAATTCATATCAAAAGTGTGGAATGAACATCAATAGATGAAAGGGTCACCTATACCTATCTCTTTTGACCCTATATATGCATCTCTGAAAACAATTCCATTATTTCCCCCACAAAACTAGAATCATGAACCACCTTTTTCTATTTCATTCAGATAATGGAATTTGGAACACTGTTTCATTTCCCTAGAATATTGGGTAAATCAAAATCGAATGTTTTCATATAATCGAATCATATTCACTATTGTAGGTTCATATAATATTGATAAAAGTTGTACTTCAAGATTTTATAGGTAGTATACAAAAACAATATTTTACCCAATATGTAATTCCACAAACACTTTAAAGAATAAACCACTTTGGCTAACTTGAGAACGTGAGTAGAGTAATTTCATTCATGAATACTAAACATTAATGAACCATAGTCCACAAACAAATAATTTTGTATCAATACAACCACATGACAACCCCAAATACATAAAAAAATAAGGAATAATATTTACCCAACTAGGGTATGAACAAAATTGGATTAGTAGACAAACACATCTTTATGACCTAGAAGGAATTCTCAAATTCTCTTAAGCATTAGAAATTAACACCCTTCAGGGTCAAGCTATAAGGTGTTTCTACTAAGTGAGTGAAGTCCATGATGAACCATCTATAATATCCCACCAATCCAAATAAGATTAGGATTTCAAAAACACTATTGATATTATCCCAAGATACTAATACTTTCACATTATATTGGAATACTGACACACCTCCTTTAGAGATGATGTGACCCCAAAATTTTACATTGTCGATCTAGAAGCTACACTTCGAATGATTGGTGTATATTTGATTATACCTCAGTGAAATCAAGAAGATGTCTAGATGGATGGAATGATTATCAATATAATGTGAGTGCACAAATATTTCATTAAAACAACTAAAAACTATTCCAGATATAGGTGAATGATTCATTGCATCAATTCCACAAACACTATTGGAGAATTCATCAACCTCAATGGAATCACAACAAAGTCATACAGACCATACCGGATCTTAAAGGTAGTATGTGGATATCAGATGGTCTCAAACTCATATGATGATACCCAAAACACAAATCAATTTTGGAGAATAATGAAGTACCACAGAGTTGGTCAGAATGTTCTTTGATATGTGGAAGGGGAATCCGTTATTAACTATCATCCAGTTCAACATCTAGTAATCCATGTACAATCACACAGACCCATCATAATTCTTTAAAAAAAAAATTTGACCCCAATGTGTTTTATTTGTGAAGATAAATCTGTTACCCTACAATTATTATAGTTGAGTCTTTTGTTCTTGAAGTTCCACATGTGTCACTCTATATAGCGGTATAAAAACCTCCTCGGCTCCAAGTATCAGCTACATTATGATCTAAATATCTTTTTCATATAGAAACCCTAAGAAGTCCTTTATATACACATCCTAAAACTGGTCTACTGTAGGAGGAAGGACTTCCTACTATACCTACCCATTTTCAAGTAGAATACATTTCACTTGGTCTATAAGATCACATAACAGCCGATGAAATGGACATGCCCGGCCTGTCTGGATATCCCATTCACCAAGATAAACATTTATGTGACCCTAAAGGGATGAAACAATTACACTTAGGTGGTAAAATTTAATATATTATTAATATAATTCTATAAAATCAATCTATCATATACGATCAGAACCAAAAAACACATGTGTAAACAAGTCCCAAGGGAAACAGTAACCACCATCCTCGAGAGATCACTCATTGCATTGTCAAATATTTTATTCTCATAATAACAATTGGGTTTAAATATATATAACCCACATATATTTTCCACTACAATACAACAATAATTTAAAAAATGATAAGATATAAAAATTTTGAGGCCCATGTATCAAATAAATAACTAGTAAGTCTGTAATCTATAAGAATAAGACCTTAATATGTGTAGGGCCAAGCTTTTTTACAACTAGGAACCAGCTGAACTAAATGATGCTGAACTACCCATCAAACATGGGATCTAGTTTGAGTTCTTGATGTTGCACTACCATGTTTAATGAAAAACTCTTTTCCCAGTGTAGTACACCCCCCACCTTGACTAGCACGTTTGATGGAAATCCAACTACTTGACTGATACGATGCATCTAACCCCTAACTGCTCTTTGTGCTGGACTAGATCCTCTACCACTCCATATATATTGTGGGTTTCAGAATAACCTCTTTATATGATTCTTTAGCCTCATGAAAAACACCCTATTTTTGTTTTAGGAATCTAAACTTTTAGTTGGCCTAGACCATCACTCTGATAGTAGATGACTGAGTTACTCCCATGGGAGACAACTCCTCTCCCTTAAATACTCTGTTCACTAATACTCTGTTATAAAATATCATAGTGAAAAATCATTTTATCAGGATATATACCACAAGAACACCCAAATTCAATGGTATATCAACCACTAGAAGACTCATTCAGTTTTTCCTCAGAAATCAAGGCCTGATCCTCCACCTCATCAAACCTCATCAAGAAGAATATATTCCCCTCAGACTTGATATGACATCCAAGACCATCTCAAAAGTTCCTAGCCATAATCACCTCATATCCTTCCAACATTGTAGATGAACATTATATATCTTTGATGCATCTAGTATAATCTATCACCATTCATATTTCCATAGTCATGTGAAAAAAATCTCTTGACTTACTTTGACTCAATGTCTCTAGGTAATTGTTTTCCCAGAAATTTTCATGGAAGACATTCTAGGACAGGCCCTAGGTCTACCCATCCCGAGTTCTTATATCCCACCAATGATTAACTAGTAACTAAAAAATATAATTCACCAAAATGACTATCATTTACAGTTGGGTCTCTAAGTACTCCAGAATCATCTAGATGGACTCAATACAAAACTCTACTTCCTTGAGTCTACCATCTCCAGAAAATTTTGGAGGGTGCTGCATTTGAAAATCCCTTATCAATTTGATCATTCTCAGTGTATCCTGCCCTGGGTATCACTCCAAAAACAATAAAAAATAGGAAATTTTATCATAGAATTTATCCACCCCTTTGTTACTCAGAACCTACCAGGGTTCCAATTCCTCTACTAGAGGATAATTATCAGCGATAACCTCTTGTCCCCCTACTAATAGATGTCATTATGGTGGGATCTCTCTACAATGGCAAAACAATTTCTCCAAACACATAACATAAGGTTCCCATGATGCGTTTTACATGTAAACCTAAGTTAAAATATTGATGAATGAATACATGAACTCATGCCATGATGATTCACATATAAAATAAAATAAATTAGTAAAACCACACTTCAAGTGTATCACTTAAGGTGATATTATATCCAACTATAATGACAAGCATCAAGAACATCAATCCAACCCTTAGAACATGGGTTCCCCCCCGTACATGGGTTAGATACTTCCATGAATGAGATCATTTCCAATACCCGACACATTCTAGTCTCTTGTATAACTTCCCAAATAAAATAAGTAATAGTAAATAATTTCTTTGATATAAATTTTTAACATACTGACCTAGGATCCACTAATCGATACCCCACATAGGTTCATTTCATGGCCTTCGGTGCACCTCAACATACACCAAAGGATTTGAACTAGTACCAAGTGTCTAGTGAAACAATTGGGGAGAATATAAAATATTTTTCATTTTAAGACACTATATATTTAAAAAATAATGATAGATCAACAAAAAAATCATGAATTCCCAAAACAATTTCTCAACACTGGGTATAGTCCCATGAGTAAATATTAATAATTCAATGTCATGAAATACAATTACAAGTGAAATAGAAACCCCAAAAATATATAAAAGTTGAATAATTAGAAATATTATTACTAACAACATGTAAATTTCCCCTATTCATATAGATCCATGATTACGAATTGACCCTATAGCATAGACACCTTTCCCTTTTCCTGATATACAACCATGATGTCTTCTCAGGTGCCCAATTGAAGCCTGGGAATGATATGAGTAAAAATGAGTAGTCAAATACCAACAATGTTAAAAAAATATCCTATCTAATTAAATGTATACATAATTACAAAAAATAATGGAAAAAGGGATAGATTATTTGTCATTTAATTGATCAATTACATTTATTCATTGTTCCATGTTTTTCCCATATTTAATTAAACCTGCTTCAAACCATGTTGGTATCTAATCCATGGGTCAAAAAGGTTCATAACTCTGAAAACATGGATCCTCAATCAATTAATATTACTGGGATTCAAAAATTAATGTCCATCCTTACTAACCACGATATGGAATGTCATATCCATACACTTGGGTTCAGGAGCATCAGTCTATTAATTGAATAACTAATCCATATAGGGATGCATGGATCATTATTCTGGCCCACCCATGGGAGTGGAGTATCAATCTAACATTCAACTACCATATATTAAAATCAAATAGTCTCATCATCATTAACCATTTCTTTATTTAAAAACAACAAGGGTGTGTTATTTGTATTTACTCACATTTACATGGTTCATTACCATCATCTGGTTTTCTGTTCCCAAAACAATCAAATTTTATCATTTATCACATTATATACATTTATTACCCTTTTAAAATTCATTTAACAGTGAGAAAAATCCAAATTAACCAATTTTCATATCCATTCATGTACCCATCGTCGACTACTTAATAATTAAAGTTAATCCAAACATCCCATATTGACATGTTACCAGATTAATCATATTTACCATTAGATTAATATCCCAAACCACACAATTTATCATTAAAAATCCCTATATTTCATGCTCAATGGAGTGGTTCACTCAATGGGTGTCCATACACCCAGAAATGTATCCATATAAGTCCCATAGGGATCCTGATGGTTTCAATTTATCATCCTATAGACCCTATTTCTATTTCAAACAGGAGAACCCAAATGGGAAGCAATAATTAACCACTATAATACCACTTAAACAGTATAATATGGCATAAATACTATGAGATATATCTTCTATAAAACCTAAAACAATTTAGTTGAAAAACACTCACTTAACCTCGACCTTTGATTCAAGCTCATACACCCTTTGAAGACCTAAACTATAATTCTTTTGATAATGTTATATTTAGGGATTCAGAAGGATAAGAAAAACTACTGAATCCCCTAGACACAAAATAAAAAGAATTTGAGTGTGAGACTCACCCATAACTTTTACTTGTACACAATAAAATTCCAAACATGTTAGTTTAGATTTAGAAACATCTAATTTTTATATTGGTAGGGTTTGGTTTATCACTATTGTTGTTGTAGGAATAATGGTGGACAAATTCAGGCGAGCCTTCATAAATCTCAAGGGAGAAAATTGGTTAAAACCTCATTTTTAATGGCCCACAAATTTTGACCAATAATTTTGAAAACTATGTGCCAACCATTTGTCTCCCTCTATTTAATAGGATCCTTGGTCACATAGTCTCTTGGTATTCCTGCATGGTTTGGAAAATCATATTGCGGCTATACAGGATGCCTCTGTCCAAGACAACATGGTTTATTACCCCACCAGTCACAATTTTACCAAATGTGCATCAACCCTCTCCAGGATTTATGGTTCTGGAACACGATTTGTATTAACCATGTAAAAACCATTAAACCTACATTAGAGTGCCTATTTTCCTCCCCTTTTTCATCCCAAACACACAGGACACCCACGAGACTTTTCATATTCTTGAAAAATATTCCATTAACCATTTTAAAGGGGTTAAAAAATATATAAAAGGAAATACCACCGTGAAAGATCGGGATATTATAGAAGAATAAAATTATTGGGGTTTCAAAGAGAAATTTTTGTAAATTCACACTATGTATTATTTTTCAAAGGAAATTTTATTTAAAAAAGAGATATGTAAAGAAACCATCACGAAATGGGTAATGTAAGAATCAATGTAAATTTTGAGAATGTTTATAAAATATTCATTAAAGGCACATGAAATTGATAATATTACATACCTGAAATCAATTTTTCCATGAATACACCATATAAAATAAATTACATGGTGAAATGTCAAACAAGTATGATTAAATTAAATTTTAGACAAGAACCCCTTACAACTTTAAAAAAATTCGAGTCGAACCCCATGAAAGGATATTGTTTCAAATGTAAAATTAAATAACATAAATAATTAGTTTATCATGATAAAAAGTATCAAATGTGAATAACATAATCCAATACATTGTGTATACTACGGAATATATCTCAAGGGTGTATATTTTGAGACAAGAAACCCTTACCTGGTTCCAGATTCATTGTGCACATGCACATAAAATTATATATAATCAAAATAGGATAGTTAGATACCTTTATAAGAACCTTTTTAATAAAAATTTAATTTCATAAATACCATTTATTATTACATAATTTTTAATTATGATACAGGTTTTTTCATATGTTTGTGTTAAAATTGAATAAACGTCGGTTTAATTTGGTAATTTTATCGATTGATGATGATGTTTAATTGATAAGTTAAATATGTAATATAACCATTATGTAACTAAAAAATAATAATTATTGAATTATTAACATATAATGACATTATTATTTATGTTCCCATAATCATCCATGATATGTTTATACTATTGTTCAAGTGGGTGGTCACACGGACCCCAAACATGAATGCTATATTCCTCGATGGGTGAGTATGGTTAAGGAAGAACTTAATATCATTATAATAGATGAATAATGATATTATTTATATATATTTTTGTTGTTGAATTATATATTAAGTGGGTTGGAGAAATAATATAAATCAATATCGAAAATGAAAAATGTTACTTCGTGGAGGCGGTAGTCCACATAACACACAGTTAACGCTATTTTGATTAATTATATGGATGGAAAGGAATTCATAATGGTTGTTTGAATAATTTAATAAAAAATTAGTATAATAATGATAATGAGGTAACTATATTACCATGGCTATGTTATGTTTTTAAGAGAAATCATAACAAGAAATGTTAAGTCATAAGTAATACTCACATTGATAACATGAACATTGTCTTCAAATTATGCTCATAAAAAAGGATAAGGATAAATTCTAATGGAATAGACCATTAGGACATGAAATGTATTTATATTTCTTTGAAATTGGTTTGGTTTTAAATAAAATTTATTTAGTAATGTGTAAGGGTATGTGACCCCCTTTTCTAAATCTTGCATCATACATTTTTTCACATGTTTTAAACATGTTTTATTCCTTTGACCATTTGATGATTACATTTTACCATTTTGATTGTTACCATGGTAAATAGTTTTTTCCCAAGTAGTTTATATAAATTTTCAAAACATTTTGTAACTAATAAAAAAAATATGTTTAAAAACTTAATTGTTTCTACACAAAGTAAAATTAAATTTATATATAAGGTATAATTTATTTTAAAATAAAACATTTAGTATATTGAAACAATGTGTTGTATAAAAATGTTCTTTTTACCGTTAAGTGTTATTAATATTATATAAAATTAATTACCAATTAAATAATAGAAAATATCATAGTCATTATATAAATTACATAATTTTAATTTATTAGACAAAAAGTACACAATATTAATAAAATAATTCTTAAAAAACATTTTTACCAATATCATGGTCAATAACATTAATCTTAATAATAATAAATTTATGAAAATAATAAAATGTAAGTTATTAAATAATATTACCTTGTTGATCTAAAATATTAAATTAATTTTTATAGATTTAATATCTTTAAGTGATGAAAACTATCGTTTTAATATAATTGAATAAAAATAGTTTTTAGTGTAAAATATTGATTATATTTATAAAACATTAAGCACAATATTTATAAATTAATCATAGTATTTTTTAATGAAATATTTTACATTATATATATATTAAATTGGTTTCGAATAATTATAAGTTATAATAGTGATGAAATTAGAAAAATCCATATTTTTCACTATTCTCCCAAAAATCTATTATTTTAAAAAATATAAAAAATAAACGCTGAGTTAATTTTGACATTATAAATAGAAAAATTAATTTATCTTTATCAAATTAAATTTATAAGATTCATATTTATTTATTTTAAATGAAATACAAAATATAAAGAAAAATATATTTTAAAGACAAATGTCCTTTTTGAACATTATTTTTTCAATATTATTTCATGCCAATATATAATTAAATGAATTTATATATACAAGTTAATATATTTAAATATCATATATTATTATCATAATATTCTATATGTGGTGAATTTAATTTATTACGAATGATTAAACAATATTTTAAAAAATAGTTATATAAAAAACATTCCTTTTTAATGTTAATTTTTTATCTTCTAAATAAAAGAGTTAAAATTTATTAAGATCATTTTATTTTAATGATTTGTTATTATTTTTATATAATTATTGATAATAATAATAATATAATATGTAGGGACTCAATTTAGTTATTTATTTCACTTGACATAAGTTATCCAAGAAAACATTGATTTTAGAGATCCAAAATATTTAGTCATTACATTCTAGACACTTAAATAAATTACATTCTAGTAATTTTTAATTATTAATTACATATGATATTTGATGAGAGTTTTCTTAGCATATTCATCATTTGGGATATAAAAACTAATATGAAAACTATCAGAATCCCTTAAAATATATTATGTTACGTATCTTTCCTGAAAAAACATTTATTTTTCTACCATCATATACTCAAGTATATATACACCCTAATCATAAATTATTTTAAATATTCCATTATCAAAAGTAGTTGATATTTCAAGAAATTAAACCATAGTGAAATCATATGTTCCTAAAAAAATAAACTTTTATATTTATCCCTAAAATGTATTAACCACTAGTTTCCAAATTCACACAATTCTCAATATATATAATAAAAATGAGATTAAATTTTCCCAAAATATCCCGGATCACTTTTCCATTAAAAATTAATCAATTTTTGGGCCATCAATTCTGTATCATGATGAAAAGAACATTTATTACCTAAATAAAAAAGCATATATTAAACCTAGAATCCATCCATACCTCAATCATGCATTCTCTAATAGTTATCCCCAAAAATATAACCGTATCCTAAAATCATATTTCATGTTTATTCATACCATTTAAAATATGGTTCCAAACCATCAATGAAAAATGATTAAAGATCAATCCTTATATTGTTCACATAATTATCATAATTTTTAGAGTATAGCTGAATATCAATGATGAATATCAAATACTAATGAAAATAAAAAAGAGTATTAATATTTATTTCTACTGTTATATTAGCTTCCCTACCTTAGGTAAAACTAGGAAACTCACCTTTTAAAATGTAAATGGTATATAAAAAGACTCTCAACAATTCAAGACAAACTAGTTTTTGGATATGTGCTATTTAAACTTCATTTTTGTGATCCTATTTCAATTAAATAATAAATCCAAAAATGTTATGATAAAATTACAAATTGTAATATGAACATATCAATTCAAAGCTATCTCCCTATATAACACCTTCATATGTAACATATGATACACTTAGTTAATCCTATGAATATATTGGTTTAATATTTGGTTTTCCTGGTATGCTACCTTTTTTGGTGATAAGACATAGTGATTTCTAGATAAATACCTTTCAATGATTTATTTTAATGATATTGGTTCAACCAAATACTAAAACCAAAAATGATTTGATAATATCCATAATATGAATATAAAAACCTCAATCTAATGTTGTATTCCACACTAATTCCTTCATATATTAAAAATGATGTTGTCAGTTCAACATTTGTATCTGTTTCATAGATCCTTGAAACATGTGTTCTAGTTTTAAGAATCACTATTTCCAAGTAGTTTCCATTGGATTTATTTATAGAACCAGAGACTTCCAAAATTTCTTTATCAAAAGGGGACCTACTTTCCAAAGGCATGCGTTCATTAAGTTTGAACTTTACGATACTTAAGAATGTGCATTGGTCGAGAGGATGGGTGGTCGGACTCATCACACCATTTTGTGGGGCATTTTAGTCTACTTTAGGACTCTATTTGTAAATTTAAGATATTTTCTTGAATCCTTATTAATTCACCAAGTATATCATAAGTATCCCTTGGAATTTACAATCACTTATTATCATGTGTAAAATTTATAATCATTTGTATTCATTCACGTTTCTTCATTAATAGAAATAACCATATTTATTCGAGGTTTTCAAAAATGGTATCCTCTAATATACTGATTAGATATTATTTTAATCATCTTAGTGATGATACTAGTTTTTAATCCACTCAATGGGACACTCTGGAATTAACTACCATCCATGTAGAAAAAGGTTTGTTTTGATCTTGGGATCATGCCCGTAAAATGGGATACTTACATATCTTTGTGAAAGGAATCAGAACCCTCATAGTTTGGTGCCTATTAATAGGGCACATCATAGCTTTTAAGGTCATGTTATAAGGACCTCTAAGAGAAAGGTGCTTGGTCAAACCTTAGTATGATACTTATGCTGAAGCTGCCCAAGGAACATGGAAAGGATACGGGTTTCCAAGTAAGATCAGACCCCATTGGTAATATATCCCAAGGAGAAATAAGTTGATTCGAAGTGTTGGGTTTGGACCTCAAGGAGGATTCCTACATATCCCATATGTATGGTAATCACAGCCCACATAGTTCGATGATTCTCATTGGAGAGTACGGTCCTTTGAGAAAGATGAGTTTGGGCTTACTTCCTGAAAGGATGGATTGAGGATTTGGGGTTTAATGCGGTGATTATTATTAAGGAGGATGCACAAATTAAAGGAATTATGGTTGGATCCATGAAGAGGTTGTCCAGTGAACTCGGGCCCTCAAAAGGATTACTACGTATCCTAGTTTTAACAAGAATCAGAGTTCTCATAGTTCATTTGATTGTGAAAATTTTTTGACCATGAAAAATATCTAAGCCCACATGAGTCATGCGTAGTGTGAGAAACAAACGGATGTCAAATATTCAAAAAAGTAACTTTCAAATTTTTCTTCCTCCACTATTGGAAGAGGATGCACCTATGGCAGCCAAGGTGAATGAGATCAAGGTGACCCATGGAAGAGGGTGAGATGATGATCCTTCCATATATTCTCTTCACATAAGACAATGGTACAATGGAAGGAATAATGAATGAAGGTTAGTGGATTACACTAGGATGGATACCCACTTGAAATTTGTTGGGGATTACTCTTAAAGAGGATTCCCATTCGAGATTGGTTGGAGATTATTTTTATGGAGGATGTAGATTTTGGAATTGGTTGGGGATTACTCCTAAGGAGGATCCCATTTTAGGTTTAACCTAGCGTAGAAGTCAGATGATGAAGTTTGAGGATTTTCTTTAGGAGTTTATCGACTCAAGGTACTCCAGAAATCCATAAGTAGTGTCCAAACTCACCACATGTGAAAGGAACCAAGAGGACTAAGCCAACTCAAGGAACTTCATTGAGTGTTATGGATTGTCTCAAATCATGGTATTTGAAGGTTGGACGTTGGGCCACATAATGGGCGCAATGGAAAATATCCTCAACATGATTTGAAAATTTTGCAATGTGACTCTCCATTATTCATGGCGGTAAGTGAAAGAAGTGAAGGGAAAAGAATGAAGGGCTGGGACCGTAGGCCGTCACTGAACCCGAGCAGGGGTTGGGGGGCGTAGGCCCCACGGTATGGACCAATAGGGCCATGTAGGATCTCCGTCATAGTGCATCGCACATGTGATCAATGAAGGTGTGTCGCGCAGGTGCTCTGCCATGGTGCATGTAACAACCCAAACTTTTTGAATAGTATATTAACTTACTCTTAACGATTTAATAGAGATGTTAATGGTTAATGTAGAAAGAGGAGTCGATGGATTCATCCAGTATACTCGAACTTAATGAAGCCCACTTATCAGAGCTTGGGAAAGAGGTGGCATCTTTGGGTTTTGATTTGGACCAAGCCCAAGCCGAACTCCAGCATGTCAAGCTTGATCGGAAACGCCTATGGGAGAAGTTCAAGTTAGTAGAGATTAATACTAGGGCAATGTTATCTAAGCCTCCCTCATATTCTATCACCATAGCACACCTTACACTTTGGTCATATGCTGGTGTTATAAGGGGCTATGTGACGATACCATAACTTATTTGTGTAATCCTTTCGGATGAATAAATTGAGATTTCTTCCATTAGTGATGTTTGTGAAATTTCAAATGTCCGGATAATTTTAGGATGTATTTTATTGATGAATTTTGAAAAAAAGGATATTTTAAAATATTTCTGTAAACCTTAAACAATTAATGGTGTGTAATGATTTTCAAAAAATATTCTTCTACAAAAGTGTTCAGTAAGGAATTTGGATTCTAATAAGATCAAATTAATTTTTGATGAATAGTAAATTATTAATAGTGATTTTACTCTTATGATTAGTAATGTGACCAAATGGATTAGTAATCTCACTTAAAGATAGTTTTAATATAATTTAGACACCTTGATTAAGTAATGTGATTCAATAAAATGGGTAAATAATGGTTTCATAAATTATTAGTCAAGTATTAGTATTTTTCGGGTTAATAGATTTTTTATAATTAAAAATTAAATTAAAAATAATTAGAAAATTATTTTTATAAAATGGACTTTATTTTTGAACTCAGAGTATCGATATTATGTTATGGTAATTTTTGGGGTTTTTTCTGAAAAAAATGAATTCTCAGTGAATAGTGTTTTATAAAAAAATTAAATTAAAAATATTAAGAAAATTAATTTTATAAAAGGGAGTTCATATTTTTAATCATACCATCGATATTCGGTTAAGGTGAAATTTTGGGATTTTTCTGAGAAAGATGAATTTTCAGTGAATAGTAAAAATGTAGTTTTAGGGTTTCAGTATGTTTAATGACATCATAACTGTGTCATGATGATTTCATGAGATATTTTAAGGGTTGGACAACCAAAGATGATTCATTATTGTATTGGGGGCCCCATTTCGCCTAACTCCATGGAAATTACCATGGGAGAGCCCATGGTTTTGAGAAAACAACTTGTGTGGTGTCCCTTGAAATCATTAAAGTATCACCTCACCTTCCCTATAAATACCCACCCTTTCCTCCTTTATTTTTCACTCCCAACTATCCCCCAACGAATCTCTGGTCTCATTACCTCCCAATGAGTCATCCCAAGGTCTCCCCAAGCCCTCAATGTCCAAACCATTGAGTTTTAAGAGTTACATTTTAAGGTACGGGATCCGACCTCTCTCTTTCTTTTCAAGTAATCTCTTTTGTGTCATTTCTTTTATGATCCATGTTCTTATGTTGGAGGATGTTCTTCTATATTCATATTACTTCCCTTTTCATGTTCATATATTTATATTCCCCCTCTTTCTCTCATCAATTCGTTTTAAGAATGTTTAAGTGGCGCCGTTAGGCTGACAAATTTTTAAAGGATTCTTTCACCTTTCTCTTTTTTCAATGTTCTACTTTCATGTCAAGTATTTCAAGTTTATTTTTATTATGTTGGGGTATGATCTCTACATCTATCATACTGATCTTTTATGTTCATATGATGAGAGACCCTATTTTATCTCGTCAATTCATTTTTGTTGAAGTTTATGTGACCTTGTTAGGCTGCCAAATTTTCATAAGAGAAATCAAATTTTTGTCTTCCTTCCATGTTTTTCATGTCAAATGGTATGTCCTTCAAACATCAGTACAATGTCCATATATCCTTCATATTCTGTCCCTTTACTGTTTTATGGGTCATTTATGAATGTTTGACCCATGTCCTCTCTCTTTTCAATGTTTTCTAAAACCCCGAAACAAAGTCGTTGTGCTGCAGAATTTCTGTCTCAAAATGTCTCTCTCTTTTTCTAAAGTTATTTTATTTTATTAAGTGAATACTCAAATCTCTCACTTATATAAGTGTTTTCACATATATACCAAAAAAATTTATTTTAAATTCTAGGATTTATATACATGAGACCCTCCTTCCTTTTCTGTGGTTTTAAAGTGACACAAAGATAATGTCTTTAAAGAAGTTTTTAAAACGTTATGATTATGAAATGAAACCCATTTGTTTTATGCTATATGGGTTGTTTATGAAAATATTGATGATGATATATGTGGATCACATGATAATAAAGGAAAATTTAAGGGTGCGCCCTGATAGCGCTCTAATGCATTGGGTAAAGACTTAATCTCTAGAGATGACCATTTAGACTGATACCTTGGTGAATAACCTTGGTAATTTTTTGACACCTTGGGGATGGACCTTATTGAAACGGAAATGGTTGTCTTTGTAAAATGTTGTAGCCAGATCTTAATGTTATGAAAAACGTTATTTTTATTATGATATTCCTCATGATTTCTTTCTCATGCCTTAATGTTCTTTTCATGACCTTATTGAAGTATCTCAAGTTCACAAGTAAAATGTTTCTATTGTTTCCCTTACTGGGCCTTCTGCTCACCCGTTCATTTGATGTATGTCCCCAGGTTATGAGATGTAGTATTGAACCTAGGATGAACTTAAGGAGAAGCCTTTCAAGTGTTTAAGAATAATGTTTTATGTTCCTTGTTTCCAAGACACTAAACCTTAAAGATCCTCAGTTTTGTGTAATGTAATGAAAGTTATGTTATAAAAAGGTGGGATGCCATAGTTGGTATCAAAGTATGGACTATTTATTTGTGGAAATTAGGATATAAAAACTTTAGGAAGGACCCTATAAGAAAGTTTAAATATAGGAAAACTTCCTGGTATTTTGTTAAGTATTGAGTAAGTGGTTTATCAAACAAATACATCCCTATCTGGATACAAGCAGGTAGAGGCGACTCTAGCATAGATGTACATAGGGGTAAAACCCGAAAACACCGCTTTGAGAAAGACTTGAACGGGAACTGGTGCACGATAATGGGCCTTGCTGAACTCCTGGTAACGACACTCTCTAGGGATATGTTTGGTTAATCACAAGCTTTTTATGAATCATTTTGAAAAAATTATAGAGAAATGTAATTTTCTAAGCATGAAGTCTTAGTTAAATGATTCATAAATGAAAAAAGTTTCTCACTAAGGTTTTATTCTTTTTGAAAATGGCGGGAAATAGGAGGAACCATGCAGATGGTGACCACAATGCACCATATGCCGACGACCCTTCGATGGATGCCAGAATGGAAACATTCATGCGAATGATGAACCAACTGACTCAAGTTATGAGTAATAACATGAATCAAGATGAGAGGCCAATCTCACAATGAAGGGAACAACATTCTATTAAGTCCTTCATGCGTCAACAACCACCAACATTTAGTGGATCTACTGACCCATTGGTTGCGGAACAATGAATAAGCTCCAATGAAAGGATCTTTTCTGTACTCCGTTGTTCGGAACAAGAAAAAGTCACCCTTGCTGTTTACCGACTAGAGGGAGAAGCTGATCAATGGTGGTCACTGGTCAAAAACATGAAGCCACGAGGAGAGATGGAAGCTATGGAGTGGGAAGAGTTCAGGGGAATATTCTTTAATAAGTATTTCCCTCGTTCCATGAGAACGTGAATGGAGAAAGAGTTTCTCGAGTTGAAGCAGAAGGAGAATGAATCTGTCGGAAGCTATGAGATGAACTTCACCCAAATTTCACGATATACCTCTAGCTTTGTCATGGATCCAAGTGGGAAGGTTGAAAGATTTTTTGGTGGACTGAGACCTCATCTGTAGATGAATATAGCCAATCGGGACTACGATATCTATGAGGATATCGTGTGGAGTGCAATGAAAGTCGATATAGAGTTTGGTGAGACACATTGGTCTCATAAATCAAATGTCAAGAAGAGATCGTTGGAGCCCAGTCTATGGAAGACTTTTTATCAGAAAAGAGGTGGAAAGCAAATGAAACTTATGACATGAAATAAATGTGGGAATGAAAATCCGGGGTACTTCTTGATCAGAAGTGGCAAGTGATACAAGTGTGGAAGAGAAGGCCATATTGCTCGGAATTGTCATAGTGAGATGAAGCCTCAACTTACCAACACTAACGACAGAGGAAAGATGGTTCTGGCCCTACCCGATGTCAAATGCTTCAAGTTTGGATAGCCTGGGCACTTTGCTAATCATTGTCCAAATCCGAGGGTAGTGGAGGGGAATCACCATCAGCCACAGCAAAGGAAAAGGGAGAAAGGTCATGATTTTTCTATCACAACAACTGAAGTTGAAGTTCTGAATGACATGGTAGCAGGTACTCTTGTTGTCCTCTAAAAACTATCAAGTACATTGTTTGATTCTGGTTCTATGCATTCCTTTATTTCCTCCAAGTTTGCAATGAATATAGAATCAATACCTAAACTTCTTGTGGTAGAATTGTCAGTCAAGACTCCTAGTGGGATTATCCATGCATCAACAGTGTTAAGAGACTCTAGTGTTTACTTCAGTGAGAACAATCTTATCACAAATATAGTAGTTATTCCCATGTTGGAATTCGATGTTATACTAGGGATGGACTGCCTCTCAAATTATAATGCTAGGATAAAATGTGGAAGTAAGGAAATCTCAGTAGTTTTGAATGAACGACCTACAATTATCTTCCAAGGAGAGATATCCCGAACGGATCCCTATCTATAACCACCTCCTATAGCTTTCTTTATGGAGTTAATAAGTGACGATGAAGAAGAAAAAGGGAGTATACAAATAGAAGATGTTCCAATTGTTCAAGAATACATGGATGTATTTCCGGAGGAGTTACCTGGACCTCCCCCAGAAAGAGAGGTAGATTTCTCCATTGAACTCGTACCTGGATCTCAACCGATATCAAATACCCCATATAGAATGGAAAATGTGGAGCTAGAACAGTTAAAGAAACAACTCCAAGACTTGTTGGAGAAGGGGTTTATCCGACCGAGTGTGTCTCCTTGGGGAGCACCAGTTTTCTTTGTGAAGAAAAAGGATGGATCAATGCGGCTATGATTTGGTTATAGAGAACTGAACGGGATCACAATGAAGAACAAATACCATCTTCCAAGAATTGATGATTTATTTGACCAACTTCGTGGGGCTCAATTCTTCTCCAAGATTGACCTTTGATCTGGTTATCATCAACTGAGGGTGAAGAAGGAAGATATTCCAAAGACTGCCTTCCAATCAAGATATGGGCATTATGAGTTTATTGTTATGCCCTTCGTCTTGACTAATGCTCTGACTATTTTCATGGATTTGATGAATAGAGTCTTTAAGGACTACCTTGATAACATTGTGGTAGTTTTTATTAATGACATTTTGAAATATTCAAAAAGTCTCGAGGAGCATGGTGATCATTTGAGTGTTATTTTGAAAACTCTACCGAAGGAGAGGCTCTTTGGAAAGTTCAGCAAGTGTGAGTTTTGGTTAAAAAAAGTGGCTTTCTTGGGGCACATCGTAACCAATGAAGGAATCTCGGTTGACCCTACAAAGACAATGGCTGTAGAGGAGTAGCCTCAACCCACAATAGTAACTGAGATTCGTAGTTTCCTTGGTTTAGGGGGATATTATAGGAGGATTGTGAAAAAAATTCGAGGCTTTCTAATCCGCTAACCAAGTTGACTCGAAAAGGGGTTAAGTTCATCTGGACAATGGAATGAGAGGAAAGTTTCCAAGAGCTGAAGAAGAGATTGGTCACTGCACCTATGATAACACAACCCTCTATCGGAGAAGGATTCATTATTTTTATCGATGCATTTCTAAAAGGTCTTGGGTGCATCCTCATGCAAAATGACAAGGTAATTTCTTATGCATCTCAACAGTTGAAGATTCATGAGTAGAATTATCCTACGCATGATCTAGAGCTAGCGGCAGTTGTTTTTTCACTAAAGATATAGAGGCACTATCTTTATGTGGAGAAATGTGATATATACACTGACCACCAAAGTTTAAAGTCTATTTTCATGCAGAAAGAATTGAATATGAGACAAAGGATATGGTTGGAGCTTATTAAAGACTATGATTGTTCAATTCATTATCACCTGGGAGGAGCAAACAAAGTCGTGAATGCATTAAGCAGGAAAGATCCTATTTTGATGGAAATAATGGGGATCCTAGGAGATCCCCTGATTAATGATCTAGTAAAACTGGACATGGGAATTGTAAGGGAAGGGACATCATCAACCTCATCCCAAATGTTTTCTCAACCTTCATTACTAGAGAAGATCAAGAAGGCCAAAAAAGAAGATCCTTTGCTACATGAGAAGTTTGAGGCAGTAATGGATGGGAAGTTCCCTGATCTCAATATTGATCAAGAAGGTGTATTGAAATTTCGTACAAGACTATGTGTTCAATCTATTCTGGAGATAAAGAACGAACTGATGGATGAAGCTCATAGATCTACTTTCTCTATACATTTGGGAAGCACTAAAATGTATAGAGACCTTTGTGATCATTATTCGTGGGATAACATGAAGAGGGATATTGCTAATTACACTACAAGGTGCCTGGTGTGTCAACAAGTAAAGGCAGAACGATAACTTCTTAAAGGGGTATTACAAATGCTACCCATAACAATATGGAAGTGGGATAATATCACTATGGAATTTGTAACTGGTCTCCCGAAAACATCCAAAGGAAATAATGCAATATGGGTTATTGTGGACCATCTCACCAAGACCGCCCATTTTATCTCCATTCGAGAAGATTTCTCTCTAGATCAACTTGCTGAGATATATGTAAAGGAAGTGGTAAGGCTACATGGGGTACCACTATCCATCGTGTCTAATCGTGATCCAAGATTTACATCAAAATTCTGGAGAAGTCTTCAACATGCTCTGAATACTGAATTGAATTTTAGTACGACCTATCATCCTCAAAATGATGGCCAATCTGAAAGGACTATTCAGACACTCGAAGACATGCTGAGATTATGCTCAATGGAATTTAATGGTGGATGGGATCAACACCTCCCATTAGTTGAGTTCTCCTATAACAACAACTTACATTCGAGTATTCAGATGGCACCCTATGAATCTCTGTATGGAAAGTGATGTTGAACTCCTACTTATTTGGATGAAACTGGTGAGATAAAGCTTCTTGGGCCTAATCTTGTGCAAGAGATGACAGAACATGTTCATTCCATCCAACAACACATAAAGGCTACTCAGAGTTGGAAGAAGAGTTATGCTGACAACCGTCGAAGGGACTTGGAGTTTGGTGTTGGCGAAAAAGTCTTCCTTCGAATTACTCCATGGAAGAGAGTCATGCGGTTTGGGAAGGGAAGCTCATCCCTAGGTACATTGGCCCCTATGAAATCCTTGATCTCATAGGAGAAGTTGCATATCATCTAGCACTTCCACCGAACCTATTTAAAGTTCACGATGTCTTCCACGTATCTCTCTTGAGGAAGTACATACCCGGCCTTTTGCATGTACTGAACCTAGAGGTGATACAACTGGAACATGACCTCTCTTATGAGTAGCAGCCAGTGCAGATCTTATACCGTAGAGACAAGGTTCTACGAAACAAGGCTACCCACCTTGTGAAAGTGTTGTGGAGGAATCATAAGTATGAAGAAGCGACTTCGGAGCCTGAGGAAACAATGAAGCAAAAGTACCCTCACCTTTTCGACTAGTCCTCATGTATAAAATTTCGGGGATGAAATTTCCTAAGGGGGGAATAATGTAATGACCCAAACTTTTTGAATTGTATATTAACTTACTCAAAACGATTTAATAAAGATGTTAATGGTTAATGCAGAAAGAGGAGTCGATGGCTTCATCCAGTAGACTCGAACTTTATGAAGTCCATTTATCAGAGCTTGGGAAGAAGGTGGAATCTTTGGGCTTCACTTTGGACCAAGCCCAAGCCGAACTCTAGTGTGTCAAGCTTGAACAGAAACACCTATGAGAGAAGTTCAAGTTAGTAGAGAATACTACTAGGGAAATATTATATGAGCCTCCCTCAGATTCTCTCACCATAGCACACCTTACACTTAGGTCATATGCTGGTGTTATAAGGGGCTATGTGACAAGACCGTAGATTCTTTGTGTAATCCATTGGGATGAAAAAATAGAGATTTCTTCCTTTAGTGATGTTTGTGAAATTTCAAAAGTTCGGATAATTTTAGGATGTATTTTATTGATGAATTAAAAAAAAGGATATTTTAAATTATTTATGTAAACCTTAAATAATTAATGGTGTGTAATGATTTTAAAAAAATGGTCTTCTACAAAAGTGTTCAGTAAGGAATTTGGAGTCTAATAAGATCAACATAATTTTTTTATGAATAGTAAATTATGAATAGTGATTTTACGCTTAGGATTAGTAATGTGACCAAATGGATTAGTAATCTCACTTAAGTAAAATTTTAATATAATTTAGACACCTTGATTAAGTAATGTGATTCAATAAAATGGGTAAATAACGGTTTCATAAATTATTAGTCAAGTATTAGTTTTTTTCAGGTGAATAGTGTTTTCTAATTAAAAATTAAATTAAAAATAATTAGAAAATTATTTTTATAAAATGGACTTTATTTTTGAACTCAGAGCATCGATATTATGTTATTGTAATTTTTGGGGGTTTTTCTGAAAAAAATGAATTCTCGGTGAATAGTGTTTTTATTTAAAAATATAATTAAAAATATTTAGAATTTTTTTTTATAAAATGGAGTTCATATTGGTAATCAGATAATTGAAATTTGGTTAAGGTGAAATTTTGGGATTTCTCTGAGAAAGATGAATTTTTAGTGAATAGTAAAAATGCAGTTTTAGGGTTTCAGTATTTTTAATGACATCATAACTGTGTCATGATGAGGCCATGAGATATTTTAATCATTGGCCGACCAAAGGTGATGAATTATTGTATTGGGGGCCCCATGTTGCCTAACTCCATAGAAAATACCATGGGAGAACCCATGGTTTTGAGAAAACCACTTCTGAGGTGTCCCTTGAAATTATTAACGTATCACCTTGCCTTCCCTATAAATACCCACCCTTTCCTCCTATAATTTTCACTCGCAACTATCCAAAAACGATGATCTAGTCTCATTACCTCCCCAGGAGTCATCCCAAGGTTCCCCCAAGCCCTCAAGGTCCAAACCTTTGAGTTTTAAGAGTTACGTTTTAAGGTAAGGGATCTGACCTCTCTCTTTCTTTTCAAGTAATCTCTTTTATGTCATTTATTTTATGCTCCATGTTCTTATGTTGGAGGATGTTTTTCTATATTAATCTTACTTCACTTTTCATGTTCATATGATGAGATACCTCATTTTTCTCTCATCAATTCTTTTTAATAATGTTTAAGTGGTGTCGTTAGGCTACCGAATTTTTAAGGGATTCTTTCAACTTTCTCATTTTTCAAATTTCTACTTTCATGTCAAGTATTTCATTTTCCTTTTTATTATGTTGGGGTATGATCACTATATCTATAATACTGAACTTTTATGTTCATATTATTAGATAACCTATTTTATCTCGTCAATTCATTTTTGTTGAAGTTTAAGTGACGCCGTTAGGCTGCCAAATTTTCATAAGAGAGATCTAATTTTTGTCTTCCTTCCATGATTTTCATTTCAAATGGTATGTCCTTAACATTTAAGTACCATGTCCATATATCCTTCATATTCTGTTCCTCTACTGATTTATGGGTCATTTATGAATGTTTGACCCATGTCCCCTCTCTTTTCAATGTTTTCTAAAACCCCGAAACATAGTCGTTATACTGTAGAATTTCCGTCTCAAAATGTCTCTCTCTTTTTCAAAAATTATTTTATTTTATTAAGTGAATACTCAAATATCTCTCTTCTATAAGGGTATTTACATATATACCAAAATTTTCTATTTTAAAATCTGGGATTTACATACATGAGACCCACCTTCCTTTTCTGTGGGTTTTAAAGTGACACAAAGATCATGTTTTTAAAGCAGTTTTTAAAATGTTATGATTATGAAATGAAAACCATTTCTTTTATGCTATATGGTTTTTTTATGAATTGATTGATTATTATGTATGTGTCTCACATGATAATAATGGATAATTTAAGGGTGCGCCATGATAGCACTCCAATGCATTGGGTAAAGACTTAATCTCTAGAGATGTCCATTTAGACTGATACCTTAGTGAAAAATCGTGGTTTTTTATATTGACACCTTTGGGATAGACCATGGTGAAATGGAAATGATTGTATTTGTAAAATGTTGTAGCCACATCTTAATGTTATGAAAAACGTTATTTTTATTATGATATGCCTCATGATTTCTTTCTCATGCCATAATGTTCTTTTCACGACCTTATTGAAGTATCACAAGTTCACATGTAAAATGTTTCTCTTATTTCCCTTAATGGGCATTCTGCTCAGCCTTTCTTTTGATGTATGTCCTCAGGTTCTAAGATGCAGTATTGAACCTAGTATGAACTTATGGAGAATCCATTAAAGTGTTTAAGAATAATGTTTTATGTTTTTTTCATGTATTATGTTCCTTGTTTCCATGACACTAAACCTTAAAGATCCTCAGTTTTGTGTAATGTAATGAAAGGTATGTTGTAAAAAAGTGGGATGCCACTGTGCATCATGTAGGTGGTTTGAAAAGGTGTATCCCACAGCAGCGTCGCGCAGGTTCTCCATGCAGCTGGAGTGCGTAAGTGCATCGGGCAGGTTCTCCGCATAGGTTCTCCGCACAGGTGCTCTGCGTAGTTCCATGTGTTCCTGGGCATGATGGGACTTTGAACCATGTGTCCCCATTTAATTCTCTCTTATCTCATGTTTTAGAGAGAGAACTGAGAAAATTTGGGGGACCTTGGTGAAATATCTATACAAAAAGAGCTTTGGGACTTCTTATATATTTTTCTGTCTGTGAAATTAGGAGCCCAAGGTTCCTATTTATAGGTAAAGAGGGGACCTGGATGACGGTTGATTGTCCGCGTAACTCATCTATGTAGGTCTTCGCATAGGTGTGAAAAAATTATACTTCTACGTAGGTCCTCCGCGTATGCCCTTCACATAGGTCATCCGTGTAGCTCTTTAGGATAAAATTTTTCTGTCTTCCGAGTGCCATGACTTTTAATCTGTAAGTCCATTTAGGATCTGCGACCTGTAAACTGAATGCTCTCGAATATATATACACTTCTAGAGATGGATAATACACCAGTATACTCTGATGAATTACTAAAATTGAGTTTATTCAATAAACAACTTTTCATCATCAATCTTGAAAATCCACTGCCTACTCCTAGATGGGGAAATAGTTCAACTTATCCATTGGTATGAAGTAGTATTTTGGAAGATATTAAGCTAGATTTCATCTTCTTCATTCCTGTTGAAAACATATTTACTCATACCTGAAATTTGTTGTCTTTGTGAGAATCATGTCGTGTTCTCCAGAAAAGTGTATGAAAACACATTTAATAGTGTTTATAGTATCTATTTTTTCAATCCTTGGTTATCTATGTTTATTTTCCTATTAGGTTCTCTAACATAATTAGTGAACATCATAATAAAATCCTCCATGTGGTTTCATTAAATAGAATGTGAGTTAATCATAGCTTATCTTCTGAGAGTTCTAGACCTTAATTGTTGTTATACATATTTATCATCCACTAGGTGATGGTTCAGTTAATACCCAACAAAACACTTTTAAGATTATTTACCCAAGTAACATCTATGCTAGAGCCTATATACACTTTTAATTTCTAGAAAGGGATTTCATTTCAATGAAAACCAAAAACTCAAAACATTACCAAAATTTTATTATGTTATCCCACAACTAGACCTATCCCTTTGACATATTCCAATCATTTTCACTAAATTAATATTATAGTAATCACTAAAATGTTCAATATTACCTCAAATGACCTAAAGGGTTATGTATACATTTGAAAATATCATCAACTATAACTTAACAACCCTTTAATTATACCCAACTAATATCTTATCCTATAAAGTAACTAAACCCTCCTCTGATACCATCTATGAGGTCCAATGGATGTGACCATCTAAGCTACATATAATTAAACAAATATTTCATTTCAATACATTCACAATAACTTTTGGGTTTTGAGTTTTAAAGAATTAGGAAAACAATGACCAATAAAAGTCATTTCATTTTAACCCAATTACCTTTTCCCACTATATAAAAAACAAATTAATCCATAATAAGTATTTATTATTCTCCCCCAATTTATATCTTAATATAATATTATAGAGATAACCTACATATTATTTATCTTCATAAACAACAGTAATAGAAACATAAGGAAGGGTTGATATTAGATGTTTGGTAGGGGTAAACATAATTGATAATAATAAAAGATCATATGTGATCATAATATTATCATATGAGAAAAATCAAGATAGAAAAAAACACCCAAAAAATATTATATAAAAATACATGAGATATATGATCATAAAATATTTATAGGAATAATCATAAGAACATGTCACAAACATGAAAACAAGTAAAAATAACATAGTTGAACATGCTACACCACTGTATTCCCATAACATAGTGGGTAACATACACCACCTGATTCTCATAATAAATTGGATCATATATCACTATCGGTTTCCCATAGTGAAGTGATCATTCCTTACTCGATTCCATTAATTATTTTGTGAGATAAAAATACATAACCAATTCATTTGAGGGAAAAATATTATCCCACCCATACTTTTCAACACCTATTTTTTCCACTTGAAATAAATCATTCATTATATCATAAATAACCCATGGAATAAAAAATGGGTTTCATTCAACACATCATAAAATCCCCATTAAAGAAAAACGGGTTTCAAATCCTTTTCCAATGTAATCAAATAAATATGTCGTGCATAATCATAATATGATGAACCCAAGGAAAATAAAATGGTATCCAAATATATTCTCTAGATTTATAGGTAAATATCTTTTAATATAAATGATGAGGATTAGGGTACTTCTGTTTTATTGATAAATTGGTATATGGATTAGTCAATAATTTTCCCCTATCAATTGATATAAAAAATCTATGAGAACACCCTTCAATCAATTAAATGGAAGTCATGGTATTCAAAAAATAAATTCATCATTAAAAAGATTATTGTTATAATACATGATTTCATCAAAAGAAAAAGTTATTGTTTAATCATATCGTTGATAGAAAATAAAATAAAATAATATATCTAGATAAATTTGTGGAACGGTAAAATTTGAAGGATTTACTTAATCAATAATTAGGTAGGTAAAAATATAATGATTTAGATGTTTTATTTGGAGTTTTAGAGAAATAAATTTTTAAATAGGAAATACCATTGATATTTTAATTTTTTTAAAGATATAATCTATAAAACTAGAAGAAAAATAATTTATTTTATAAATCATAAAAATTAAGAGAGAATGTTTTATATAAAATGAAAAAGGTTCTCAAAAGGTATGCTTATATAGAAGGCATTTAAAATAGTTGTTTTTCAGACATTAATGAAATTGAACAAAAGGATACCGTTAAAAAATCCACTAAATATTTTAAAATTTTTAAAGTGGTAAAAAATGGACTAAATAAATTATTGAGTCATAGAGAAAGAATTTATCAAAATTATCAAATTAATATAGACATGGATAACGGTATGTTCTCTACCAAAAATAATAGATCAGGTCAGTTTCCTTCATGTGGGTAAATAATGATCCATGGTGGAAAATTAAATTTGGTGAAGAAAAGTAAAATAAAAATTATGGAGGAGGATAATAAAATGATTGGTCTTTTAGAGAGAAAATTATACACCTCCCTAGATGTATTATCTTTCTGAAGAAATCTATATTTTAAAATTTTATTGGTGATTAAACCCTCACTCTATAGGTAGTATATGAATCAATAGAGCTTAAGAGGAAGATCAAGAACTGGTCATTAATGTCTCATGAAATAGAATATATTTCATTATTGTGAGTAAAAGTATATTGAATACACCATATGGAATAAATAATTGTGTCTAATATCGAAAATGTATCATGAAATTTAATTTTAGACCAGAAACCCTACTAACTTTTCAAATATTTGAATCAAAACACATTTAAGGATATGTTTTAAAATGAACCATTAAGTACCATGAATAATGAGAGGATCTGTATAGAAAATATTAATGTTTCTATAAATAAATAATTATAATTTATACATTTTGTATTCTATGAAAAAATTCACAGGGGTGGATATTTTGAGAAAATAAAGTCTTACCTTGTTCTTGTTTTGTTCCGCACATGCAATTAAATTCCTGAATAATAAAATTATCTTTTTTAGAAAATTACTTTGTTGGGTTTTCAGACATGGAATGTGGAGTGGGATTTACATTTATAGTTTTATTGGTGGGTATTTTTTGACCTCTATAAATCACATACATTGGGACCACCATTTACTTCGTCTTCCCTAGATATTTCCAATGGTTCCCTTATCCATAGATGAGTACGGACCTGCTTTCCAAGGGTTGGTAGTTATCTTGATTTTCATTCCCATTACCTCTTGGAGACTCATTTTGTTCAAGAGGACTAGAGTTCAGGCTCATCACACCCTTTATAGTAGAATTATTTTCTACTTCGAAACACTCTTATAGATTTAATATATGTTCACAAATCTCTTCCGAATCCTGAAAAGAAACTAGTTACTCTAAAAAATGTTTTATCAGTTAGTTCTCTCTTCATAAAGAGAAGCTAGTTTGGTGAAGGGATCCATCTATGTGTATCTTATGTTCTTCATCTGTTTCTCTAATGGGGAGTAGCTTCATTTGGGTTGTAACCATATAACCAAGTGGTTCAGAATGTGATACCATATGAGGAGGTGGTTGATATTCTAAGGAGGGGATTGAGCCATTATGAGGCATCATACGTATCCTAAATGTTTCATGAATCAAATCCCATGTAGTTCATTGAGGTTATTAGCAATGGCCCCATGGTGTACATCCTTATATTAAGGGGTATTCATTCATTATTCCTATTGAGATGTTCATTAATACATCCCATATCCCACGTGATCTATGATCAGTGTGGAAAGCAAGGGGGATATATAATCAACATCATAGCATGTATATATGGGACTTGTGTATTGGGAAAGTCCCCAAGGATGTCTGGCATGAAGCTCGGGCCTTGGGAAGGTGGCCTACACTTCCTGACTATGGTGGGAATGAGAGACCTAATAGTTCATATAATTTCGTGGCTTTTATACTGTTGCTTACCTTTACCATTTTAGGGGTTTATGAGGAATATTATATCACCATTACAACTCCCCAAGCCCACGTGATCCATTTTCATTTGTGAGATACAAGGAATAGAAAGTAATCGATGTCATTGATTTGGAAAATGGCCTCATATGGCAGTCCCTCCATGGATAATAAATATGGAGATCAGTACTTAGAGGGAGTTGGCCTATATATCCTGAATATGGCTAGAATCAAAGTCTTTATAGTTCCATTTATATCGAGGCTTACACACTGAGGATGACCTATTGTTTAGGGCTTACACACTGAGGATACATTATAATATCCAGTCTTGGGATTCCATATTTGATCAATATGGAGCTCGAACCTCAAGGAGAGGTATCCTACAAGTATAGAAGGAATCTGAGTCCTCATAGTTCCCATTATGTTGGGGTTTACACAATGAGGATGCCCTATTTTTGGGGCTTACACATCGAGGAAGATATATATTATCATGTATTGGGATTCCCTAAATGATCAATATGGTGCTTTAACCTCAAGGAGATGTAGCCTAAGTATCATGGGTATGACAGGAATCAGAGTATTTGTAGTTCCCTTTATGTTGGGGCTTACACACTATGGCTTCCCTAGATCACGAAGATTTATGATGCCTAATGAGGTGTTAATGGAATACCCCTAATCTGACATAAACTATGCTTAGTGTGTGAAATAAGGTGGAGAAAATGATCAGCCTCATGGAATATGGATATGAAACTACTGTATTGGGACTATATCAGAGGTGTTTGGAAGAGATATCAGTCCTTAGGAAGGAATTTTACATTTCCTGGTTATGGTGGGAACCAAAGTTCTCATAGTTCATATATGTCAGGGCATTCAAAATGAGCCTTCCTGATTTTTTGGGGATTAAACACCAAGGAAGATATATATAATCAATTCCACAGATCCCTTTGATGATATATCCTTCTAATGGAGATGACGTCACATGACCCAGGTGCTCCACCAAGGTGTATCATGTAGGTGTGTCATGAAGGTGCTCCATGCAGCTGCGGTGCAGAGGAGCGTCACACAGGTGCTCCGTGCAGCTCCATGAGTTCTAGTCTATGATGAGATTTTGAACCATGTTTCCCCATTTAATTCTCTCTTATTCCTTATTTTAGAGAGCTACATAAGAAAATTTGGGGGATCTTGGCGAAATAGCTATGCAACGGGAGCTTCGGGACTTCTTCTAACCTTTTCCGTCTTTGAAATAGGGAGCCCAAGGTTCCTATTTATTGGAAAGAATGGGACCTGTCCAAAGGGAGGTTTTCTGCATAGCTCATCTGCGCAGGTCCTTCACGTAGGTGTGAAAAAATTATACTACCACGTAGGTCCTCTGTGTAGCTCTTCAGGATAAAATTTTTCCATCTTCTGAGTGCCATGACTTTTGATTTATAAGTCCATTTAGGCTCTGCGACTAGTCAAATCAAATCTCTTGAGGAGATATACACTTTTTTGAGATGGAGAATGCACCAAGTCTCCTCTAATGAATTACTAAAATGGAATTTAATCAATCTACACCTTTTCATCATCAATATTGAAAATCCACTGCCTGCTCTTATATGGGGGAATAATTCCACTAATCCATTGGTATGGAGTAGTATTTTGGTACATAGAAATCCAGCCTGTATCTTCTTCCATCCAGTTTAAAACAAATTACTCATTCTTGACTTTTGTTGTCTATGTGATAATTATATCTTGTTCTCTGGAAAAGTGCATTAAAACCCATTTCATGGTGTCTAAAGTATCTATTTTTTCAATCCTTGGTTATGTATGGTTATTTTCTTATTAGGTTCTCTAACTAAATTAGTTGGCATCATAATCAAATTCTTCAGGTTGTGTCATTAAATATAATGTGAGTTAAGCATAGGTTATTCCCCGGGAGTTCCAAACCATGATTGATGTCATACCTATTTATCACACATTAGGTGATAGTTGATTTAATACCCAATAAATAACTTTTAATATTATTTACCCTAGGAACACTTATGCTAGAGCCTACATACACTTTTAATTTATAGATAGGGATTTAATTTCTATGAAGAACACATACTAAAAACATTACCAAATTTTTATTATGTTATCCTACTACTAGACTTATCACTTTGACATATTCCAAGGTTTTTTACAAAATTTATTTTATATTAATCCCTAAAATGTTCATTATTAACTAAAATGATCTAAAAGGTTATGTATACCTTTGAAAATATTATCAACCATAACTTAACAACCCTTTAATTATCCTCAACTGACATGTTAACCTCTAAAGGTATCTAAACCCTCCTATGATACCATATATGAGTCCCAATAGATGTGACCATCTAAACTACATCAAATTAAACATATATTTCATCACAATACATTCAAAATAACTTTTAGGTTTTGAGTTTCAGTGAATCATGAAAACAATAACCAATAAAACTCAATTCATTTCAACCCAATAACCTTTCCCACCGTATAAAAAACAAATTAAACTATAATAAGTATTTATTATTTTCCACAAATTTATCTCATAAGATAATATTCTAGAGATATCATACATATTAGTTTTCATCATAAACAGGGGTAATAGAAACATAAGGAAGGGTTGATATTAGATTATTGGTAGGGGTAAACATAATTGATAATATTAAAAGATCATACGTGATCTTAAGATTATCATACGGGAAAAATCAAGATATAAAAAAAATTAATACAACACAATTATTATATAAAAATACATGAGATATATGATCATGACATATTTATAGGAATAATCATAAGAATTTGTCACAAACATGAGCACAGGTTAAAAATAACATAGTTGAACATGCTACACCACCAAATTCCCATAACAGTGTGGGAAGGATAGACCACTTGATTCCCATAATAAAGTGGATCATATATCACTATCAAATTCTCATGGTGAAGTGATCATTGCATACTGGATTCCCATAATTATTGTGGGAGATAAAAATCATTAACCAATGCATTTGAGGAAAATATATTATCCTACCCATAATTTTCAATACCTATTTTTTCAACTTGAAATAAATCATTCATCATATCATAAAAAACCCATGGAAATAAAAATGGATTTCATTCAACACATCATAAAATCCACATTGAAGGAAAACGGGTTTCAAATCCTTTTCCAGTGGAATTATATAAATAAGTCATGCATAATCAAAACATGATGAAACCATGGAAAATAAAATGGTATGCAAAGATATTTTATAACTTTCTAGGTAAATATCTTACAATATAGATGATGAGGAATAGGGTACTTATGTTTTTTTGATAAAAGAGTATATATATTAGTCAATAATTTTCCTCAATAAATTTATGTAAAAAACTATGAGAACACCCTTTAATCAATGAAATGGTAATCATGGTAATCAGAATGAAAAGGCATAATAAGAAACAATAATTTTATAACACATGATTATATCAAAAGAAAAATGTATTAATGAATAATATCATTGATAGAAAATAACATAACATTATATATCTTGGGAAATTAGTTGAATTGTAAAATTTCAAGGATTTACATGATCAAGAATACAATTTGTTAAAATTATATGATTTAGATGATATTTTTGGAGATTTTGAGAAATCACTTTCTAAATATGAAATAGCATTGATATTTTAAATTTTTTTAAAAGATATAATCTATAAAACTATAAGAAAAGTAATTTATCTTATAAATCATGAAAATTTTTAGAGATTATTTCATATAAAATTAAAACGGTTCAACAAAGATATTATTATATAGAAGGCATTTAAAATAGATGATTTTCAAACATTAATGAAATTAAACCATAGGAAACCGTTAAAAAATCACACTGATGATTTAAAAAATTTCATATTGGTATAAAATGGCCTAAATAGATTATTGAGTCATAGAGAAGGAATTTATCAAAATTATCCAATTAATATATACATGGAGAAAGGTAGGTTCTCAACCAAAAATAATGGATAGGGTTAGTTTCCATACTGTGGGTAAATAATGATCCAAGGTGGAAAATTACATTTGGTGAAGAAATGTAAAATAAAAATAATGGACGAGGATAATAAAATTATATGTCTTTTAGAGAGAAAATTATACTCCTCCATAGATGTATTATTATTTAGAAGAAATATATATTTTAAAATTGTACTGGTGATTAAACCCACACAGTATATGTAGTATATGAATCAATGGAGCTTAATATGAAGATCATTAAATGAAAATTAAAGTCTCATGAAATAGAATATATTTAATAATTGAGAGTAAAAGGATATTGAATACACCATATGAAATAAATTGTTTTATTTAATATCAAAAATGTCTCATGAAATTAAATTTTAGTCAAGAACCCCTACTAACTTTTGAAATATATTTTTCAAAACACCTTTAAGGATATTCTTCAAAATGAAACTTTAAGTACAATGAATAATGAGAGGATCGAGATAAAAAATATTAAATTATCTATAAATACATAATTCAAATTTATATATGGTGTATAATATGAAAAAAGTCACAAGGGTGGTTATTTTGAGACAAGAAAGCCATACCATGTTCATGTTTTGTTCCACACATGAACTTAAATTCTAGAATAATATGATATGATTTTATTAGATAAAAATTTTGTTGGGTTTTCAAACATGGAATGTGGAGTGGGATTTCCCTTGATAGTTTGATTGTGTTGTATTTTGTGACCTTTATCCATCACATACATTGTGACCACCATTTACTTCATCTTCCTTAGAAATTTCCAATGCTTCCCTTATCCATAGCATGGTATGGAAATGCTTTCCAAGGGTATGCATTTTTATAGGTTTTCATGCCCATTACCTCTTGGGGACTCATCTTGGTCAAAAGGATGGGAGTTTGGGCACATCACACCGTTTTTGGGGGAATTATTATCTACTTCCAAACACTCCTATTTATTTAATATATTTTCACGAATCTCTTTCGAATCCTGATAAGAAATAGGTTACTCTGAAAAAACATTTTATAGGTTAGTTCTCTCTTCAGACGAAAAAGGTGGTTTTCTGAAGGTATCCATCTGTGTGTATTTGATATTCTTCATCTTTTTTCACTAATGTGGAGTAGCTTCTTTTGTGTTGTAATATTATAAACAAGTTCTTTGGAATTCGATGCCATATGAGGAGGAGGTTGATATTTTTTGGAGGGGATTGAGCCATTATGAGGCATCATACGTATCCTAAATGTTGCATGAGTAAAATTCCATGTTGTTCATTGAGGTTATTTGGATTGGCCCCAAGGTATATATCCTTATATTAAGAGGTATTAATTCATTATCCCTATTGACATGTTCATTAATACCTCTATAATCCCACATGATCAATGATTATTGTGGGAAATAAAGAGGATATTTAATTAACCTCATAGCATGTATGTATGGAACTTGTGTATTGGGATAGTCCCTGAGGATGTTTGAAATGGAACTCAGGCCATGGGAAGGCAGCCTACACTTCCTGACTATGGTGGGAATTATAGTACTCATAGTTCATATAATGTCGGGTCTTGCACACTGATGATGCCCTTTACCATTGCAGGGGTTTATGAGACACATGATATGACCATTACAACTCCCTAAGCCCACATGATCCATTTTCATTTGTGAGAAACATGGAATCAAAAGTAATCAATGTAATTTCTTAGGAAAATGGACTCATATTCTAGTCCCTCGATGGAAAATCAATATGGAGATCAAAAATCAGAGGGAGGTGGCTTACATATCCTGAATATGCCTGGAATCATAGTCTTTATAGTTCCATTTATGTCGGGGCTTACACACTGAGGTTTACCTATTGTTCAGGGATTACACAATGAGGCTTCATTATATTATCCTATATTGGGATGCCATATATGATCAATATGGAGCTTGAACATCATGGATATGTATCCTATATATCATGAGTATGGAAGAAATCTGAGTCGTCATAGTTCCCTTAATGTTAGGGTTTACACACTGAGGTAACCCTATTTTTCGGGGCTTACACTTTGAGGAAGAGCTATATATAAATTATTTGGATTCCCTAGTTGATCAATATGATTCTTTAACATAATGTAGATGTATCCAATGTATCATTAGTATGTAATGAATGAGATTCTTTGTAGTTCCCTTTATGTAGGGGATTACACACTAAGGCTTCCCTAGATCATGGACATTTATGATGCCTAATGAGGTGTTAATTTTATCCCCCTAATCTAACATAATCTATGTTCGATGTGAGAAATAAGGTGGATAAAATTATCAACCTCATGGGATATGGATATGCGACCTGTGTATTGAGATTGTCTCGGAGGTGTTTGGCATAGAGCTCGAGCCTTAGGAAGGCATTCTACATATCCTAGTTATGGTGGGAATTAGTGTTCTCATAGTTCATATATTTTGGGGCATAAAAAATAAATTTTCCCAATTTTTTGGGGATTACACACTGAGGAAGAGCTAAATTATTGAGTCCTGGGATCCCCTATATGATATATCCTTCTTATCAAGATGGTATCACATGACCATGTAGGCATGTCATAGAATTCATCGTGTGACATGGGTTGACACATATGGAGGGTGTTGTGGGAGCCATTGTGGCATAGTCATTGGGGTGTCACATGTCATGGATGAATTTCTAGGATGGAATCATAAGAACTTATTTGTCATATACAAATGCTTTCACACAACTCAACTGACATGAGTGAACACTATTATGTGAGTGAGGTGATGTGATGAGGGAAATCACAACTCTTGGGTGATGGACCCAGAGTGTTCGAAAATAAGAAATTGGAACCCATGGGGAAAATTTATCATACACCACTACATTTTTAGAGGATATTTCATGTCTTTTATAACACGTTGAAGGGTTTTGGCGATATCGGGATGACATGCCCTGTTGCTGTCACATGTCTTTGGATAACACACCTAAAGTGCAAGATAGGAAGTGATCATGTATTTGGCTAAAACCTTCTTCATTTGATCTTGGTTCTAACCCTTTTATTTTTAATTCCTTGTTTTCATTCCGTGTCAATTCATCTTGAGTCTAGAGTGATCTTATTAGGCTTGCAGAATGTCCATCGCATAAACCCACAGAGATCATTCGCGTGATCTATGAATGATTACATGAAGTGATTTTATGCAAAGCACATGACTACTCATGTTTTCTTCCAGTGTATTTCTGTATGGGAACTTGGACAGTCGTGTGATCATTCTAAGAAATCCATTGAACTCAAGAGATAAATCATTCAGAGACTGGGCATCAAAAATTCAAACTATGTGTTAGTCCTCAAAAAGTAAACCACTTTCTTCATGTTGCGGTGGGGAATTTATAGACCTCGCTGCCATGGGTACTCACCAATTTGTGTGGTGTATCAAGATCGAGTCTAGGATAGAGCCAGTGAAGGATGTTTGGCACCAAAAAGTTTCATGAGCCTCTTCTATGGACTAGTTTAGGCATGTCACATGATTTTTTGTAATCATGAGTATCTTCCTTTATCAGATTATTTCTGATCATTAGAGACTTGTTTGATCATGAGGTTATGTATAAGAACATTAATTTTGTTTTTTTGACACAACTGGGCGAATTCTTAAGATCCATGTTCCTATGATATGTCACTCATGATACCTTGGGTGGCTTGTCCTGGGGTCTCATGGGACAACACTACGGGTGCGCTGGGAACATCGCGTGCCTTTTAGTGATCGCGAGTACCTCTCACCACCTCCATTTTGAGAACCTTTTTTTATGAAACAATGATTGGGAGTCATGGTAGATTGTATTTGGGTTGTTGAGGGTATTTATTCTATTTATTTGGAGATGTTTTGTGTGACTAATATTGGTTGTATGGGGGTGTATGAGAAATCGAAGTCCTGAGGATGAGGGCGACAAGCCAATGTGATTCAATGAGGTAGATGTGTCCCCAAGGTCTCACGGTGCCTTGTAGGTCATCAAGGGCATGTCGTATGTCTTTAAATGATCGTGAATCCCTCTCACACCTCCATTTTTTCCTTCTTTGTTTTATTTTACAATGTTTAGGGATCATATGAGTTAGAATGAGTAGTATCTATGATTTTTTTATGATGTATCGCTTGAAAAATATGCTTCATATGGACATCGTTCAAGCATATAGTGGACTGGTCTATCTACATATCCTTAGGGAATCACTAGGTTGCTTGGACATGTTAGAGGACTCATGTGTAGCTAGACTAAGAATCCATAGGGATATTGTGAGGTCACATAGTGTATTGCGGATCACGGGGGTGTGTGTCTCATGTCTTTCAGTGACCATGAACCCCTCTCACCTCCTCGCATTTATCTCCTTTGTTTTATGTGGTGAAGGTTTAGTGGTTATGATATATTTACTAGATATAAAAAAGGGATTTTATTCTTCCCAATGATGATTTGAAGTAACATATTCATGAAAATTGGAGGTCTCTTCCTTTAGAATGTTATCCATCATTAATCTCGAGTGATTTTGGAAGATATGTCAGGATCTTGCCAAAGAAAAACCATGCGGCCTACGGGCTCTCATTTGGTTATCCGGGGGGACATTATAAGTGTAGGAATGTTTTTTAAGAGGTATTTGTAGGACTAACCATGGGAGATGATCCATTCGTGGGGCCTTTTCATGACCTTCAAATGGTTACGTGATCCTGAGTTTCTCATAGGCTTAGAGAATAATTGACCATCCCCTTCTTCCTTGATTTCACAGGGAAAATAATTCCCATTTTAGGTATTCCCTCTGTTGTTATTTTTCTAATTCATATCGACATCAATAAATTCACCCTTCTGGAGCGATTTTCAAGGGGATAAGGACTTGGTTTTGAGAAAAACTAATGCTTTACAGATCTTTTGATGGTGTAGAAAACCAGTTCTTTAGGTCATATTTGGTCTATCGGGTGACCATTGGTATTCTGAAAAACACTTATATATATCAGGGGGTGGAGGAAAATTCATCTTACCAACCATCTATTCTTATATTTATCCCATTTTTCCCCCCATCATGGGACTATACAGCAAACCCAGATTGCAAACTATGTCTGCAAGTCCGCGCCACAAACCTATTCTTCCAAATCACTTCAACAAGGCCTCTTTCTACTTAGGATCCTGTAAGCCTCATACAGAAACTATTTTTCAGTAATTTATCAATATTTTGTTGTGAGGGCCTTGGTCGCCTCAATTTGTTTGGCCAAACTCGCTGGCCCGAAATTTCCAGCATTTGTGAACCACATGACCATGTTCTGGTCACATGATCATGAGTCTTTTGGGGGTTCATGTGATTCATGTGATTCCTTGTAGGGGTAATGCACCGCACATGTCCTTTGGAGGTCAGGATGTTCACAAAATAATTATTTTCCTCACAAATACCTTGTTGAGTCATGCGATGTGCATGATGCCGCTATCTTTTATCATGCTTTAGTTTGGTCAAGACGCTACCTTTACATTGTCTGACATGTGACACTTACTTATTTTCTTAGGGATTCTAGTTCTCATCAATCTTTTAACAATACATCAAAGAGGGAGGAGAGAGTATAGATTTCCCACCATGAGGCTATTATAGCGAGCATGGAATTTACTTCTTGTTGTTTAGTTGGCTCATACAAACAAAGCCTGCTAAAATTGTTGGGATCAAAATTTTCGTACTATCCACTTTCAGACATATTTCCCATTTATGGGTTTTTTTTATTCCAATGAAGCTTCCATACCTACTCTAAATACATTAATTATACCCTCTTCCTGGATCTGGAGGGCTCAAAATACTCTCTGTGATAACATTTCTCTAAGGGACACTTCATCTCTAAAGGGGACCATGAAGATAGTAATCTTCTAACTTTCATGCTGACCGAATTCAATAGGACTGATTGTGTATCTGATCGAGACATCTATATGTATCACTCGATAATGAAGTATCTAACTACTAATCAAATTTATGGCTAAATCTTTAATTGGGACTTCTCCTCGGGGGGGGGGGGGGCTTTGGACTAAACTGGGGATGGCCCTTCCAGGTTCAATATAATATTTATGAATTCCCAAAGGATCTGATGGAAATTAGGATGTATGAAGCTATCTAGATATTGTAGAAATTGACATATTGCAACAATAATTTAATGGTGGAGTTTTTTAGCCCTTAGAGACTGGATTTGAACATATTTCACCTCACATGCAATGAAGTCATAATTAGTCTTTGGGAAATAGAATAGATTTGTGGTGCGCTTATCCTTGGTAACATTTATGAAGAATTATTTCCTCCCCAATCCACCTAGGATGATTTCACCAAAACTCCACCTTTAACATGATAGATGATGAAGTTAGATGGGAAGACTCACCCGAAACTAATTATTCCTAGGGGGACGCCCCTTCAACACATGGGCCTAATAATTTATTATGCAAACTAGTTTGAGCTAGATTCTAGGAATATAAAGTCCTTCCTTATAAAGGATTCCTATAGCGTGTTGGATGCTTATTGACCCATGGTTGAAGGCCATATGTTCAGATCATGGGGATTGGTGTCTTTCCCTAGTGTTGGCCAGGTGGTCCAAATGGTTGGCTTCCTTTCCATTTACCTGAGTGGGTACTTACTCCTGACCATAGGGAAAGGGGGAGTCTGAGTCCTTACTTTTGTGATGAAGACTGGGATGGTTGGGTAGGAGAGAATCAGACTGGAAATCCCAATGTTGGGAAAGATTTACCTTCTCTAATATCATGTTTATAAGGGAGAGTATCTGTATATAATCTCAGGCCCCTACCAAGTGCTATAGGGTTGGATGGGGGCTTATCTTAATGGTTATGAATATCTAAACATTCAAGAAATCCCCAAAAATGACTTCATATCATACCTATAGTGTATTAATGGGTTAAGACCCATTATATTAAAATATTGGGAAATCATGGATTTTTAGAAACATCAGAAACATTTCTTCTTTAGGAATTATGTTCCTATTCCAAAAAGAGGTTTTATCAATAATGGTATGGCTAGCCATAGGGAACACACTTATATGATGTATCTTTAGGAGGGTGTTCTTTTTACATGCATTTATGGGGACCAAATTTTGAATGGTATGCAACATGAAAATTTATCCACTGATTTTTTTCCATCCAATCAAGGGGTCCTAACACTTTTCATGGTAGGTCCAAGAAGAACTCGATGGTAGCTCTCTAATTATGGATGATTTTTACTAGAGACGAAACTAGTGGGAATATATGCATTCCCCCATAGGATTCAGCCATTAGATTATCCCCAGGATATGAAGATATTTGGATCCACTCATATCCAAATTGAAAATTATCTAATATGGTGAGTGAGGATTTTTATCCTCCAGTAGATGAATAAAATCTTGGTCTAGGGAAGTATTTGGATTCCAAGTAGTTGGAATCTCTGATGACACCACACAACGAGGTTAAGCTCTTACCATTACATGAAGAGGCATCTAATGCTGTAGCTATAAGGGATGCTAGTGACTTGATGTTTCCCATCCCATCTTGGAAATGGGTGATTTGTAAAGTGATGTACTTGGAGTATTCCCTTTGGGGCACAATGGTCCTCTCCTAGGTTTTTTGGATGGTTTCTCTTATGTCACTATGCCTCGCAAAATTAACTTCAAAGAGAATTTGGGGGAATTTATGATGCTCCTTTGATGTTTTGATGATTTCTTGGTGTGTTCCTATGGTTAGATATTTTATTCTACATGATTCCACATAATGGTCCTTTTGGGTACACATCAAATTGTTGTGGACTAACAGGGTTACCAAATTATTGAGGAAGCAGTGAGTCCTGGTATATTGTGGCAGTTATGATGCCATAATGTCATTTCCATCATGGTGACATCTGTTATATGTATGGGTGTTGGAGAATTTTGATAAAGATCACTCAGCCCTTCCATTTCCTGACTATACTCCCCACGGTACAGTTATAGGGGAGGATTTTGGTGATGACTAGAGAGTTGGGGATGAAGGGTCCCCAAGCTGACAAGATCAAATGAGGGAAGTAATTACCATTTCTTTGGTGACAATTCCAACTTCAATTCCTTCATGAGGCCCTTATTCATAAAAGAAGAAGAAAAATAAAAGGTATCAGTATGCATTATCATGCCCTTATCATATAGAACCCCCATGTTAGTGGGTTTTTTTTGATTCCCCTCATTACCTTAAATTATTATTGAAGAACATATATGATTTTTTTTGTGAATGCACAGGTCCCCATCGAGATCATTTGGGAGAGTTTGTGCCTTTTCCTAAGGATGTAGGTGAGTTTTTAGTGTCTCTAATAGATATTCTATTACTAAACGAAATCCATCATGGAGTAGACATGGCTGAGGGGACCATTCAACTGGGTTAATTTACAACCATAGATGTGTTGGGTAGTGGTCCATCTGACCTAACACAGATAGAGGAATTTTGGGATGGTTTTTATGTTGGTAGTTATTATTCCGCTGCATTAGCTAGAGTGGGTGTGAAATTTGAAGAAGTTAAAGGCTCTCCCATGTCCATACCATGTTGTTTATTCATGTCATACCTACTAACATTAACATATACTCTTGTAGTCAATAAAGGTGGGTTATAAGGATATTGTTTTCAAATAAGGTGTCGCGGGAAGTGAAACATCATTCTTCATAAGAGAGATTATCATCTTCTCCAACAGATGGAGAAGAGGCAGTCGATGATTTAGTTGATGTGACTGTAAAAGGTTTATTTCTAACCATAGCCACACCTGTTAATATTTGGTAGCACCACATGATTTATCCTATTAACTAACATACACCTGCATCCATTATTATATTTTCATCACCATAGATCTTAGAAGAGTTTGTGCCTTCAAATATGGGAGTTACTCCAATTGTATATACTAATATAGAGGAAGGATCTCTCCACTCATCATCAAAGACCTTGTAAACCCCCTATCATTGAGTTATCTTGTTCTAGAATATTTTACCATCCCCTGATAATTCTAGAGCATGGCCTCATATATGGAACACTCTATTAATCAATGCAGTAACAAAAATGGGGGCATATTTTTATTTTAGAGTCAGAAACTCCATTGGATGAGTTTAAAGACAGATTGGGTCATATTTGATTCATGTTTTCAGTACTTGGATATAAATGCTTTTATTATTCTACCCTTTATTTTTAGGTGAAGGAGGTAATATCCATATGATAATAGAATAGGTACCTTGAGTTGAGGGTAGCAGCTACTGAGGCTTCATCTTCAATGAAGCAGGATTAGAGTGAATCTTTGAATGAAGACACTCAACGAAAAATTGAGGAAACTGCTCAAAAGGGTGAAATAAATTTTAGGAAGGCTCAGATTGGTCATCTTCAGTCTGAAATCGATCACCTTTATAAGGATCTATTTGGGTTTTAGTATGAATTGTAGATATCAAAAAGTGACATGATGGAGCAAAACAGTTTCCTATATGTGGAAGAGAAATCGTGGCTTGATGTTGTCGCCAAAGCAGAGGAGTAGCAGTGTGTTGTGGAGGTGGAAACATTATCTATTGATCAACTGCACCAATCTGTGACTTTAATAGAGAAAATAATTTTTTATATTAAATAATATTAAGATAATGTAATATACTGGAAATAAAATTTTTCAATCATACTTTGGCTTGCACATTCAAAGGAGATGCGCATGTATTTGGAGATCCCTCCTTTTATATGCTATTGATGAATTGGTTTGATAGAATTTATATTATTTCATCCATACTTCCATTATATAGGATGCCTGCGGTGTTTTTTTGCTTCAATATTTTGTGTACCATCATTGATACAAATCCCTTTGAGGAACACTTGTGAAGACTCAACCCATATGAGATTCTGTGTTGGTAATATATTCCAGTTATCATGAGATCACCTCATGTGTATAGGGATTGGTTTTGTAGGAGATATGTTCTATAAAGTGAGTGATTTACATATTTGAAGAAAGTATATCAATCGTAATAAGTACATGTAATGGTGTCATAACAATTTCAATGCACTTATGTTTAAAGCCTTTTAGTTTGGACAATCTATTGCATTATATAAAGTTCTTTCATCTCGAACCATCTGTTTCTTTACTTTAGGGACTTTTAACTCATACAATATATTGATTTAGTTTAGGATTTTTATCATAGATGATATATTTCTTTAGTTTAGGGTCTTTTATCTTGGACCATCTATCAATTTAGTTTAGGGTCATTTAGTTTGGACCATATGTTACTTTATGTTATGGACTTTTAGCTTAGACCATCTTTTTCTTTGGTTTCGAGTATTTTATTACTTCCCATATATTACTTTATTTTAGGGTCTTTTAGCTCAAACAATATGTTTTTTTTTTGCTCAGACTATCTATTTCTTTAGATTAGGTTCTTTTAGCTCAGACCATTTGTTGCTTTAGTTTAGGTTCGTTTAGCTCAGACCTTCTGTGTGAGAATGGGACATCATACATACATTCCAGGAGTGACCTAAAACACTTTGAGGTTATGGATTCTACCCTAGTGTTCCAAGGATCACGAGGATCGGAATTCCATTTTTACAGAGTGATAAGCTTGGTTAATGATCATATGTGCATATGTGGGAGCCATGGGAATGTATGCACAGTTTAGGAATGGGGTCCCTTGAAGCAATTTATATTTTCCAAGGGATATGGGAGATCTATGGATGTAATATTGATGATTTTGAAATACTAGTAATACTAATAATTAATTTTAGTGGGGGTATGGATAATGTAAATCATAACGTAGGAGTTGGAGTTTGAGAATATGAGGTGGTGCAATCATACTGGGTATGTCCCTTGGCATTCTAAAATGATGGGTTCCATCACTGTGCTACAAGGGCTGACATGGATTGAGTCTCCATTTTAGAAAAGTGAATATTCATTTAGTTGGAGGGTCAGGGACCTTATGCCTCTATACCATGTCCAAGTGAGGATGATCTCCCTTTTGGGATATGGATGATTTGTGAGGAATTTGGCGTATATATAATGAAGTTGGATATGGGAAGAAAGCTAAGGGTTCTGGAACCCTAGTGTAGCTAGTTCTTAAAATAAATCTTGATCTCTATGTCATGTGGTTTCAAATCATGAGATGAGGGCCATCAAAGTCTAGAAAATGAAGTGTCACTGTCCATATTAGAGAAAGGGTATGAAAAAAATGACATAATAATGAGGATATTGAATCTACGTGGATAGATTGTTAAATGGAATGTAAATCACGATCTAGGGTGCTCTAATCCTAATAATGGTATGGGACAGTCATACAAGGAGTAGTTCAAACACACTAACATGTTGAGTGCTATCATGACGATGTCATGGTTCATGAGAATTGGAACTTCCTTTTTTAGAGTGACACATTTTATTGATGACAATAGTTTCATATGTAGGAACCATGGACAAGCACGCATAGTCATGAAAAGGGAACTTGATACCAGATATCACCTCCATGTCCAATGGAAGGATATGTTGATTTGACACACATAAACTCAAAATGTTTGGATTGATAAAGATGTAATATAAAAGGAGGGTTCAAGTTCCCAAATGGTTTTTTCATCACCTAGAGAACATTTTATCATGGTGAGGAGATGTGAAAAATATTTCCTAAGTGTTTTCTTTAACTTGTGGGTTCAGTGAGCATAGCCTATATTTTATAAGGGTTTCAGACCCTATGATATTGGTGCCGTTTTTTTCTCCATAATTTCCACCTAAAATATGAGGATAAACAGTTTACTGGGTGGAGACTTGACTTTTTATTAGGTCACACTTTACAGGTTTTTGTTCTAAATTTTTTTCTCTCACTTCCATTGGTAGTTTAGGGTTTGGCGATTTAGACCATTATGTTCAAGAGTATGAGATTGTACATATTTGACCAAAGAACATACATTTTAGGGTCATGACTTGCCTGGACCCAAAACAGGGGATGTGACAAAAGAGGATAATTGGGATACCCAGGGTTAAGACCACTCCAACATATTCTCAAGCATGAAAGGGAAATGATGTAAATCATGGATCATGATTTCTAGGGTTTTGAGTAATGACATGAGAAAGTCATACAAGGAGTGGTTCAGACACATTGGTTTATTTGGAAACGTTTTGATGATGTCAGTTTGTATGAGAATTGGAATTTTCTTTTTTTTTAGAATGACACATTTCGTTTATGGCCATATGCACATATACAAGATCCATATGAATGCATGCATAATCATCCAAAGGGCACTTGAAGATGGATATATTTTTAAATTGATGTGGAAGGTTGACGGTGGTCTAAGACACATAAGACATGAACCATGGTATATGGATTTGAATGGATCTTAAAAAATCGTGGAAGCACCCTATACACTGGTTATCCAAGTTATGTCTTTTGAGGTAATTTGATGAGGAGTGAAAATTAGGAGATAGTCTGTATATTTTATTTTCAGGTAGTGGGAACTTGTTTGAGTCTTAGTTTTTTAACATCATGCGGTGAGGACATCATTCCATATACTTTAGCATCATGTGGTAAGGACATACTTTCATGAAGTTTAACATCGTGTGGTAAGGACATGCTTCTGTGATGTTTATCATAATGTGATTAGGACATTATTCTATATATTTTAACATCATGTGGTAAAGAAATCATACAGTGCAGTTTAACATCATGTGGTGAGGACATCATTTTATGAAGTTTAATGCCACACAGCAAGGACATAGTGCCATGTTGTTTAATGTCCTATGGTAAGAAAATGTTTCAGTGCAGTTTAACGTCATGAATTGAGGACATAATACTATATAGTTTAACATCATGTGGGGATTAAATCATACCACACAGTTTAACATCATGCTATAACTATATGATTCAGTGTAGTTTAATGTCATGCAGTGAGGACATCATGCCATGTAGTTTATCATCATGTGGTAAGGTCATGCTTCTGTATAGTTTAACGTCATGCGGTAAGGATGATGCGAGACAATTTAGGTTCATCTAGATTTAATCATAAGGTTAATTTCTCAACATGGGGTGGGTGGCATGGTGACATGAAGCAATTTCAAGTTAATGAGGTCCAAAGTGGTCTTAACCACACCATGCACCTTTCCTGGAAGACTCACGCCAAAGTGAAAAAGGGTTATGGCTATAGCTGGGCCCAAAGATGAAATGTTTGGTCCAAACTGTGAATGTCATGAAGATAATAATCAAGCCACATGCAGTAATAGAATATGAAATAATTTATGCAGCTCTAACCAATAAATAAACATGTGTATTATTACCATTAAATATAATATCTGGGTCGAGGATTTGATATCCAAGTGTCACTACGTATCCTGTAGGGGTAGGAATGAAGCTACATGTAGTTCTCTAAATTCCATGAAGTTTAACTTCATACTGTGAGGGTGAAGGTGGATCGACATGAATTAGAGGTAGTGTCATGGTTGGGCCTAAGGATAGAAGCATGGGTGTCAATACTTATCTTATGGGGATGAGAATCAAACCACATGTAGTTCTTGGAAGACCATGCAGTTTAATATCACGTGGTGAGGACATATACCTTTCAGTTTAACATCATGACGAGAGGAGTTATGGAATTTATTTTATGGTCTTGTGATCAAGACCATAATGGATACGTTTCACACCTCTATTCCTTTCTTATGAGGGTAAGTCCCTACCGTAATTTCTAAGCACACTTGAGCTATGATCAGTGTGAGAAACAAAGAGAGGAATGGGTCCCCCCTAAAGTGTTGAGGTAAAAGAGGGATATAAAACAAGAATTATGTATGATGAAGTGTATGGACCGATATATAGGATCATGGAATCCATATGTATCTCATTTAAAATGAGAATTAAGGTGTATGATGTTCTGGAGAGTCCATGTAGTTTAATGTCTTTTGGTAAGGACATCGGCTGTGAAGCTTTAACGTCATGTGGCAAGGAAAATGGGTTACCCAACGTAAAGGGGGAGATGAGTTGTAGATCTGTGTAGTTTAATGTAACGTTGTGAGGACATCTTTCCATGCACTTTAACATCTTGTCATAAGGAAGAACTGTGTATAGTTTAATGTCATGTGGTTAGGAAAAAATGTTCCATGTTGTTTAACACCATAAGGAGAGGATTAAATGTTCCATGTAGTTTAATGTCAAACATGAGGAAGAATGGAGATGCATACTCTGATGTGGATTCCCATTTGATTAAAATATTATGAAAAGTATTTCTTGAGAAATCTAACTTTTTTTTGTGGTGTGACATGCTTCCCATCCATGGTTGATAGCGAATAGTATCCATTATAATAGACCTTTTGTATGATGTCATTTCCTTCCCACTTGGGCTCCAATTTTGGGGGCTTCTTTGCAGATATCATCTGGGTTCTAAGAGCCTACACCAGTTCTCCTGGAAGGAATGAGCATAGTAAAACATTTTTATTAAAATCGCATGAAATCTGATTCTAGTGAACTTTAAGGTTGTGCAGTATGAAAAACTTATTCTCATATATCTATTCTAACTCATATATTAATTTATTTGATTGTTCATCATCAGAGAGACATCTTTAAGAGTCTATTCAGAGTGAGGGTAGCTGGACTTCTATGGTCTAGACATCCTTGTTCTCATTCATTAGTGATAATAGAAATTCTTTTGTAGCAGTACGCAAGGTGGTATGGTAGTCCCACAAATCATGGACGAGATTATTTGTCCAATACTTCATTTCATTATTCACCATCTTCAAGATTATTTTTGATAATTTCTCATTTAAGTTCCCTATTTTTACATTTTTCACTACATGATAGCGGGATGAGTGATTGGACTCAATGTTGTACTCCTTGTAAATCTTCTTCAAATTCATGGAACATAATTTAGTGTCTTTTTTCGTCAATATTGTGTGATGGAATCCAAAAATGGTGATGATATTGAATTTCATGAAGATGATGATATTATTCATCCTAACTTCCGTAAGGGTTATCACTTCATCCTATTTATAAAATAATTCTGTGGCAGTAAGGATGTACTTGAATAGATTAGTAGTGGCTGGGGGATGTGGCCCCACAACATCCATCACCTAGTGGAAAATGGATATGAATATTTAGAGATATGCAACAAATATGGAGGTTTATGGATGATGTTTGCATGGATCTAAAATGCATTAAATTTCTTGGTGAATTCTACACAATCATGTATGATTGATTCCTAGAAATATTCGATCCTTCTGATTTGGTGGGAGAGCCTGGTTCAAGATTGATGGTTGTAGAAAGTTCCTACATGGAATTCCTACATGACAATGATAACTTCTTCGTATATTATGCTCCCGATGAGAATTCCATCATAATTTCACATATAGAGTATTGTTTTTTCATTTTGGCGATCATACAGAGTGAAGTTTAATGCCTGATGATGAATTTTTCCCATATGGTACAATCATCTAGGTGAGTTCCATCTCAATGATAGATGATTAAGGGATCTTTAAATCAAGGGGTGGTTATTGGTTTATCATCATATGGGGAAGTGCTGACCTGGTTGATCTCTTCCATTTCACATACAACAATTGATGACACCATCCTTTGATGTGTAATATGGATGGATTTTACTTCCTGGACATGGTCTTCCATGATGGAAACTGCATTTTCCATCACATCAGCGTAAGAACTTTTCGATAGGGGGACATAATTCAATGTGGTCTCAAAGATGAATTATTCCATTGGTCCCCTAATGTAGCTAGAGAAGGGGGGGAATTCTTTTTTTATATATGGAATTTCCCCAACTGACCTGATTTATCACTATGTCTGAATCCTCATTGATGTTCAGGTAGGCTCTGGGAAGCTATGGGGATAGTTCCAATCAAGCTATTAGGGCTTGGTATTAAGACTCATTATTTTTGTAGCCTTCAGACAATGAGAAAGAGTATGGAAAACCACTCTATCTTTGGTGAGAAATACAACCCCTAGACCAACCCGATTGAGTTTCAGTTTCTCCATTGTAGTGGCAGTAGGACTCCAAGAGGAACCATAAAAGTACATCTCTAATGTCCAAGGTGTTTCATGGATATAAAAGAGCTATTCATATGGATGTTTAGTGACTTTTGGTGTATTTTCTAGGGTATGGTGTGCTATGAGGAAATCAGCAAGGGATTTCCCTTTCACCTACTTCTGAGAGATGAACTGAATTAAATATTGCTACAGAATGACCACCCATCAATCCAAGCATCTATTGAACATGGTCTAGACATGGATTTACTTTATTAGATCAATACTAGGGACTAGGTGAATTCAAGGTGCTTCAAGTTGTTCCTTAGCATTTGTACTACCAAGATGACTGAAAGCAGGTTCATTTCGACATCATAATACATGATCATAGTACCCAGATGATCCAGATAAGTTAGTAGAGACTATTATCTATTCTTACATAATTATTCCATACGAGAAGGTTGCCTAATGAGTTCTTCATTGTGGCCACATATAATATAGATTTCCTCCCATCATCAAGATACATTATAACCAGTGGGTGCAGAATATACTGCTTGAGACTTTCAAAGTCTTTCTGAAATGCATCATCCAATTGGGAGGTGAATCCATTACCTATTATCCTCATGAAGGGGAGAGATTTGGCATCTAGGTTGGTTATGAATCTATAAATGTAGGTGAGGTTCCCTTGGAAGCCTTTGAGTTCTTTCTAGTTCCTATGGGTGACATTTCCAAAATAGCATTAGTATTCTTGGGTTCTTCATTAATGTCATGGTGGTGTACCATAAAGAGAAGGAACATGCCTATTGTTACCCCACAGGCATATTTCAGCGGATTAATATTTAGTATATGATGTTGTAGCTTTTAAAATATTTTTTGAAGTTCCGTGAAGTGACCACATCACTCATGGGATTTAACATCCAGGTCATCGACATAACAATTGACTATCATTCCCAAGAATGTATTATTATGCGATTCATGGAATGATAACATGAGGCTCAAAAATTATTTAATCAAAAGTGAATGACCTTATAGTAGAAGATCCCATGAGGTGATCTAAAGGGAGTGGCTTGTTCATCCTTGGGGACCATCTTGATTTGATTGTACCCTAAGTACTCACCCATAAATGAAAGGGCATGGAAGCAAGAAGTCTCATAGACAAAGGGTTTTGTGATCGGTAATTGGAAAGCATACTTTGGGAAATGATAATTAATGCCTCTTAAGACAATGAAGTCCCTAATATGACCATTATTATTCTTGATAAGGATGATGTTGTCAATCCATCTTAGGTATTTCACTTCATGGGAAAAGGAGGGTTTGATAATATTGTTGACTTAGGCCTCTACATTGGTGGCATGAGAGCAGTGAATCCTCCTAGCTGCTTGATTGAAGCCTTGATACTTGTCATGAATTCCGAGATGATGCATAACCACATCTAGGTTTAGTCATGGAATTTCTATGTAATTCTACACAAACACATATTGATGCTTCTATAGAAATTTAATGTACATCTCTTTCTCTTAAAGAGTCATGGAGGAACTAATCAAGGTAGGTCGTGGGTAATATTCTGTCACTAGATTTATTTAAAAGAGATCATATATTGTAGTGTAAATGCCTTTTTCAAATGATGAAGGGGAGTTTCATAGATTATCCATATCTACTTCTGAGCTTGTGGAGACATATTCAGGTGAATATAGAAGTATGGGGGCTACTCTATTAGTATTAGAGGGTTAGAAGAGATTTCACCATCCCCTGATATATGGGTCATTGCAGAGAGATTCTGGATATGAATGTCACTGGAGACATGATAGTCTTGGACCTCTAGGATCAGATCTACTACCTCGACCATATTAATGGGGGAGTTTATAATCATTATCAAGAATGATTAAGGTATTGATAAGGGTGATTCCTAATTCATTAAGAGCTGTAACTTCTATATTATCATTTTCCACTAGTTTTTTTAACTCCCTTATTCTATAAATCTACTTCAGCATATATGGATTTTCAAACCTCATAGGGGGAGATATCACCATGTTTTAATCCAAACATCCCATTGATGGGCTAATTTAGACATCTATGGAATGTTGATGGTTCTGTGAGGTGGCTATAGAACCTATGCCATCCAAGAAAGACATTATATGTGGTATCATACATGATAAACCTGAACTCAACATCAGATGTGAGACCCCCCAATTTGGTCTTTGAGTCTGATCTCCCTTAGATATCTCTTATCATGCTTGTCATATCCCTGGATGGTCAACTTTGTAGGGGACAAGTTCCTTTCACTATACCCCAATCATCAGAGGTTATCAACTGGGTTATGAATGATCCCAGATCCATTATCAATTGAAACCCTTTAGACATTGACATTATTGAGTCTTCTTGAAATTTATAAGGGTATGATGTTCCCTTGGATGGCTTTATACTAATCTTGATCAGTGAATAAGATGACAACATGGCATCATAAGGACATAGTTACAACTAGATATACCTTAGTGACAACGAATTCAATCTCAAATTCCCATGGGATCTGGAGGGATTCAACGAGTGCCTCCTTGAGTTCTTTTTAAAGATGGATTTCATCTATTATAGAGAGGTTTGATGGGATTGTAGCAAGATATTTTAGAACATCATGATTTTGTTCCAGATGTTAGGGGTTCCCAATATGAGGTTTCATTATGGCATGTGGATCAGGTGTTGGAGCATGAAATTCAAGAACTGAAGCATCTATAGTAGATAAAACTATAGATTGTGTGGCGGTTGAAGGGGTATCTACTTCCAATAGTTTAGGATTCATTGTCCTACCTATTTTCATAGGGTGATCATATTATAACCCTGCTAAGTAGTTATTCAAGATGATTGGATGCATGCAACTGTTGGAGGGATATGAGGATCTTCCTATACTATTATGAGATTACATAAGCTCTTGACTATAAGTTTTGGATTCATATATATCTCTTATGAAGATATTAATATAATATTTAGTATAACCATGTCTGTGATACCCCTTGTATCCCCAGGTCTAGTGCATTCATCATCTCATTCCTTGGTTATTTGCATGAAAACCATATTCAGGGGCATAATCATTATCGGATATGGGGTATGTCATGTGTATTATGTTGAAAGAACCAAATATGATCTCATCATTAGATGAGAAGTTTTGGGTGTGGAAGTGTCCATCCTGTTGATATCACAGGGAAGATATTAGTGACAGATAATTCTTGATTATGAGGAGAATATGACTCTTCCTCTTCTATTTCATTCTACCGGTGGTGGTCACACCCACCTTTGATAGGCCCATCTTACACCACTTTCTTGGGTGATGGAGCTGCTGCAGGCCTACACATATGTGCTCTCAGAGTAGCATGGGCTTGATAAACTGCCTTTTGAACCATCCGGTATTCAAATTCTTACACATGTCTTTCTGAGAACTTCTTCAAACTGTCCTCTTCATCTAGTTGGACGATGGTTATGCATGCCACTTGCTCTGGGGAATTATCCTGCACCTCTTGCCCAGAATCGAACATTCCTTGAAGGAAGTCCTTGAAGATGAAATAATTATGGATTTAATGAATTATTATTATGTGGAAAGGGATTTAATTTAGTCAATCGATGAGGTTGACCTCATTGGGATTCCTAGGTTGCGAAAGTGTGAACAGGTTTTTGACCATGGATGCCAAGAAATAAATGGTTACTTGTTCATTTTGGAAGTAATAAATCTTATTTATCCATTCTTCAAATCCTGAATGACTATGATTTATCTGTACTTCAAGAAGAGTGTGATTCTATGGTTGTTGTGTCTTGATAAAAGTTTTTGGGTATTTCAGGGCCTACATGGGGATCTAGATAGGTTCCCCTACTGGCATGAGAGTGATAGATGTATCTTATATTATAGATGAATATTTTTCTTGTGTTGTGGGCATGATTTGAGAAATGGATCAGTTCCATTGAATTTAATCCTCAAAACATTGGGATATTTACAGAAATTTTATGAATCCACCTATATATTTCATTTGAGTCTAGGGTGTCTGCAACTCCTCCCTATGATTTTTGGTATAGAGTTCCTGCAACTCCTATTGCGAGAGAGGGATGCAGAGTGAGTAGGTCAGAAGCTTCCACCTTTCAATGAAATTATGCACCCTCCTATTTTCATGATGTTTATAGTTTGTTATGTCAATTATTTTTGTCTTCCTCAGTGTAGAATAGAATTTTAAACGAATTCATGGAAGTGGTATTCCCATCTTGAAATAGATCATCCTGGCAGACAACTATATGAAAAGAAGGTTGACCCTATCAGAGTCCGTACAAAATGCATTATCTTGGTTGCCTTCTATTGATCGCGAAGATCCATCATCATTACAAATTATGATATGAAGTTTCTATGATTCTACTCTAGGTTTCTGACACCATCAAATCTGGAGAAGGTAGGATTAAAAAAGATTGGAAGATGTGGGGAATCATCGACCCATTCAGGATATGGCTTCCATTATGGCTGCACATGCATGAACCACCCTTCCATGGATTCCATTAAAGTATCTAGGGACTTAGTGACGTTAAAGAGATAAAGAGTCACTATTTCATGGAGTGTTTCGCACCCATGGGGAACCAATGATGGTTGATTATGTGGCCTTGTTTTTATCTCCTTTCAATTTTCAATTCTTCCCAATACTGAATGGTTATCCTGACGGGGGAGAAAATGTTGCCGCAACAATGGGTAATCAAGATCATTTTTGACTTCATCATATATGTGGGATGGATTTCTAGACCTGGAGACAATATGATATTCAGAAGTCTCCCTTGATGATGGATCAACAATGGAAGGGAGAACATTTTTCCCTGCCTGGAGACGATACCCTGTGAGAATATTTTATATGAATAACTCCTCAATTGGAAGAGAAAGATGTTTTATTTCACTCTTAAATTATGAGAATCATTCCTCTAGGGAATTAACTTCACTAATCCTAGGAGGTTATTTGGATGTGGTTTTATGCTTCCCCTTGTAATCTCTCTATCGAGGAGGTGGAAACATGATATTTAGAATTTCCATGTTTTAGAGCCATCTCTGGTACCTAGTGCACACAACCTCATTTGGAACATTCAAGTCACCTTCTTACAAATGAATGTTTTCAATATCGCAACCATTTATAATTATTTGGTGATAAAAATCTTCCATGTTGATAGTGACGAAATTCACTGAGGCATATCGGGCAATGGTGGTTGTTCCATTGCATTCTATGCAACACGATGATTCTAAAAAGCTTCCATCACGGTCATTATTTGATCCCTTTGTTTTATTGGGTCACATAGGATTGTGCACCTTCCAGGGATTAATCATCCTCACTATGTGTTACTCCATCTTTGTACTATAAATAGTGACCCATACGGTGTTTTCGGATGGAGTTTCCGAATAGACCCCAACCCACAGAGGCGTGTCTCACGGTAGGTGGGATACTGACCGTTGATTCATTTCTCCAAATGTAGAGAATAATAATTACCTCATTGGTGGTTAAAATGATGAAAAGAAACCCATATTTTAGAGGTTGGTTCAATTCTGTGCCGCAGTTGGCACTGATTGGTCCAATTGTTGAGGATCCAATGGCTCTGGTAGGGGATTAGACGACTTCTGGGATGGACATGAAGATATAAATTCCCCTAGACTACTATGGTGGGGTTGCTTTGGGATCATTGATGATGTAGTAAAGGCATTCTTAGGTAATGTTAAACATGGGGATGGTTACTGAGATATAAATACCCCAAGCCCAGTGGGATTGGGTTCAGTTGCAGCTGCTACTGATGTGTCCCAAACTCCCTCACGAAGTGAAAATCTAAGAGGTGGAGGTGGTAGTAGATATTCCCTTGTCCCAACAGATTCGGTATGATCCTGAATAGCTAATACTATAGTTGCATTAGTGTCCCACTTGATTTTTCACATTTGTGCTTGTGTAGGAGTTGGCAGTGATGGCGACCCATGATGAGAATCATTTCCCATGGAATGAGTTCTGGGTGACCACAACTTCGATTTATGTGTTTGAAATGTATTCTTATTGTTTATAGGGGGATAGTTTGAATTTATTTTGTCCATCCTCCCTCTCTATCATTAATGTATGTGCAATTTTAGAGTAGAGGAATTCAATTGCAATGGCCAACTGCATTGAGCATTTCCTATTCCCTTGATCTCACTAAAGGATATAACATTACAAGCATCCATATTGGAAGGGTGCTACTATTCAAAGGGAGTATAAAGTTGTAACACTACTCACTATCCCCATCATAGAATATGGATTCCTGACATGGATTTAGAGAATAGATGCCAATGAGTCGTGATGAAATGCTGGAAAGAGTGTTGTAGATTTACAATGTGCTTTTCTAGTTTCGGATCCCTGGCCACAGAGATAGTAGAGATGTCTTGATGATAGGAGAGTATACTGATCCTATAGATGTGATAATTGTATCCTATATAAGGGACATGTCGACCCTTCCGTCACTGATGAGTGGCTGCCATATTCTGGCACATATATGGCATGTACGCGTTCTCAATATTTACTAAGATCTCATACTCAGCGGTGGAGAGGGTCTAAAACATAATGGGGAGGTTGTTTCTGGAAAAATCTCTCCATAAGTCCATGTGAGAATCCTCTTCATTAGACTTAAATGAATCCACATGATCAGACCATAGAAAATGGATCTAATGGTTTCCTGCGGATGGGAGTGGAGTGCTGCAGGAAGTTGATGGGGAACCATATATAGTTGACCTTGATGATTTTATCACCACTTTCTACGAAGGTTTTAGAGTATGTAACACCATTCTATATAGGGGTTTCTGAGCAAGGGGATGACTACCTTGTCCATGAGAGATTTAACCATGGGGAGGTTGACCATGGTGTATGTTAGGAGTAGATTACATGCGATCTATCTTCACACTACCCAAAGGAGGACTATTAAGGTAATGAACTCCTTCAGCATCTTATTCAATAGAAGATATGATATACCTTCACGCTGTTGATAATTTTTTTTCAAAAAACCACAAGGAAACTGGCATTGAGATGATTGGGGATATGGGATATGTTCCGTGTCGTGGTTAGAATATGATGACCTGCCTTTTGGAGTTGGGTATGGGTATGCGCTTGCTGTATGAAGGTTTCTGGAACACGTATATAACAAACTAATGTGGATAGGATATGAGAATGCTGATGAAAAATTACCAGAATATGCTGATGAGTTGTCTCATTATTGATAGAAATGTGATCCTATCATGAGGTGTATTCCCTTATCACTTGGTGAGCCTTAGTCTGGATGCGATTATGATCCCGATCCAGAGCCTTTGGGATATGAATCCGGTATTTCATGGAATGAATATGAACCCACACCCAGGTGTGAGAAAATATTACCTGGTTTGGGCCAGTTGGATTATGAATTCGATCATGATACGAATATGAATTCCCTATAGAAATAAACCAATGGACCTCCCATATAGGATAATGAATATGAGCCTTCCCTTATGTTTCTTTGGAATGGTTTTGGAACTGTCATTTGTTGGTGGGAGTAGGAATATGTGCATTGCTTTGATGATATATTGTAATATTTCATATGGATCCATTGACAGGAATATGAGCCTTTCCTGAGCCATGTTATATTCCCACTGGGTAATCCTCATCAAAAATAGAGATATATTCTTGATCATTGGTTTTTGGAGTATGCCTAAGGTACTTTTATGGAAGGCATGTGCCCCTTCCCCAAGGAATGTTCCACTCTAACCTAGTTGGCCCCAGTTAGTAGGATGATATTATCCTGATCTAATGCCTCACCATTCATCAGAATATGATGATAATCCTCCCGAGTAGGAGCAAGAGCGTACGCCTTCTTTGGTACAACAACTTGTTCATGATGATCAGAGTATTGCGATATCATGGCTATAGGGATAGGGGTATGCACCTATACCTTGATCTACAATTGTGCCAGAATAGTCTAGCAGAGTTCATTAGCTATTGCTAAAATGTATTGCAATTTTAGAAATTTGAGTGAAGAGATATGAACCAACACATTTTCTGTCTCATGATGAACTGAAAGATGTCCTCTATTGAAGTGGGGATATGCACCAACTTATTTCCTCCTTGTTCCATTTGAGTATGATGGTGGACTTAACGTATGGTGGTAGGAATATGATCCTCACTTTTCTTGGTGTGGTAATATACCTTCATACATGTTCATAGCGAATAGCTATATAAGCCTTCTATATAGTCCATACCTAAGTATGTAGGCAGTCATTGTCAGTAGGAGCGGGGATATGTGCTCTCTTTTAGACATTTGGCACCTTTATCCTTTTAAGAGTTTTTCTTACAACCTATGCATGGGAGTCATTGGGAGTTGTGTATTGGATGGTACTGTCAGTAGGAGACTATGGTGTACCGATGGAATGGTGTTGATGACGTAGGTTATTAGGAGCCCTCTGGGGTGGCTCTTGAACCTAAAAGGATCTATATCCTACTTCATGTTACACATTCCTTAGATATGGAAGGTATTTATTTCTATGCTCTAGAGATAATGTTAGTAATATTTTGTTTGTGGCGAATAGAACCACAGGTTTAGCGGTAGCCTTCCCTAGGCATTGCAGTCTCACTAGCTATCCCTTCTAGAGGAATTCAGAAGCAGCCACCATGTTCTGGATAGTACCATATTGGTGGTACTCCCACACCATAATATTATATACCTACCATTGAAGTCTCCATCATGTGAGACTATTTTATGAGTTGTGTAGGTTGTAGTTGTGGATTATTTTCCAGAGTGAATGATGTATGATGATTCCATCATCTTGAATCGAGTAGTTGAAGAAGTATCTACAATTTTATAGGAGATGAAGAAAAAGGATATAGATTAGTGCGGTATCGTAGGCATAATATGGTCAAACATATATGAATGGTTAACTCATTTTTTTATTTATTCCCAATTCATCCATTCAACTCATTTTGACTTATCAAAATTAGTATGGACTAATGAGAACCCTAGTTAAAAAAGAATCATTTGTAAGAATATACATGTCTTATTTATTTTTTTGTATGGTTTTTTTTAAAAAGTGGCCTAATTAATTATAACACAATCATGCTATTGTTACAAATATTCAAATTTTTATATCATTTTTCTGTGTATAGGGGGAGAAATTGCTTGCTGGGAAAAAACTGATCATTTTCTCATTGGAGAAATTCATCTCAGTTTAACCAATTTTGTTTCATCAAGTTTTTTTTCAGACATGGAAGGTGGAGTGGGATTTACATTGATGGTATGATTGAGGGGTATTTTGTGACCTCTATCAGTCATATACATTGGGATCTATATTTTATTTATGTTCCGTAGAAACATTAGATGGTTCCCTTATTCATAATTGGGGAAATACCTGCTTTCCAAAGGTCAGTGGTCATCTTGGTTTTTAGGTCCTGTGACTCTTTGGGACTGGCATTCATCGAGAGGATGGGAGTTCAGGCTCATTAGACAATTGGGGGGGGGATTATTTCCCACTATAGGACATGCTTATAGATTTAAGATATGTTTGTTAATATCTTCCTAATCTCAATACAAGACCAATTACGATAGTAAAATGGTTTATTGGTTAGTTGTCTCTTCAAATGAAGAAGTGGGTTTTTTGGAGGGATCTATCTATTTCTATCTGAGGTTCTTCATCAATTTCTCTAATTGAGAATAACTAATTTATGTGATGTAACAATGTAACCACGTGCTTCAGAATGCACCACCATATGAGGAGGTAGATGATATTACGAGGAGGGGATTTAGCCATTATGCGGAATCCTAGGTATCCTAAATCTTGTAGAAATCAAATATAATGTAGTGAATTGAAGTTATTGGGACTGCCCCCATGGTGTATACCCTTATTCGAGGGGTATTCATTCATGATGCCTAATATGATGTTTATCCATCCCTCTCGAAGCCCTCAGGATCTATGCTTGGTGTGGTAAACAAGGGGAATATATTATTAGTATCACAACATGTATGTGTGGGACTTTTGTATTTGGACACTCCCTAAGGATGTTTGGAATGGATCTAGAGCCTTGGGAATGTGTCCCATGTATTCTAGTTATAACAGGAATCATATTCCTCATAGTTCATATACTTTTAGGACTTATATACTGATGCATACCTATACCAATGTAGGTGTTTATGGGGAAAATAATATGACCATTTCAACTCCCTAAGACCACATCGGCCAGGTTCATTTGTTAGAATCAAGGGATAGAAATTAATCAATGTAATTTCTTTGGAAAAAGGACTCATATAATTGTCCCTCCGTAGATAATCATTATGGGGCTCAGGCCTCAGAGGGAGGTGACCTATTTATCCCAAATATGGGAGGAATTAGAGTCATCACAGTTCCATTTATGTCGAGGATTACACATTGAGGCTTCTGTGTTGGTTAAGGATTGAACAATGAGGATGAGATATATTATCAACTTCAAGTATTCCCTAAACAATCAATATAGAGATAAAACCTCATGGTGATGTAGAATACACATCCTCGGTATGAAAGGAATCAGATTCATCGCAGTTCCCTCTTTGTCAGGGCTTATAAACTGAGAATTACTTCTTGGTCGGGGATTACACATTGAAAAAAATCTATATTATCGAGTCTTGGGATTTCGTAGATGATCAATATGGAGATAGAACCTTAAGGATATATAGCCTATATATCTTGAGTGTGTCAGGAATCAAAGTCATCATAGTTCCCATTATGTCGGGGATTATACAATAAAGTTTCCCGAGATCATGGAGATTTATGATGCCTAATGAGGTATTCATTTCATCCCCCCAAGATCACATGAGCTATTCTTAGTGTGAGAACAAGGGGGAGAAAATGATCTGCATCATGGGATACAGATATGGGAAATGTGTATTGGTACAATCCCCAGGGTGTTTCGTATAGATCATTGGCCTTAAGAATGTGTCCTACGTATCCCCATTAGGGAAGGAATCAGATTTCTCATATTTCATATATGTCAGGGCTTACATATTGAGGCTACCCTATTTTTCAAGACATACACACCGAGGAAGGGATATATTTTTGAGTACTAGGATTCCCTATATAATATAAACTTCTTGTAGAGAATCTGTTGCATGACCCAATAGGCATGTCGTTGAAGTCATTACATGAGATGGCTTGAAACACATTGTGGGTGTTGTGGGAGCCAATGTGGCATAGTCATAGGGGTTTCACATGTATTGGCTAACTTTCATGGAGGCCATCATAAGAGCATGGTTGTCATTTATGAATGATTTCGAGATACTTAGCTGACATGACTATACACTATTATGTGAGTCCGAAAATGTGTCATAGGGATGTCACATGTCTTGGGTGATGGAACCAGAGAGTTCTCAAGATCAAAGTGTCACCCACAGGGGCACTACAAGATGTACCTTGGCATGTATTTAGAAATTTGTGAATCCCAAATGACATGTTGAAGGGGTGTTGTGAAATCTGGGCTATGTGCCTTGGTTTTTTCTGGTGTTTCTAGATAACACACATGAAGGGCATGCGGCCCAGTGAGCATAAATTTTGATTCGGCCTTTTTTCCTTTGATCTTGGTTATTTAAATTTTAGTTTTAATGTCTTGGTTTCATTAAATGTCATTTCTCCATTAGTCTCAGGTTATCTCAGTAGGCCTTTGGAACACCCTTCATATAACCCACCATAGTTCTATCACATGATCTACGAATGATCACACGAGGTGATTTTATTCCTAGTGTATGACTACTCCAGCTATCTGTCAGTGTATTACTTGATGGAAAGTTGTTCGGTCATGTGATCATTCTGAGAAGTGCATAAAAGTTGGGATCTGAATCCTGGAGATTCTAGGTGTCATGAATCCAATAAGTGTAGTAGTACTCAAAAAATCCAACACATTATTTGTGATAGGGTATTGAATTTGTAGTCCTTTCTTCGATGGGTACACACCGGTTTATGGTGAACATCTAGAAAAAGTCTAGGTTGGAGGCAACAAAGGGGGATTGACACCATATAGTTTTCCATGCCTCTTTTACGGACTACTTCGAGCGTGTCACCTAATATTCTACCATTGAGAGTCGCTTCATTTATTGGATTATTAGCGATTATTGGAGACTTTTTTATCTTGTGGAAGTGTTGAAGGACATTCATGTTATCATGTTGACATGTCCGATGGAGTTTTGAATATCTAAGTGAGTATGAGAATCCACTTGCGAGACCTTGGGGGACATGTCCCAGGGTCTCCTGAGATAGTGCTGTAGGTGCTCTAGGCATGTCGCATGCTTTTCAATGACCGTGAGTTCCTCTCACCTCATCCCTTTTTATACACATTATTTGATCCAATAAAGGTTGGGAGTCATGTGAAATTTCATGTGTACTATCAAGGGTATTTATTATATTTTTTTGGAGATGTGAATCTTGACTAATATGGGCCTTATGGTGGTGTGAGAGCATTCCATGTCTTCAGGATAAGCATAAAAATACAAATGGATTCCATGAGGGGGTTGTGCTACCGAGGGATCATGGTTCCATACATGTAATCATGGTAATTTCAAATTTATTTCAGTGAACAAAAACCCCTCTCACCTCCATCTTTTTTGTTTTCATTTTTTTACAACGTCCAGGTATCATGTTAGTTGGAATGAGTTGTATTTAAGATTTTTACTTGATTTTTGGATGATGTATCACTGGACCAATATGGTTTATATGGAGAGTGTGTAAACATGTAGTGGATAGGTTTATCCACCTATCGTTAGAGCTCCATGTGGATTCATGTACATGTCCAAGGAATTCCACATGGTGTGGATGAAAAGCCCGAGGGATTTTGTGCAGTTACATGGTGTCTCAAAGCTCAATCAGGGAGTGAATTTCATTTATTTCAGACATAATGAACCACTATCACCTTCTCCCCTTTATCTCTTTCATTTTATTTGGCAAATGATCAAAGGTCACGTGAGATTTCCTATATATCCCCAAGGGATTTTATTCTTCAACATAATGTTTTTTCACTTGATCATCATAAACACTTGGTTCTATTCCTTTGTAATTCCATTACCTCATTATGCTCAAAGGATTTTGGATGGATTTTAAATAAATTTAAAATTAAAAACCATGCATATTGGGGGTTCTCATTCTGTTTTCCAGGGGTAGTTTGTAATACCGAGTAGTTTTGTTGAATAGGGCTATGTGGGACTAGCCGCAGCTGATGCCCATGTGTGTGGACTTCTCATGACATTGAAATTATCACACAATCATGAGTTTCATAGAGTCTTCATGAATCTTTGTCTACCACCTTCTTCCATACATTCTTGGGTAAAATAATACCCACATTCAGGCATTCCATCGTTTTGGATTTTGCGGATACTTAATTTATGGGCTTCACCAATAACATAGTAGAAACATTATTCTTCTATATTTGTTTTAATATGGAAAATACATTATCATATTCTATTGATTTATTATATAGGTTTATATTATATTTTTGTGAAAATTGAATCGATGTTTGGTTATTTCAGTAATTATAGCTATCAAAGATGATATTTTAATAGTAAGATAAATAATTATTATCATTTTTATTGAACCATAAATTTACATATATTATTATTAAATTATAATAACATTATTATTTTCGTTCACATATTCTTCTGTGATAGAGTTTTATAGCATTGTTCAAGTAGGTGGTTAAACAACCCTCCAACATGAAAAAACTATATCTCGATGGGTGATAATGTTTAATGAAGAGTATAATATAATTATAATAGAATAATAATGATATAATTTACGTGTTTTTATGTTTTTTTTCATATTTTATGAGTTTTAGAAAAATAATATAAATTTAATTAAAAACAAAAAATGTTACTTTGTGGAGGCGGTAGCCCACACAATGCATAATTAACATACTTTTGTTTCTATATGTTAATGGAAAGGATTTAATAATGGTATATAAATTAATATAATAACACATAAGTCTAATAATGATAATTATGTAATAATATTATGATGGTTGGGGTAGGTTTCTCCTAAAATGGTTATGAAGACAATGTAAGGAGTAACACTCACTTTAATCCTTGAACACTCACTGGAAAGTATTTTTGGAAAAGAATAGATTATGAAAACTTGTAGTAACCAATGGATTTATTAAATGAAAAATAAATCTAGGAGATTAAAATTGGATACTATTTAAAGTAACTATCAAATGTAATATGTAACTTTGAGAGGGTTCTAGAGATATTATTTTATAATTGAATGAAATGGATCTTTTATGAACCCCCATTATTTTGCAATAATAAAATGACAGTATTTAGTAGTAAATGATTCTAGGATTGAGAAATAATGGTGTTTGAGATGATATATGGTCTAAAAAACCTACACATACTATTTTACCACATGTTTTAAAAAATTATTAAGATATTTACTATTTGAATTTTATATTTTACCATTTTGGTTTAATCATTAGAAACCATTTTTTACCAAGTATTTTATATTTTCTTAAAAAATATGGTAACCCTTATAGTGGATTCTTTAAGATATAAACCTAAATTTGGTTCCTATATATTCTAATTAATTTTATATATTATATTAAATTAACCTTTAAATGAAAATAATAAATTTATTGAAAAGCTGTTTTGTAGAAAAAATGATGTTTTTACCATTAAGTTTTCTTTAGATTAATATAAATTAATTACCAATTAAATGAGTGATAAAATAATTTTATACATTTGGAAAAATAATATCAAATTAATTTTATAAATTATATAATTTCAATCTATTAAATAAATATTAGGAATCATTAACAAAATCATTCTTTGAGACAATAGTTTTTACCATTACATGGTTACTAAATTTAATCAGACTAATCATAATTTTATGACCAATAATGAAATTTCACTTTTTACATAATATGTTCTTATTGATCAAAAATATGAAATCCATTTTTTAATATTTAATTTCTATATATTATTAATACTAATTTTTAATATAATCTAATAGAATAAATTCACAATAAAATCATACTTGAGTTTTCCAAGAATTAAACATTAGTTTAATAAATTAATCATACTATTTTTAAAATATTTATTTTTATTAATAAATATAAATATTAATTGAAAAGGGTTTGAAAAAATTTTATATCATAAAAGTGAAAATATTATAAAATTCAGTTTTTTAAATATTCATTTAAAAATTAATTATATAAGAAAAATATTAATTAATAACCCTAATATAATATCAATAATTTTTATTAATATAAAATTTTATTTTTATCAAATTCAATATAAAAAATTTATATATTTAGTTTTTGTAAAGGAAATGAAAAATATAATGAAAATCCTCTTTTATTGAAAAATTGTCCAATTTTAAACATGGTTTTTAAATATTATTCATACCGATATCTAATTTAACGAATGTCAACATTTTATTTTTTATAATGAAATATCATATATTATTATAATACTATTTTAAATGTGTATTGCCTCATAACTGTAAAAGTGTTCCAAATCCATGGAGAAATTAAAATTTTGAACTAGTGGTTGGGTATTTTTGATAAATAAAATTTAAAATCAAGTTTCAAGGATTTGGATTACTCAAGATTGGTGTTTTAGAATGGATGTTCTGGATTCATCCTAGGGTATTGGAGTATCTTCAGTCGAGGTTTTGTGGCTATTGTAGCCCTGGATGCGGTAGATCCATTGGCTATCCAGTAGGTGTATTAAAGGGTAAAAATTGCCGTTATTCCCCCTCAGGGTTAAGGGGGAAGCCCCCATATTACTACTATTTTTGTATCAAGAGACTAGGGGCCAGAACCCCTTTTCTTCCCTCCTTACAGATAGTTTTTAGTTCTCTTTGAGGGTTTTTTCTCTGGAATTTTTGTTATGCCCTTTCCTTTTAAAAACTGTGCTATTCTTCTTCTATATTATGTGATAGTTTCATAATCTCATAGTTAGGTATTTGGATTTGATTCTAAATTAGCATGGTGGATTCATTTGAGCATGATTTTTCATTCATTCTACCGAGGATGGGGGTGAACCATGAAACAATTTTCATATGGAGACTTCTCAACTCGACCAAGGAAGATTGGGTCATCAATTTTTTGGTTGTTTTCTTATAATATAATTTTAATTCTTATGAATTTAAATTGTTTCAGGTATTTCACTCATTTTAGGGTTGGAGAGGTACATTAGATTTGTGTGGTTTTGTTGGGTGTAATTATATTGTGGTGTAGAGACCAAATAAGTTATCCATCATTAATATGAGTGGGGATTTAATTAATTAGTTTATAATAAATGTTATAATTAATTAATTAATTATGGTTTCATGGGTTAATTTAGGATCTTATGTGGTTCACCCAAGCTTATATGATCATGAACATGGAAAGACAAACATGGGCGGGGCATGGATGCTCTTGTCGGCCCTTGAAATTAAAAGGATGGAAGATTATAAATATTTTGGTGGTTCTTATTAATCTACCATATAATCTTATGAATTTGTGATATTCATGTGGTATGCAGGACCCTAACACTTTTGGTACTAGGAAATGTTTTAATTTCATAAATGTATTTAATAAAATCAGAAGCATTGTATTGAGTTGTACATGGTGTAGAGGTCCTAGATAGACACTAGAGTACTAACTAGAAAATCATCAACTATTTTAAGGACATTTTTTTATAATGGAAATGGTTTAGTGGACCTAGTTTTAGGTGGTTTATTGAACCCTATGGAAAGAGTGGAAGTGACCATGGAAGCATGGTCCTGGAACTGACCATGATAAATACGCCAGAGCCTTTGAGATAAATAATATGATTATGGAGAGATTATTCCTCCCCAACATTACTTGAAAACATCTTTAGTTAGACACCATGACAAATGATGAATGGATCGAGTGTTCAGATAGACCTAGGATTCCAAGTAAGGGTATGGGCTTAAGGAAATTTCCCTTGGATTACATTGTTAGAAGGTTGAGGTTTCCTCGATGATACCCAAGGGACCCTAGTAGTTTCTCTAATGACATGTGACTCCATCAATAATTGGGAACATGTATAGATGGTATTTGGTGTAACTTTAGAACTAGTAAAAAATGATGTAAGCCTAAGGGGATATGGTTGATGAGTTTTGGATTGGGAATTCATCCAACACCTATTGTGTTTTTTTTATTATGAAATAATATTTGATTTATGAGGACACTGAGGAATAAATCATTATTATTTCTACTAATTCCATTTCGTGTAATATATGGGAATCAACTTCTGACAAATATGATAGCAAGGGACACTTGGTAGTCTTGGGATCCAATATCATTATCTATTGGGGAAAAATGTCTAGCTCAGATAACAAAAACTGATATGGTTGACGCACAAGTGGATACCTATAAGTGGTATATAGGTTATGACATCTAAGATCAATGATTTTATGTATATATAAATGACTAATATTGTTGGGTTTCCAGGAAATTTTTATTATCATCGCGAATGGTTGAGTGATAGGATTGAGATAATGATACTAGTATACCATTGAAAAATGACCATGATACCTAAGATTCCAATGATGATATGAGGTTACTAGTTGGTGTATATTACCATACACAAATTATGGATATCCAAAGGGTTAATATTAATCACCTTGATCAATTCCTAGGGTACCACCTAGGATCAGGGAGATACACTAGTGATGAATTGTTTGAGGGGTCATGAAAAGTTGGTTTCCCTGGATGATAATCATGGAAACCATGAAGGGTAATCACTTTTATTTCCACAATCAACTAATAATTATTAATTCCTAGATGTATATGATTTTTTAGGGCTTCCCCCTCATTGGAATTGTTTGTCGGCCTGATGTCGAAAATGGCCAGTTTTGACTATGGGGTTTAGCCTGAGGGACTAAGGATGAAGTATTTATGGTGATGACCTAGGGTCCACTACTAATCATGATGTAGGTTTTTTCATGGGATCCCCATGGCATGGATAAAAGTTCTCTATATCTAGTTCCCATGCAAAGAGACACTCTGTTATTGGACGAGTTAGGTATGGCTGATTGGGGTCATGTACATGAGGATAAACTGTGGTTATTGTTCCTATACTAATTTATTGGTGTGTACCCTTAGGTTATTTGGGTTTTGGGTTGGAATTTTCATCATGAAATGCTTAGAGATAATCTGACATCAAACCAAGTAATGTATTGTTGGTTTATTTTATTCATTTTTCATCCAGTTTATATATTTTTTTCTACTAAGCATTTCAAAGGCACATACAATGCATATAATGGTTATTTATGTGACCACATTGGTGGTGAATTTTTGATTATTGTACTCACACACTTCCTATTCCTCCATTTCACTATGGTATCCAAGAAGACTCCAAATTAATTTAGGAATAGGTTTGGTTTAATTCAGGTGTTGATCGAGCATTATGGCTTGGAGGTGTAGACAGATCTTGGTATATGGCTTATCGTTGAGTTCTCATGGAGTCATATTATTTATATATTTATTTAATCCTGGCATATATATTGTTACCAGCTCCGTAGGTGGTTGAATTTTAATTTATAATCATCTTGGGTTGCGTTTATTACATCAATTTTCAGTTCCTTATGATGTATGATACTTGGCCATTTTATATGTTTTTTCACTATTATTATGGGGTATAATATCCCCAATGTACCTCTATAGACCCCAATGCTAGTTGGTAACCTCTAGCGTTTGGGGTGGCATTCTCAAGGTCATGTGAAGAACTAGTCTAATTACTATTCATAATTTGAGTTGGTCCATGGAAAAAATAATACTAATTTTAATTTATTAGGAGAAATCACGAAATATTGAGAAAATAATTATTTTTAAAAACAATCCTTTAAAATTAATTATTTTTCTTATAAATATAATTATTTTAATTTGAATAATATCATTTTATTTATTATCGATTTTATTATTTTAACATTTTTCTAAAAAATATATTCTGTGACTCATTTATATTTAGTGTATCGTGTTTTTAGTGTTACATGTAACAAAATTTATTGATGATATTATTATCTTAATGGATCTAAAATCATAGGTAATTAGAATTTACCCACTTAAATAATTTTCAACCTCCAATGTTTGATTATTTTTTACCTGTGAGTGTTTTCTTAAATTATACATCATCAATTTTATAACTTCTTAAATGAAATAAATTTTACTATCATATACTCTGTTATGTAACTTATATTTGTTAAAAAAATTTATTTTTTATATAATCATATAATCAAGAATTTATATACCTTAAACATACATTCCTCTAAATATACCTTTCCCAAAAATATGTGAATTTCTGAGACATTAAACCATAGAGAAATTATACATTACTCAAAAAATTAACTCTTATATTTAAAACTCAAATTACTTAACCACTAGTCTATAAATTGACACACTAGTCAATATTTATCACAAAAAATGAGATAAACTTCACCGAAAATATCTGGGATAAATTTTTCTTTAAACAAATAATAAATTCCATGGCTATTAGTAATATCTAACTCACATTAATCAAAATCAATCAACCCTTTGATAGATCAATGTCAAGAATATATTAAACTTAATATCTATCCATACCTCAATCTGGTGTTCTTTAATAGTTATCCCTCAAATTAAAACATTTTCATAAAATCAAATTTTAAGGTTATTTAAAACATTTAATATATGTTTCCAAATCATTAAAGAAAAAATTCAGAAAAAAATCCTTATATATTTCACATAATCCTTACAACATCTAAAATATATATAAATATCATCAATTTTTTTTCTTACTAATTAAAATAATTAATAGTATTAAGATATAATTCCAATTATGATATCGACCTCACTACCTTAGGTATGACAAGGAAAATCACTTTTTCCATAAAATCAAACATATATTAATATTATCAATTATTTTATTATGCTCCCTCATTTTGTTATAACATAATGGTTTCTAGATACATAACTTTATAAGATTCATTTATGTGATCTTATTTTAGTCAAATAGACAATGAATAAATTTTACAATAATATTCAAAATATTTACATGAAAACCAAAATATAAAGTTCTATTCCCCTTTGATACCATCATATTTAATATATGAAACTGATGGTACATAATTTTCATATCATTATTTAATACATGGTTATCCATAGTAATTTTCTGGTGATTTTATCAAAAATAATTAGTTAACATCATACACAAATCAATCATAATGGTTCATTAAATAAAAAATGAATTAACTATAACATATACCACAAGAGTGTTAAATGTGGTGTACAATTTTTCCTCTTTTTCATTCATTGGGTGATAATTGAGTTAATACGAAAACCCCATTTTCATGTTTATTACCTCTAGATAAATCTATACAATATCCTATGTATACTTTTATTATCGAGACAGATATGCCATTTCTAGGAAAATAACACACTTTATACAACACCAAAACTTCATGATGTTATGCAACATATTGACTTATCCCTTAGATATATCCCTCTGGATTTAAGTAAAATTATAATATCTAATTCACTAACATGATCAATATTACCTCAAGTGACATAAATAATTATTTATATCATTAAAATTATGATCGATCAAAAATTAATAATTCATTAGTTATCCCCTACTGACATTATTACCACTAGAATAATCTAAACCCTAGTTGGGAACCCATTATGATGCCCCAATGACATGGACATCTAAAATATAATTATGATGAATTATTTATTAATTTTAATTAAAAAATTCCATTGATCAACTATTTTTAATTTTATAGTATCAAACAATTCAAAATAAGTTTGTTAATGAAGAAAGAGAAAAGTGCAGAAGCCTTGGAAACACAGTTTTACAATGACAATGCATGAAGAAAATCTTTATATAAGATTTATGCTGAACGTTTTTATAATCATACATATGAGGTAAAAATATATAATTATTACAAAGTTAGGAAAAATACCATTTGATTCATTTGTATGCTCCAACACACTTGGCTACACATCATCATTCAACACTCATCTATGGGAGTGATCATTTCTACCGAGAAATTCTCTATATTCATTGTAAAAATTATTCTATAGTGAATTAATTCTGTTTTTATTCTATTATGGGTTTAAGAATGTGTTCGGTATACCACCTATGTAAAAGTTACATGTGCGTAGTTAGTGATTCCCTAAAAATTGTAAATTGGTCTAAGCATCCATGGGTTTAAGATGACTATATTGGGTTATTTATTTAGGGATTAAAAGGCTCATCCTGTTATTAGTATCCAATTTAAAAATGTAATGTATATATTTGGATTAATCCACCTAGAATTAAAAATTATTTATATTTGGGATGTGTCTCTGGGTAAGAGAAATCTATTGTATGATATTCCAGTTTTAGTGGGTTTTATTCTTCTCTGCATTTGAGAAGAGTGATGAGTATATATAAGATCATTTTGATCTGAACCACTAAAACATTATGATGTATAATTCTTTTCCTATAATAATTATTTAACTTTAATATAATTTACTTTTTGATAAGTACAATTCACCAATATTGTCCATTCTTCAATAGCCTCTTCTTGGAACAAAAATTGGTATCATAGATTGACCCCTATCTATGGTTTATATATATATATAACTATTTGATAACCTAGACATAAACCATAAAATATATATTTGATATTGTAATTAAAATTTCAATGGATCGACGGATTTATTAAATAACTAACCATTTTGATGAAATTGACTATAGATATTGGTAATATCAAATGGGATCCTTTTTAATAAATCCTAGCAACGATCACTGGATAAACATTGAAAAACCATATATATTTCCTAAAGGTGATCCTCAATCATCATGTGGTAATTGTGCGGTAAATTATGGGTCTAATTTCATGCTGATGAAAATATTATACAATGTAATTAATAGAAATGTGTATATCCATGTATCTTCATGTAAAAAATCAGATGATAATTGAAAAAGTCTATAAGTTACACATCTTATCATAGATAAGTTACTAAGAATTATGATAGCCATGTTAAGGGATGAGTATCTTGAATTTAAAAAGGGTGAAGATGAAATAGTAAATCAAATTTTTAATTGATTTATTAGCAATGTAAATTATAGTTTTTTATGATAATATTTAGAAAAGTTTATTTGAGTTGTATGAGTTTTTATGGAAATTACAAATATCTCCATAGGGCCTCGTTAATTCTGATAAGGAAACTAGTTTTATAAATTTACAAGGCACATACACCAAATCACTATAATACTAAAAATTATTATTGATCTAGTGAGTATGAGGTCAATCCCACAAGTTTATAATGAAAATATAATAATTTAATTATGAAAGAACTAAACTATGATTCTACGATAAATTTAGACCTACCTATAATGTATAAAAATAGATTTCATGAATAAGAGGTTCATGAAAGAGAAAAAACCTTAGTAAATTGAATATATATACCATTAGAGTACCATGGTATTAAATTAATAGACTATAAAAACATAATTTATTGGAGTCTAATCCCTGTGACTATAATGCTCATGATACTCAATCTCCACTATCCCATCTCTCATTTTATCAATGGGAATTGAACTTTGGATCACTAGGAGGGGATTTATCGGAAACCATGTTTAAAAATAAAGTGAGATAAAAACAATGGTCATGTTGGAGATCAGAACCCTAATCAATGCATTAAAATTATCACTTTTTCACTATCTACACAATGGTCATGCATTAACAAGAAAATAGAATAATTGATGAAATGATGTGTGAAAAAAATCACCCATATGATTTTCAATTAAAATAATAAATACCTCAAATACATTCAACCCACCTTCTTTGAAATTTATTTAAACAAGGTATATACCATCATTTACCCTTTTTGGATGTTTGAAAATAAAATTAATAAATTAAATATTTGTAGGAGTTTGATCCAAATAATATCCTCCTTCCAAAAAGGTATTGGTTCGTTCATTATCCTTGTTCAACAACTCATCTATGTTTATAGGAAATATAATTATCAAAGGATTATCCTTTTTCCATTAAAATGTCTCATTGGAATTAATTTTATATATCCCTAATGACTCTTTATTATCCCCATGTTTAATTATTTATTGATTCATTGAGAATCATCAAGGCTGATAATTTGTTATAATTTCAATTTGTCCATATATAATCATTGTTCTCATATCTATATATCATAAATATCATCACATAAATCTAAATCTTCACATATTTCATATTCAAAATTAGTACCCATGAAGAATTTCTTCAAAATAACCCCTTAAATTATACAAATCAGATGTTCACAAGAGGAGGAATCTCAATTTTAAATTCTGTTCATAGAAATTGGTAACATGGGATGTATAGTATCAATATGGTGTTGGAAAACATGATCCTTCACATTTCACTTTATTACAGCATGTATGTGGGCTACTTTTTTTGTGTAATTCTGCATTCATAATTTTCCACTCAGAAAATCCTTAGGGATTCAATATCTCCACTACGATGTAGTGATTATTAGGAGGCATTTTTCTTTGCCCCGATATGGAACAAGGACGTTATGTAATTTTAAAAGTTGTTTTGGTTTTGAGGACTCCCTATGTGACATGGTTAATCCTCCTATTTCATGGAAGAGACTGTATCATTAAACCTTGTGTATAGTTCTTCATTCATCTTCATTATATCTTAATATGTTTCATAATTTTAACATCAATTATTTGTTAAACTTTTATTTTCCCCCCATCATTATTTTCCATCATTTATGGATCAAAATATTTTGACCACATCAGAGAACCCACATGGTTTCAATTATGTTTTAAATAATTCTATATTTTGTGTGTTTATATAATGTAATGAAAAAAACTCTTGAAAAACATCCCAGTTGGTGGTGAACAAAAATATTTCTTGTGTTCTAGAATCTCCTTTCTCCTTTAATGAATTTTTAGTTTTTTGTCAGCATTTATAGGTCATGAATTTCAAAAAATTGGTATAATGATGTAAAATTGATCCAAAAAACATAATTTTATCCGTCATCACCTTGACGCTCTTCTACATCATCGACACATCCCAGAACCCTCATTGAAGGTGAGAGTGGCCCTCTAGTGGTACATTGGGATGTGAAGGAGGTTAGGGATCAGTGATGTATCCAATAACCCTGAAGATTAAATATAAAAACTGGTCCTTTATGATGTAGGTTATTCTCCATGAATAGATACATTGGGACACCATCAACACCAACTATGTTGAACACTTAGAATACCAGATGGCACGGAGGCCATACTGCGTGTTGTCCCGCTAGAGATGATATCCATACTCCCCATCAAGTAAAGTTCCATGGATGTGTAGTACAAGCTGAAGACCATGAAAATTGGTATTTATCACATAAAAAAGGTTAATTATTCGAAGAATTCCAAGGCACATGAAATTTTTTTTTCTATAATGGAATATCAATGGACGACTTCGTTATGCATCTCACAGGGTTGGTTAACCAACCCCCAATCCTTGACGATACAGAGACTAAATAAAAAGAAGTTAATAAGTACCTATGCGTCGTACCCTCTAGGTTCTCCCAAATTTCTATTTAAATTTATATTCTTATTGATATCTCAACACTCTCCATGGAGGAGGTAACATGGAAACAAAAAGTGGTGAAGGACAATTTTGAGCCAAAATCCACTATCGTCAATGTAGGGAAGCTACTAGTCATTGAGGAGGAGTGGTTTAAGGTAATAACAAAGAGAAATATGGGGGAATGACCCTTCAAAAACTTCTTGACGAGTAACCAACACCATCGATAACCACGATCGGATGAAAAATGGTCATACGAAAACATTTATGTCTAAAGGGAACAATGTTAATGTAAGGACCCAACCTTAAAACATTACATAATATTGAATTAAATGAGTAATTCACATTGAATATCTTTTCAGGTTTAGAGTTTTAGATAATTAGGCCATAACTAATACTTAAAATCCTGAAAATTACATGTATAAAATACCACTCAGTATCCATTTTATCATAAAATAAAAACCGTTGAAAAGTAACACGTCTAGTTCCACGTTTTAGACAGCATGAATTTTGTTTGATCCATTCCTTGACCCTATTCATCTTTAAGTCATGTGAAAAACATTTCAAAAACATGGGATGAGCATAAAAAGCTCAGTAAGGGTTATAAAATAAGGAAATAAAATATTATCCCATCAATAATTACAAATCAATGAAACCAATACTTTTCAATCATAACATACCTTAAAAAATCATAAGATTTATGAATGACACATAGAAATCATAAATCATAAAGGTAACTTATGGAATTAATAACATACATACAATGTAGCTATCACAACTACATAGGGAGTCGCATTTGGAATACCCATCACAGTATATTCCCTAAATCTCTTAGGAGAAACATTCACGTTTACCTCCGTTATGTTACCCAATTCATTGGAGAGGTATCTCAGGCTCACCCGCCCTAGGTTTATCACAAAACCACCCGTATAAATGAACAATTACCAATAACCATAACATAACACATAAAACAAGAATAATGGAAATATAAAATTTCCACATTCTAATCACAATATATCATATAAAGATATTGAAATAAACAATACTTTATCAAATCATTTTCATAACCATTTAAACCGTTTAATAAATAGATTTTTGAATCAAAGTGTCCCATAACACTTTGATGATTTTAAACAAATTAACATTTTAAAACATTAATGTCCATATAAATAAATCCCAAAACCATTTTGAAAACATGTAAATTGATGATAAATATTTATAAGTATAAATCTATAAAAAATTTAAAACGATATTTAAGTTAACGTTTTTTTACAAAATGAGAGACAGATGAATGAAAATAATTGAGGAATAAAATTTAATCATAACTTTATAATATCATGATAATAAAAGGATTAATGATATAATATGTCAAAGGACAGTATATACACCATATAAGAGTGAATTGTTTGATAAAAACAATAAAGTCTCAATGGAATGTAAATTGAGATGCAATAGCTTAAAAAGACGGTATCCTTAGATTAAGGATAAATCAATGCCATAATTTATGTGTGACAAATATAAATACACCCAATATAAGTGTATATTAAGTGTAAAACAATCATATGTCATTCACACATCTTTATAACATGACATAATCAACATGTTTAAGTTTAACCCAATGAATTGAAATTGGGTTAAGAAGTCCCTTTAAAAATATTCGACAGCCTAACGACGTCACTTTAAAATTCAGAAAATGAGTTTATGAGATAAAAGGGGTATCTCATCACATGGAAATACAATTTACATCAATAATGATATATAATAACATATACCATCATAATAATATGTAAATAAAAAGACATAACAAAAATAAGTCTTTTAAAAAGAGGAGGGTGAAAGGTTCCCTTACAGATTTGGTAGCTTTCGAAACATACACCACATGAAGGAAGGATCATAAAATGAATATGTAATTACCCATAAATTGAAGTGTATTACACATGGAATATATTAATTGGATGTAATTACACTGCATGAAATAAATAAGTGGCGAACAATGGAAATCTCACGGATTTGAAAGTGAGATAAGAAATCACTTACGAAAATTTTGCAGCCTAACAGCGCCACTTAAAAATTCTTAAAATGAATTGATGAGAGTAAGAGTAGGTATATAACCATATTAAAATACAAATTACAGTATTGTGAATATAAATGAACATCCTCCAACATAATAACATGGATCATAAAATAAATGACATAAAAGAGAGGACTTGAAAAGAAAGAGAGAGGTCGAATCCCTTACCTCATGTCCGGCTTGAATCGATCATTATTTAATCTTCTGAATAATACACTGAAGTTAATTTATACATTCTTAAAACCATTTATCAAGTTTATTATTCCTTTTATATTACTTATTACCATGTTATAAAAATTATGTAATCATTTAAGTTAATAATGTTCGTTTTGCAGATATTTGGTACTTGAGTCAAAAATGGACTTCTTATAATTACATGTTGTTCATGTGTTCAGAGGTTCATTATATACAGAATGATATTAATAATTTATATATCATATATATCATATATATCCAGTATATACATGTGTTTATAATAGTACATAACATTTAGAGGTAAGAAATGAAATGCACCGTTCATGGAGACGGTAAGTCGTACGTACGCATGAACGCTACTTTCATTTCTATTTATTATTTTAATCGAAATAAAACATAATGATACATAGGTATATTATAATTTCAGTATAATATCATATATAATATCTTTAACTATATCCTTTATACATCCCACATAAGGCATTAATGAATCACATCACTTTGAGGGGGCGGTAGTCCGTGCTTCCTCAAATGAGATTGTCGTATTTACCCACTATAGAAACCATAAAGGCATGATATAAATGGGAAGTAAAGAAGAATAAGGAAATCATAAACATAATATATATCATATATAAATACATTTCCATCGTAATGGCCACCATGAGACGTGGTAAGATGTAATTGAACAATCATCGTTTCGTGAGGCGTTAGTTTGCCATCCACAGAAACATTATGTTCTTCATCCATTAGATGGAGGTGTGTGTAAGTGTATTTCGTATACTTCTCTATAAAAACAACATATTATATTGAGGATATTTATTTCGTTACAAAATAAGGTAATAAAAAGAGTTTAGGGGTTGGAGAAGTAAAATAAAATAAAACAATTTAAGAGAAATTGTTACCTTAAATTTGGGTAACTCCCTTTGGTTTGAACCAAAGGACTTCTTGAAGTGAATTCTGCCTAAGGTAAGGATTCTAAAAGGAGGATAGGGATGTTAATAAATTAATTGGGCAGAGGTGGGACGAGTCAAATGTCTTTATTGGTGTTAGTAATTGGATAGAAGTGGTCTCCTTTTATAAGGGGAAGGAGGGGCTCTTTAAGAAAGTGTGAAACTATTATTTTATTATATAATGATATTCGGTTTCTAAAGGTCCAAAAATCATTAAGGTAGAAGATAAGATGACTAAAATTCGAAATAAAATCATCCAATCATAATTGGACATGTTTTGGATAATATTATAATCATTATAATCTTATTTATTTAAATCATTTATTAATGAGATAAATACTTCATCATTATTGTGTCATTAATAATTTAATTTATTAGATGTATAAAAATCATAAAAAAATACTATCATGTAGGAAATAATTTTATATTTCCAATGAATATTTATAGACAAAAATATAATTTATATAACCCCTTATATAAATTAATTTACTAAAAGATATTTGCTTTTGTTATATTTTCCATTACTTTAAGTTAATTATTATAAATTGTCATTATCACTCCCAAATGAATCAAAGGGGTCCCAAAATCGGCCCAAATATGCCCATGTTCATTAATAACTAAACCAATAAGATTTTGACACGTGTTAATGAAATTGTGATTAATTATAATATTCTTTTACCCTTGAATTACCCTATTTACCTTTAACCGCGGTAAATAAAAGTCAAAAGTTACTATTCACCAAAAATTAGTTTCATCTTAATGAACCAAATTTTACTTCTTGAAAATAACCATGTATGTCGGATTTTTAAATTCAATTCGCAGAAGTGCTAAAATTTTATTTAAATGAAAAAGTCAGTTTTTTAACTACCACTAAGTTGTTTCACTATTCATCAAAAATTGATGTTTTTCAGAAAAATACCAAAACTTCAACCTAAGATATATTTGATACTCCGAATTCAAAAATGATTTCCATTTTTCCAAATTCAAAACATAAAAGTTTAATTAATTAATTTAAAAATTAATTCCCGTTGTTAAAACAAATAGCGTGTTTTTAAGAAACAATAACTATCAAAAGATGGACAGTTGATTAAGTCCAATTTCAAAGTGAAATTGCTTCCAATGACCAAAATTAGATTAAATGGTAAAAATATATTTTAATTTTACTTTAAAACAAATCAAAAAGATAATATATCAATATAAATAAATTATATTAAAAGGCACTTTAGAATTAAAATACAATATTTTTCACTATTCATTAAAAAATGAACTTTGTCGAAAAAATTCCAAAAATTTACACAAAGTAAATTTTGATGTCCCCATTCTAAAGAAGGATTTTATTTGGTCATATAGAATGTATTAAAGTGACCAAAACTAGATTTAAAAACGGGTTTCCATTAAAAGGCGGTAAATCGGCCTTTTAATGTAAATTATGCTTAAAATTAGATTTATTCACATTTTAAGCCTCTAACTTTTATTGGATAAAAGTAAATACATCTAAAAACCTGTATAATCATATTTTTGTTAGTTTCCTTCATTCCCTCCACTAAAATGGCTAGGATTTAATGACCATAATAATATTATATTATTAGTGTGCAACGTAAGATTTCGAAGAAACCTGTTGTTTTATATCGGGTACGCTATCGAACATAGCATCCCTTTTAATGTAAAATTAATATTTAATTGAAAAATAATAACAAATATGAAAAGTTTCTTATTATTTAGTTAACTGGGGTGTTACATCCTTCCCCCCTTTTGAGAATTGCGTCCTCTCAATTTTAAAACTGGGCTTGGAAACTTCATTAAAAGTCCCACATCGGAAAAGAGTCAATAAAACTATCACATTAAAATAATGGAAGAGAAGTACCAAGGTCAGCTGATATAACCCATACTAGGATTCCATGTAAGGAAACATGGATATGAAAGAGAGAACAAACAGTGATGTTCTGATGGAGAGTGATAGAAAACATGATTAGGAGAAAGTTAACCACTAGAAAATCACAAACATCTGGTGGGTTCCATGGTTCTTGATTCCCTAGTAGGAAAAGTTAACAGAAAAAGTTTTTGTTTTAAGTTACTTTTAATTGAGGAATCTATTTATGAGCTTAACTAAATACATAAGTAAACACAATTACTTTTCATGTAGACTTTTATCTTTCACTAGATTTCTAACACAGACTCATATTTCCTCTATATGATGTGTATTCAGGATGAATTGTTTTACATTAAAAGTTCTATAATCAACTTTGAGAGAATTAAATAATCCAAAAAAGATGAACTATATATTTCTCTTGTCATTGGATATTAACTAAAACCAAAATTTTTAGTACAAGATCATATAATCCCAAAAAAGGATAAACCTTTACCTAAAGAGAAACTACTCTAAATCTCCAAAATTTGTCTAACAAAACCCAAAGTTCAACAAATACCATTCAATAAACAATTTTCACTAAAATTCTTCAAAATTAATCCATAAATTGATTGTAACTTAAATCTCATAAGCATTTAATTACATAGACTTCCAAGATACATCTTAACATTTATCCCCAAGTAACAACAGTTACTCATAAAGTCTCATATTGAAAAGTAATTAACCTAATCACATATTCTCCATGATAGGTTAATAATTTTCATAAATAAATCAAATCATCATGTGTCCATAGTAAAAACATAGATTCATCCAAACTATAATTTTAACCACTATTCTACAATTAAAATCCCATAGTATTCTATCATCCTTAGGCATATAGTGTTTCCTCAAGAGAGAGAACATCTTCCACAACAACATTTTATCACTTAATCACTAAATAATTTTTCAATACTAATTATATCCATTTGATAAAACATAAGATCCAAAAATCAACTTATTCTTGTTCCATAAAACCATTTTACTAAAAATAATAAGTCATACTAACTAGGGACTTCAAGTAGGGTAGGGGTAGGTGATGCGCCCTTGTCGCCCTTCAGTTGTGGGTTCGATTCCTGTAGCCTTTCCGGATGCGACGAGTTTTCACCCATCCTATGGGTTTTCCTTTTTATAAAACTAAAAAATTACCCTAACATGTTTTAACCTCAATGGTTTCCTTATACCTCTCACTTTCATCCAAATTCATTATGATCTCGACATCTTAATTCTTGAAGTCTTATTTCACCACCAAATGGTAAAATAAAAAAATCCCCAAAATGAATAACATCATAACTTGATCATTGTGTCCATTTGGTTTCATCGTCATCTTGTTCATGTAGGTTGAAGGTCCATGCATTGAAACAATGATTTAGAGATCCTTCAAAATCATTTTCTTCCTCTATCCAAATACACCTTGTACAACAAGGGTCATATGGGTATTCACAGAAAAACAGTTTTGGAAAATAATCATGTATGACATATAATTTCAAAACATCTGATAAAACATGATTTCTATAAAATAGTCGAACCAAATTTGAGTTGAAAATTTCAATTAACATTCCTCTTAAATTACCATAAGTATGTGCTGAGAGACTATATTTTAAAATAAAATATAAATAGGCTGCGCAATGGTCTCCTTCTTCAGCACTGGTTTTAAAATCATAATATGCTTCAAAATCTTGTGACAAGGTAAAATATTTGAAAACTCCTTGATAATATTTTCCTTTCTTGAAAATATGAGAATATTGTGAAAATAGGATTTTTTTCTAAATACAACCCATGATCCACGATGATAAAGAGGTATAGTGGAGGTGTTTGATATCTCAAACAACTGCTTGCAAGTGAGTTGTATTCTAGAAAATGTTTCACAATCATCCAAACATGACTTTACAATAATTATTGCAAGCATGTCATCAGGAAGAGATATAAATGTCATTTTAGATCCTCCTACATCCAATTGTAACAGAATTTCCTTAATCTGAAAATGTTATAAAACAAGTATTTAACAGAAATAATAGACAAAGGAACTAACCATGTATCTAATAAAAACACCTAATCCCTAAAGTTTTCTAAACCAACCTATTATACCAACTGTAAGGACCCAACCTTAAAACATTACATAATATTGAATTAAACGAGTAATTCACATTTAGGATATTTTCAGGTTTTGAGTTTTAGAGAATTAGTCCACAACTAATACATAAAAACATGAATATTACATGTAGAAAATACTACTCTGTATCCATTTTATCATAAAATAAAAACTGTTGAAAAGAAACACGTCTAGTTTAATGTTTTAGACAGCATGACTTTTACTTGATCCATTCCTTGACCCTATTCATCTTTAAGTCTTGTGAAAAACATTTCAAAAATATGGGATGAGCATAAAAAGCCCAGTAATTGATATAAAATAAGGAAATAAAATATTATCCCATCTATAATTACAAATCAATGAAACCAATACTTTACAATCATAACAAACCTTACAAAATCATAATATTTATGAATAAAACATAGAAATAATAAATCATAATGGTAACTTATGGCATTCATAACATACATAAATTTTAGCTATCACATCTACATAGGGATTCACATTTGGAATAACCATAATAGTATATTCCATAAATCTCTTAGGAGAAACATTCACGTTTACCTTCGTCACATTACATAATGCATTGGAGAGCTATCTCGGGCTCACCCGCCCTAGGTTTATCACGGAACCACCCGTATACGTAAACAATTCCAAACAAAAATAACATAACACATAAAACAAGAATAAAGTAAAGATAACCATTCCACATTCTAATCACAATATATCATATCAATATATTGAAAGAAACAATGCTTTATAAAAACCATCTTCATAACCATTTAAAACATTTAATAAATAGACTTTGAATCAAAGTGTCCCATACAACATTGAAGATTTTAAAGAAATTAACATTTTAAAACATTAATGTCCATATAAATAAATCCCAAAACCATTTTGAAAACATGGACATTGATGATAAATATTTATAAGAATAAATCATTAAAACATTTAAAACGTTATTTAAGTTAAAGAGTTTTTAACAAAATGAGAGATGCTTGAATAAAAATAATTGAGGAATACAATTTAATCATAAAATTATAATATCATGAGAATAAAAGGATTGATGATATAATATGTCAAAGGATAGTATATACACCATATAAGACTGAATTGGTGCATAAAAATAATGAAGTCTCAATTGAATGTAAATTGAGATGCAATCCCTTAAAAAGATAGTATCCTTGATTAAGGATAAATCAATGACATAATTTATGTGTGACCAATATAAATACAGAAAATATAAGTGGATATTAAGTGTAAAACAATCAGAGTTCATTCACACATATTTATAGCATGACATAATCAACAAGTAGAAGTTTAACCCAAAGAATTGAAATTTGGTTAAGAAGTCCCTTTACAAAATTTGGACAGCCTAACGACGTCACTTTAAAATACAGAAAATGAGTTTATGAGATAAAAGGGTATATCATCACATGAAAATAAAATTTACATCTTAAAGGATATAGAAGAACATATCCCAACATAAGAATATGTAAATTAAAATACATAACACAAATAAGTCTTTTTAAAAGAGGAGGGTGAAAGGTTCCCTTACCGATTTGGTATCTTTTGAAACATACACCACATAAAAGAAGGATCATAAAATGAAGATGTAATTACCCATAAATTAAAGTTTATTACACAGGGAATACATTCATGGGCAGTAAATACACCACATGAAATAAATAAGTGGAAAACAATGCAAATCTCAAGGATTTGAAAGTGAGATAAGAAATCGGTTAAGAAAATTTGGCAGCCTAACGGCGCCACTTAAAAATTATTAAAATGAATTTATGAGAGTAAGAGGGGGCCTCTCATTATATGAAAATACAAATTACAGTATGGTTAATATAAAATAACATCCTCCAACATAAGAACATGTAGCATTAAAGAAATGACATAAAAGAGAGTACTTGAAAAGAAAGAGAGAGGTCAGATCCCTTACCTCGTGTCCGACTTGACTCGGTCGTTCTTTAATCACCTGAATAATAAAATAAATATAATTTCTACTTGATTAGTAAACTTTTTCAATTTTATTATTTCTTTTATATCACTTATTACCATGTTATAAACATTATGTAATCATTTAAGTTAATAATGTACATTTTGTCGATATTTGGTACTTGAGTCAAAAATGGACTTCTTATAATTACATGTTGTTCATGTGTTCAAAGGTTCATTATATAAAGAATTATATTCATGATTTATATATCTTATATATCATATATATCCAGTATAAACATGTATTTATAATAGTAGATAACATTTAGAGGTAAGAAATGAAATGCACCGTTCATGGAGACGGTAAGTCGTACGTACGCATGAACACTACTTTCATTTCTATTTCTTACTTTAATGGAAATAAAACATAATTATACATAGTTATATTATAATTCCAGTATAATATAATATATAATATCATTAACTCTATCCTTTATACATCCCATATAAGGCATTAACGAGTCACATCACTTTGAGGGGGCGATAGTCCATGCTTCCACAAATGAGATTATCATATTTACCCACTATGGAAACCATAAAGGCATGATATAAATGGAAATTAAAAAAGCATAATGAAATCATAAACATAATATATATCATATATAAATAAATTTCCATCATAATGTCCACCATGATAGGTGGTAAGATGTAATTTGACAATCATCGTTTCGTGAGGCGTTAGTTTGCCATCCACAGAAACATTATGTTCTCCATCCAATTGATGGAGGTGTGTGTAAGTTTAGTTCAAATACTTATCATAAAAACATCCTAGTATATTTAGGATACTATTGTTGTTACAAAATAAAGGAATAATAAGAGTTTAGTGGTTGGATAAGTAAAATAAAAGAAAACAATTTAAGAGACATCGTTACCTTTAATTTGGGAAACTCCCATTGGTTTGAACCAATGGACTTTTTGAAGAGACTTCTGCCTAAGGTAAGTCTTATAAAAGGACGATAAGTATGTTTAGAGCTTAATTTGGCAGATTTTGGACGAGACAAATGGCTTGAGAGGTGTGAGGAATTGGTTAGAAGTGGTCTCCTTTTATATAATGCTATTCAGTTTCTAAAGGTCTAAAAATAATTATGTTCTAAAATAAGATGACTCATATTCTAAATAATATAATCCAATATGAATTGGACATGTTTTGGATAATATTGTACTAATTATAATCTTATTTAGTTAAATCATTTATTAATGAGGTAAATACTGCATCATTATTGTGTCATTAATAATTTAATTTATTAAATGTATAAAAATTATAACAAAACTACTATCATGTAGGAAATCTTTATATATTTCAAATTAATATTTATAGAAAAAAATATAAATTATATAACGCCTTCCAAAAATTAATTTACTAAAAGATATTTGCTTTTGTCATATTTTTCTTTACTTTAAGTTAATTAATCTAAATTGTCATTATCACGCCCATGTGGATCAAAGGGGTCCCAAAATCGACCCATTGATTTCCATGGACTTTAATGACTCAACCAATAAGTTTTGGACATGTTTTAAGGAAATTTGGATTTATTATAATATTCTTTTAACCTTGATTTACCCTTTTTACCTTTAACCGCGGTAAATAAAAGTCAAAAGTTACTATTCACCAAAAATTGTTTTCATCTTAATGAACAAAATTTTAATTCTTTAAAACAACCATGTATGTTGTATTTTTGAAATTAAATTCACAGAAGTAGTAAAATTTCATTGAAATGAAAAATTCAGTTTTTAACTACCACTAAGTGGTTTCACTATTCATCAAAAATTGAAGTTTTTTAAGAAAAATACCAAAAATTGAGCCTAAGATATATTTGATATTCAGAATTCAAAAATGATTTCCATTTTTCCAAATTGAAAACATAAAAGTGGCATTAATTAATTTAAAAAGTAATTCCTGTTGTTAAAACAAATATCGTGTTTTTAAGAAACAATAACTATCAAAAGATGGACAGTTGATTAAGTCCAATTTCAAAATGAAATTGCATACAATGACCAAAATTGGATCAAATGGTAAAAATATATTTTAATTTAACTTTAAAACCAATTAATTAGATAATCTAACCATATAAATAAATTATGTTAAAAGACACTTTTGAATTAAAATACAATATCCTTCACTATTCATTAAAAATGAACATTGTCGGAAAAATTCAAAAAATTTACACAATGTAAATTTTGATATCCCCATTCTAAAAGGAGATTTTATGTTGTCATATAGAATTTATTAAAGTGACCAAAACTAGATTTAAAAATGGTTTTCCATTAAAAGGTGGTAAATCAGACTTTTAATGTAAACTATGCTTAAAATTAGATTCATTCACATTTTAAGCCTCTAACTTTTATTGGATAAAAGTAAATACATCTAACAAAAAATGTATAATTATATTGTAGTTAGTTTCATTAATTCCCACCACTAAAACGTCTAGGAGTTAACAACCATAAAAATATTATATTATTAGTGTGCAACATAAGAATTTGAAGAAACCTGTTGCTGCGTATCAGGTACACTATCGAACATAGAATCCCTTTTAATGTAATATTAATATTTAATTTAAAAATATTAATAAATATGGAAAGTGTCTTATTCATTATTTATCTTGGGTGTTGCATTTACTATTGAATAAAATGTGGAATTGGTCTAAAATATTTCCACAAAAGGATAAAAAATTAAGGATAATATAATATAAGGTGACAATGATGAAGATATTATCCTTATGTAAATTTTGTAAGACACAGTTCTTGATTGCCAACCTCTATGATCTGCCACTCCCAATTTTCCACCATCATAATATAGTCCTCTCCGGCTAGTGAAAGTGATGGTATTGGCACAAGAAGATCATAAGGAGGTGCATGATGATGACCTTTGGTACCTCAACACCAGTTCCAAATACCATATTTCCAGTTACCACATGGTTCTCCCATATCTGGAAACTGGGATCCACGATATCATCATTTTTTTGTGACAGATCCATCATCAATATCGAGGGGTGCATGATGATCCTATTTATTTGCAAGACTATAGAGAAACACATGATCAAGTGTGTGTACATCACCCCAAGCCTTACCAAAAACATAATTATAATTATAAAACATTAAAAGATAAGTTTTCAGTTGCTAATCACTGAAGGCATTTTAAATATCGTCGACCAGTAATGGTGCATGCTAGCCTGGGCGTAATGCTTCTACGATCATTTGTAAAATGTGATAGTCAACATTGTATAACCAACATGATTTTATTCAAGGGGATCATTGGATGTATGGTGTTTCTTTTAGAGGTATTTCTCCATGAATTTATAGGCTCTACGAAAGCTCTCTCAATGGGATATCATGCGAGGGATTAGACAAATGATGTAAATCAAATATGCAATAGTTTCCTTGCTAGGAAGTAGTTGAACGTGTCTTTACATAATAAAGTAAAGCATCATGTGAAGAAAGTCATAGTACTAATGCATAATGACCTATGTAGGCTGATCCCACCAATGATTCCAAGATGGTACTACTACTTTCTTCTGCTCTTAAATGACATAAGATTCTACATGGGTCTCAATATACTCTCAAGCATAGACCAAGCTCTTATGGCAATTAGAATCTTTCTAGAAATAGTAGATGTTAAGACATGGAGCAAGAATAAGGTCTTATAGACTAACCATGGTGATGATTTCACTTTATTGGGATTTTATGAATACTATATTGAGCATGTCGTATAGTGAAAACTCATAGCTCCATATTGACAACTGAAGAATGGGGTAATTGAAAGACATAACCAAACCATGGTTTCCATGGCACAAATCATGCTGAAGTATAAGGAACATATTGGGATATAATGAGGTGAGTACCTCTAAATATTCATATTCATCCTTAATCAAGTATCGATATAGAGCCTGGTTAAGAAGATGTCGCATAAGGACGGCCATGGAAAACGACCAGCAGTGCAATTTCTATACACCTTTGGTTGCCCTGCACATTTCAATAACATGAATTTTCACCTGAATAAGACATATTACTAGAGTATTTTAATTATCTTTTATTGGTATGATTTAGGGTCCAAATCATACTTGATGTATAACCCCATAAAAAGAACGTGCATTTAACATGAGATTTTATCCTCGACGATGTGGAACCATGGAATCATAGTGCTCACGATTAATATCGTTTCTTGAGTAATGAAGAGGAATTAAATGTATAATAGAACATAAATTGTATCACAAGGATGATAGAGGCATAAAACTCTATCAAATACCATATATCATCACCCACACCCACTAGAGTACACTCTAGAATTGCCACAGCACTATCCGTTGTCAAGGTGATGCCTGCACCATCAACCGTTGTGGGATTTTCTTTTCTACCATCCAAAAGGGTAGAATCACTGTATGTTGATCCCTACTACACCCCACTTTGGTTTCATGATATTAACAACATTATTGTGCCAATTATTCCACCCGAGATTTTAGTTCACAAGTTCTTCTCTTGTGAGTTACACTTCACTATGACTGATGTTCCAACATCTGTTTCTAAAGAATAAAAATATTTATGTTAGAGGAAAAAGAACCATAAGGATATGATGATGAAATTCTCCCCTAAGAAAAAAAAGTTATAATGATAATACGATTATGAGTAAAGGGTTCAACATAGAAATACCACACACATTCCTAGGTGCGGGCGACTGATTAGCCACTAAATGAGGCTAATATTCATTGATAATATATATAATATTCTTGTGATTTATTATTCATAAACACCATTTTAGATCATTTTACTTTTTGAACATCATTTCACATTATGATTGTAATACCTTCTTAAAATGCACTGTTATGTGGTACATTTTTTAACATCATTTAAAGTACCCAATGAGTCATCTGAATCTACGGAATTCTATTATACATATTTTAATTTTACATTTTGGGATATTGATCTATACTTCAATATGAAATTTTTTTATTTAGGTATCAATGGATTATTCATAAAGGATGATGGAAATATTTGGTGAAGAAAAGAAACAATTCTGGAGAAGGAAGATTGGACACCATCCCACTGATGAGAATGTGGGGCCCACAATACAAGCCCAATGAAGCCCAAAATTCATGGTATTCTGGAATCCATATATATTAACAAATCATTTTTCAGGATAAAATGCTAATTCGGCCTCCATGATTTTTATTTAGGTGGCCCAAATAGTATATCAAAATCTGGGCCAGAATCTAGAGCCCAGAAAAACATCCCACCAATTAAAACATATCTCGAATAGAATAACTGCTTTTGGTCATAGAATTTACAGGTTGTTAGGGGACATCCGGGAGTTAATTTAATTCTTATATGGACCACCCAAATTCGGCCATCTAGAAGGTGTTTCATGCGCCTCTGTTTGGTGGATGCAAGCTGGATGCCTTTTCGGGTCAAGGGTGGAAAGTCTTTTTTGCACCAACTTTCCACCACCCTAGTCCTACCATACTCAAATGGTATGACTTGTACTGTTGAAGGATCGACCCAAGGGATCAAAAATTCCTATATAAGGTAGTGGTGTTGGAGGATTTAAGGATCTTCTGTGTTTGGTTTAATTGTAATGTTATGCTACCATTTTGTGTTTGTAATCGCATTTCAATTTCCATGTAAGTTTCCTTTTTGTACTTATTTGTTCTTAATCAACATATTTCTATTCTATTCTTCACATTTCATTCATGAAAACTTTATAATCACAAAGAATAGTGATATCTCTTTGTTGTGATGAATTATTTGACACATAGGTGTGAATTTCATTCACACCCACGGAGGAGTGCTCGTTATTTCCGCGGTTTTAATTTCTTCAATATAATTCGTGTAAGCCATCTTCCACCCACCATTGAGAGTATACCATCAATGGAGGGATAAACCTTTAATGGGTTGATCTTATGAAGATTCAAAGGATGGATTGAATGTTATTTTATGAACGAATTGTTGTTAATTGGTTAACTAATTTAAGACTTCCATTATTTAGTTATTTCCACTCTTCAACTTTACTGTGTTTGAGGAAGCTAAATCCAATTACTAAATGACCATATACCTTGGAGACATCATGAATTTGGTTCTCTAAGTGTGTAGGGGATTATTAATTGAGTTTAGTTGCATCAAACTAGAAAATGATGAAGGTAGTGTTATTTTGAAGAATGGATTAATCAAGAATTAATTAAACCAAAACTTGTCTAAAGAAGTAAAATTCATTCAATCCACCCCTATCATAATCTTAAGATCAATAAATTTTCATTTAATTGAATTCACTTAGGTTGATTAGTGTTCTTTAAAACCATCCAAAATCAAAACCAAGTTGACCAATTCATATCCAAAAATCCACCTCATAGGTTGTGTGTCTTAGGTATCTTCTTAGGTCTCAGTGGATTCGACAACCCAATCTAGACTACAAGGACCGTTCTATCTTCATATCTTGGGTAAATTTGAGCATGAATCAAATTTTTGCGCCGTTATTGGGGACCATGTAAGTACCATAGACCAACAACCATCTTTCCTCACCTCCATTATTCTATTCTCACCCAAGATCCCCTATCTTTTCCCTTTCTCGCTATTTTTTTCTTTTGGTGCATGACCGCCTACACCCGCGATAAATCAAAAAGCCTTTTTAGGGTGGATAGTCCTAGGGTTGGGGGGTCAAGTACACAAAGGGAACTCTTTCCCATAGATCCCAATCTTCCTAACACTCCAGAGTCCAAAATTGATCCAATTTCAATGGAATGTCTTCAAATAAACCAACTCATAAATCCGGGTGGAAACCAAAATGGAAACCCAAATGAGGTAGCCCCAAACTTGGGGAATGAATTTGATCAAACCATAACTGAATACCTCACACATTCCTAGACCTATTCCCCCTCATGAATTAGACACAATTACCTAGGATATAACAACTACATCTTTAAACCCCATGTCCCAAACCACCTTACCACATTCCATGGAATGGAGTCCGAGATGCCCTACCTTCACAATAAGGAGTTCAATGACATTTTAGAAACCCTTTGTCCCCCACATCAACTAGAATCAGATAAGATGAGGCTATTTCTTTTTTCTTTAAAGGATCTAGCTAAAAATTGGATAAAAAATTTGATACCATCATCGATAAAATCTTGGTACCAACTACAAAGAGATATCTACAAAAAATACTTTCCCCACCACAAAACAATTGCACTTAAAAAGAGTATCCAATTTTTTTTTGAAAAATAGGGAGTGTCATTATCTGAAACATGGGAGAGGTTCAAGGACACTATAAACATGGTTCCACACCATGGTTTTTCTATTCCTAAAAAAGTGAGGATTTTTTATGAAGGGTTGGGTCTGGGGAACAGACAACTCATTGACCTAATGTGTAATGGAACATTTAAAAAGAAAGCCCGAAATGATGCTTACGAGTATTTAGAAATACTTTCTGAAAAAAAAACCAAATATGGGGAACTTCACCTTATTTTGAAAAGACAAAAAGTAATACTGGAATTCATACACTTAGATAAGAGGAAAGTCTTAGGTCTAAACTCACAGGACTTTCTAGGAAGGATGAATATATAGACCTTAAGAAAGTCTATGAAATCCCAACTGTTGACCCTGTTTGCACAATTTGTGACAAACATGACCATAATACTGAAAAATGCCCATCCATTACATCCATCAAGGATGTTTTCTTAGGAGGACCCCCAGTGGAAGTAAATTCCATAAAAATTCAAAAGCCTCAATACCAAAAAAACTTCCACCCAAGGTATAATGACCACCCAGGATGCCGCTGGAAAGATAACCAACAACCTAGCCAACCACGGGGACAAAATCCTTACCCCCATCAATACTACCAATCCCATAACCAATTCCAAACCCAACCTATCCAATACCAACAGCCACCGGTCCATTTTCAACAAACCATCCCACCTCCAAAATATCCCCCCCCGGAATAAACCAATCTTCTCAAGAACCAACCCAAACTCTTCCACAAATCCTATTAGAAAAACTGTGCAAACAAATGGAAAGGATGAACTCAGAAGTTTCTTCCCATAAATAAGAACATCATCCCATAAAAACTGGAAAGGCACCCATGCCTACTCAAGCGGTGCCATCCTCGACTTCAAGGGGAGAGTCAAGCTGTACTCAAACAACTCATGAACAACTTAAGGCTGTGATTTTTTTTAAGAAGTGGGAAATCAATTGAGAAACCTGAAAAACTAATTCAGAACCCACTTGAAGATTCGAACTTGGATGAAAGTTCAAAAGAACCAAATGATCAAACTGAGGAAACTTATAACAATGTCAAAGAAACAACTATTCAATAGACAACCCATAGCCCATACCATTTCCTCAACGCATGAGGGGGAAAACCAAGCCTGAATTGAGTGAATCATTGAGGGAAATATTATCACAAGTCAAGTTGAACATTACTCTTCTCGATGCAATCCAAACCATACTTGCCTACTCAGAGTAATTTAAGGACCTGTGCACTTTTAAAAGGAAATTTTAACATAAACACCAAGTTTTTTTGGTTTCTAATGTGAGTACCACCATTCAGGGGACCATTCCTCCTAAGTTGAAAGACCCAGGTTTCCCTTACATCAATGTTGAACTAGGAGAGATAAATGTTTTCAAGGCCTTGTGTGACCTAGGTGCTAGTGTCAATCTCATCCCATATGCTGTGTCTTGCCAGTTAGGCCTAGAAGAGCTCCAACCCACATCTGTCACATTTCAAGTTGCTGATCGTAGCATTTGGGTTCCAGATGGGATTTTAAAGGATGTTCTGGTAAAGGTTGAAAAATTCATCTACCCTGCTGACTTCATTGTCCTTGACAACAATCCAAACTTAGGAAAAAAGAACAAACCCCAATCATTCTTGGTCTTCCTTTCCATGCAGCAATCAACTCTGTTATCCAAGTCCGAAATGGGAACATGAACATCACCTTTGGGAACATGAGTCTAGACTTGAACATCTATAATGAAAGCCCAAAAATAGGGGATTATGAGGACATTCATGATGTAATCATGATAGGAAGCATTGATAATGAATCCATAGAACATCACGGAATACGTGATGGATGTTTAAGTCAGGATGAGATTGATTTCCTTTGTTTACAAGAAGGATGTTTATCTCCTTGGCTTGAATCATTTTCAAATTTCTCTTATGATGAAGTCTTATGTCCAACAATTTCTGAAACCTTTCAACAAACCACTTTCATGGAGACCACTCCATCTTCCTTCCCTAAATCTGATCAATACAATCTAGTAGATAAAACTTCTACATGTGGGGAATCATTCCTATCTAAAACTTTAGGAAGTAAAATTGATCTTGATCCAATGTCCCAATCTTCTCCTGAAATTCTGAACTGACCTGAGCTTGAATTGAAGGAACTTCATCCTGCACTCTAGTACGCTTTCCTAGGGGACAATAAAATACATCCTATTGTCATTTCTTCTTCTCTTGAATCCAATCATGAGAGGATTATTCTTAATGTCATTAGGAAACATAAGAAATCCATTTGTTGGACCCTGTATGATATTCCCGGGATTAGCCCTCTTATGGGGACTCATAGGATTGTTCTGGAATCTGATTCAAATCCATCTTGTCAACCTCAATGGAGACTCAATCCTAATATCACAGAGGTTGTGAGGAAAGAACTCTTGAAATTGTTAAAAGCTGGTATCATATATCCCATAGCTAAGAGTGAATGGGTGAGCCCAATCCAAGTGGTTTCAAAAAAGGATGGAATCACAGTGATAACAAATGAGGATGGAGAGATTCTTCCAACAAGGGTGAGTAGTGGATGGAGGGTCTGCATAGACTATAGGAAGCTAGACTCATTCACCATGAAGGACCATTTCCCCTTACCATTCATTGACCAATTCCATGAGAGAGTGGTAGGTCATGACCTCTACTGTTTCTTAGATGGGTACTCAGGGTATAATCAAATTGAGGTCTCCCTAGAGGATCAGGGGAAGACTACAATCACATGTCCATTCAGAACCTTTTCCTTCGAACGCATGCCCTTTGGTTTATGAAATGCTCCTGGAACCTTCCAGCGGTGCTTGATGGGAATCATCTCAGACATGGTAGGGGATTTTCTAGAGGTCTTCATGGATGACTTCTCTGTGTTTGGGCATACATTTGAGGGATGTATGCAGAATGTGGAGAGAGTCTTGTCAAGACGTGAAGAAAAAAAATATGGTCATAAACTGGGAAAAATGCCATTTCATGGTAAAAGAGGGACTAGTTCCAGGCCATCTTCTCTCGAGTAGGGGGATTGAAGTTGATAAATCTAAGGTGGACATCATTCGTCACCTTCCATCACCCAAAACTATCAAATAAGTGAGGTCTTTCTTAGGACATTCTAGTTTCTATAGAAGATTCATCAAGGAATTTATTTCAATCTCCCGTCCCCTTTGTGCTCTCCTAGTAAAGGATGCTTCATTTTTTTGGACAGAAAGCTGTGAGGGATCATTATCAACCCTCAAATAAACTCTCACCTCTCCTCCCATTATGAAATCTCCAAATTGGAACTATCCTTTCGAACTTATGTGTGATTCCAGTGACATTGCTGTAAGAGCTGTGTTAGGATAACGTTGTGATAAAAATCCTTATGTCATTTCTTATGCAAGCAAATCCTTAAATTAGGCCCAAATAAACTACACCACCACTGAAAAGGAGTTACTTCCAATTGTGTTTTCCTTAGAGAAGTTTAGGTCCTACCTATTAGGATCCCCCATCACTGTGTTCACTGACCATTCTGCACTAAAATACCTCTTCAAAAAACAAGATGCTAAGGCTAGAGTAATTAGGTGGGTCCTTCTATTACAAGAATTTGGCCTCACAATAGAGGATAAAAAGGGTGTTGAAAATGTTGTATCTGATCACCTCTCTAGGATGAAATTAAAAGACAACTCAAATCACCTTTCTGTGTCTGATTCATTTCCTGATGAACACCTATACTCTGTGAGTGACAACCCTTGGTATGCCGACATAGCCAACTTCTTAGTTACGTGAGTCATTCCAAAATTATTAGGGACTGAAGCTCGATGGAAATTTATTTCTCATGTTAGGCACTATGTGTTTGATGATCCATACCTCTATTTTTTCTTCCTTGACCAAGTCATTAGGAGGTGTGACCCAGAATCTGAACAAGAGTCCATCCTTAAATTCTGTCATAGTGAGGCATGTCGAGGTCACATTTCCTCTAAAAAAACATCTTCTAAGATTCTTAAATGTGGTATCTTCTGGACCACCCTCTCAAGGGACTCTTACACATTTTGTCAAATTTGTCCTAGGTGTCAACAAGTAGGTTAAATCACAATAAATAATAAAATTCCAGTCACTCCCATCTTATTGGTTGAAATATTTGACTGTTGGGGATTTGATTTCATGGATCCCTTCCCAAAATCTAGGGGATACCTATACATACTCTTAGCTGTTGATTATGTCTCAAAATGGGTTGAGGCCATTCACACTATGTCTAATGATCATCATGTTTTGATTCGATTTCTGAAAGAAAACATATCTTCTCGATTTGGAATTCCGATGGCTATAATCAGTGATCGAGGAACCGATTTCTGCAACCACCCATTCTCTTCACTCATGTCTAAGTATGGTATTTCTTATAAAGTGTCCACTGCATATGATCCTCAAACCAATGGTCAAGCTGAGTTAGTGAATAGGGATAATAAGAAAATTCTTAAAAAAACTGTCAATCCCTCTAGGAAATATTGGTCCGAGAAACTCTTGGATGTTATTTGGGTATATCGTACAGCATTCAAAACCATCCTAGGAATGTCACCGTATAGGTTGGTTTATGGAAAATCATGCCATTTACCTATTGAAATTGAGCATAAGGCCTTTTGGGCAATTAAGAAAATAGATTATGACCTCTCATTGGTCGGAACAAAAAGGATATTAGATCTCAATGAATTGGAGGAACTAAGGATGGAGGCTTATGAAAATTCAATGATCAATAAATATAGAGTTCAAGCCTACCAATCTTGGAATATCAAGGAAAAAAATTTTGATCTGGGAAAACTAATGCTCTTGTATAGTTCAAAACATCATTTACACCTGGGAAAGTTAAGGTATAGATGGTCAGGACCTTTCATAGTGCATCATGTGTACCCCCATGATGTAGTAGAGATTCAAGATCCCACTAGTGGTCACATTTTCAAGGTAAATGGTCATACGTTAAAACCATTCATTGAATCATTAAATAAACAAGAAATATAGGTTGAGTTAACTGAGCCAACCTATGAACCGGAATGAAATTGATAGATTTAGGATCCATGTCGGGCTAACGACATTAAACAAAAGCGCTGCACGTGAGGCAACCCATGGTTTTAATGTTTCTAATCTTTCTGAATAATATATTTTTTTCAAATAATATTAATTAATCATTTTGATATTTAAAATAATAATAATAATAATAATAATAATAAAAAGACTTTTGACATGTTCTTTTATTATGAGTATGGATGGGTACGAAAGGGGAGAACCATATTCATCCGTGTCACGTGGTGTGATCCTTGAGTAATACCTTACCCAGAAATTTAAAAAGAAGACAATGTATCATCAGTTTATTTTATTTTATATATATACTTATATTTTACATATATATATATATACTGTTTTGTTTTGTTTGTTTGTTTTCCTTTTTCCACTAGGGAACTCTGCAAGCGACATGGATATCAAAGGACTAAATTGGAGTGGCAAGAACTTCAAACTTCAACCACCAGGAGACTTCATTACATGATCATAATATTTCAATTTCCTTATTGAACTCCCCTTTTATTCCTCTACCCCAGAATAAATTTTATTTTTACGAAACTAGGGAATGAATCATTTTTAGTTGGTGGATAAGATAAAATGAAAATGCTTTTGTGTAAAATAAATGAATTATTTGAAAAAAAAAGTGTAAATGGAAGGAAAAATTCCTTTAAATTTGAACATGGTAATACACATTACACACTTCGAAACTTAATATTAAATAATTTAGCATGCCCTGATTCTAATTTTAATCCTTTTATAATTTCATGAGCATATATTTTGGAAAGTGTGGATGTCCATTGTGATATTTCATCGTTTATATTTTCATCCAGAAAAAAAAGATCCCAATGCATATCCTTTGGATAGTGGGGTATTAGTTTTAGTTCATGGGGTCCCCCAAATAAATAGCATTGGTTTGGTGATCATTTTAGTTTTAATATGAGTATTCAATAAAAAAATTAAAAATAAATAAATTTGTGCATAGAGTAATGAAATGACCTAATGAGTGGCTTTCGGCACTTGGGGATTGTGACTCCATAGTTGTCTCGCCCAGAGATAGTAATTTTACTCTATTTTTGGTAATTTTAATTTTTTTTTGACTAAGTTAACTCGAGATGATTCCCAAGTATATGGGCTTCACTTGGTGCCCTATGGTCTTTGAGCCTGGGAGTCATCGGCAAAGTCTCACTATAGGGGTTGACCCTTTTATGTGAAAATTCAATTACTATGGAAAAATTAAAAAAAAACAAAAAAAAAACAAACAAAAAACAAAAAAAATATAAAATTAAAAAAAAATTGAATACACATCTTAATATTGAAATGTGATTCCACCTTCCGCTTCTGTCATTTCCCCCTTGAATAAATATGAACCCCCATGTCTATTGTGATTCACAACACATCGTTATACCTAATTGATATTGGATGAAATATGGAAATGAATTTGAACAAAGGAATGGGTTTGGGATTGGGATATGATTATGAAACTATCAAGTATTAAAATATTTTTCTAGGTTTCATGATTGTTTGGTATAAGGGTTTTTGGTGATCATTGTGTATTAAAATGTTTTTGGAAAAGGGAATTAGAATTTCATTTTTGATGAGATATATTTTGCTCAGGACTAGCCAAATTCAAGTTGGGGGGTGTGATTAGCCACCAAATGAGGCCAATATTAATTTTTAACATATATAATATTCATGTGATTTATTATTTATAAACAAAATTTTAGGGCATTTACAATTTGAACATCATTTCACATTATGATTGTAATACCTTCTTAAAATGCACTATTATGTGGTATATTTTTTTAACATCATTTAAATTACCCAATGAGTCATCTGTTTCTAAGGAAAGTTATTATAAATATTTTAATATTATATTTTTGGAAATTGATCTACACTTCAATATGAAATTTTTTGATTTAGGGATCAATGGATGATTCATAAAGGATGACATAGATATTTGGTGATGAATAGAATCAATTCTGGAGAAGGCAGATTGGACACCATCCCACTGATGAGAATGTGGGCCCCACAATACAGGACCAATGAAGCCCAGAATTAGTGGGATGATATAAAAAATATATATTAACAAATAATTTTTCAGTCTAAAATGCTAATTCGGCCTCCATGATTGTTATTTAGGCGGACCAAATAGTATATCAAAATCTGGGCCAGAATCTGCGGCCCAGAAAAATAGCCCACCAATTAAACCATATCCCGAAAACCATAACTCCTCTTTGGATGAGATTTTACAGGATGTTAGCGGACATTATGATCTTAATTTATTTATTCATTGTCCCACCAAAATTTGGCTATCTAGAAGGTGTTTCATGCGCCACTGTTTGGTGGATGCAAGCTAGATGCCTTTTCGGGTCAAAGGTGGAAAGTCTTCTTTACACACAATTTCCACCACTCTAGACCTACCATACTCAAGTGGGATGACTTTTAATATTTGAGGCTCTACCCAAGGGATCAAAAATGCCTATTTAAGGCAGTGGTGTTGGAGGATTTAAGGATCTTGTGTGTTTGTTTTAATTGTAATGTTATGCTGCCATTTTGTGTTTGTAATCACATTTCAATTTCCATGTAAGTATCCTTTTTGTACTTCTTTGTTATTAATCAACATATTTATCTTCTATTATTCCCATTTATTTCATTAAAACATTATAATCACAAATAATAGTGATATCTATTTGTTGTGATGAATTATTTCACACATAGGTGTTAATTTCATTCACACACACGGAGGAGTGCTCGTTATTTCTGCGATAATTTCTTAAATCTAATTCTTGTATGCCATCTTCCTCCCACCACTAATAGTATACCATCAATGGAGGGATAACCATCTAATGGGTTGATCTTAGGAAGATTCAAAGGTTGGATTGAATGTTATTTTATGAACGAATTGTTGTTAATTGGTTAACTAATTTAAGACTTCCATTTTTCAGTTATTTCCACTCTTCTTCTTCACATTGTTTGGGGGAGATAAATCCAATTACAAAATGACCATATACCTTGGATAAATCATGAAATTGGTTCTATAAGTGTGTATGGGATTATTAATTGAGTTTAGTTGCGTCAAACCAAAAAATGATGAAGGTATTGTAATTTTTAAGAATGGATTCATCAAGAATTAATTAAACCAAAAATTGTCTAAAGAAGTAAAATTCATTCAATCCACCCCTAGAATAATCTTAAGATCATCCCATTTTCATTTAATTGAATTCACTTAGGTTTATTATTGTTCTTTAAAACCATCCAAAATCAAAAACAACTTGGCCACTTCATAGAACAATATCAACCTCATAGGTTCTGTGTCTTAGGTATCTTCTTAGGTCTCAGTGGATTCGAGAACCCAATCTAGACTACAAGGACCATTCTACCTTCATCTCTGGGGTAAAATTGACTGTGAATCAGCGAAAAACCAAATTCCATTAGAGGGCCAACAGTATGTTGATGTCTTCCATGGAAAAACTTACCAACACCTTGGATGAAATCTCCACCAGTATGCATGACACATTAATTTTAGAGATGTTAATGGAAAGTAATGAGAATGATTCAAGGGAATAACAATTCAAAAACATTCTAATGAAGTCACATGGGTGAAACATGTTTTCAGAGTTATACATAATGTTCGACACCATTGGGATCCAATAAACATTTTAATATTTAAGGGATTCGTTGTTGACTGATTTCAATAATTGGGATTTATTCCACCATTATTTTTCCCTCCCCCATAATACTGTTTTGTCATTTATGGCTTAAATTTTTTTTTACTCATTAATACTCTCACTTGGTTTTAAATAAGTTGTAAATACACCAAGATTTTGTGAGTATGTGTGTGTGCATAAAGTAATGAAAACCCCTATATAAAATAATCCATGTTTGTGGTGAACAAAAACATATCTTATATTATAGAGTTTCCTTAATCATTTCAAAACATTTTATTGTTTTTCGTGAGTGTTGATCTGTTAGGAATTTCCAACATAATAGTGGGCATATGAGTTCCCAGTGGACTTATATTTAATATTATAGCCTCACAGGGGATTGTTAACTCGAAATTTGAGCTTCATCAGGGGTTGTGAGGGTGGTTTTTTGGTGGCCTATAATGGATGGGTGCAGTGTTCTAAAAATCTTGAGTGGCACAGGTGGTGTTGAGACATGTCCAATGGGGGAGAGGCTTAAACCAACATGAATGATTTCATATAAATAGGTATGTACAATATGACAATGAAAAGAAATACCACAACAAATGTTCTATGAGGTAAGCACTTCCATACCAATAAAGATGAGGGACAAGGTCCCCAAATAACCAATTATGTGCCACCATATGTTCATGTACCATTAACCCTTGTTAACCTTCATCGTCCCAATGCTTATATAAAACATTATTTTACCTATTCAATATGATTAGTGTACTTTTGTGTGATCCTTGTTTATCACCCATGCATCATCTCTATAAACCATCCAGTATAGGAAAACTTTTACCTAAACAAATAAATATCACTAAATTCTTCAAAGATAAAACACTTTTTTACATAATGAAAATTAATATATACTTAATTAATTACTTTATTTTTGAAAAATAAGCCTTAGAACACCATTTTCCATAATTTTATATAAATTAATTATTATTTAGGAATGATCACAAAAAACTTAATAACATTTTTCAAATGAAATAATATATTTCATATGCATGAAATAAAGACATAGAAATACACCAACACTTCAAAATTATGTGGGATCAAGTATAAAATGTCAGTAACAACATAATACTTGTATTTAAATTAAAAAGAAAAAATCCAAATGATTTTTAAAGGGTTGACTAAATACTTCATGATTTACAATAAAATATGAATAAAATTGCATATTTTAAAAGTAACTAGTCAACCATTTTATTTTACTTAATCCCATTGGAATTTGATGTGTCTTCTCTTTCCTTCCTTCAAATAAGAAAATTAAATATTTTCCAACATGGGACATTATGATCAAATTATATTTTGAATATTTCTTTAATCACTCAAGGTACTAATTAAACTAGATTTAGGAAAATAGCATGAGAACATAATCCTACCATATTTTTGAAAATGACCAACATTATTCACTTTTGTAAAGCCAAATGTACCAAATAATCACGAGGTCTTATCATTAAGGATATAGTGACTATAAACCTTAAGGTAGGTAGGCATTGAAGTTAAAACCATTATGAAAACAAATGAATGACATTCAAATGTAAATTGTAATGAAAATGTACACTTAAAAGTGCCAACTTCCTGCCTCCAAGATTAGTGTAAATACTATTCTACCATGAAGTCATATTGAATGATATCCACCCTATAGTGTTTTTCTATATATTTTCCTCTTTTTAATGAAATATTTATTGACAAAAATCTCATTTTCTTAACCCAATACCAAATAACTAATATTTGGTTAAGAAATTGGGATTTTTATCATCTCATGACAAAAACCCTTATTTTTTCACAGTGAATAAATAATGAATTATAATTAATGGATACGTGAATCTTTCCCATAACACTTGAAACTCTTCAAAATATTTCTTCAATGTGTGTAATCCCCTTTCAACTATAAAAAAAATCTCCCCCACATGTGATGTTTTGAACATAATTAAATATAAAAAATATTTGAGTAGAAAATGATAAAATAATATTAAAATGTGGCTCTTCCCAAAGAAGTCCTGTCATGGATTCTAATGTCTTAAAAGATGGATTATTAGCAATATAGGTCCAAGTGTAAAGGTATTAACAAAGTTAAAGTTGTAATCATAATAATTATTTATTTTTTATTCATTTCATTGATAAAATAGAATAAATATTATAGCAGGTTACATGTACCATGTTTTGATCAAGAAATACAATTAAGAAATAATTGAAAAAATATGGATGATTAATTATTAAAATATTGGGAACAATAAATATTCTCAAATAAATGATATAATTAACAAAAAATAAGAAATCAATCAATGTATACTTTATGAATTCAAATAATGAATTAAGGTAGGAAAATTTCATTTACATAAAACAACTAAATTCATCAAATAACGAAACATTAAATTAATACTCCAATGATTATCTAAAATGATTTAACTCTAAAATTTAATCATCTAATATAATAATACATTAAATATAAAACATCAAATCATCACATTCCGAATTAACCCATTTATATCATACATATGATATGTATGAAAAACTATAATGTGGGTTATAAGTACCCTTTAAAGCTCTATTTTTTTTTCAAATACTGAATATGGGGTGGAAAATTATAATAGTTAAAAGTATAACTATATTTAAATAATGATTTTTTTTATTATCTTATTCCCCTATTATTTTATGATGGAACTAAAAATAATCTAGTTAAATCAAAAATTCCATGATATTTATGCATAAAAAGTTATGGGAATTGAAGAATAATTCTTAATATATACCTAAAATAAGTCTATAGAAGGTAGTTAAAAAATAAATACTTGAATGTATGTTAAAAGTTGGGTTTCATCACAAATATTTTTCTAGGTTATGGGTTTCTAGATTAACCATACATATTATTCTTGTTTATTTATAGTGGTATATAGATCTAACCATTTATTATTGATCAAATAATGACTTTTTGTGCAACCCAGATAGTTATCCTCTTTCACCAAAAAAATATCTCCAACTATTGATGATGAGGGGGAAACCAAGGGGTGGGTTGATATTAAGGAAGAATCTCCTTGATTTTTCACACTTGGTATCACCCCTCCTATTAATCTTCTTGTGGATACTATTTTACAAAATATTTAATATATTCATCATGTTGTTTATCTAGTCATTCCTCTTTGTCATTTATTCTTTTTAAAGATACTCTCTAGTTGGTGTTTGAGGTTCATTTTGATTGAAAGGTTCTATATACTTTTTCTCCACCATTATCATCATATGATTCCTAAATTTTGTGTCTCCAAATCCTTTCTTATTATTTTTATCACAACAATCCCAAATATTAACATAATCCATGTAAAAACTATATAATTAAGGTTAATTATTCTCATTATTATTCTTCTCCTTCTTATCATAAGGGATAATAAACTTTTTCATCACCCCTGGAATGTGTGTTGGTGTTTAAACTAAAAAACTGATTCATTATCATCCTTATAATTATAAAGCGGAATTTATTTAGAGTCATCTTTATAATATTTAATTATTTTTTTAATTCCTTAATTTATGCTAGAATGAGAGATTCCTCCTTAAAATCCATTATTTATTATGAATGAAAGTATAGGAATAAAAATTCCATTAAAATGAAATCCAGCTAGAAGAGGTGTGCCTTATCATCTAGTTGGTGTGGTTGTGGGATTCATGTTTGATATCATTTCTACCACCATTGGAATTGGTATTCCCATTGAGTTGAGATGTTTACATAGACAAATAATTTATTATAATCAATAGGTTAGTGAATTATACCATAAATATTTATATCCCTACCATAACAACCAGTAGAATATCCAATTGTAAAGGCGATGAAAGAAATCTCTTTGTCTCAACTACTACATCAATGTATCTTTAGCATCATGTCCCCAGTAGTGGCATCATGAATTTTATATTAATCTATTAAATAAAAAATTTGAATAGGGAAACCAAATTTATAAATATATAATGTAATAACCACTAGAAATTAGTGTAGATATGGTGATTTTTAGGTCAATCACATAAGGATAGTCTAAGAATGAGATAAGTTAACAATAAAGACACAAAACATGATGGTGAAATAAATATGGGACTTCTTGGAAGGTAAAGGAAAATATATTCGATGAATTGTAGGTTTAAGAAAAAATAATACATGATAGGAAATTTCCAATCCTAGTTCATGAAGTATTAAGGTATTAAATTATTTATCTAGAAGTGAATAGTTTTCATAATGAGATCCATGTAACCCCAAGGGTCATGGTTGACACTCTACACCCAACTAGATCTTATTTCCTCAATGGTCATGGTAATTGGAATCACTAGGAGGTGGGTAATAGGAAATATTGTTGAAACATAGATTTACATTAACCCAATGGTCAGGGTGGATATCTAATCAATTGTTAATGAATTATAATTATCACTCTCTTACTGAAAAAAAATGGTCTTGTATGAACATGAAAGAAAGATAACTGATGGATTGAAGTGAGAATATGAAGAACCAAATAATTTCCATTAAAATAATAAATAACATAAAATATTTCAACCCCAATTCATTGAAATTGATTCACATGATATCTTCAACCTAATGCTAGAAATGTGGGTGTGAGAAAATAAAATTCCTAATCCAAACATAAATAAAAAATGAATCCTAGCAACAAAATCATTCCCAGTTTGACCTGGTTATCCTTACATACAAGTGAAATGACTCTTATATATTTACAGGAAAGATAATTCTCAATGTTTCAAACTTATTCTATTCAAATGTATCCTTTTAATTCATTTTAGAGATCATTGAAGACGTATGGTCAGTTCCATGCTAAAGTCTTATGATAATCTTGTAGGATCGTCAAGGATAGTAATTTTTATTTTCATCTATATTTGGTCAAATATTATTCTTCTTCCCAAATAAAAATATCATAATATCATTTAAAAAATATTCCTCTTTGCATATTTCATATTCCATTTAGGCACCAATGTAGAATAGATTTAAAATATCACCTAAAAAAATTATTGTCACAAGTGCATGATAGGTGGAAGCCCAATTTTTTTTGTTTTAATTAATTAGAACCACTGTAGGGGTAGTTTCAAAAATGAATAATGAAAAACATAGAACACATAATTATATTCAATACAACCTAAATTTAGACCACTATGGTCTTTGAATTCAAAATTTCTTATCAAATGTTATTTTTTATGAATGGGTCACCACAATAATCAACATTCCCTAACTTCTATCATTTTACGCTATAATATTTTGTTTGGGACATTTAATAAACTGTATGGTTTAGTTTTTTTAACGTTTCCCTTATAAATGACATTAAACATGATTAAAATCCAATTGGTGGTTGTTTTGGTATTGAATTCACCCTATGAAACAAGATGGATTCTCCTACAATGTGGTAGACGGGGTATTATTCACCTATGTATGAAAGGATTTATTTATGTTGGTTCTATGATAACAGTGGTCTTTTGATCTCCTAGTGGTGTTTTATTGAATTTATCATCCCTATAACGGCTCACTGGAAAGATTCCATTCTTTAACAAGGGTGACGATGTTGGTTTTTTTTAAAATATTTAGTTTGTAGTTATGATGTTCCAATGGTCAAAAGTGGAAGAGTTGGTTTCAGGATATTTTCAAGGAGGGAGAGGGGTGATCGAGAACCGAATAATGACCTTTTAGTGTGTTTGAATAGTTTATCTATGAAAAGTAATACCACATCATATGTTTTGTGAGTTAATAACAAATATATTTATATTGGTGTGCGTTGGAGTCCTTGAATAACCAACTGTGTACCAGATCATTTGAAACATTCTCCAACATGTGCAAAAATACATGATACTAATTCCTATACTCACCTTGATTTGGCCCGATACCCATGAATTTTTTTGTTAATGTGATATCCTTTCTTGTATCCCAACAATTTTCCCCTTGGATGGTCAATACAGGAACACATTTTACCTAAAAAATGAAAATCACTTTGTAAAAATTCATTACATATTAGACACCTTCTTACACAATGAAAATTATTCAATACATAATTAATTAAGTAATTTTTCTGAAATTAGTATAAAATTGTTATTGACAAAAAATGTAAAAAATAAATAATTATTTTTTCAAGATAACGTCAAAAATAAATAATAATAATAATAATAAATTATAATTTTTTTATTCATAAAATGAATAATTATAATCTATTATTAATATTCTTTTCTATTCTCCTTAATTTTCTCCCATGCAGGAGCTCACCTTGGCTGGTCATCACAGGGCCACTTTCTACATAAAAAAATAAAAATTACCTTGTCAAAATTCTTCAATGATGAAATCTTTTTAATTAATGAAAATTATTCAATACTTAATTAATTTATTTCATTTTTCAACATTATTTTTAAAATATTATTACCCTAAAAATTACTAAATTAGTTATTATTTTGAAAAAATTTCAAAAAATTAATATAATTTATCAAATTCTATAAAAAATTTCACATTCATAAAATAATGACCTCATTTAGTAAGAAATGACATGCTGAAAATATTGAAATTGAAATGGGTGATAAAGTAAAAGAATATATAATTTTTGATGTCATTTGATCCCAATTACAATATGATTTATAACTTAAAAATATAGATGATTGTGAGACTTTTAAAACAAAAGGTAGTTCTTTTAAATAAAATGTGTCTACTTATTCATTTGATTTTGATTTACATAGTTGTGACAATAATGATAACAATCCTGCTAAAAAGGGTGGATATAGAAAGAATAAAGGATAAAATAGAATATTTATAAAGAACATTCAATGAGATTATTTCAAGGATAAATGAAATGGTAACACAATTTATATTGATTCTCATTATACAATCTACAATGAATGCAGAAAAATATGGAACATAAAACTTAATTGGCCAAGATTAATGAAAAAATAGAATCATTTACAAGAAATAAAAGAAAGATGTTATAGTCAGACGGATATGCATGCATGACTGATTTTCTAATAAATAATTTGTTTCCAAAAAATATGCGGAAAACCTATGTTTAATGGATTCATAAAATTAATTAAGCGAATCTACATTTTATACTTACTCTAAATATAAATATAAAAAACCAACTGATGATGATATGTATAAATATATTTAAATAAAAAATCATAAAATAAAAAATATTACTACTATATAGAAAAATGATAATGGTAAATATAAGGATGTTTTTACGAAGATTGAATGTTTAAATAAATATTATAAAAAAATTGAAACTGCCAATTTGGATTTGATTTATATATAAGAAAAAATAACACATTATCTTGATAAAAATGAAAACATCAAGGGAATTAATTGTAGAAATTTAGATTATATATATAAGAATATTTTGAAATATTAAAGTAATGAAAATATTAAACTCGAAGACAATGCACAACTAAAAAATGAAAATGAATGTATAAAAAATGTCTATCCAATTTTTTTCATGGAATAGAAAAATTATATTAAATGGTGAGTTTGAATAAATTTAACAAAAATAAATCCAATAATTGTCATGATAGTAAATTACACAAGATTAAAAAGAAATTATTTGTAAATATTTCAAATATAAGTACATCAACTATTACATGTTATATATATCAAATAAAGGTTCATTATGAAGGTGATTGTTCCTATAGATTTCCAAAAATCTATTGGACATGCATTATATTATATTTATAAACATATATAATCAATATTACTTTTAAATAACTATTTAAAATTGGTTTGGGTTCCAATTAATTCATATAAAAACCCTATAGGAAACAAATTCCCATGTGTACTAAACCATTAATAAAAATTTTATTGTAGGAAGTATGTCATGGAATTTTCAAAGACACATGATACATGGATAATGGATGTTCTAAACACAAAACTACTCATGTATCAAGATTGATATCTTTTAGTAGGTTTCGTAGAGGTAGTGTTACATTTTTTTATAATTATTAAGGAAAAGTTCACGGTTTTGGTGTGTTTTAGAATTTTAAATTTTGTTTTTACTTCATCATTTTTATATGTTGAAGGATTGAAAATTAATTAAATTAGTATTTCCCAACTATGTTATGATGAATTGTTTGTGAAATTTTAAAATATTAAATATATTATTTCTAAGCTGATCATATCATGTTTTAAAAAAACTAAAAAGACAAAATTTGATTTTTTATTTTTTCAAAACGTTGATTTGAAATTGTAATGTGTTTGAATGTAGAAAAATCTTATAAATATGTTCCAAATAGGTGACTAAGAAATACTAATTTAATTTCACACCACATGGTTTCCCAAAACCAAACTATTTTGGACAAAACAAAGTTAAATTTTGCCAACCCCTTCATTTGTGAAAGTTTCTTAAAAGGTAAACAAACCTAAAGATTTTTAAAACATGTTAATGTGGTAATAATGGGAAGGTATTTTGATATAATTATTTTATAAATTTTTGGGCCTATAAAAACTACTAGTTTGGGTGGAAATAAATATGTTTTTGTAATTATTGACGATTTTAGTAGATATACATGGTTTTATTTTCTTTCTTTTTAATTCTAAATATCTATTAAATTTTATCACGTGTTATAATTTGGTTTAAAATATGAATGGAAGAAAAGTTAAATACATTGTAATTTATTGTGTTTTTGAAGTCCAAAATTATGAATTTTTCTATTATTTTGTAGAAAATGGAAGTTTCCGAAAATTTTAATCACACAGAACAACAAAAAAATATTTTTGTGTGAAGTAAAAATAAATAATGTCATGAAATGTCAAGAAAACTGTTAAATGAGTTTTGTTTATATAAATATTTTTGGGAGAAATAATCAATAAAAAATTATATTTATCTAATTGAATCTTCTTATGATCTATTTTGTAAAGGAAAACATATGAAATTTGGAATGTTTTGAATACAAAATTAGATGTTTTAGACTTTTTGAATGTAATATGATCATTATTATTTCTAAGGATCCATTGTATAAACTTGAATAAAAATATGATGAAGGATTTTATATGTAATTAAAATATTAATATATCATATAATGTTTATAATAAGTAAACCAATATTTGTTTAAAATATATTTATATTAATTATGATGAAAAATATTTAAATGATAATTCAATTGATTAAAGTCTTCTTGAATTAACTTTTACAGAATTGAATTTCTGGGAAGATAATCCCAATGAACCTAATACACATATTGAGGGGGTGGATGAACATTTAACCACTCAACATGAATTGAGGAGTTTAAAAACACATTAAGATCATCTTATAGACAATATCATTGCACGCGTCGAATAAAATATCCAAAATTGGAGATCTACTAAAAAATTTTGTTCTTATAATGATATCATTTAAAATGTTGTTCCCAACAACATAAACTATTATTTAGTGGATTGAAATTTGATTTTGGAAATGAAATAATAGTTTTATAAATTTGATAGAAATACAATATTTGATTTAGTTAAAACCCTACATTTTTAAAATATCATTGGTTCAAATGAATAATTATAAATAAATTAGATGAATCCAATCAAATAATTAGAAACAAGGATATATTAGTATCTCAAGGTATAATCGATAACAAGGTATAATTTTAGATGTTTCACTTTTTACTCTTGCCACATTAAAATATATAAGAAATATTTTTTAATATGTGTATATTTCTAGAAGATATTTACTTCAAATAGAGATGAAAATTAAAATTTTAAAAGGATTAATTTATAAAATTATTTTTTTAAGACAACCCCTAGGTTAATATAGTAAATACAAAACTAATTAGGTTTTAATGAATTAAAAAATCATTTTTATTTTAAAAAAATCTATCAGATATTGGTATTTCATATTATATTTGTTTAATTTGAAAAAGAAATTGAAAAGGGAAATGTTGATACATTTTGTTTATGAAAATAAATTACAATGATATTTTAGTTGTCAAATGTTTTTAATGATATTATTTTTGGATCGTCAAATGATTATCTTAGTATGCAATTTTAAAATATAATTTCTTCAATATTTTATATGAGTATAATTAGAGAGTTTAAATTAGGTATTGGGATTCATTTATTTTAATTAAAACATGGTATATTTATCAACTATTCTACATATAATAAAAAACTAATCAAATATTTGGAATTAGATTAAAAAATAGGAATACTCTAATGAGAACATCCTATAAATTAGAAATATAAAAATATTTTAAATATATTGATGTTAAAAATTATATAAGTATGATTTGTATCTTTTTATTTTTAATTTTATATAGACATATTTTTAGGTTTTTAGTTATCATGTGTGATATATTTCAAATAATCCCTAAATAAATCCACTTAAAGGTTATTAAAAGGATTATTAACTATGATAAATGATACCGAATTCTCAATTTGTATTACCCTTTTAAAATTTCTTTTAATATGATAATATAATCTTATTATGATATGAATTTTTGAAATATTGATAGAAAAATCACATCATGTATGTTTTATTTTCAAATTGAATGTTTAGTTTCTGGTGGATTAATGTAACAATGTTCTATTTATCTTTTTAATGATAAATATCATTATATACCTAATATATATTTCTTTCTCAATAAATATTGACTTAAAAAAATATATAACTTGGTTTTTAATTTTACGAAATTTACCTATGATAATTATTCTTCTATTTTTATCTATAAGAAACCATTACGACACTCTGAAGAACAACACATTGAAGTTAGATTTCAATTTCATAGAGATCATGCTAATTAATGAAATACCAATATGTAATTTATATTTATAGGAATTCAACTTGAAAACATATTCAATAATACCCTAGACATATTTATGTTTGGGAAAATAAAATTTGATCTTTTAATAATATAAATTTAATTTTCTATCATTTTTAGTGATAATTTTGAATATATTTCTAATTTAAAATGATTATTACACCTCCAAAATCTATACTAATTACTCATTTCTTACAATTAAATATTTTTATAATATAGTATTTTTTGTGGATCCTTGTTTAATGTTTTCAAGAATGCATAATCTTAGGGGGGTCCAATTTTAAAATTAATTTTTTCTTTGAATCTATCCTGAAAAAGAAAAAACATTTATATTGATGCTGTCCCTTTTTTGAATTCCAAAAGGAGGTATTTCAAAATTATATTTGGTTCAATAATTATAAAAAGTTGGAGAATGATGATGTGGCCCTATGCACCAATTTTTTTTTATTTTTGATAATTAAAAAGCCACAATATTTTACATAAAATGACCTATAAGTTTCCTGATGAGATTCTATAACAACCATATCCTTTTACAAATATCATTACATGATTTTATGTTTATGAAATCATTCTCTTACAAGCCATGGATCGTAATGTCTAGTGTCTGAGAATACTAGGTACATAAAACATAATACATGGAAGTAAATATAACATTTCTTTATTTGGTCTTCACAATGATCTCCTAACTTCCATTATTCTCATATGTATTCATAGGATTACTTGGGGATAACACGAGATGGATGAGCTAAAAATCCAAATAAGGAAATAAACATAAGAATAAAGATTCAGCACACGAGTTTGTAGACTTGATATAACGATATAAAAAGAAATGCAACATATGGAATCTCACATTTAAAAATGGGATCATATAAAAATGGATTCATTGTAGTGTGGAAGAAACATAACACATGACTTTAGCACGAGTCAAGGCTCGTTGGAGACAGAGGATCACAAGTCAAGGTTAATAACCCAGACTGTTGCACATAACGTCTCATGAGACTAAACTTTATCCAATAAATTAGATCACTATTTTGGTGAACCCATCATAATATGTTCATTAATATGATTTCTAAAAACAAAATCATGCATAATAAATCATACATAAACATAATTTTACCCATGGAATGAAATGGGTATCATAATCATGTCATAAAGAATAATGAATGGGCTTATCATACAAGTGTCCATGAAAGAAATGAATCAGAACATACATGGATAATAATAAGTGAATATAGGCATATATCATGGTAAGTGATGTCAAAAGGAAGTGAAAACATATATTAATAGTATTTAGTAAATTTTATCATTAAAACATTTTAGTGCGGTTTTAAATAAAATACTGAAAAATATTTAATAGAAAAGGGAATTATAATTTATTTAAAAGTAGAAGTAAAAAAATAAGGGTTTAAAAATAGAAATATTTATTTTATAAAAAAAATGGTGGCCTAAAACAGATTACATGGTCAACTTGAAATTGGGTAAGAATTCGAGAAGTTCCCTTAAAATAGGATTTCTTTTCGAGAAGTATTGAGGAGGGAACAATATAAAAACATGTATATCTTAGAAAGAGAATGTTTAATGGATCGTAAGGCATGCATTTGGGGAATATAAATAGAATTTATAATATGTTCATAAAAATAAAAGATAAATTAATTTGGGTAAAAAGAATGAT